>OZ035960.1:17658402-18270902 GCA_964034945.1 Chrysopilus asiliformis
TTCTCAGACGATGATATGTAAACCATAGCGTGTGTGACGGGCTTTGTGAAAAGTGTTTCGTTTTTGAACTATTTCTCAAAATTTTTTTTAGGGATAAACACAATAATCACTTTACCTCACAAAACCGTCTCAAACTGGGCCAAAAACTCGGTTTGCGAAGTTTGTGACGGTTTTGGGAGTTGAAGATTAATATCTACAACTTTTAAACAAGCAGGGTAAATTCATATTAAAGAAGTCGGTTAGAAATCGAACTTATAATGCTTGTATGTTTCGACGCAGACTAATTTCACAATTAATAGAAGTTAAACGTGGTCTCGATTGTGTTTCCATCCATGTCCTGCCATTAAAATATTTTGTGAAGACCGCTTTTCTAGAAAAATGTTTATGCCTTGGACAAAAATCCAAGGTCAAGACAAAATCTAGACAAGAAGTGCAAATGTAGGCCAAAAATAAAAGTGAAATATTTATTAAAAGTATATTTGTGAAACAATATTGCATTTAGAGTTCGACAAGTGTTTAATAATAAGATATGTTGTGAAAAACTGTTGTGTTCGGGGAAATTCGAATACGTTGCAACTCATTTAGACCATTATTTGTGAAATTCGCGCGATTTTGTTGTGTTTTAAAAAACTTTTTACTAATGAAATGGTGTGACAAAATCACAAAATCTGTGGAGAAAAAAATTATTTCTAATCGAGATGCGCTCTAAAGGAAGCAAAGTTAAAAATCTATACAAAAGTATTCGGGAATCAATTTTCAAGTCTAATTTTCAGAAATGTTTATATGCACAAGAAAATTCGAATTCATATTCCAACCCTAAAGATTTGGATTTATGATCCCTACGTATGACATTTTAAATCGAATTATGTGGTATTTGGTCAAAAAATCCGAATTTACTTGGTCGTATAAACGCAGTAATTGATCAAATGTTTAAAATAACGAATAACTGAATTCAAATGAATTTGCACCCTAAGAAAATCTACTGCCCTTCCCAAATAAAGTGACTATGCATGTTTTCGTTTTTAGCACCGCAATATTTTGCTTCCTGTCAAAAATCAAGTCTGTTTCCAAGAGTGATGACCCGTGTTCGAGTATGCCGGAGTGAAGAATTTTCGACAGGTTGGGGATAGATTTTCAGACTAAATTTTGCTGTAATTAAACACTTTTAGCAAGAATTAGATGAGTATGATGAACTTTGTCAAATACATACCATGGGTGGTCAAAATTGTCATCTAGACATACACTCAGAAAAATGGAGGCTAACTCGACGACCTACATACTGCGTAATTGGCCTCGGGCAGGCGCGCGTTCACCTGCATGAGGGAAAGTAAAACTTGTGTTGACCTGTGACCGGAGAAATTCTGAAATTAAGCCACCAGCACGTGAAGTAGGGCCTTGGGAGCTGCACGAGTTGACCTTAGATAGGCATTTCAAGGATGTAATGTCATGTAATGGAAACCTCTGTCAGCCAGCTAGCGGTCAGAGTTAACCTGACAAAAAGTTGACCTGGACATTTTTCTGAGTGTATACAGTCAACTATTTTGGTCAAAGTTTATGTTTGTTTTGGACACAAAAAAGATAGCCATAGATAAGTTTAGATACGAAAACAATTGACATTCTGAAGTGAGACTTAAGATAAATATATTCTGAAAGGTTTGGGATTTAATACGAATTTCTGTATTCAGGATCTAAAATTTTTGTGCAAAAGACTCTTCAAAGTTCGGAAATTTTTTAGGCATAACTTATATCAATAGATAGAAATCGGAGGCGAGTTGTTTGCAAGAAATTTTTAATAAGAAATTTGGTGGATTGCAACAAAAAATCGTAGCAAGTTTTTTCTTAAAATTGGGCAATCAATATGAAATTGTAGGTGCGGTAGAAAAGAACAAAATTAGTTTTTTGTAGTTGCCTAAACTACTGCAGTTACTGCTTGGTTTGTTGTGGTGAAAAACCTTACAAATGTTACAATTTATTTATCAAAGGACTCGTCTTTGCACCGAAACCTCTATTATAGTTACGAAACCTCTATTGAGGAGGCAGAGTTCCACTTTGAGAAATATTTAGATGTTAGAATCTAGACAGGGATCTAGCACCAAGAAGCCCAAAAGCTTTTAAAATATACACAACTTTTCCAGTAGGGTTTTCCCATCGGTTCTGAAACTTAAGGGAGAACTCCAATTGAGCAGAGCCAGCAGCAGAGGCAGAAGCAGTAGCAGTGACAGAAGCAGAATCTGCTTTCTGTCCCACAATGAAATTTGAATTCTGACGAAAATAGCAGAAACCTGTCAAAACGTTGTACGTATTTATATCCGCGGCATGATTTGTCGTATAATATTTCGTTGTTTTTTTAAGTATTCAATTAATTTCTCCTCCATTTCAAGTATTACAAATATTTACTTCCATCCATATATGCAAAAAAATATCAACAACGATTTGTAAGGTTAAATTGAAAGCAGAAATTTAGAGATTAGAGCTAAAATGTGTTTCTGCTTCTGCCACTGCCTCTGCTGCTGCTTTATTGGAGCTCATCACATAAGACGCTATGTGTTCTAAAGTTCTGCTTCTGCCTCTGCTGCTGCCTCTGCCCAATTGGAGTGCTCGCTTTAGTTCCAGTTTCCATTTCTGATTTTGAAAAAGTAGGTTAGTATATTTGATGGAGAAATACGGGGTATTGAGTAAAAATTTCAAGCAGAACAAGAAACCATATTTTTTTAACTCATTCAAAGAAAACTGCCAAATCGATTGTTCCTTACAGTTGGCAGGGAAATACGGCGGTCAACATAAGAGATTCAAATTAATTATTTTTTTCAATTTTATTTTATTCACATCACATTTTTTGCTTGGGCGGGACCTAATTCGACTACTAGCTTTTGTAAGGAAGTTTTACAAAAATGTGTATTTTTTTTTCTTTAAACTTTTTAAGTTTCAAGATTTATTTTTGTTACTGAATAATTCAAAAATTCTTAAAAGTTTTGAAACTAACCCAAATCTGTATATTGGACAATTTAAAAGCCTTTGACATTTTGTTTGTTATATTGATCGTATCCCTTTTCATTCCTCATCATTGGTATTTATAAATAGAACCAAATATGTCGTTGTCAATTGGCTAAAAAAAGGGTTCGAGAATGATAATGGCCGAAACTTAAAGTTGATATCAGTTTAATTCGTTGTCTTGTTTAGTTTATTTATTAACAGCAAATTGTTGAAGCTTTTATTAATAATTACTTTTTTCCTTCCTTTTTTTACTGCCTCTGTGTTTTCTTGCGTCAAACAACATCTGATTTGGCTAGATTTTGTTTTTTCACGCAGTCTATATTATATTATGGGGTATATTAGTACAAGTATATCAAACGAAATGCGCAGATCAACTTCAGAAACAAAGCTCCTTATCGGTTTGTTGTTGTTATTCAGTTTTTACGTTTTTCCCCACATATACTTTTTTTGATATTCTCTGCAAATAGACAATTTTAGTTTGGGTAGAAGGTATAATGTTCGTGTTCATATCGCCTAGGGTTCGCCTACGCTCAATTAAACTCATCGAAATACCAAAAAATAAAAAATAAAAGCGAAAAAAGAAAATATAAAAAAGGTTTACCTACAGGATACGCAGGAAATATTAAATAACCGGAATATTTGAGCATATTTTCACGGGTTTGACAAATGAAAAGGATATTTGAATGTTGTGATGAAATATTATACTTTTATTTGAGATAAATTTGATCAAATTAAATGTAACTTTTCAAGGTGAAAAGTACCTTTTTCGTGTGATTTACAGGCACAGAGAAAACTTTCGGTCATATGAGAAGAATATCCTGTTATATATTGTTAGTTATATACATAAAATATAAAACTTGAGTAGTAATCTTGATCACAGAACTACAATTCACTATAAGTTTTGCGCACACTTTTCATAATAAATCAAACTGAAGAAAGAAAAAAATTTTTTTTTTCCAAAAAAAAAAAAAACTTTTTCCAACATCCGGAAAATTACTTTCAAATGAACCAATTTTCCTAAAACGCAACTATTAATTATTAATTTGAAAATATGTACAAATTATTCCTATTTTTACACTCTCAGCAAAAGCTTTTGTAGATTTTTGCCGAGCCCATATTCGAAATATGACCCTCTTTTGCCTCCCGATTTTCACACACATATACTAAACTGAACACAAAGGCATATATTTATATACGCATAACGTAAAGAACTGCCTGTAGGGTTTGTATACCAGCAACGAAGACGACGAGAAGGCCCAATTCAATGGAAAATGGGTGGCTAAAGAGTGGGCTTCGACTATACGGTTGGTGTTTTGGTAGGAGTTAAGACGACAGCAGAAAAAAAAAATCTTATCCACCATTTTATGTTTGCTATCGATTAATTTCATTTTCTTAGCCGTTTTCTCGAAAGAAAATCAAAGAAAAATCACGAACATCGTAAAACAAGGTTCTTGACATAATAAAATGGAAAATTTCAGCAACCATTTTCTGGAATTGTGAAGATTTTCCAAATGATAACGATTTACGTAATTTTCCGATAATTTTTAATTTTCCCTAACTGTACCTAAATTAAATGCTTACCTGTGCTTTTATTCACAGCTCAAATTCGTGGAAATTTTCTATAATCCCAAGAGATGTTCAGAATTTGATATTTGTGAAATGAAGAAGTCCCAGATTCGTATGATATTTTGTGGATTTTCGCCCGTTTCCAATAATTCAGTCAATTTTCGCAGTCATTTTCCCGTTTTGACTGTCTTTCCTGTTGGCGATGTGAATTTCACACCAGATTCTGCACGAATTTAATATAACTTTATGTAATTTTTTTTTTCAATATGAAAATGGAAGAATGGCCGATAATATCACTATAGATTATTCTCTGTTTTTAAAAAAAAATCACTTACTGCTGTTATAACGGTAACAATTTCAATGAATTCGATTTTTTAGCTATTATTTAAATGCGATATATTTTGTGATTTTTCCTGTAACTGCACAGAGCACCAAAAAAATACAAAAATATTTTAGGAAAAATGGTCGACGGTTATTAAGTCTTGTTCGGCACGTAGTCGCGAACTTTTTAAAATCGGGAAAATCGATTCAATATGCTAAAAGTTTTCCTCTGGTAATATTTGTTTGTGTGTTGAACAGTTAAGAGGAATACAGGATAGTAAGAAATTCATTTAGACGGAGCATGCGCTTTTCGGGAAATTCGTTGGACGCATGAAAAAGCTTTCACTTTACAAAATGGCTAGAGGGATATACTCCATTATACATGTATTAATTTATACATAAAGTGCCGTTCATGTGAATGTTTTTCCACTCAATTCATTATAATTTTTCCAAGTATATTTTTTGGCCTTTGCGAAACACGTTCGTCGATGGCATGATAAGTTTATGATAAGCTTTATATGCCAAATAAAGTATTTCCAAAGTGAGTTAAATGGAAAGCTTTCCGATTTCTTCATTTGTACAAAACGTGGCTTTTCTACTAGTAAAACGATTTTGCATATTATTTTATGAATTGTATTAGAAGAAGCAAAAACACGCTGGAATCCTTTTATTTATACTAAAAAATGTGCTAAACGTGTATGCGAAAAATATATTCAAATTACGTTTAGTTTTCTACCAAATTTTATGCTATGGAAAAGCGAATTAATGTTTTCTTTCCATTTGAAAAATTTGACCATTTTATTAAAGAAAATCTTTAACACTATATCGACATTAAATAAAAAACTCTAGCTATGCGAAGAAACAGATAACTCTGATCAATATTTTTCCTTCAATTTACGACGTCTCGATGTAAAACGCTTTGATATACGGCGCTCAATTGTTTTTTTTCCTGACCTTGATACACTCGTACGGCGACAAAAATTTGATATAAGACGGCAACAAAAATTGATCATCTTACGTGAAGCATCAAAATGCGATCAACTTGAAAAGTCGTCGAATCGACAGTCACCGGTGTCCTTACGGAATTTATATTTTGTACTAGCTTGCAAATCCGTCGTTGCCGGGTTAAATTTTTTAAAATTTTTTTTTGATGGTCTATGTTGGAGCTAAACTTCAGGCTAATCGGCTCGGTAGTTTCCTCGCGAAAGGGTAACATAAAGGAAGAGCTAAGTTTCAAGATCACTTTACCCCCTCCCCTTACTCCCCCCCCACCCCTCGCGCTACTTTTCCGTATGCCTATGTTGGAACCAGAACTACCAGAGACACTCATGCCAAATTTCAAGTCAATCGGTTCAGCCGTTTTGCGTGAAAGAGGAACAGACAGACAGACACCAACTCATTTTCATATATTAGTATGAGTATATGAGTATGATTATTTCCACAAACTACATGCAAAAGAGAAATGATAAAGAAACTTCACCTCATTTAGGAACTTCACCTCATTTAGGAACTTCACCTCATTTTTAATTTTCTTTATTTATTATTTTTTTTAAAAAAGTATTTTATTTCTCTACAAAAAACTCATGGGTTAAAGTTATATAAAAATTCGGAATGGTACAAAAAAAATCTGCAAATATTTTTAAAGTTCTTACCGGTTAAACAAAAAAACTCTTTTTGTAAACCAATCGCGAATTTTTCGATATCATAATTGTGAATTCGTCAAAGTTTAAGATTTGCACACAAGTTTGTAGCTTTTCTAAAAAGGTTTTTGTTTATGGAACATATGCTATTCCCAAACCGAAAACTTCCATAAGTTAGTGCAGCAACCAGAGAAATACTTATAAATATAAAAAGAGCTTTGTGGTACACGGAAAAAATATTGGTTAATTATATATCTGTAGCCCGACAGTAAACTTTCAACAATCGGGTCTGTTGCAGTTTGTGGTACAAATTTTCATGCTCTTTCCAATGGTTTATCAAATTTGGTCGTATCTCTTAAAATTAAGAAGTTACAATAGTTTAAAGCAGTGTTGTGTCGCGTAGTCTACGTGATGTAGACTACACATTGTCTACGCGTAGACTATTACTGTAGACAATTGTCTATTCTCTACGCGTAAACAATGTAGACAATCAATAAAATAACGGATAGCTGATTTAATTTTAAAATCTCAATTTCTTCAACGAATTTTAACATAATGAAGCACAATTTCCAGGAAGCAATCGCCAAATGCTGTACATAAGAACTTCGGAGCAAACTTTAATGACAATTCTAATTCTATGCATGCAATCTAAGCGGTTTTTTTTTTAAATTTTGCAAGTCTTTCATTTTCATTTGCTGTTTCAGATTCTCCACTTTTTATGGTTTTTAGGTTACAAACATTTCTAAAAAATAATTTACAAGTGCTTAGAAATTTGGTTTTATATTTGTTCTTTTACCTGTGCCCTCTTAGTCGGCTTTCGGCAATATTTTGCAAAAAAATTTTGCACTGCAGGCAAAAAGCGGAGTATTTGTTGTCGACCTTGATTAAATCAAAGCCCAGTTCTTTAAATGCTTTCTTTTTAAGCCTTCCTGCCATATTTAAAAAAAAAACACAATTTCACTATGGTAGGAAATGAGGTTAGATTCCCATACACGCGAAAAAGACAATAAAGGCATGGCGCTGGTGTCGCTGAGGACCTCAGTTAGCGAGTTTTCATATAAATTTAAAAGGTGGAAAATTCAGCTATATTTGAGCATCTAATGGATGATAGTGAGAATCATTGGATACGTTTCGACAAGGCGCGTATTTTGGCGACAGAGGTCCGCTATCATCCACGTCTCGTTCGTGAAGCTATCGAAATCAAACGCCGGTCAACATTTAATAGAGATGATAGTTTCAAATTGTCCAGCTCTTGGAATCCTGTGTTGCGTTTACTAAAACCACCTAGGGGATGGGATAACTCAGTCCCTGACACCGTTAGTGTTGTTTGTTCCCAACAAACAAATAAAATTTTGCCGATTCAACATCACCGTTACAATTTGCGGTCAAGTTCAAAGCTGAGCAACTGAGAAGTCAGTCCCGCCTGTGACCATGGACAACATAGTTTTGTCCGAAACGTCAGGTCAGTATTCAAAATATCGTCGGCTAAAAGTGAAATTGTGCTAAGTCCATTTGGTATAATTTTCCAGAAGAGCAATGAAAACCTTGTTAAATCATTTTAATTCTCTTTCAATGACACTGAGTTTTCTTTAAATGAGAAAAATTGGGCTCAGTTTTCTTTAAATGAGACTCTGTTTTCTTTAAATGAAAATTAAAATGATTTAACAAGGTTTTTTATTGTTCTTCTGTCAAATTTGGTATAATGGACTTAGCACAATTTCACTTTTAGCCGACGATATATATTTTGAATTAAAATTTTCACGCGGTAAATAACCGATTTAATTAAAAAGATTCAGTATAAATTTAACTCGTTAGAAACACCAGAGCCTCGCCATTTCATGTAATTGGCCATTTCCTATATAGTATAATATTAGATATATGACTCGCTGATGACTTTGTTTTGACAGATATGAGAAAGTCTACATTGTCTACCCAAAGTCGTCATTGTCTACGCCAATGTCTACCCCAAATCTATTGTCTACGCTTTTGTCTACACTGAAGTGTAGACAATTAAAGTCTACGCGTAGAGGAACAACACTGGCTTAAAGAGCATCATTTTCTATATAAATAGGAATCTTAGTGCAGCTATAGTCTGGTAACTCGATTTAGTAGTTTGCAAAAAGTTTCGTGAAACTCGCCATTAGTTATTTCAAAAAAATTAGAAATAAATTAAAAATCATAATTATTAATAGGAGCGTTTTCAAAAACATTGTAATATATAAGACAGTGTGCTTTTGTATATTTATGACGGTGACTGACTCGAGAACGGGACAGATACGAATTTTCTGGTCAATACGAAAACTCTTTCAGGGAAAATAATGAGGAGATATCCGTGCATCTGTCTGTCTGTCGGCCTATCCATTTTGTGTATCTTAAATAACTCAAAATTGTGTTGAGCTAGCGACTCGAAATTTTTTGCGGATACACTCAGAAAAATGTCCAGGTCAACTTTTTGTCAGGTTAACTCTGACCTTACAGAGGTGTCTGTAAGCCAGCTAGCGGTCAGAGTTAACCTGTCTAAGGTCAACTCGTGCAGCTCCCAATGCCCTACCTCACCTGCTGGTGGCTTAATTTGAGAATTTCTCCGACCACAGGTCAACTCAGTTTTACTTGCCGACATGCAGGCGAACGCGCGCCTGCCCGAGGCCAATTACGACGTATGTAGGTCGTCGAGTTAGCCTCCATTTTTCTGAGTGTGGGTTCCATCAAAATCGTAGTTTTCTATCGATTTTTGGAAAAGTAACGTAAACTACAACACGAATCTTTTTCGAAATTTTCTTTTAAATTTCGCTTTTCAAAATGTTTTTATGAAATTTATTCCTTCTAAAACATTTTTTTTGGAAATATTTCTATGCATTTTTGAGAAACATGCATAAAACATGCATAATTTAGAGGAAATAAAATTTCCCACAAGTGAAAAACGTTGTTTTTGAGGAAATCTAGTTTGAACATTTTCCAAAATAAAAAAACGGACTTTTAGGATCGAAAAATTCTTGTTGTTTCCTATTATCGACCAGATTTAGAGTCCAGAATTTTTTTTTTATGTTAATCTACAGGGTGCGCCATCTGTTCCTCCGGTATGTAAACATTGAATAACTTCGCCATTTGTCAACCGATTTGCTTTCCTAGACACGTTTTGGAAACGTCAAACCAGTACAATTTTAACCATGAACCGCTTCACACCGAAAGAACGCGCCGAAATAGTGACGATGTACATTGAAAATAGTCGTTCAATTTTGGATGCAAGTTTTAATGACCGACGAGGCACATTTCACTCCCTCTGGCGATGTTAATAAACAAAATTGCCGCATTTGGGCGACAGAAAATCCTCACGAGATTCATGAAATACCATTGCATGATCGAAAAGTGACTGTTTGGGCCGGCGTGTGCGCAAAAACCATCATTGGGCCATTTTTCTTCAATGAAGGTGAAACAGTTAATGGTAATCGATATCGGTGGATGTTGGCACATTTTGTGTGTCCGAAAATGCGTGAAAAAGGTCTGACTGACTTCTGGTTTCAGCAAGACGGGGCGCCATGCCACACAGCGGACCAAACAATACGGTTTTTGCAACAAAAATTCCCTAGACGTGTGATATCGAAAAGAGGCGATATTGACTGGCCACCAAGATCCCCTGATTTAACCCCCCCAGACTTCTTTTTGTGGGGTTATTTGAAGAGTAAAGTTTACGCCAGCAACCCGAAGACCATTGACGAGCTCAAGACCAATATTCGTGCCGAAATAGCTGCCATACCGACGGAGATGCTCGAAGAAGTGATGGAAAATGCCCGAAAAAGAGCACAGTTTGCGGTGGCCAATAAAGGTGGTCATTTGATCGATGTTGTTTTCAAAAAGTAGTCCACATAAATTGTAAAGGATTGAACTAAATAAAAAAACACCATTTTTTGCAATCTATTGTTTCTTTAAAAAGTTATTCAACATTCTCATACCGGAGGAACAGATGGCGCACCCTGTAGTATCAAAAAAACATTCCACATGCACTACCGGTCTTGCGTAACAACCAAAAGCACTAAACTATTAAAAATTCAATGAACCGAAATCAGAACCAAAATCAAAACCAAATTTTGAAATTTTAAAAAACCCAAACCCAAATCAGAACCAAATTTTTGGAATTTTGGATACCAAAATCAGAACCAAATTTTGAGTTTTAAGGAACCAAAAAAAAAAACCTGGAGAAAATTATGACATCTCAGTGGTCGAGAAGCAGTTACCATTGATATATTTTCTAATAGATATAAAAATAAAAAACCATAATTTTAATTATTATTATTTTAAATTTTTTCAGAAATTAAATTTAAAAAACTACATGCATTTACAGGAAATGGGAGCTTTTCTTAATAAAAAATTCACCACTTTATATAAGTGTTCATAACTCATTACAAGGAAACACATCCGGTGAAATTTGTTAATCTTCAGTGGAATTATTGATTATGCTGAAGCATCGCCGGTTTTATACCCATTCACTTGATTGGTTCTGCTATTACAGTATTTTGATCCTCATGATGGTAGCGGTTTAATTACCTGTACATAACACTAGTTAAACTATGCTGTGTTTTGCATATAGTTTCGTACATACTTACTTGTGTGTGTATGATAATCAATCAATTTAAGTTCTATGGCGTAATCTGTTTACTGTTTTCCGAGAATAGTCCTCTTACTCGCACTTTTCATTTATTGGCGTTACCTAGTATATATTTATGTCTATCGATATGCATAATTATCTATTTATACTCAAAGTGGATTTACTTTTATCAAATAATTTTTGAACTTTAGCATATGTGATTTCGATAATATGAGTAGGGTGGTCATTTAGTATCGGATGCAAACATTATGAACCTAATACTGTGATAATCAAAATCATCTAAATTTATAGGCATGATGTATTCCTTATCGGAATAAAATGAATTCAATGGCACTGAAAATTATAATCAGATACATGTCCGGTTCTAATTCTAACATATTGTCATTATAGGTATGATAAGCATTGAATGCAATGAATGCAACACAACAACGAACTTTACTTTACTATCACTGTTAGATACTTATATTAGAATATTGACTATTGATCAGATAGCAATCATGCAGAGCTCTTTATCTTGCCTAACTAGATAATAGTTGCATTTTTAACTAAAAAACATTACTTGTCTTTCAATTTTTCATGGTTTGTTGTATGGTTGTGGGATTTGTTACATATCACCAAGCGATTAAATGGTCCGTCCTTGTCGATGTCACGTAATTTCGCACCATCACTAAAATATAATATTTACATCACTTTGTTTTAGGCTAGGTAGATTGAGAACAGATCGCATTACTATTGTTATGTTGTGGACAGATACTATACTCGTATATTAAAAGTGTTAAACCTATCATACATATATATGATAGTGTGTACAGGATATCACACTATGAATATGCCACTGGGACACAATAGATCACACTGGTTGGATTGGGACAACTGTTGATAACTTGTTGCCTAGGTGCTCATCTCTATACCTTCCCTATTTGGACCCTAAACAGATATGAAGTTGTAACATATCTAGTTTTCAGCTACATATTTGAAGCAATATCAAAGTAAAATCTGGCATATGTGATTCAAATATAAAATGAATAGATCGTCCTATACTAATATACATAGTTACGTTGTTTGTGGCGATTTCTGTCGTTTCGCTGAAAATCCTTTCGTCTGGTATCGTTGCATTGATAAAGGACTTTGGATTTTGCCTTTTCGCTGTAAATATAGAGGCGAATAGAATCCGGATAACCAACCAACCAACCAACCAACCGACCGACGTACTACGACATGACAATGTTGGAACTATTGCTCTCGCTGCCTTATGAGGTCGGTTAGCTGTTTTATGTGTCATCCTTTATACTATAAGCTACTATAACCATTGCCAAACAGAATTATGGACCAGATTTCCTGGTTTTTATATGAAATCGGCTTGAGATTTATTCACTATTCGGGTTCGGGGTCGACATACATTTTTTTTCACATTCGTCTATCCCTATTCCAATGGGAACAAGTAAATCATCGGAATCGCTCTATGACAATAAATTTCTAAAAAAGGTCAGTTGGTCCTTCATCTTTTGACCAATGCAAATGGCTTAAAATAGTCATTTTCAGAGATATAACTTTTCGGGTTAAGGGGTCCAATGGTGTGCAAATGGCCATCACATATTCGGCATTTCTGGTGTAATTGACCAAATCAGTCGTTCATCGAACGAATCTTTGAAAGAGAAATGATCTTGTCCTTTCCTCAAATCGTAAATCTTTAAATAGTAGGTATTCAATCGTAGTTAACTTTGGGAAAGTGTACGGTTGTCATACAAAATAAAAAAGTGGTGAAAAACGTATTTATTTTTTTTGTCATAATCAAAAAAAAATTCTTTCAAAAACTGAAATATACTAAACGGAACTGTTCTCATATTTGTTATGAATAAGATGACTTAGTTAACGTACTCAAGACCGTGCGAGGGCAAAGCGGCCCCCATAGCAATACGTATATCTGAAAAACGTTCTCTCCCTCTTCAAAAAACAAAAAATAAAATTTAAAACAATTTTTTTGCGTAGTTGAAAATTTTGAAATGCCGATCTAAAGGTGCCGCTCCACATGAGAGTAAATACGCGAGTAACTGTCAAAAACTCTCGAGAGTTACTTGCAGGAGGTTGTTCATTTGAGAGTTAATTTCGGCGAATTTTCTCTTTTCAAGATCAATGTCTTGATTTTTTTGACATCTTGCTTTGGCGAGTTCTCGAGAGCTAAAGGGTCTTTCAATAAGGACATAAAATTTTGTATTTTAATAAAAACGCACCCTAAAACTTTTTTTATGATCTGGCAATGCTAAAACGTCAGTCAAGGTTTACATTTTTATCATGGTGAAGTTCACGAACGAGCAACGTTTGGAAATTATTAAAACTTACTACTGAAATTCTGAGTCGGTGGTCGCAATCGTGTAATCTCGAGAAATGGTCCGGTCGAATGGCCACCTCTCTTATGCGATTTAACGCTGTTGGATTTCTTTTTATGGGGTTATGTTAAGTCGTTGTTTTATGCAAACAAGCCAACAACGTTAGAGGAGTTCAGGAACAATATCGATCGCGAAATTGCCAACGTTTCGGCCGATATGTGTGGAAGAGTGGTGGAAAATTGGCTCCAAAGAATCAATCAGCAAACGTGCTCGCGGTGGCCATATGAACGACATCGAATTTCATACTTAAATGTAAATGTCCACTACACCTGAAATAAATTTCAGCCCGATATCTCAATTATTCTGTGTTTTATTTAAATACAAAATTGTTATATCCTTATTGAAAGACCCGGTACTAGCGAAATTCAAACGCCGTTCGTATCTGGCGAGCAACTCCCCGAGAGGTCAGTGGGTGCGTGGCGACTAGAGAGTATAATCACTTTTGACAGCTCGCAGAAACTAGCTCGCGAGTTTTTGCGAGTTTCTGCGAGCGACTCTCAGAGACGTGTCCATTTGCGAGTAGTTGCTATCGACAGGGTCTCGCAGGCATTTACTCTCATGTGGAGCGGCACCTTAAGGATAATTTTATCAGTTTTTGTTCGTGATTAAATAAAACATATAAGCGTATTTTATATAGCTTCTCTATATACGAAAAAATCGCTTATTTCTAATGCACAACCCCCAAATTTTTTTCCCTTTGGTACATTTTTTAATAAAAGATTTTCAAAAAAAATATTTTTTTTCTGGCTCGTTTGAAAATGTTTATAACAAAACTTTAATCGGATTGACATTGGAGTTTGCTATTTGCATTAAGACCTCACAACCACTGATTTGAGGGATGAAACGACAGCAAGCGATGGATGATTGACATCGTCTGGAAACTTTGATTCCATTCATGATTTCATGTATAGGTTTTTTCAGAGACCCTTTTCTCTAATCGCTTAAATCTGTCAATATCAATTTACATTTTTCCATAAATTTTGTCACTCGGTGTTTTTTTTTTTGCTTCATTCCTTTGTTACATATCCTTCAGTATCTTCAATAACAAGAACCTTGGATACAATTAAAATCAAGCGGATAAAGGAAAAATTCGTGGAAAAGGACATCGAGATTTTATTTCTTCCGATGCTTATTTACATTTTTTTTTTCTTATTCTTCTCCTTTTTATTGCTCCCGTGATAAGCTATATTTATAAGACCTTTTGTCATCGAATGATGCTTTTATACGCGCTATTTGTATATTCTAACAGTTCGGGTTTAAACAACGTTTACGTGCTCGTCGATTCGCCGAATTTGCAGGATGTTGAATTCAATTTTTTTATTGTGTTTTTGATTCCATTTTCGGTGTAGACCTTCGTATATACCGTATAAATGCCCTTTAAGGCATTGGCTATAGTGAAGGTCTAAAGTTTAAGACCATCTAGCAAATCGATATATGATACGATTTAATAGTAGCATCAGCCAAAAAGGAGTTCTTGTTAAATCCACTACATCTACCTTTTGTCGATGGATTTTGTTCGGTCCCCAGGAATAAATCAAATAATCAACCAAACACTTCCCATAGGCAGTAAATTTATTTATGTCCTTGTCTATCCATATGCCACAGGATGGTATCGGCTATATAGGCTGTTGAGGATAATGCTTAATCTTTTGGGCTCTACTAGTTGGAGCCCAAGATCTCAACCTATCACACTCAGACTTTCATTTAGATCCTCTTTCCATTCCATACATTTAGATAGCTTTAAAATCCTCATCTCTAACCCAAAGCCATCTCGAATAGAGAATTCTCTTAGCCTAGTAGATTCACCATGACGACTCCCTCTTCATCCTTGAAATCTTGAGGGGCTTCTTAAGAAGGACTCTACAATAAGGTGCTTTGCTTCTTATCGTTCTTGTATTAAATCGTAAATCGTGTTCTCGTGTTTGATTCAAATCATTTTCAATGCGGACTAGAGTATTTGGAAGTGAACTGGGAGCCGGAGAGATCCATTGAAATTCTTGAAATAAATTGAAACTCGTACTTTGGGGTAATTGATTAGGAATTAAATTTCTCTTATCGTTACTACCCAAAATACTCGGCAAGGGAAACGAGTATCATCGATTAAGAAAGGCAAGAAAAAAGTATTTTCTTGTGGATGTGTGTGTGATTTTAGTCCTATCTTAAAAGTGTTGTAAACGCTCAGGATTGCTCAGGATTGGTTTCAGGCGTTAACCAACCATTTTGACACCATCGGAAGTAATTTTAATAGAATCGACGAAAATCAATGAGAAAAATTCTTGAAAATGATGAATTTGTCGAAATGAATTTTTTTTATACGAATGGATGTGGAAATAGGTACTAAACTGTAATTGACTTTGATTGACGTCGTTCTCAACGTTTTGTTGCCAAAAATCATTCGCTATATTCAATACAGTTTGTTGCTGGTTTATTTTCCAATTGTTTCCAAGCAAGGATAAATATTGCGATAATAAACAAAAAAATTACTTGAAATTTTCTTAAAACTAAGAGAGAAAAATTAACTTCACAATGAGAAATTTTAGAAATAAAAACTCTGGTCCGACCATTTAATTAGAGACGATTTCAAATTATTTCTCACACTTAAAATTATGAATTCAACTATGCTTTATGCTAAAAAAATCAGGGATGTGGAGTCGTTCTAATAAAGCATCAACTCCAGCTTCGATCCCTGTAAGAAACCAGGACCTATAGAAGGTATAAGGGCTGTCTATAAAATATGTCACACATTAAGTGGGAGGGGAGGAAGAGATCTGCTACAGTGTGATGGCGGTATTGAAACCCACAATAGGGTACGAAGACGGTGCTAAAAACGAAAATTATGTGAGGAACTGTCCATAAAATGCGTCACACTTTTGGGAGGAGGGCAGATGCGGTATTGTGACGGTAATACTTATCCATTACAAAAATCGCGAAAAAGTGAGACGATGAGAGGAGGGAGCAGCGAAAGGTTGAAAATTAGGGTGACGTATGGACACCATCATACAACACCGCACCATCATGAATTTGGACACATTTTTACTAAGTATCCAAAAACCTGATAACAAATTTCAATAAAAATTCCGATTTTCATAAAATCAACGGCAAAAAATAATACCACAAATGTTATTACACGAATGTTCCAACTTTGTAATTTAATGTTCCAATTTTTTAATTTTTTTTATCACTGTAAAATATTTCTCTCCTTTATTCAACGTCAACACTATTCATAAAAACGTTTCACTTAAGTAAATAATCGCAATTAACAGAATTTTTAATGAAATAAAAACTCTTCGTGCGATCATAAAAACTAACACGAACATTATGACGAAATCCCATCTATATGCTGAATTTTTTATGTTATTTAATTTTTTCTTGCAGCATTTTCATGATATCCAGAAGACGAAACGACATTTCGTTTTCTTTTTTTTTTTCAAAAGTGATGATTTCAGCTTCAAAAGCAAAGAAAAAAAAATTGAGATAAAAAAAAGTAAATAAAATCTCCTGACATGCTGTAAAAACAGACTTCAATTACACCCGGCGCCGTTTTTAATTCAATAAAACTCAGTAATTGCATCCCGAGGTTTCAATTTACAACACCAAGCGTCGAGTGAAAAAGTAGGTACTCGTTTCGACAGGACTACAGTGGGCTAGACTACTTCCCCATTACGACTAGTGCTTGCATGGTACACTGTGGTTTTCTAGGGGTTGAGATTAGAAGGGTAGTGTTGTGTTGTTGGCTGGACTCATCCAGGATATCTAGATATTCAGTGGAGCACATCATAGTGAAACATTTCGAGGCTATTCTTCTTTTTATTTGTGAGTAACATCGAAAAGCTAAAATTCTGAGCACTCCAAATCGGACACTGTACCACACTCCTTGCAGGAATACTAGATTAAAAGGACTGGGGATGTGATGTGGTCCCATTCCGTTTTCTCTATGGCCGGTGAGCTGCAAGACGAATGCAAGGCAATTTGTTGCTGTTGGCGAGCATCTTCTGGGAGTCTACGTATGGCAGTCCATCTATTTTCTGCAACGAAATACATGTCTCATTTCGTCGATGTTGGATTACATTCGTTTTATGGTTGTGTGTGACGTTGAAATGAAAAACAGGAAGGCGACAAGCTCCTAACATCAAATATCTATATAAGATTTTCGGGATATAGAAGAACATGTTATAATAATATACATAACTATATAAGTATAGTCTATGTATTTAGGTTATAAAATGTTATGCGCTAACACCCAAAATAGCCCCTTCAAGAATTTATCTCTGACACGGAATTTATCTTAAGATGGTGAAAGTGTAGATAAAAGGATGGGTAGGTTTGCCTCACATAAATTTCATTTTGAAATATTCACGAGTTTAATTTCAAATTGGAAGCCATTTCGGTCGAGTATTCAACGTGTTATCCATACACACATCCAAGATATATTACATTAAAATTGTTCCCAGCTCAGCCACCCATATATGAAAGAAAATCCAATCCAATCCATTTACCATTGCCTATTATATATATATATATATTGGTATAAGTATATATGCATTAATAGATATTTCCGCATTTACGGCTAAAAAGGAAGATATATAATTTTATGTGCTATCGAGATCCTCCTTTTTAACCCACAGACATACATTACAGATTATAATAGATACGATGACAAATCCAACAAAACTTTACATGAAAGTATAATTCTCCAATTGAAAAATTATTTAAATTTTTCCAGTTGAATTTTTTCTGTGAAACTTTATGCAGTATCATAATACGAACGGTTAAAAGGAAGTATTTTTTTTATGGTGAATTTTCTGAGTAATTTCACCATTCATCTGAAAATCGGATAATTTTTGAGAATTCGTTCATTCGTTTGATTGCTCGTTTTGTGTAAATTTTGTACAACATTTCAACGGTTGAACGAAACATGTAATGGGCCAATTTCGAGAACTGCACGGGTTAAAACAAGATGTATGATATTTTAGGATGTCAGTAAATGTTTTTTTTAAATTTTAGAATTTTTTTAATTTTTAAAGGTATTAAAACAAAATTGAAGAGCCTGGACCTCCTCAATTTAGGTTTCATAACAATTTCTTCCCTGCTTACAGTTTTACATGGATTGCGAACCATGGATGAAGTACAACATTTGTAAGGTTTTTTTACATTGCAACCCAATTTACCATCCGATGTGTTCCCCCCGGACTATAACCCGCAGAAGTTCAAGGAGAACATAAATCGGCATCTCCTTTTGTCCTTCCGACCATCCCGAGCTGTGCTTCGGCATTAAAGGGTCTTCCCCTAAGCTCTGGCTGAATCTATAAAAAAAAAAAAAACCATCAACAGCAGAGGCTGTGATAGCAATCTGGACCGATGATGTCGTTAACAGCAAGCGGTAACTATCACTATTCATTTCGTAAAGCAAGTTGAGTGGATTTGAATCACAGCGTGCTACAGTCAGGAATTGAACCACCGACTTCCGGTATACAGGCCAAGTACTTTACCACTTGGACTACGCTGAAACAAAATATTGAAATATATTGCCTAATTAATTTTTATTTGCTACTAGGCGCTGCGCTCCGAACCGCTTCGCGGTTCACCCCCCACCCGCAGGTCGGCCTTCGCCCCCCCCCCCCCCCCTCCGCAACACGGCCTTCGGCCACGAATTATACCCGGCCTCCGGTCGCGCGTTTAATACAGGAAAAACTAAGTTTCGAGATCACCTTACCCCCTCCCTTTACTCCCCCCACCCCTCGCGCTACTTTTACGTATGCCTATGTTGGAACCAGAACTACCACAGACACTCATGCCAAATTTCAAGTCAATTGGTTCAGCCGTTTTTGCGTGAAAGAGGAACAGACAGACAGACAGACAGACAACAACTCATTTTTATATATTAGTATGATTAGTATGATATGATTAACCTTTAGACTGCCGGGGTTAGCCCAAACTTAATTCCAGGAACAAAGAAACGATTGCGTTAGGGCTCATCTTCAGGAAAATTCCCGATATAGTCTTATCAGGCTAACGTTGAAACTCTTCTTCAAAACTATCCCGGAGAATTTTTTATTAAGAGGTTTTTAGATCGAAAATCACGACTTCAATGTCACAATTTTGAAAATTTTACCCGAAGATTCTTTAAAAATAGAACTATTTTGTGAAAAGTTGTTAAGAAAGTGACTTCTGGAATTTCAATAGCAAAAAATCGACCCACATCGAGGAGTTAGTAGAATATTTCAAAATGCAAGTACGATTGCCTGAGTAAGGAGAAAACTTTACTCATTTAAGTATTCTTGATTCTTTGCAAGCGAACATCGTCTGAATTTGAAATTAATGAAAACTTGGCCTATTTTCCAATAAATCATTCGAAGCGTAAAGCAAATATACTAAGCCACACCGTAAAAAAATTAAGGATTTATATACCCGTATGGTGAAACCAAAGGGTATATTAAATTTGCCTTACCGTTTGTAACGCCAAGATCCCGTTATCACACACAAAAATGAATTACACCAGTGTGTTTAGAATGATAAAAATAATTAATTCTTACATGTCCGTCCGTCTGTCTGTGGCGCGGATTGCGGACGCACGGATTGAGCTAAAGACTTGAAATTTTACGCAGAATCGTTTTGCATAAAATGCAAGGATACGTTCGTTAATGTCAAAAATGGACCATTAGGGGGGTACCCCCCATTACGAACGAAAATGTTTTTGCGAATATCTCAAAAACCGTGCATCTTATCAAAAAAGTGCAAGAACATAAGTTATTTTTGATATGATTCTACATAAAACAGCCATACATCAAAATCCGATTGGAATAAATTTAAAAAAATCTTGTTGGAAAGTTTGACTTCGTACGAAGACTTGATACGAATATCACCATACGGGTTTTCAATAATTGCCAGATTGGCAATTATAGCTTTTGTTATGTTTATGAATAAATTTTTGTTTATAAATGTGGTTTATATCGAATTTATACCGACTTCCATGTTTCTATCGATATTTGACAGTGTTGTTCCTCTACGCGTAGACTTTAATTGGCTACACTTAAGCGTAGACATAGCGTAGACAATAGATTTGGGGTAGACAATGTAGACATTGGCATAGACAATGTTGACATTGCGTAGACAATGTAGACTTTCTCATATCTGTCAAAACAAAGTCATCAATGAGTCATATATCTAATACTATACTATATAGGAAATGCCAATTACAAGAAATAGCGAGGCGCTGGTGTCCCTAAAGAGTTAAATTTATATGAAAACTCGCTAACTGGGCTCGTCAGCGATACCAGCGCCGCCCGTGCCTTTAGATTGCGTGCATAGAATTAGAATTGCAATTAAAGTTTGCTCCGAAGTTCTCATGTACAGCATTTGGCGATTGCTTTGTGGAAATTATGCTTTATTATGTTAAAATTTATTGAAGAAAATGAGATTTTAAAAGTAAATCATCTATCCTTTATTTTATTGATTGTCTACATTGTCTACGCGTAGAGAATAGACCATTGTCTACAGTAATAGTCTACGCGTAGACAATGGTGTAGTCTACATACTACGCGGCACAACACTGATATTTGATATCAAATGTAAAAATTTGATGAATGTTTGTTGTAAATTTGATAAAATGTTTTGGTGTTATTTTGACCTTTTACACCAAATTTTAATAAAACCATGCGAACTCATATAAATTTGATTTTGATAAAGAAAAATATAAATTCTTAAAAATTTTTACCGTGTATAAAACAGCCTAAATATGTATTATTTGGTTATACCGATGTTGCAATTTTTTCTCTGTAGTTGAGGTTATTTTTTTTCTTAAGGTCTTCACTATTGTTTTCGGTATGAAATCGGGATCATCTGATGAAAGTAAAGGGAGAAAGCAAGGTAAAAAGAAATCCTACCAACGACTGCTTTGAGTGATAAAGTTTTCATTCACAAAAGAAATGTTTTGTTATAGTTTTCATGTGTGAAAACTATATAAATGTCGATTTTTACGAGTTTGTTTTTTGGTGCAACGTTCCATATACTGGCAGTTACAACATAAAAGTGGTTTTCTTTCCTTTTCCCCTTAAATAAAGTAAACATAACTTTGTGAGAAGTTTCTCTCTTTGCAGTTGTTTTCCTCAAGAGGTTTCAACTTTAAGTACAGGATCTAACCAACAGAGACCTTCAAACTGGTCTCACGATTGTACATGTAATACTGCGGCATCATTGTGTTGTGGTACAGTTTGGATGATATTACTTTATAACCTCCTGAACAGGAAGTGCATTCCAACATTAAGGAGATGGTATAAGTAGGTACATGTATATATTTATACTAACCTTCTTAATGCAAGTTCTTTCCTACGATCTTTTAAACACACATCCCAATGCATAGTGATATCTGTATGTTAACGTTGTAGTTTTAGTTGGTTAAATCGCTTGTTCCAAAAAAAAAAATAGGAAAGAGAAAAACCTTGGTCGCCATTAAAACCAGGAGGCCAAAAGTCCTTTAGCAGCACAGGACTCTCCAGAAGAAAGGGTCGACTGGAGCTATTTTTCCTTCGAGTATAAATAATGAAGTAAATTTGTTGTTGACACAAATACCAAGGACAGCAACGACAAAGTTTTTTCCTGTTGGTTTCAGTTCTGAGTGGTTATGCTATGTATTATGTGTTATGGCAATAGAAGAGTTTAGCTATTCGCTATACTCTCACCATCTTTGATAATGCAATATGAAGGTGGTACAAGTGGCTAAGTTAGAATAGTTCGCTTTGTTTATTATTTACACTTTTCCATTGTTTTTAACGAGGTAATTTTTCATGATATTTCGCGATTAGCCGTTCTAAATGCATTAAACAAAATATATGACAATGAAATGCAAATTGCCATTCAGCTAGCTTTTTATCGTTATAACGTAAATTTTATTAGCATCGTTAGGTAAAAGTGTAGGACCATAAATCATTTATGGTAGAAATATCACAGAATCAACCGTACATCTAAATTGTTGCATACTACATTTCTTAAAATTGGTCAATGCAAATATTTGGATTGCTTGTAATTTAATCCAATTATTGGCAATCGTTTGAGTGTTGGTTTCATTTAGTTCAGATTCAATTGATAAAAAAAAGTTGAAACTGACAAACAATTTTGTTAAAGTGATAGAATAAATTATCATACCGTTAATTTTTTTTTTATTGTTAAAATGATAAAAAATACTTGTACCAAAATTCCAGACTTCTCAAAACAACATTTGTTAGCTTTTTGCATACGACGCGTCATTGCATATAAAATATTTATTGAAATAATTTAGCAATAAGAATGTAAATATGATGATATAAAATCCCAAAACAGGAAAAACGTGCGACATTAAATCAATTTTTGATTGAAAGAAAATTATTGGGAAATCATAAAACCGAAAACTCAATACAATTTACGGACACAATATTTATTTGATTTATCTATTAAAATTAAGTATCATGTGATAAATTAATTTATCTTTTATCAGTTGAATATTCATTCAACGGTCGTACATTATACAAATTCATATCCATAAAGATGGAATCAATAAAACGAAATCATTCGCAAAATTGCTCTAATTTATTACATTTTATGTATATGAAATGGAATTTTTGTTATGTTGTCCAATCTATCTGTCTAATGTCTGTTTGTCCTCGATGTTCATGTCTGTAGTATTTGGTGCTTTTCGTTATTATCTAATATATATATATATATATATATATACTGCATATACATATCACTGAACAAAATACTTTATATTTGTCCATTTTGTAAATACAAATTTCAAAAACATGACAAATGTCCATTTGGTTTCGTACATTGTCTAGTTTTGATACTAAATCGTCCCAACTTTGGGTAAATTAAATTCAGTTTTATCGAGATCTATTCAAACATGTATGTAGCTCTTGTTTACCATATCCATTCCTATGACCAATGTTTCCGTTTCAGGTGAAGTCACTTCGTTTAACTTCAGATATACGAATGTATGTCTAGAGATTAAAATCGGACAGTTCTAAGTACGCCAGTAAATTGGAAATTACTATCGTCACCATCGCATTCTGTTAGCTATAGTTAGATTCGATTCTGATTAAATATGTTTCATTGTTTATTTGATGTGGAGATGGTGGGTTAATCGGACATTTGAATAAAAGTTGCCCCAGCGTAACAATTCGTTAGAAACAAACCATAAGATATGATATCGCATGTTAATTGAAATATATTATAGATATCTTGATATTTTAAGAGAATTTAAACTTGAAGTGTGATATATGTAATGATCACACACATAACTATCGTAACATATTTTATTTTTAGGTAATTTTCCTAAGATTCTACACAAAAAAAAAACACGATACGCCAAAAACTAAAGAAAAATTTCAAATGCAAGTAAGAGGTACGTCGATTTAATAATTTTTTTTAAACCAACCTTTCGTTTATTGTGTTTGAAAAGAATTCGAATTAATTAAAGTTCTATACATAGATTTTTTCTCAAGTAAATCTTTGTGATTTTCATTCAAACAGGTGGTTTTTAATAAACGAGTGTTCAATAAGTTTCTATAAAACATAAATTCTATCATTTGTTCATCTTTTTTCATTACACAAAACTTTCTCTACAACGATTTTTTTTTGTGCCAAAACGAGCCAAAAGAAATTACTTGAAATCGTTTCATACAGGATAACATACAAAAAGCCGTAATAAAATTTCCTTTTATTCGAATAAATCACAAATTTCACTTGTATAAATCTTAGCAGAATAAGGATTTTTCTTATCCAATAATTTTTCTTTTAAATTTGTCGAAGTTTACTTCTAAGATTGTAGCATTGCAAAACAAATTATTTGGAATTATTGGATATTGGTTGGTATTGACTGAAACTACAGTGAAATTTTAACCCTTTCATTCTTAAATTTTCCTCGCGGTTAGAAAATTTTTTTTTGCTCGGTTGTTGTTCTTTAGTCCTAAAGAGGTACCATGCAAAATTTGAAATTTTCACTTTTGTATGAAAAACAGTTATAAACATAAGAAAAACTACAATTACATACCAGGTCAAATAATCGTCAAATACTCGTCAAATATTCGTCAAATACTCGTCAAATACTCGTCAACTACTCGTCAAATACTCGTCAAATACTCGACAAATACTCGTCAAATACTCGTCAAATACTCGTTAAATACTCGTCAAATACTCGTCAAATACTCGTTAAATACTCTTTATGAGGAGGGACAATATTTTTATCTAAAAAAATTTATTTGTATGGAACAGGAGCGAAGAAATGGTGCGATTAGATTTTGACGTATGGAATGGTTATGTAAAATCATATTCTAAACACATTTTTCCTTTATAAATTTTTCACTACAACTCACCGTTTTCAAGAAAATTGCAAAAAACTTTTTCATTTGTATGGGGAAGGGGAAAAGAAATGGTGTAAAAGCGGTATACTAAATCTAATTTATTAAATATTAATATACTTCTATATATGATTCTCATATATTTAGAATATAAAAAATTGCTTAAAAGTAACATCGGGCATGAAAGGGTTAAATACTATTTTTTTTGGTAAGGTAGTCTTCATGCTGATTTCTTGAGAGAAAAAGTATATTCACGTTATCCTTACTGGATCTCGCGTTTAAAATTTTGAAATTTCGAATGATTCGCATCATTGGTCCCAAAAACACCACTACTGCATTATCCTAACAGGACCTTAAGGAATTTTTCCGAAGATTTTAACTAGCGCAATCGCTTTTTTGTCCCCAAAAACTCGTACAAAATTTTCATTTTGAATCATCTGTGGGCCGCGATCTCGTGGAGTGCCAAAACATTTCGTAGATATAATGAAGCCACCACACTCTCGAAAACATCCTTAAAAATTAACACTACCTGAAAACATAGCACACACTTCGCATTTTTTCAGTAAAAAATTAACATGGCAGCGCGTAGTTTTTTTTTATTATGCTTTTTTGTTTTCTTTTTTGAAGGAATTAAACATTCACTTTAACACCGTTTTGACTTTAATTTGATTAACAATTTTTACTTATTAATTTAATGAATAATTTTACACCCAAAGGGAATTATTGCTAGCATCTTGCGCCGAGTTAAAGTTAACACCAGAATGGACTCTCTCAAACTCGCCTCCTTTTTTCGTGAGTGCACTTTTTTTTTAATAAATCGTGTTTTTTTTTGTGAAAATGGTAAAGTGGGGGGGAATCCATCGAAATAAATTACAATTTTGATTTTTTTACAAAATTAAAGTTTTAGACTTTGAAAGATGAAAACAACAACCATATAATCTGTCAACCAGAGTCGTAGAAGGAACTCGAAATTTGTTGTTAGTATCCGAAAAAAAAAATTCTCATCCATCGAACTTAACTTAAAAAAAAAAATGAATTATAATCCAAATGAATATTAAAGTATCTGTTACTCTTAAAAATGTTCTTTTTCATCTATTTTCCATTTTTTGCTATTTAGTCTTATTTTTATGCTTACCACAAGAAAATATTGCATTTTTAAGCCATATTACCTACTACGCTGTTGACGGGATTTTAGCAAAACATTTCTTGATTCCATAAAATAGGCTTCCATAGCAGTATCAGTAATATAATATACTTTTGCCAACACAGTCAAACTGTGTGCCGATCCCGTCTGTAAATCCTGTTTAATGTATTATAACTCCTCTGTAGTCATTTTTCTTGAGGGAAAATTTAAATAAAAAGTTCATTGTAAATGTGAAGGGAGGGATTCATTGCCTCAATAAAAATGTTCCACGGGAGCTAACCATATCAAAATATTCAACTGACTTTATACTGTTCACAGGCCTGAAAAAAGAATCCTCACTCCGTTCTTCTTATTCCACTGAAAAACAGATAAAAATGAATGAAGAAAAAAAAAATTCTTAATCCTCTTGGCTTCTTTCTATTCCTCTAGTACTTGGTTTACTTTGGCCAGAATCATTTTGATAATATTTTAAAAGATTTCCAGTTTATAAATATTGTGCGTCTAATTTAATAAACGTGTTCTGCTTTTTTATCTGTGATTATTTTTTGAAATTTTGCAGAGCTAAGATATTTTTTGATCAATGGAAAATTAAGTCCAATACGCTAGGAATACTGATTTGACCGATTTGTGGGTGTCATATTTGTGCCCTTATTATGTTGTGCCATTCATTTTGGAAGAGAGAGGTAGATTTTTTTAAACATAATTTTTTTTCCTATTAGAGGAGGTTTTTTGATAAAATATTTCACTTTATCTGAAAGCGTGACGTATTTTGTAGACATCCACTTAGACTTTAAAATTTCGGATTCTCTCGAAAGAAAACTTTATGTCCAAGTTAAAGCTTTCTGAGTTCATGAAGGTTATCATAAATTGGGCGGAAAAGTTACTAGAATTAAATTAAATTCCGAAAAAAAAAAATTATGATAAGTTTTTGCCAAAAAACATTAGGAAATCTAGAATTTCCAGGAGGGCAATCGTTGACTTTTCAAACTGACCTTTTGTTTATTTGTCTGAGAGAGCGAGAAAGAAGTGGTCCAATTAGATTTTGATATGTGTTAGAGTTATATAAAATCATATTCTTTCCTTCCGACCATCCTGAGCTGTGCTTCAGCATTAAAGGCTCTTCCCCTAAGCTGGAACTATAAAAAAAAAATCTGAACAATTTTCGTTTTAATTACATGATACACTCAGAAAAATGGAGGCTAACTCGACGACCTACATACGGCGTAATTGGCCTCGGGCAGGCGCGCGTTCGCCTGCATGTGGGCAAGTAAAACTGAGTTGACCTGTGGTCGGAGAAATTCTGAAATTAAGCCACCAGCAGGTGAAGTAGGGCATTGGGAGCTGCACGAGTTGACCTTAGATAGGTTAACTCTGACCGCTAGCTGGCTTACAGAAACCTCTGTAAGGTCAGAGTTAACCTGACTGAACATTTTTCTGAGTATACTGTTTTTGAAAAAACCGCAAAAAAAAACTTTTTTGTACGGTCGGATTTTTGTTCATTTACGTACTTAGCCTAGCTTTTTTGGAAGACCTAATTAAGAAGAGGAGAGAAGGGATCCAAAAAGCCTAGAATGAGCGTTACGTGTTTTATGTCGATGCCCAAATAAGAATATAGCTTGATTCATATTTGTGGAAGTAGGTTCAGAGATATGGATACCAAAAATCTTTGAGTTTCAAAAGTTTAAATACCGCGTTTATAATTTAATTTAAAACAATTCCCAAATACATAAAATTTAAATTTATACTGCACATCAACGTCTAAAGTTAATATCTTTAAAGTACTCGCATTTGATTTAGTTAAACCGTTTATAGACAATAATATTAAAGAAAATTGTCTAGAAACTCATTTTGAGACAAATGATATGTCATTTTAAAGATACGACAGAGAATAATAAAATGATTTATTTAATTTCACTTCTGTTGAATTCTAATTACTTTCCTGATTACTTAAGAATATCCCCAAAAGTATCATACAGATTTAAACGCAATTCAAAGGTTAATAGGCCATTCGAGGCCACAACTAGAAATGCAACAAAATTTTCTTCAGAATTTCTAATACATATTTTGAACCAACTGTTTGGTAACAAAATCCTGTGTCTTCGTTTTTTTCTATTTTTTTTTTGCTTTTAAACGCTTTGTCCCAAGACTCAACTGAAAACTTCTTAATAAAAGGAACAACACCTTGGAGTATTTTTAACCCTTTACTTACCACTGAGATCAAAATGAAAAAAAAAACACAAAACAAAACAAAGCGGCCTACAGAAGAAAAATGGAAACAAAAGTTTCTTGTACTTTTCGAAAAACGACAAGTTCGTAACAACAGCAATAGGTCTTTGTCCTACTTTAGTTCAGAAAAAAGGGCGTAAAGTTTTGGTTTTTTTTTTGTTCCTGAAAATATTTATACAAATATACGTATAAACAAAGTGAAGCGCAGTGAAGACGGCCATAAAACCCCAGAATCCATAAAGTTTTATTTGCCCCGTTTTTATATACCTCAACAATATACCCTTATTTTTTGGGTCCCACTTGCTTTGCTTTTTCTTTTTCGCCTGTAGCTGTGGACTTTTGGCCACATCAACCCCCAATTCATCGGTGGCTCAAAGTTTTTGCTGTTGTGTCCTGACGTGATGCGTACAAACAGCAGAAGCAGCGGTTACAGCAGTTTGTAATCCTTGTATATTTTGTGAATTTCTGCTGTATGACAAGTTTTGATGAAACTCAGTACTTTTGTACGTATTTTGATCATTTGCAATAGATACACATTGACATACATAGAGAAAGATTTACATAAATATTTATAGCGATGTTCACTTATTGCTTATGCAGTTACATGATACACATGTGAAAATTCAATAGCTCAATGTCCTGCATAATATATTCCTTCACCATTAAAACCCTTTTTTCTCCACCATTCGGAACCCTTTTCGCTGTAAAGCCTCTTGTCTACATGATACATTTATATTTGTGCTTATAAAATGAAATGTTACTTAGTTGTAGATGGCCGCTTCCCTACCATCTCCCTATACGTAAAAAGTTTCTCATTTTCTCCATATTCATGTTATAATAGTGACCGTTTTCTGTTTCCTTGAACAGTGGCAATATCCCCATAGATTGATACTGTGAGCATACAAAATGTTGAAACAGGATCGACTGTTCGTTTTGTTATCCTTTATGTGTTCGTAGAACCATTAAAGTTCTTCGTACTTTTGCGATTAAGACCTCAGAAAAGCAGTTTAAGGGCAGCAAGGGGAGCAAAATGCCACAGCACGCAAAACATACAAATTCTTTGTCCGCCAACAACTTCATATCCTTGCAAGGGAAAAGAGGTGAAAGTTACTGCTGTGGAAAATTCTAGATCGCTTACGAAGAAAAACAAAAACATCCCCACAAGTTTCTTGTGCACATTTTTACCAACACTGCCTCTAACTTATGTCCTACTTGGTAGACTCCAAAGTTACCCTTCTAGCCACCTTTACAAGTCCGAAGCATTTTTATCAGTATTCCAAAAAGGCGAAAAAACCCCCTGAGCAAAGAAACAAACAAAAACGAAGATCCCTGGATAAAAGGATTTAGAATCGAATATGGGAAATGGCTTCATTGGTTTTCCAGTCAAAAAGTTACAAGGTGAGACGCGTGCGGCAGCCAACGGACTGATAACTTTTCTGTAACTTTGAGATACCTTTCTGTCGAATATGAGAAAAAGTTTTCCAAAAACTTTAAAACGACATCAATACGAACCGAATAGCGACTTGATTGTACGAAGAAGTCGGACCTTCAAAGTTAAGAATGTGCTCCGAATCATATCCTGAATAAGTTCGAATTTTTATTAGCTTTTCTCATGTAGTTGTATTAGTACTAGTACTTTTAACAAATAAAATTTGATTTGCAACCATCGAATCCATAGTGGCTGGTTATGGGTAATATTTGTTGATGCTGTTTTTTTCAAAAAAAAAAAAATTTGAATTGAGGATTTAAAGCTGAGGGAAAAGTTGTGCGTCCGGTTTTCTTTTATAATAAATCAATCACAATTTGCTATGGATTGAAAAGTTTTGAATTTCATTCGAAAAATTTCTGAAATGAATCTTGATTTTCTTTTCGAGGTTAACTTTCAACATGATTTTGACAGACGCTATTAATAGTTGCAACTAAAAATCAAATTTTCCAACTAAAAATTAAATTTTTAAAAAATTTCAAAGATCTTGATGGTTTTTATATAAGTGGCTGTCCAAGAAATACATCACGAAAAATTTCGAATTAAAATCAAGAACCCTTCTCTGATCATTTAATTTTAAAAAAAATAAATGTTTAATGGCCTTCCTCTTTACTTGATCCTCATCTCCGAGTTATTTGACAAGAAAAACTGAATGAGTATCCTTTCAAAGATTCAGGAGACAGCAGCTGAGGGGGTTTGCGGGAGCGAAATAGGTGAATCTAGTACTGAAAATCCTATTTAGCGGAAGTGGAAGAGGAATGGAGGACGAAGGGGAGACAAAGAGGAGACGAGGATGGCCAGACGTTTTTTGCAAATATCTCAAAAACATGCATCTTATGAAAAAAGTCCAAGAACAAAAGTTATTTAGGATAACATTCTACATAAAACTTCCATACATCAAATTCCTATTGGAATAAATTTTAAAAAATCTTATTGAAAAGTTTGACTTCAAAGTAGAATTTTGAATAACTGTTCGCCGTTCACTTAAACTTCGAACAATGCCATATAACCATACGGATTTTCAATAATTGCCAGATTGGCAATTATAGCTTTTGTTATATTTTATTCAGAAATTGCCAATTTTAACACTGGCGACTATCAACATTGAAAAAAAAAAGTTTTTTTTTACTCAAAACTGTTTTTAAGTGGACCTCCTTAATTGATTTCTCAAATGCGTTGCGTTGCTGTGACTTATTTTTAAATAACTTATTTATTTTTAAAGAACGATACGAAAACTCAGACATTTTTTTCAAAATCCTATTGGAATAAATTTTAAAAAATCTTCTTTTTTTCTACAAAAGGTTCTTTTTTTTGTTTTCGGAAATATGCTGTTGCCTTTTTGAAAACATTAATGGCATAAATGAATTGCAACGTCTTCAAATTTGTCCGGACACAACAGTTTTTCATAAAAAACAAAACAAAAAATCTATTACAGTAATCCGCCCAACTGCGCGGTAGATACGTTCTACAAAAAGAGCGCGCAAACCGAAACCGCGCACTCTGAATCCTACTTTGTATGAAATTTTGGAGTTAGGAATTTGTTTTTTTAAACGAAAATTATGAAAAAACCGCGCAGATACGAAATTTTTACCGCGCAGTTCGAAATTTTGGTATTAAAAACTTAACCGCGCAGTTGCAAAACCGCGCAGTTAAAATCCGCGCGGTTGGATGGATTACTGTGTTTTATCAACTTCATCTCTTCATTTATATGTCCGTTATATCGAAAAATTCAATTAGCAAAAAGTTGCCATAACCAAATAGATATTTCCTACAGTTTGGTTGATTATATAAACAATTTGGTGAAAAATAAAAAAAAACCTATTATTGAAATATATTGTGCAGATTGAGAAAATAAGACATCTTCAATAAAAGTTTTTCTTCTCCCGAGATTGAATAGTGGACTTTTCCTTCCGTTTCATTAAAGTTGATATAAAGTCCATCTAAATAGTTTTTCCTGATGTACGAATGCTACTTTTTTGTATCATTTCATTGGCTGCTTGCTTTAATTTCTTTTCAAAGAATTTTTTTCTGTCGAGATGAGATGAAGAAATTCAAGTTTTTCAGTATTTTAATTTCGAGTTAAAGAAAAAAAGTAGAATTCTTTCTATTCAACTTTTTAAACTAACTATAAAACTTGTACAAGACTTTAATGAAATGTAGCTTTCGGTTATTTTTTAATATTTTAATATACATATATATATATATATATGTGGGATGGGGACCCTGGCACACTTAATCTAGTACATAATCGAGAAGAGATCTAGTTGAATAAGATGGACGACACGACACAGTCGGTGTTTGATCGCGAATAGATTGAGATGTTGAAGTTTGTCACACGATAGTTTGAAGATTAAATATTAAATATTATTAAACGTAATTCCGTGTTTTCACTTTTCCTTGTATCAGCCATTAAGTTGATAACGAATCCCACAAATTGGGGGCTCAACCGGGATCGAAAGAAGAGCGAAGAGGGGGAATGAAAACGTGTGATTGCCGGGAAAAGCGCATGGTTCAAGTGATTAATTGAAGTTAATGGGAAGTGAAGAGGTGGCAATCCTCAAAAATAAGAAATTTGCGGGGTAAAACAATTAATTAACGTTGAAAAAAAACTGTGTTGGAAGATGGTGAAATTATTTCACATGTTGTGAAATTCAGTGAAACGCAAAAAGCAGCGTTGAGTGCGACAGAGACAGAGACCAAGAGACAACGATAGGCTACATTAATGGCTTGTTTGTGAGTCGGAGATGTGAGTGTGTGAGAAAGGACAGAGATTGTCAAGCGGTGCGGTTCGGTGTAGGACAGAGATTGTCAAGCGGTGCGGTTCGGTGTAGGACAGAGATTGTCCAGCGGTGCGGTTCGGTGTAAGACAGAGATTGTCAAGCGGAGCGGTTTGGTGGAAGACAGAGATTGTCAAGCGGTGCGGTTCGGTGTGGGACAGAGATTGTCAAGCGGTGCGGTTTGGTGGAAGACAGAAATTGTCAAGCGGTGTGGTGCGGTATAGACAAAGTGGGTAAATAGCGGTGTGTTTCAGGGGTGGACTAAGGTTGTTTGAAAGCGGTGTGAGTCGAGATAGAAAAGACATTGTAGCGCGGTGAAGAAGCGTTGGTGTACGAACATTAAGTAGTTGATGATCGAGAGCGGTTGTTGTTGCGGGTTCAGGGTGTAGGGACTGAGAGATTAATTCAAAAAGAAATTAACGAAACATAACTTTTAAAAATGGACGCTACGACTATTTTGTCCATGAAAGTGGAAGATTTGAGGGAGAATCTGTCAAAATTAAAGTTGAGCGCGGAAGGGAGGAAGAGTGAGTTGCAATGTCGATTGCTTCAGCATTTTGGGTTGTCTACAGGGGATGAAGAGGATGTAGAATCGGTTCATTCCGAGTACCAGGACGTGCGAGGTGGGGAGGTGCGTGAGGTTCTGGTGGAGAAGTCTCGTTTTACATTGCGAGATATTGAAGATTGTTTATCACAGTTTACGGGAACTGGTTCGATTGACATCAATCAGTGGATGCAGGAATTTGAGGATAACGCGACGACTGTGGGCTGGAACAGTCTACAGAAATATATTTACGCGAAGCAGTTGCTGAAGGGAGCGGCTAGATTGTTCGTGAGAAGCCAGTTGGAGATTCGTGACTGGACATCTTTAAAGAGGGCGTTGTTGGCGGAATTCGGAGAAACTTTGTCGTCGGCAGAAATCCATCGTATGCTGAGAAGTCGTCATAAGAAACCTGGTGAAACTCTGTTAGAATATTTATATACTCTAATGGAAATTGGTAAGCCACTACAGGTGGACGAGGAGAGTTTGGTGGAGTATTTCATCGAGGGGATACCAGATGCAAAGTACAACAAGGCTGTGTTGTATCAATCAAGGAGCATATCTGAACTGAAAAAACAAATTAAAATATACGAGAAAGTGCGAAGTCCGAATTTGCCATTAAGCAAATCTACTTTTGAGTCAGCAAAACCAAGTCAGAAAAGCTCATTACCGGTAGACGCGAAGAAATGTTTTAAGTGCGGCAGGGACTCACATATTGCAAAAGACTGTCCAAGTAAATTATTCATTTGCTTCAAATGTAATCAAGCGGGGCATCGTTCGTTTGAATGCAAGGCCAAACCGAAGGGAGCGGTCGATAGCTCGAGTGGCGCGGGTAGTAGTTCCGGAAGCGGGAATAAATCCGTAAAGACAGAAACGAATAATGTAAATATGTTGGAATCTAAACCAAAGTGCGAACAGTTGAAAAAATCAAATTTGATATTTAAGAACATTGTGGTAAATAACCATGAATTTGCAGCGCTGGTTGACACGGGTTGCGATTTGTGCTTGATAAGATACGATACGTTGATAATGTTAGGGGACATTAAATTATCGAGTGAAAGGAGACAATTGATGGACTTAAGTAGAAACGAAATTAATACCGTTGGTAGTTTCGATATTGAAACAGAGGTCGACGGTGTGCAGTTAGTTATAAACTTTCATGTGGTAAAAGAAAACGATATCCCATATGCAGCCATCATCGGTAACGCTATATTGAAGGAGATAGACTTAATAGTGTCCGAGACCGAGGCAAGATTCGTCAAAAAAAGATCAGGACAGGAAGGTGTTACAGAAGCAAAAGGGGATGTTCAGGCGACCAAGAATGAGGTATCTGAGAATCATTTATTTAATGAATTTAGGTCGATTTGTGTTGCAGAAATGATGGAAGACCCAGCCACTAGGCCGGAACTAGATTTAAAACACCTGACCGGGATAGAAGCAGCATTTGTTGAGACCGTCGTAGATGATTATAGTCCAAATAAGAAACCAATATCATCGGTGGAGATGAAGATCGTGCTGACGGTCGACATTCCAGTGTACCAAGGGTCCAGAAGGATGTCGTACAGCGATCAACTGTTGGTAGAGCAGCAAGTCGAGAAATGGTTAGTTGAAGGGATAATTCGTCCGAGCAACTCGGAATACGCGCTCGCGATGACGATGAGGAAAAAGGATATTCCGCCGAGAGTATCGAGATGGGCCATGTTCCTGCAAGAATGTGACTGCGAAATCGAGCATAAGACTGGCTCAAAGATGAAGCACGTGGACGCATTAAGCAGAGCGTACTGTCTGATGATTGAGGATTCACTAAATCATCGCTTGAGGGAAGCACAGTTGGCTGATGACTGGATCAAGGCGGTAATGACGGTGTTGAAGAAGGAAGATCACGAAGATTTCTATGTGCAGCACGATGTATTATACAAAGATCCCACTAAGGAACTTGTCGTTGTACCCACAGCAATGGAAGAGGAGATAATTAAGATGGCGCATAGACAAGGACACTTTTCATCAAAAAAGACCCGAGATGTAGTGGAGAAGTCATTTTACATACCAAAGGTAAATCAGAAAGTAACTAAAGTAGTTAAATCTTGCGTAGAGTGCACGGTAACAGAAGCCAAGTCAGGGAAGAAAGAAAGTTTCCTTAATTCCATAAACAAGGATGACATGGAGTTGCGAAGGATATTGGAAGAAGCTGCCGTTGAAGATTTGAATGTAGAGCGAGACAAACAGCGAAATGAGGTGAAGCAGAACATTCAGAAGATTCAGCAAGAGAATCGACAAAATTTTGATGCCGGGAGGAGACGGGAAGAGACGTACAGAGTCGGCGAGTTAGTAGCCATTAAGCGAACACAATTTGGAAGCGGACTGAAGCTAAGGCCCAAGTTCCTAGGACCTTACACTATCATCAAGAAGTCCAATCATGGGAGGTATGAGGTAGAGAAGGTGGGCGATGTTGAGGGTCCCAGACGTACAACTACCGTTGCTGAGTTCATGAAGAGGTGGAACAATTCATTCGGGGCGAATGAACATCAGGATGGCCGATTGTGGGATGGGGACCCTGGCACACTTAATCTAGTACATAATCGAGAAGAGATCTAGTTGAATAAGATGGACGACACGACACAGTCGGTGTTTGATCGCGAATAGATTGAGATGTTGAAGTTTGTCACACGATAGTTTGAAGATTAAATATTAAATATTATTAAACGTAATTCCGTGTTTTCACTTTTCCTTGTATCAGCCATTAAGTTGATAACGAATCCCACATATATATATGGGTATTCGATAAAATTTTTAGCAGGAAGTTGAATAGAAAGAAATTTTACTTTTGTTATAGAAATGTAGGAGGAATAGCATTGAATTGAGAAATTAAAACCACCACTACAAAAAATTAAATGCGGTGTAGGTTAAATAAACAAAATCATGGTAAATTTGAAAGTGTTGAATAAGGTGAATGCTCAGTACTTGTAGAGGTTATTCTTTTTTCCAACCAGAATTTAAAATACGGGAAAAGTAGGGTCGGGTAAGCTGAAGTGGTCCGTAGGGAGAAGTGGTCCACGTTTGGTAGGGTGAAGTGGTCCACCCTGTCAATGTCATATTTCGTGTTTTCAAGTTTTTTTATGAGTTATTTTGAGTGTTTCAAATCGTGGCCGAAAATTGATGCGAAGCTCGATTATAACTTCTCCCAAAAATCGAGCTGAATTGGAGTAGCAGAAAAGCCGCCGGAAAACGACGCTTATCAACTACACCGAAGAAACTAACACCAAAACAAACCAAATGCTCATTTGTTACTTTCGAATAAACCATATTTTTGATCAAACTTCATGATTATACTTTTATTTGTCATTTAATTTTATGTTTATGCGATTTCTGGAAAGTTTTTGAGGGTGGACCACTTCTCCCTACCATTTTGAAAAACTCGAGAAATCTAAGTTTTCGATAAATGCCTAAAAATTAAATTTTATGTCAAAAAGTTGGAAATCTGTGAATGCAGAAAGTTAGCCTAGGGCCTGCGCTTGCGATTTGACTATCTTATCATGCAAAAATTCCAATTTTTGACCATTTTATGGCCAATAATAAAAACGTGGACCACTTCAGCCTACCTGACCCTACTGATTTAAGAAAAATCTAACAATGAATGTGGGTAAACGCTGCAGTGGTAAATTGGCACGGGCACCAGATGTATTTGCAGTGGGCCATGAGCCATGGAATGGGGGGGAGGGAGGCTTAAATTTAATATAGTTTTTTATATCGTTTTTTATATCGACAAACTGTATTGCGTTGAAATTCTAATTACTGTAAATATTTTTAAATACAGTAAACTTGATAAAAAATCTAAATAACTACAAGAGGGTTGCCTCTTTTAACAGGTTTTATCCTTTTTAACAATTTTAGAAATATTTTATTGGAACTTATAAAAATTTTAGATATCATTGAACTCTACAAAACAAGCGGATTAAATCTGTGATGCTACAAAAATAACACATTAGAATGAAAATATTTATTTAGAATGCTTTATGCTCTAAAATATGTTCAAACCTCTTTGAAAAACGTCTGACCTTTCCAAAATAATTCAAAAGGTCGTTTTTTTTGTTTGAGGACGACATTCGGTATTTATCTTAATTCTCTATAAAATTTAAGGAAAAAGCACATGTAATTGCCTTGTTAACATTTAAGGGAATATAATATCCATTGTTATTTAACGAAAATGTCTTTCTTATAACCTTTTGCGCTTTTGAATATTTAGATTTTTTTTAAATTCAGAATGGGATATAACCTTTTAGATAAATATAATTACTCCTACCCAAAATTTCTGTAATTTAGGTGAATTCCAAAATCCCAATCGAAAATTTCTTAGAATTTTTCATTCCAATTATTTGTTTTGTATTAGCATTGACACACCATAAATATCTAATGAGAATACTGTGTAGTCAAACGGATTTTCCACAAATCTGCATGTAAAAAAAATTTCCCGGTTTTTTTCTTAAATCGCAACGAAACCCCCGAGCTATCAGACAAATACACTGCCACAGATTAATTAGGATAAAATTTATCTATATTCAACGTCTTTTTTAAATGGTTTCGCTAATAATAATATGCACAAAGCTGGTTTCTGTCTCTTTCACATTTCGCTAATGGAAAAACTTTTTCATATTTTTCTGCTCTAAAAGGGAAAAACTCTTGGTAATGTCGATGGGGGAAAACAGTCTTTGGTGCGAAATAAATTCAAAAAATGTTGGTTCTACAATTTAATGCATCATTTAGAATCTAGAATAATCTGGGATTAGTTAAAAAAAAAACTTTGTGAAATCTCAAAGTTTAGTAAGATCTGATTTCTACTATATACTATAATGGTCCGATCAAGATTTTCCTCGGTAATCTCGGGCAGTTTCACGCACGCACGACTATTTTCTTTAGCACTCTTTTGAAGGTACAATAAAATTTAGAAATTTCTTTCTCCTACAAACGACAAAACTTTGGATCAACTTACCACCCAATGTGTTCCCTACCGATTACAATATTCAAAGCGAACATTAACCGGCTCTTCACGTTTTCTGCCCCACCACCCGGAGCTGTGCTTCTGCATTAAAGGGCCCGTATGTAGTTACAAAAACAAACAACTATCCCCGACCGTGCTATACAACTTAATCCGTCTGTACACGACATAAGATATATTATTGTTTTATGCTGGTTTTGAATTCCTAACCCGCCCCAGATTGTAAATGGAGTATAATTTCAAGTTATTACGAGCAATGTCAGAAGCCGTGAGAGAAAAATAGAAAAGGGAAAAAATAAGATAATATTGCGAGAAAAGGGCGCTTGGCAATTATCATTTATGGATCATTAGATCCCTTTAAAGTGTGAGTAAAAAACTGAGAGAAAAAAAAATACCGAAAAAATACTGGCAAGAAGGGTCTTATAGAAAGATTTTTGTCCTGACTAAAGTGTCGGTTATGATCTTAAGTGGCTTTTATGGCCCCTTTTCATTTCAAGCGCTTGCATTTTATTCCTCTGCCTTAGATATCCTTTTCAGCTTATTAACTTCTTCGGTAGTTTCAAATTTCACATAATTTAAGTATTCCTTTAATTTATTTTTAAATTGTCTTGAAGTAAATTTTTTTTTTTGATTTTTGTTCAGCTTCCTGTGTACAAAAAGTTAAAGTAACATTAAAGAAAGTGAGTATGGAAAAGAAAAACTAACTTGACAGGCCAGTGATTTCTAAAGATGCTTCCTTCTCTCGTTATCCAGTCGAGTTAGATTTTGCGTCTTCCATAGTGCACATATGGGATGTACGTGTGTATGCGAATATCGCTACATGGCATAATGTCCTTTTCTTAAAACACGCATATACTTTCTTGTAAGTAAGTAATGATTGCAGAAGACCCATCAGTCTTCTTCCATCAAAATTAATTCTGCCGATATCGGCAAAAATAAGACTAAGTGGGTGGTATACGGAGAATGACTTTTGTGTACGTATGTATGAGCTTAGGACAAAAAACTGAAACCAAGATAAATATTAGGTGTGTTGGAAAGTTTTACTAGTTCTGTATGAACAATTTACAGTCACTATTTTTTTTAGAGACAAATCGTAACACTACTCTATATGATAAGGCCCCGTCAATTTGATCCAGTTGGTCTAATTGAATTTTAATATATTACATACCATTTGCAAGAAATTCTCATAATACACTCAGGGTATTCACAGTCCTCTTTTAATTTTCGGTATTCGGTATTTGCGGTAATATTAAAAGACTGAAAATATTCTGCTGTGAACATCCCACAGCACAGATTTGAGAACAGCGCTTTTATTTGATACGTGACCAAATCATGAACTGCGAATTTGATTGTAAAATATGTCACATACCTTTAAATCCATGTTTGATGTATTCTTTTGAATTTCTATTGTGGCAACAGCTATCAAAATTGAAAAAATTTGCATCAGTCCGATGAAATTAACAAAAAACCAGCGAGAAAATTTGACAACTAAAAACATTACTAGCGCCACTCGCGGTTGATTCTTGATACCGATTAACCGGGCCGGAAAACACGACTCAAGGCATGTCTACAATTACCGAATCCGGTAATTAATTTTTACATGAACCAAGTTACCGTCTCGGTAAAAATCTGTTAAATTTGACTGAATTACCGAGCGGTAAAATTACCCGCAATTTAAAAGAGGACTGTGAATACCCTGACTGATTTTCTGCTGGGAGTGGGCATGAGTGGTCCGATGGAGGTATGGAAAGTTTATGTGAAACCATTTTTTTTATGACAAATTGGGTCGCTGGGTTTGAAATTTTCATGAATTTCTTCCAATACACTAGGGCAGGCCTCGGCACCATGTATGTAGTGATTTACTACTACTCGAAAAAATTTTATGTTTCTTCATATACTATAACACAAAATGAGAAAACGCATCATTTTCATTTTTTACGCTCTTTCGTTTTTGATGGAGACGTTTAGGAACAGTGAACTACACAATTTATCATTATGCAATTTCAGAATCATTTGTTCCGCCTAAAGGAAATTTCTCTAAAAAAAACTTTCTTTAAGTTGTCAACCTGTCTTACTCTTTCTACTTCATTGCATCGGGCAAAATCGAACTTATGACAGCTGTTGTAATGGCGTTTTAGATTGAATTTTTTATTCGACATGTAACATTGACGGTTATTATTATTTGTGGTTATTAAATATTTGTTTTCCCAATCCCACGACATAGTATTTGAATTTGAATATGAGCGCTTCATAATGGAAAAGGAAAACTAAAAAAATCAAATTTCTGAAAAAATTTCGTACATCAGTGTTCTTTGGGAAGCAATTATAATTTTGGAGAGCAAATGTATACACCCGTACGCATCAACAGCAGAAATCATACTGAATGACTGTCGTAGGCTCGCTCCATCGATTGCTAGTCAATCGTTTGGTTTCGGCTGCCGAAGTGGCCAACACGTATCATTGCGTTGGAGAGTCGAGTAAAAATGTTCATACATTGATTATATTCTCGTAAAATTTGAATAAAAATGTTATCGTTGTGAGGAGCCAGACGAGCCAAGGAGTGCCCAGGCCTGCACTAGGGCGTCTATCTGACTGTTCGCTTAAAACTTAAGAAAAACTGAACCGATTTGGATGAGACTTTGCTCGAAGCGGTCAGGAGTGCAGCCTCTAGTAAATATAATGGCTAAGGCTTTTATGAACAAAATTTTAGCGCGTAAGTTTTCCGAAAGAATTGTGAATAATTTTTCTGATTTTCCCTAAAACTTACTTGATTCAAAAATTGTATCTCGCGAATAGTAGGTCGTAAATACATGATCTTATACCTTTTGGAAAAATAACGGTGACTATAACGGGTATCTCCCATACAGCTATTTTGAAAAAATATTTTTTTTTGTGAAAAAAATAACATAACCAAATTAATAATAAATACAGTAAAACCCGCTTATATGCAACCCGCTTATAAGGAAAACCCTCTTACAAGACCGCATTTTAAAAACCCATTGTAATGCATAATCGTGTATTTTACCCCGCTTATAAGGAAACCCCGCTTATTAGCAACGAAAATGCTGCCAAATTTAAATTGCTTATAAGCGGGTTTTACTGTAATAAGATTTTCTACATTTTTTGCTTTAACGATTTATACATATATTTAACGGTTCTCAACATCTATATATATAAAAATGGATGTTTGTTTGTTTGTTGGTCTGTTTGAGATTACAAAACTTAAAAACTACGGGCCCGATTTTTACGCCGTCTTTTTGTAAAATGATCTGCGTTGCCAGGAGCAGGTTTTTAGCTATGTTAGATTTTTAAAATTCGAAACAGAAGAACCTGTAAGGACAACGCAAATGTCCTTTTCCCAATTTTTCTCACAAAAACTGGGTTTGGGAGGTTTTCAGGGTATACTAAAACTATATTATATTAAAACGTGACCTGTAAAAAGTAGCCAAATGCCAATTTTTGAAATTTAAAATTAATATCGGTTAGAATACTTTCCCCTACACAAGAAAGTAGCAAAGCGAATAAAATTGGGCAGCATTGCTGAAGGTTCAATTTTGTTACGCAAAATTTAGTAGAATTTGAGGAAAAAAAACTCGTAAAATTTGTGCAACTATAAGATAGACATTACTATAATATGTATACCAAATACCTCAAATTCAACCAAAAACATTTAATGAAAAGTTGTAAAAACAGTCTTTTGGGATTTTTAAAAATTCAAACCGTCGTAAATCATAAAATTGGGCCATAACTTTCCACATAGCCTAAGTGAAATACATGCTGAATTGAATGTGTAAAACTTCAGGCTTAATTCCTTGAGTAGACCAAGTCAAAATGAAACCATACTAGCCGCCAAATCAATATCCTGAAATTGTGGCTACAGGAAAAATACCTTCTGCCAATTTCTCTGAAATCGGTCGACTTTGAATTGAACCACTATCGAAAGCCGCCCCACTTCCGTCGGCCAAAAAAAAAAAAAAAAAACGAGCGGAAAATGAAAATGATGGCCAAGCAAAGCGAAGAAGTTGGGGCAGATGGATGACGATGCCACAGAAGATTGAGAAACCGAACAGAATTCGTTGGCTGTTGGCATTTGGATTGGCTTGGCTACTGTTAACAGGACCTTATTTCAGTCTTTAGGATGGCTATCGAGTAGGCGACCGCAAACATCGACAAAACCGCAACATTGGGGGATAGTGGAGTGGTTTTCTTTTTTTTTCTCGATAGAATTTCAAATTTCATCGCAACAAAGTGTGTGTTCGAATACGATTCTGGATAGTGGCAGGATGATGGAGAAGACTATCGGTAAAAAGGAATAATCAGCAAAATGCTCCCCTATGGATATCAAACTGAGCTACGGCGTTATGCTTATACTATGTGTATGTATCGATGTTTCAGTATTTTGGTAACATTTCCGGATCTACTTTATACCAACAACATATTATAGAATATTCACAAAGTATTATAGGGTATTCCAGCAGTCGATAGATACCGGTGTCTATGGGAATTTCAGTATGATTGGGTGCAAGCAATCCTTATCCCTACCCTCATCATAATCATCAACATCCTTGATCTTCGGGCAACATGGCTTAGTTGAAGTGGAACTGAAAGTTGAACGGGATAGAAATTGTTACCAGTCAGTCAGCCAGCCATCGAAGTAAATATTTCCGGAGACTTCCGCAGGAGACAGAAGGTGATATGAAAACAATTTCTTATGATTGAATTCCTCCAAATCAAATCAGCAAGCCCGGAGTGTAATTCGTTTTCATGGAAATTTCTGGAATCCCGATCAGTTGCCTGATCATTTGGTAGATTTCGACCATCCTACATTTGACTTTAACTTCAATAGCGTTTTATATGCCCTCAGAACCCCACCAATCGCGGCGATTTCGTATATCCTTATTCCCATCATGGTTTTTATTTTGCCTTTTTTATACTACTGGCCTCAACATTTTGCTCATCTTACATACAAATGAATAAAGCTACATGGGAAGGAATCCGTTAAGCGAGATGTTCCTGTGTAGTTCCTTTTTTTTTCAGATAAATTCCTTTACTCAGAGATTCATCTTCGCCTCGGGATGGTTTGGTTTATTTGAAGGTTACGCCACCTCGCCTCGGGGTTATGATGGGTAAACTGAAACAGCAACAGAAACAACAAATGGGTACAAAATTTTACCGAGTGTTCTGTGTGTTTGTTAAATATTTTGCTTTTATCCATACAGGGATATGAACGTGGCATACATTTTCCTAATACCCATACTACAACTTTTATTTTTTATTTTGCGCTTTTTTTTTTGCTACAGTGGGAAATCGTTGGTTTATTTTTTTAAGGGGGAAACGATAAACGAAAACGGAAGAAAAAACCGCAAGTATCTACTGTAGGCAATATCCAATATCTATTTGAATTTATAGCTACCCACAATGAGCAATTGGCTCCCAGATAGATAGATACGATGCCGAGGATAAAGTGAAATGTGGCTGTTGTCCCTCATTTTATATAAATTTTGAACGTGCTTTGAACTGATCACGATATCCCATTGGATTAGTTGAATTGCCCTGTAATTTTAATATTAAATGGAACCTATTTAATTTCAAGAAATATTTCAATGTTTTAAAAGAACTGAAAATTAATTTTAAATGATTTCTTGTTCTGTAAAAATAGATGGATTCCTACTTTTTATAATCTTTGCTTAATTCTACTTTTTTATCGATGCAATTTGCTAAAATGACATTTAAAATTGGGAGTTTTTTAGGCACTATCGTCTGCCTAAATGAGTTCAGTTCTGTGTTTGACTTCTTGACGGGAACGCGCGATAACTAAGGGGAAGAGCATTTTTTTAAATAATAATCTGAGGAAACCATACCGCGCATTGTGATGCAAAAAAAAAAAATCTACACGCAGAGAAAAAAAGTAATAAATCTAACTATTTATAATGGAAAATTGGGATTATCACTAAAAAAAATGTCAATAACAAAATAGTTAATTTCCATTGAAAAACTAGTCAATTTGACTACAAAATAGCAAATTTTACTACTAAGTAGTAAAATTTGTCGATTTTGACTATTTTTGTTACGGAAGTGCAAAAGGAGAATTTTGTAAGACAATGTGTTTGTACCAAATGTGATATTTGTCTCTGGTAGGATACCTCTGGTAGAATAGGTGCAGTTGAGAATTTCATGTACTTACAAAAGGGATGTCTAACTTATGTGTATTGAATTATTACTACCCGAAATTTTTTGGTCATTAACGTTTTAACGTTCTCAGTGGTAAGCTGACGACATATGAAAACAGTGAAGTTCAATAATTTAATTTCAAACAAACATTTTTATTTTTTTACTTTTACGCTTCATTGTTTTAATGTTGCTCTCACGAATACCGAAAGATAAAGACTCCACCTTGCCGTAGCTCAAGAATAGAAGGGCTAAACATTATAATCAAAATTATTATAACCCGTATGGTGAAACCAAAGGGTATATTAACTTTGCCTTACCGTTTGTAACGCCAAGACCCCGTCATCGCACAAAAAAATGAATTACACCAGTGTGTTTAGAATGATAAAAATATTTAATTTCTGCATGTCCGTCCGTCTGTCCGTCTGTCTGTCTGTCCGTCTGTCTGTCTGTCCGTCTGTCCGTCTGTCCGTCCGTCTGTCTGTCTGTGGCGCGGATTGCGGGCGCACGGATTGAGCTAGAGACTTGAAAGTTTGCACAGATCCGTTTTTCGTAAAATGCGAGGCTAAGTTCGTTAATGGGCAAAAATGGACCATTAGAACGAAATCGTTTTTTGCGAAGATCTCAAAAACGGTGCATCTTATCAAAAAAGTCCAAGAACAAAAGTTATTTAGGATATGATTCTACATAAAACTCCCATACATCAAAATCCGATTGGAATGAATTTTAAAAAATCTTATTGGAAAGTTTGACTTCAAAGTGGAATTTTGGTATAACTGTTCGAATTTTGATACGAATATCACCATACGGGTCTCCAATGATTGCCAGATTGGCAATTATAGCTTTTGTTATGTTTTTTTTTATGCAAATGTAATCACACTCCAAACACTGTAAATTTTTCATTATTGTCTACAATACCTAAAACTTGTTTTTTTTCTAATCTGAGTCAATGTATTGGCGATTCATTATTGAGTATGAATCAAAGAGAATTTTTTAAAGACGTGAATGTTTGTACCTCACTGTACCAGGCCATAAAATGGCACACAACCGCTCGCATCAACAGCAGAAATACTACTGAGCGACAGAAGCATCTGAATCATAGTATTCGCTCATTTTTCTTCCGCTACTTGGTACCCCGCATAAGCTTTAAGCGCGGTATTACACACGGCAACTTTCGGGCTTAGTTAAGCCGATTTTCGGGAGAAACGACTGCGGAGGGAAAAGTTGCCACTCGAAATCATGGCTTATCGACAATGTGCATACATGCAAAGCGTGTGAACCGGTTTGGGACAAGTAGTAGGCAGAAATCATTTTCGTTCTGACCGTCAGCAAGTAAAGATCTTGGGAAGTATATGAGCAGCAGCAATTTCAATGGTTTTTCCCATGCTAACTGTCTGGCAACTGAAGCAGGACTGATGTTGAGTCCACAAACACACATGTAAACTTGTGTAGCATATGCAAACAGGATTGGCTTATTTAAGCCCAAAATTTGCCGGCTTACTTAAGCCAAATGTAATCTGGCGCTTGGGAGATATTACTTAAAATGTGGCAATATTGGTGATAACCGCGTAAAATTCATATAGACAATAAAAATTTTAAACATTTGGTGATGTCAATTAATTAAAAAACTTACTACCTAAAACAATTAAAATCAACCGTAATTTAATTGAAACAAAAAAAATATTTTCAATTGTAATAAATAACTTTATTTAAAAGTTTTTTTTTCTGTTTTCCTTTTACCATATTAACTTAACAAAAGATCATTTTAAAAAAAATTATTCATATTGAAAAGAAACATAAGTAACTTACAATTCTCTATATTTATAAATATTATGTTACCACGAGATATACTTAATTATTTTTTTTTTACTTTAATCTCTTTTTTTAGTATTTTGAATTATATCACGTTCAGAACAGGCTCCTTTTTATACACATGGAATTTTTTTTTTAAACATTTTTGGCATGCCTATAAACATCATTTATCACCAAAAAGTAACCAGTTTTAGCGGAATGCATTTTTTTTAAGATTTCATTAATTAATGTGGCAGTAATGGCCGCAATTGGTATGAAAAGTTTTATTGATTTCCTTAACCAAATTTGATTTTTGACATTTCAATTGTCGAATTTACAAATTCTAAATTTCTTTAATTACTCTTTGTTACACTTTTGCAAAGTACAAGAATTCATAATACGTATTCATAGTTTCAATTTCAAAATAATTGCATAATAAATATGTACCTACGTTTGTTTGAAATTGTGTTTTTTATATATGTATCATCATGATTTTGTATTTAATATATATCTGATTCGGTACATATTCCATAAGTCTAAATTTTATGTTTAATTTAACCCTTTGTTTTATATAAATAAACCTATATGATAAATGATGCATGCCGATTAAAAGGGATACACATTTTCTATAGAAAAATCAATTTGACGATTTTGATTTTACATTACAATTAAATGTTTTTATTTTTTTTTAAAATTTCATTAATATTATTATGATTTTAAATATTATCTAATTTATTGAATTTCTATGCAGTGAATGAATCTGATGAAGATTTGATTATGTGTCTCTCCTTTTGTTGGATACGAATTAATGTGTATTTTTTTTAATGTTGTATGAATTAGGAAGAAAGTATATAATTATAAAACAATATTAGCTTTACATGATATTGCGTAGTAGTTAGCTCTGGAAGAACTCCGATTGTGGATCATTAAGTCGTTTAATCATGGCGTTTCGATGCAGCCAATACGGTGGAGGATCGGGCGGTTGGCCGGGCAGCAAGGATTTATTCTTAAGCATGGTTTTAGGATTTGGTGGATCGACAACAGACAAATTACTGCTAGCGATTGCGGCATTAAACATCACAGGATCAGAAAACTGGGCCGAATGACCAAGGGCTCCCCGCAGTGGTGCTTCCTTCTTCCGGATAGAGTCGCAAGTTTCTTTCATTTTGCAAAGTTGCTCCTGCAGGTTGCGATATTCCTCGAGGAAACGTTCCAGTTGGGCTGCGTGATAGTCATACGCATTGACCGTATTGGACGTTGATGGTACCATGTTGCTGCGACTGGTCAACGAAGAGAAATCCAGCAGGGGTGTAGCAGCCGAACTGAATGCAGACCGTTGGGACTCACGAACCGGCGATGATGGGAGACTAGGATTACGTCGGTGGTGTTTACTGTTGTTTGTCGTGGAAACTAAGTTCAGGAAGCTATTCGAACGCTGGCTGTATGCCACCCGAGCATTATTTCCGCTTCCGTTGCCCGAGTACTGCGACAGTGGGTAGTTGGCATAGGATTCGGCCGAGAGTCTTCTACTGGATATATCGCCAGCAAAATTCGTCTCGCCTAAAATGCTGCTGCCGTACTTGCTTGAGCTCTCCGGTAGCAGTGGTGATTGGCTGTCCGATGTGTTCTTAAAGTACTTCCCCGATGCTGCCTTCACTTTTCGAGGAAGGGTACAAAATGCACTGGATCCGGTTAGGCAGTTGCTAACACTGGCATTGCCGAATATTGAAACGTCCAGTAGATCTGGGTACTTCCGTTCGTTTTCACATAGTTCTGCTTCCATTGTCCTAGTCGGGCAGAAAAGACTCTTTAAGTCTGTAGTCTGTGGCGGATATGAATTTTGGTCGCTGGCAGTTGACAGGATTTGCTGTTTCTTGTTGAGCAGCTGGTTAGACCATGACGTCTTATTAGGCTGAATATTGTAGGAAGTGTTACCCGTCGATGTTCTATTGGCCGCTTCCACTTGACTTGATATCGAACTCGAACCGGAGTCTGGATTGGAACTGAAAAAAGGAAGGGTTTCTTTAAGTTTTTCGGATGATATCAACATTTAAAAAAAAATGCGTGTAGATTTTTGAAAGAAATTCTAAAATGCATTTTGGTATAAGGGATTAGACGTTCTGCATCTAACAATTGCTGACTTGTCTAATGGTTGAAACCGGATAAAAATTCCTCCATGGGTCTAAACTGGAAAGGGGTTGTTGGGAAAAATTCGAGGGGAGGGGGAAATTCAGCACCGAGAAAAAGTACTTTTCAGCGACGACATGCCTAGTAGCAATATCAAAAAACAACATCAAAACTCCTTCAGCGAACCAAAAGATAGCAGAAGAAGGGTTACAAGGAATTAAGGGAGGGTGGTAGTTATCTTGGAACCTTTTCAGCGATTGAGAGGAAAAAAATATAATCTATCATTATTAAGAAAAAAATCCTTACCTTATATCTACTAATCGCGGAATATGAAGATCAGTTTCATCACAGTTAGCTTTCCTCTCCTCGATGGGGCTTTTAATAGCGGCACCTTTCCATTTTAGGGAGTTATCCCGCCGCTGCACCGTACTAAATCCACTACAACCGCTCGTATCGTTATTATCCTCATACCCAGTACCATCATCGTCCGTTGGAACATTTCTATAGTCACCATTTTTCTTCGTCGGATTCACTATCGCAATTCCATTTTCCGCATGCGGTCGGATGTAGCCATTTTCCTCATTTCTATAACGCATATTCGGTTTCCTGCTCATTTCGATTTTCTCATAGCTATCACTTCGGGCCGGAGCATTCCAGCGACCCATTTTTCTGCGTTTTCGAAACGAACAGAAGCACAACGCGACCACGGATGATGCGGCCACCAAAAGTACAGCGACTAAAACACATATTAACATGACCTTAGCTCCAAGGGGTGCCTCAGGTGGCTTTCGTGAAACTGCCAACGTTACACTAGCTTCCACTCGGCCAGCTTTATTCTCAGCCGCGCAAGTGTAAATTCCTGCATCTTGCATATCGGCTGTGAGAATTGTTAAATTACTGGAATTTTTAAATAGATTGACCATATAATTTTTACGGCCTTGGGTCATTGGCAGGGCCTGTTCACCAGTTAAATTTGCTATAATCCTATTCTTAACTATCCACCGAACATTCGGCTCTGGTATACCTTCGACTAAACAGCTCATCGTTACATTTCTCCCCTCCACCCCGTGTGCCTTTGTATCCGGCGCCAAAATCAGTGGTACACACGCAAACTCATCAAGATCGATTTTATCCCATGATTTGCCACTTAATCGCTGGGGTGCTCTGCATACTGGTGGGATATCGTAGGGGATGTTCTCTCTTAGCATCCACGCTCTCAGGGGTCTCAAATGGCAGGAGCAATTCCACGGATTCCGAGATAATTCTAGGCCGTGTAAATTATGCAAGGACGTCAAGGCTTCTGACTTTAGTTCGACTAATTTATTGCCATCTAATTTAAGCCACTCCAACGAGGATTCTAGCCCGAAGAACGCTCTAGTCTCGATCGTTCCTATCTTACAATCGGACAATTCTAATCGTATAAGTTGTGGTATCCTGGCGAAGGCGTCATGCAGGACCCTCTGTATCGGATTACCATTTAGTTTGATCTCTCTAAGTTCGGGTATCGAATCGAACGCATGAGCGGGTATCATTGTTAATAAATTGTAACTCATGTCCAATTCGATTAAATTGTTTAATTTACGAAATGCGTACTTCTCGATTACCTTTAATCGGCACTTTGATAGATAGATCTTTTGTAAATTTAGTAAATTGGCATTAACGAATGCGTCGTGTGGTATATTGCTTATTTCATTACCAGTTAAATCTAATATCTGTGTACCAGCGTCCAGGCGATTCGGGATATTCGATAAATTTGCGTTAAGGCACAATACGGACTCTTTACCGCTTTTCCATTTGCACTCACATAAACGGGGACATTCACAGAATATACCATTTAATATGCATAACAATATTATATTTATTGTGATTAGAATTGATGCTATTGTTGGTAATCTACGAGCTAAATGAGAGATCGGGTCCATGGCATATTAAATCTCTGTTTGTCGTCTGTCAACATTTGCGGTTGATCTTGGCACCCATTCCATGCCATAATAACTTATACACAAAAACTATCTCTGATTTTGTCCTTTATAAGTTGAGTACTTTTTTTTTTTACTTATTGTTATTTTTATGTCACAGTTCTGTTGGTTTTCTTATCCAATAAAGTGAACTGATTCATGATGGCTATCGATATATTACGCAGAAAAACTGAAATGAAAAGAAACATACCTTTAATTCGTGTTATATTATGACTATATTAAATTAACTTCTAAACATTTCAGTAAAAAAAATTTCATGTAAAATGTGTAAAAATTACGAGAAAAACCAACCCAATCAAGTCAGACCTTTGGAGATTTGAAATTTTGTATCAAGAATTATGAGGTTACAAATTCTATTTTCGACATTATTTTATAAAAATCTTAAAAAGAAAATAACATAAAAGGTCGCCGAGTGGTTACCGCGACCATAAAGTTACATAATTGGCACAAATTTAAGGCACAATGACCAATTTACGACTTCATTCGTTAATTTCAAGTCAATCGGTTCAGCCGTTTTTGCGTGAAATAGGAACAGACAGAAATAGGAACAGTTTTGAAATCTATCAAGGTTTTTTTAATGTACAATTTTTTTTGCTCTACGCTAGTCATCTGTAGATATTAAGTTTTCGAGAGAATAGCAAAACTGATGTTTTTTTTAAATAACGGTATATCTCCATATTGGTTCGTGATATTGAGTTCAAGTAAAAGACAAAAGTGTAGGAAATTGTACTGTCTTCAACTACTGAAAAATGCGTGGTTTCGAAGTAAATCGTGAAAAACGAAATTGTGATTTTGAAAAAGCCGCCATTTTGAGTACTTTTCGTTTAACGAATTTCCATTAAAAGTCGATAAGATCGACCCATTCCTAGTTTAAACATCCCTGTAAAATTTCATGGTTCTAGTAATTATGCTTGAAATTTCATGAAATTTTTAGCGACCGCTAAATCTAGTTAGCTAACGAATTTCAAGCAAAAAGAGCACATAACACGATTTAGTGATCGCGTTTCGTGAAACCCGCAGTAAAAAACTGACAGACAGAATGACATTTTTGTAATAATGCTCCAATCGACTTACAAGGAGTGTTCGGGAAATGTTTTTTTAGGGAAAATTAAGAGTTCGAAAATATTCATGGATACAATATTTTATTAAAATTCGTATAGAAAAAGAAAAATTTTGGCCACACAGAAAAAAATCTTGTATTTAATTTCAATCAAAACTGTATGGATTAGAAATGTTTTTAGATTTATAATTTTTTTAGCTTCAATTTAGTATTAAACTTTACAATTTTGATTAAATTCTAAACACTAATATCAAAAGTATTTAAGTTCAATCATACTAATATATAAAAATGACTTGGTGTCTGTCTGTCTGTCTGTTTGTTCCTCTTTCACGCAAAAACGGCTGAACCGATTGACTTGAAATTTGGCATGTGTGTGTGTGGTAGTTCTGATTCCAACATAGGCATACGGAAAAGTAGCGCGAGGGGTGGAGGGAGTAAGGGGAGGGAGTAAATGATTTCGAAACTTAGTTTTTGCGCTATGTTACTCTTTCGCGGGAAAACTACTGAACCGATTGGCCTGAAATTTGGCATAGATATTCGTCGGGGGTCCAGCCCCAACATAGACCCACTAAAAAGTAGCCCGAGAGGGGGGCGAGTAAGGGGAGTGGGTAAAGTGATCTCGAAACTTAGTTTTCCCTCTATGTTACGCTTTCGCGGGGAAACTCGAGACGATTGGCCTGAAGTTTAGCTGCAACAAAGACCATAAAAAAAATTGCAAAAACTTAACCCGGCAAAGACGGGTATGCAAGCTAGTATATAATAAAAAATGAAAAAAAAGGAGACGAGAGGGACTAAAAAAATTTCAATAATTCGAATGTATTAAATTCTAATCCAAAATTGTATTAAAATTTCGTCAATATAATTTTTAGATTGAAAAATACTCCAGTATTTTTTACCGTGCAAGGGAAAAATCTCTAAAAGACTGAAAATAGGAAAATTACAAATATTTTTCAATCAAAAGCTTCCAAAATAGTTAAGTGTGTTGAATAGAAAATTTGACGAATAGACACAGCTAGAGTAGAACTAAAACTATTTGGAACTTCCGGTTTTTATGACAGCATAGAGAGGAATGGAAGCCAACCGCATAAAACATTTATATTGTGCAAGAGTTTTCGTTTCCAATCTATACTAGCTTAACGTTGGAAAAGTTTTATGTTGTGTGTTGGGTTTTATCGCGTCTACTCTCACTAAATTGTAAAGTTTTGTTATTTTGCTACCCCGTTAGAAATATTTCATATTAATGTTTCCATGCCGTTGTTATAACTCACCAACTACTCATAAGTTTTGTGTGTTGTTTTCGTTATTTTTTTGTCAAGTCTATTTCATCTTATTGTGTTTAGTGGTCTCTAATTTACATAATTATTGCCCGTTCACACGGACTTTAACCCTATCACGGGATATGGGATACGGGATAGAGTCATGCTTGTCCAGGTCGTCGTTACTGGCCAAAAAAAAAACTTGGCGGGTTTTCTGAGCACACTTTCTTTACGGTTTTGTTAGACACCTGCCATGGGTTAGGCGAATTATATACTAGGAAAGTTCATAAATTATGAAAACATGACGCAGTCATAAATATCAAAACGGCTGAACTCTTTCATTTGGCCATATTTTTTTGACATTTTCTACCGTTTCCCAGGTTTAACATGGCAGTGAAATTTATTCATTTTTACTAGCCATGCACGTCACCTGTAATTAAGATTTCTTCATTCTGGTTTGTTGTTTTGAGGTGACATGTTCACTTTCGAAATGGATATTTAGTCGGGAAAAACGAAATAAAAGCTGAACGGGGGTTAGCGAAGGAAATTGCAGAATGGGCAACCAATTCGAACGGGTAGTTGGTACACATAGAAGTATAGAATTTAACTTCGTTATTGGCGTTGGTTTTTTTTTCTAATCGCCACCACCGAATCATTCAGTCAAGGTAGTTGTTATACGAGCCATTAACTCACTAAAACTATACCAGAGCCCTTAAAAAATTCTATGGTTTTTCCCCTTTTGTTTTGGTATTCTTTTTTCGTGTCATGTCTGTGAGCTTTTGTTTTGACAATGGCCAAGCAAGGGTGAAATGGGGCGTCGGTCGGGCCTTTTAATAAAATGAACAAAATCTTATCGGATCAGAATGAAATTCTTTGATACGCTTTTTTTTGCCTAAATAGCTCTGATTACAGGTATGTTTTTTACGTCTCTAGGCATTTACTTAAAATAGCTTTAAATTTTATGGTTTTGTTGAGGGCAAAGCTATTAGCATGAAATTGTTTTGACCTTTCACAGCATAACATCGATTTTACAAAAAATAAATTAGGGAAGGTATTTTTAAAAAGCCAATCACTTTATAATGAGTTTATTTATCAATTACACTCAGAAAAATGTCCAGGTTAACTTTTTGTCAGGTTAACTCTGACCTTACAGAGGTGTATGTAAGCCAGCTAGCGGTCAGAGTTAACCTATCTAAGGTCAACTCGTGCCGCTCCCAATGCCCTACTTCACCTGCTGGTGGTTTAATTTCAGAATTTCTCCGACCACAGGTCAACTCAGTTTTACTTGCCCACATGCAGGCGAACGTGCGCCTGCCCGAGGCCAATTACGCCGTATGTAGGTCGTCGAGTTAGCCTCCATTTTTCTGAGTGTAAGTGGAAAGCCATACATTACTTTTTTCTAAAATCTCCAATGTTTAAAAAACGTTTTTAGTTGATTTTTTGTTACGTATTTTGGTAGATAAGATATTTATTATATACTAGCTTGCATACCCGTCGTTGCCGTGTTAAGTTTTTTCAACATTTTTTTTTGATGGTCTATGTTGGAGCTAAACTTCAGGCCAATCAGCTCGGTAGTTCGCCCGCGAAAGGGTAACATAGAGGAAGAGCTAAGTTTCGAGATCACCTTACCCCCTCCCCTTACTCCCCTCGCGCTACTTTTCCGTATGCCTATGTTGGAATCAGAACTACCAAAGACACTCATGCCAAATTTCAAGTCAATTGGTTCAGCCGTTTTTGTGTGAAAGAGGAACAGACAGACACCAATTCATTTTTATGTATTAGTATGATGTGGCGAATTAAAATCATAGATTTAGAGCATGCTCTATTCTGGAGCCGAAGTATTACTACTTTATGCAATACAATTTTGTTAGAAAAAATTTGTCAAAAGTTTCTTTTTGATTTAAAATCTAGAGCATGCTTTTCGAATATGTTATTAGTATATAGTTTGTAACGCATCGCACCAACGCTGGGAAAGAAAAATAAATTACACTAGAGTATTTAAGATGAAAGAATTTGATTTCCACGTCTATCCGTCTGTCTATTAGTCTTTTAGTCAAATCTTTAGACAAACACAATCTCGGCACTTTACGCAATGCATAAATTCCAAAACATATAACAACTATTCAAAACAAAAACCTATCAGTTTAATGAAAATTTGCCGGTAGTCTAAAGGTTAACACTTTAACTCCCGATAAAATTGAGCTAGAGACTTAAAATGTCGTACAAATAAATTTCTCATAAAAGGCATTAACCTCCGTTGCACACTTCAACTAAGCTATGTGAGCGAGGCTAGCTATAGTTACATAGCCTAGCTGGGTTAGCTCACCTCGTTGCACACTTGAGCTAAGCTACGCGGCGATATTTTCGGTAAATATATGCATTTTTCCAGTTTATCTGCAGCCATTTTTAGATATAAATTATTTAACGCGATTGAAAATATTCCGCAAAAGAATTCAATTTTCACGTTTTCTTTGCACTTTTATGTCCACAAAATACTACACTTTTGCAAACACCGATTCTACACTGTATAACGCCGAAAATATTTATATGTGAGTGTCAGCGAAGTCGTTCGCGTAGTTGAGGTCTGAACTACGCGAGCGAGCTTAGTCCGCGTCGCCCATGACTACGCGATGTAGTTTCATAGTTTCGCTGAAGTGTGCAGTCGCCAATGCAAATGCTAAGGATTTTACTTTCAGCGAGAAACTTAGCTCACGTACTTGAGCTCGCTTAGCTGAAGTGTGCCACGGGGGTTACGCTTATGATTTTTCGTTGAATTTATTTGCGTATTTTATTCAGAATTTATTTCGTGAATTTTGTGCATCAATCGCGACATAATTTCACTTTGTGAAAATTGTCAAAAATTGAATTTATTCGAATTCCGGGCGTTTTTCAAGAATAAATTTTTGTTTCTAATTTTTTGGAAAAAAAAGACATTTTTTATTTAGTTCTTTTTAAATTTCTTCAAGAATGGGCGCATTCAGTGAACTGAGCCTCTTTGGAGCGGCTTTTTTATTGAGCGGCATAAAAGTACGCTCAGTACGCTCAGAACGATTGCATTCAGTAACTGAGCCAGTGAGCTGCTCAAAAAACTTCTGAGCGGCTCAGTTCACTGAATGCGCCCAATGTTCGGCTCGCGTGAGCTGAAGAAACCTTCAAGATCCTAGATTTACAATTTTCAGCACTCAATTAAAAAAAACCAAATCATAAATGGTACTATTGCATAACTACCTAAAAAAAATATGTTATTCTACCTAAAAAAAATATAGCGGATAAATTGAATTAAATCGTGAATCGTTTAGTGAGCTTATAATGTAATTTTGTTTGTTTTTAGGGAAATATTTTGGGCTCGTTTTTTACACCATAAACTGACTTGAAATTCTTATCAACTCCAACGTTTTTTTTATTGATTCGATATTAGGCATGAAATGTATCCAAATCGATATTACATGCCATCAAAGTGAATCAACCAACAAATTGAGTTTGTCTAAGGAAAGGATATACAAATATTAATATTATCAAGGCGTTTTACAACACATGAGAATACAAGATAACTTCGCAACATAATACACTTAAGACGATGATAAAGTTTTGAGAATGGAACGAAAGTCACCCCCAGGAATATGTATATGGTATATCAAATCGACTGGATATCCTTCTAGCCATTGGTGTACATATTTTTTAAGGGTTGAGGCAAAGATGAATATTTAGGGAAATTGGTATGAGATTAAAGGTGTCATGGGAAACTCTAAACGGAGAGTATTGTTGGTGAAGATATATAAAGGATAATCGATGAAGAGAGGTTTGGATGTTGTTAAGACAAGGAAATGTTCTGTTAAAGTAGCCCGTCTTGGATTTTTCCTCCTTCCCCCGTTCATCCTAAATTGTTGGTAATAAGTGCGGAAAATACACCATGTGTGTTTCGAATTACCACTCATTCTCATACGTTGAATAAAGCATTAACATATGTTTCAATCCTGTAAAATAGCGTTTCTAATACAACAAAATGTATGCCAGGAAATTTCAATATATATTTACTAATATAGATACCATATTAGATAAACTTGTATCTTGTATAGCTCTTGTTACTTCTATAATTCTCGCAGGAAATTTGTGTAAATTTGTATATTTTTCATTTGAAAGGACATTCGGGCACAAAATATCCATAAACACGATAGACCTATGTATATAATTTTCATCACCTGATCACAAATGTATTATTTAATCATGTTAAATTGCTTATGTAAATTAAATTCAATATATCAAAGTTTAATTGCGCATATGAGATCGGTTTAATTAATTTAGTTTTTATCTTCTAATCAAGTTATGCTTCTTATTTGCTACTTAGATATCCGATAAAATCATGTATGTGTTCACAAAAAAAATTCTATAAAATTCAGTTAGAAGATTCATGTCTTAAGATAAATATTAGAAGACTTTCAATTTTCAACACGTTTTCTAGATGATAGATAAATCGCTGTGTATATTCATTCAATACAGGACGAAAACAAAATTATGAAAAAATCGCCAAGTGCAAGTTTGTCATCATGCAAATGGCGAAAAGTATAAAAAAAAAGAATTAACTTCAAAGAATTTCATTCAAACGAAAGGGTTGAAATCAGATACAAGGGTGAAAGGCCAGCATATCATACTTAGATCATGTTTTCTCAACATTTTCTTCCTTTATATAAAACATCATCGCCTGAGGTAATTTCATGTTATGAAAAATCTTCTTTATACTCGTATGTCGCAAAAAATTTATTTATAGATTCTATATATTCTACACAGTACAGACAAACACATCGAAATAGCACCAGTATCAAAGACGTAACAAAATTCTTAGGCTGATAAAACTTTGCTTAAGCTAATACGAAAAAAGGTCTCACTCGGTTAATTAATGACATACGAGTGAACTCTCTAAGGATATTGCTCCTGGCCTATCGCATAAAAAAGAGATAAAATTCTTTTAGTAGATATAGAAAAATTCTTATCCCTGTATGAATCTGAGTTGCTTCAAATCACATCAAGGATACAAAAAAGCGTCTTTTTTAAGCCCAAGTCTACAGAGAAAAATCCGCATTAAATCTTTAAAGAAAACAAAAACAAAAAAAAAGATCTTACACGTCGACAACACCAAAGCATTCCGTATTCTTGATAACTACCATAAATACGTAATTTTGTCTAATAGTAGAAGAATGTTTTTTTTGTATTTTGTTCTGCATTTTAGTGAAATCGTTATCTTCTTAAATTAGCCATTCTTGTTTAAAGCATAGAAATGAACTTTCTATACAGACTCGTATAAGGAAAAGCTTGCCATTAAATTGGAATCTATAAACTGTACGGAGCGAAGCATCTCAATATGTACGAACATATGAAAAATTAGGGAACGTATCGTTGTCTGGTCTCCTGTTGATGGAAAATCCTATTTATATTACGGGACTAAAAGACTTTTGAGGATTTCGCCTGTATATCAGACAGTCTATTCTTTTTTAATTAATAAAGATTGTGTTTTATGTGTCTTCGTTTTATGAATTCGGTCCAGAGATAATTTTATTTTAACGGATTTATTTAGGATTGTGAATATAGTTTGTTTGTGGTTAGTAAGTGCATAATGGCTTTTCACTTAAATTATCATTCAGTTTTTCGCATTTTAAAGCTGTTCTCGTCCCATGGAATCTTTTTCACTGCGGTTTTGGAAAAAAATCTAATTAGAGTTATGCAATTCATTTGAGTTTATAAAAATTCGCTCCCATTGGATTTCAATGTAAGGAAGTGTTATCTGAAATCATTTTCTTGTTGACAATTTTTCAGAAATGATGAACAGTTTTCTAGAAAATTGTGAAAATCTTTTCTATTTGGATGGAAAAGGGATAATATTGTGGTTCAATTTTTTCCCATTTTCGGGCTGGGTACAACTGTTGATAAAACCTGTCTTCAGAAAAAATTTCAATTTTCTACCTTAATTTGTTCTTGAGTTTTTGAATAATTTTGTATAGTGAATTTCAAAATTATAATTATTTTGTCATTTATGTAAGAAATGTAGGGTCGGGTAGGGTCAAGTGGTCCGTAGGGAGAAGTGGTCCACCACCATTTTTGTTAGTAATAGTGGCATTAGAACAAAATATGCAACTCTCATCGGTTGCTCTTGATGATAGCTTGTTTTTTATTACTCATTGAAGTGTGCACACGTATATTTACTCACTCTCACAGACCAGTGCCAAAAAAACATTGTTGAAAGTTTTCGCAAGTATTCACATTCAACAACATTTTGACGAATTCTTCATCAATTTCAATAAGCTAATTAATCTAAAATGTTGTTTACATTATGAACTTTGTAAATCCACCGAATTTCTGCACTTTTTTCCACAATTATTGAAGCAACGTCATTCCGCGCAAAATAGCGTCGGTAGGGAGAAGTGGTCCACGTTTGGTAGGGTGAAGTGGTCCACCCTGTCAATGTCATATTTCGAGTTTTCAAGTTTTTTTATGAGTTATTTTGAGTGTTTCAAATCGTGGCCGAAAATCGATGCGAAGCTCGATTATAACTTCTCCCGAAAATCGAGCTGAATTAGAGAAGCAGAAAAAGCCGCCGGAAAGCGATGCTTAACAATTACACCGAAGAAACCAACACCAAAACAGACCAAACGCTCATTGGTTACTTTCGAATAAACCATATTTTTGATCAAACTTCATGATTATACTTTTATTTGTCATTTAATTTTATGTTTATGCGATTTCTGGAAAAATTTTGTGGGTGGACCTACCATTCTCCCTACCATTTTGAAAAAATCGAAAAATCAAAGTTTTCGATAAATGCCTGAAAATTAAATTTAATGTCAAAAAGTTGGCGATCTGTGAATGCAGAAAGTTAGCTTAGGTCCTGCGCTTGCGATTTGACTATCTTATCATGCAAAAATTCCAATTTGTGACCATTTTATGGCCAATAATAAAAACGTGGAGCACTTGACCCTACCGGACCCTATTATTTCACCGCTAGGTGGTTCAAGAAAATGGTTTTTTCGTAATAAACACAGTGTATGAAATATTGAAAAAAGCCAGCAGGAATTTTCTATATCACATATTGTACAAATTCCGATATTACGTACATGTTGTTGTGGGTATTTCATAATAAGATGTATTAATTCAATCTATAATTTTACACAAATCAGAGATAAAAACATATTTACGAATTTCAAATGGAATTTTCAGCATTTGAGATGATATCTGGGCATTAATCAAGCACAAATTGATTAAACTCTAATTGAAACAAACGTGTATGATAGAACAAATTTTCTGTCAGAGCAATTTCATTATGTTATGCTTAATGAGGCTGGTATTCAGTTTATTCGTGTACAACTTTTCACTAAATTGAAGGAGCTTTGATTTCGAATTATAATCTCAAGAAGGGGTAATTGAATTGTCTGACAGTTTAAGAGGCCTAAACAACAATTTTAAAGCATTGTCAGCAATTTTCGACACATTTTACCTACACAAATGATTTAAAACGACTCACTGTTTTCGAGAAAATGACATAAAAAAAACTGTTCGATATGAATGGTGGAGGGACAAGAACTTGGCCTTGCTATTTACTAGAAACTGAACTATAAAAAATTTTAAGTCTCTAGCTCAATTGTATTGTCACCGGAGCTACGAATATGAGTCAAATTTCAAGTCAATCATATCTTTGTAAGCATTTATTCATTTTTATACCCGTATGGTGAAACCAAAGGGTATATCAACTTTGCCTTACCGTTTGTAACGCCAAGATCCCGTCATCACACACAAAAATGAATTACACCATTGTGTTTAGAACGATAAAAATAATTAATTTTTGCATGTCCGTCCGTCCGTCTGTTCGTCTGTCCATCTGTCTGTCTGTGGCGCGGATTGCGGGCGCACGAATTGAGCTAGAGACTTGAAATTTTGCGCAGATCCGTTTTTCGTAAAATGCGAGGCCAGGTTCGTTCACGAGAAAAAATGGACCATTAGATCGAAAACGTTTTTTGTGAATATCTCAAAAACGGTGTATCTTATCAAAAAAGTACAAAAACAAAAGTTATTTAGGATATGATTCTACATAAAACTCTTATACATCAAAATCCGATTGGAATAAATTTCAAAAAATCTTATTGGGAAGTTTGACTTCAAAGTGGAATTTTGGTACAACTGTTCGAATTTTGATACGAATATCACCATACGGGTTTTCAATAATTGACAGATTGGCAATTATAGCTTTTGTTATGTTTATTTCTTTATTCAAAACCCGATAAAATGCAAATAAGGTAAAAGGTATGTTTGGACCTCGACAATCAGACAGAAAAGTAGGTAAGCTAAAGAAAAGTTATTAAAAAGGAAACATTTTGTATATAACGTAACACATATCATAAAGAAAGTGAAGTCATGGAATTATCGCAGGGAAACGAGAGAAATTCATATGAAATCAATTTATAGAAGAATTAGAAAACGGTTTAAATGAATAAAGATTCTCTATCCTACAAAACCGATAATTTTCTAATCATGCCGTTGTACAATTTAGAACATAGGCAAAGGCTTTTTGTATCACATCACTGGCACAAAGGATATTGAGATTATTTCCTTTGTGAATAAATGCTGCACTATCCCGATTGGATGATTTTATGGTTCTACGCGGATCGAATGCATAATACTTCAAATTTCCCAAGTATAAATTCATCAGAGACGAAATAATTTCTTCCCTTTGGTCACATAAGAGCAAAGGATTGAATTTCTTTGGAAAATTCAATTTTTATATATCGACTAGTTTTCATACCAGTCGTTGCCGGGTTAATTTTTTCAAATTTTTTTTTTTTTTTTGATCTATGTTGGAGTTAAACTTTATGCCAATCGGTTCGGTAGTTTCCCCGCGAAAGGGTAACATAGAGGAAGAGCTAAGTTTCGAGATCACTTTACCCCCTCCCCTTAACCCCCCCACCTCTCGGGCTACTTTTTAATGGGTCTATGTTGGGGCTGGACCCCCGACGAATATCTATGCCAAATTTCAGGCCAATCGGTTCAGTAGTTTCCTCGCGAAAGAGTAACATAGCGAAAAAACTAAGTTTCGAAATCACTTTACCCCCTCCCCTTACTCCGCCCACCCCTCGCGATACTTTTCCGTATGCCTATGTTGGAACCAGAACTACCACAGACACTCACGCCAAATTTCAAGTCAATCGGTTCAGCCGTTTTTGCGTGAAAGAGGAACAGACAGACACCAACTCATTTTTATATATTAGTATGATGATGATTTATTGTTTTTTGGAATTGGTAAAGCACAGTGACGTAGCAAGGCTTAGTGCTGCCGGGGGCGGCAATTTGCCAAAAGAAAAACTCTATGCCAGGAAAAAATAAGCGTCAGAAAAATTGTATATTCCTTTAGGAAACAAAGCAATACTTCGACGAAAATCAAGAAATCAGATCCCAAAAAATTATTGTTAGGTAGGTATATACCTCCTTGCTACGCGACTGGTCAGGCATAAAAAAAATTTCAGAATTGAATCTTTTAGCGAATTTGATTGTCTTATCTATTAGATTAAAAAAAATTGACAGTTGTGTATTGTAAAATAATAGGCCATATAAAAAATGGCCATGAAAAAAGTTTACTCATTTAAAAAAAAAAACTAATTTAATTCACTCATTTATCCCAAGCAAAATATTATTGGCATAATACATACGTTTTGCAATTAACGAAATTATTTTAGTCCAATCAAAAAAAAAAAAAAAGCTTCTGCCCATGTCAATGCGTTTAATATAAAAATTAAGTCAGTTTTTGTTTATTCAATGTCCTTGGATGATCGATAGATTAATGTTTTATCGAGTAGTGGACTGTAATTTTTATTATGATCGGCGATGAATAAAACAAAGCGTTCGAATTATATTTTATTTATTATACGTCTTGCTGGCTCGAATGTTCGATGAATACTAAAAATTGTTAGAGTGAGAGAGCACGGTTTAACATACCGGCCCCCTTGAAAGGCTCAAACTTTCAATTAGAAAAGTAACATTTTTTGTTTGTTTGTACAACTTAACTGTAAATATAAGTAATGGAATAACAATAATTCTTAGTTATATGTAGCTATTCTATAGTCTACTAGAAATTCTCAATTTTTCTTATTTAACGTCATATATAACCGGAATTAATTTTTTTTTTATTTAATTGAATTAAGATGAATTTAAAGGTAGTTTTGAAATTTTTGAAATAGCACGCTTAATCGTGCCTGCTTTAGTACGGATTAATGCTACTCGAGCCTTAAGGTCTGGTCCCTTGACAACCTCGAGAACGACTCCCATCACCCATTTAGTTGATGGTAACTTGTCGTCTGCTATGAGAACGACATCATTTACTTCTAGATTCGGTTTTTCGTCTTGCCACTTTTGACGCTGTTGGAGTGAATGGATATATTCGATCGAGAACCTCTTCCAAAAGTGTTCTGTCATTTGACTGATTTTTTGCCAATTGGACAATCGGTTTTGGGGAATCTCAATCAGAGATGGTTCCGCCGGGGCGACTATTGGACCACCAGTCAAAAAGTGTCCTGGGGTCAGTGGCGATGGGTCGTTGGGATCGATGGATAATGGCGAAAGGGGTCTGGAATTCAATATTCCTTCCACCTGGACAATGAGAGTGTGCAATTCTTCGTAGGACAGACAGACATTGGACGCGACACGTTTTAAGTGATGCTTGAGAGACTTTACTGAGCTCTCCCACAGTCCTCCAAAATTAGGAGCTCGAGGGGGAATGAACCTCCATACAATTTCTTGTACCGTGCAAAATTGTTGAATTTCCTTGAACTCGCTCTGTTCATTGAAAAGTCTGTACCATTCCCGGAGTTCGTTACGCGCGCCCACAAAATTGGTGGCGTTGTCTGACCAAATCTGATAAGGTTTACCGCGCCGAAAGATAAACCGTTTTAGACACGCGATAAAACACTCGGTCGACAAGGCGGACAAAATTTCCAGGTGAATTCCCTTGGTCACAAAGCAAACAAATGTTGCCACATAGACCTTGGTGCCTGGGGACTTTCGTTGTCCCTTGTTTTTTACCAAAAATGGACCACAAAGATCGACGCCCGTATTAGTAAACGGTCGAGAGGGTGTGACCCTTTCAGCGGGAAGATTACCCATGATTTGCTGTGTAACTTGCGGTTTTGCTTTAAAGCAACAAATGCATGTACGAACACATTGGCGAGCTGTGCCCTTTGCATTAATGGGCCAAAATCTTTGTCGTACCAATGCGACTAACAATTGTGGTCCAGCATGTAGATGCTGTCGGTGATAGTGTCGAAACACTAGAGTCGTAAAATGTGAATGGGCCGGGAGCAGAATTTGATGTTTTACGTCATATTCAAGATCCGAATTCTGCAGTCTGCCTCCTACGCGTAGTACTTCGCGAGAGTCGATGAATGGCTTCAGTGATATAATTGGACTATTACGCGAAAGTTGTCTATTTAATCTCAGGTCCTTTATTTCGTTCGTAAAGGCCTTATTTTGCACAAACTTTACAATAGTCATCAAAGAGGCGTTTAACTCGGCGATAGATAATTCTCCCTTGATACGGGACTCGAGAGGTCTAGATGCATTTTTATAAAATCTCAGACAGTATGCGATGGATCGTAATAATCGATCGTATGAACTAAATCGTTCAATAAACTGAAACTCCTTTTCTTTAGAGTCTTGATTGGTTGTGACGAGAGAAATGTCTTCATTTTTCAATTCAAAATGATTGTCATCCGTGGGTCTCACAACAAAATTGCAGATGTTTGTCTCGAAATGCAACTGATTCGCACTCAAAAACTGCGGACCGTTCCACCATATTTCAAGATCACGAAGTTCTGATGGCATGATTCCGCGAGAAATGTAATCTGCGGGATTTTCTGTAGTACTAACATGGTTCCATGCAAAATTGATAGTGCTTTCTTGGATTTCATTGACCCTATTGGCCACGAACGTTTTCAATCTGTGCGGTGGCGTTTGAATCCAAGCCAACGCGATGGTGGAGTCTGACCAAAGATAAACGTCATCAAAGTCAATGTCGATAGTTTTTAATACGGATGACACCAGTCGCGACAGTAATAGGGCTGCGCACAGTTCTAGGCGGGGTATCGATATTACCTTTATCGGTGCCACACGAGTTTTACTGCAAAGTAATTTTACAGCACACATTGAATTGTGGTCAATGCTACGCACGTACAGACATGCCCCATAACCCTTTTCAGACGCATCTGAAAACCCATGTAATTGGATAGTTTTGGGGTTATCGATTAGAATCCGTCGATCGAGTTTAATGTTTTGAACCTCGAAAAGCTCACAGCGATAGGCGTTCCATTGATCACTCAATTCTATAGGAATTGGATCGTCCCAATGCAAATGGGATTTCCATAAGTTTTGTACGAAGATTTTCGCTGTAATAATTGTCGGGGCTAGAAGTCCAAGCGGATCGTATAATTTAGCAATACCCGAGAGAATTAGTCTCTTCGAAACGTAATCATTCCCTTCGATGGATGGAACTTTAAATTTGAAGACATCGGCCTTCGGCAGCCAAATGAGGCCCAAGGTTTTCAAGCATTCGTCCGAGCTTGATTCGTCCGATGTCAAGACTTCCCTGTCTTCCAAAGGAATGTCCTTTAAAACACGCATGTCGTTCGAACTCCATTTGTGAAGCTTAAAACGACCACGCCACAGGAGCGTCTTTAATTGATGTGTGTTTGCGATAGTTTCGTTTAGGTCGTCTGATCCAGAGAGAACATCATCAACGTAAAAGTCCCTCTGAACAATAGCTGCGGCTTTTGGAAAATGTCTGCCTTCATCTGTGGCTAGTTGAGACAGACAGCGAGTAGCAAGATACGGAGCAGGTTTTGTCCCAAAAGTCACCGTGGTAAGTTCGTATGTCTGCAAAGGATCGTTACTGGTTTCACGCCAGACAACTCGTTGCAAAGGCGTCTGCCTCGATTCGATTTTTATTTGTCTGTACATCTGGTTAACATCGCTCGTAAAGACAAACTTATGCTTGCGAAATCGTATTATTATCTCGAAACAGGATTGTTGAATTGTGGGACCCGTACAAGTAATATCATTGAGCGAAACGCCTGTTGAGCTTTTCGCGCTCGCATTGAAAACAACCCTGAGCTTTGTTGTTGAACTCGTAGGTTTAATTACCGCGTGGTGGGGTAAATAGAACGAAGGTGGTTGTGATACGTTAGGGTCTTCGTTGATTGGTTTCATATGACCCTTTGTAATGTAATCCTGAATGACATCACAATATTGTTTTTTAAATGAAGGATCCCGGTCGAATCGTCGATTCAAGCTAAGAAAACAATTCACAGCCTGTTGCTTGGATTCTCCCAGATCCCCTACATTTTGTTTAAGAGGGAGCGACACTGTGTAGCGTCCCTGGTCATTCCGTGATACGGTTTTTCGAAAGTGGTCCTCACAAAATGTCTCTTCCTGCGAAAGGAACCTTTTGTCTGGTATGTGTTCGATGTCGAAAAGATTCTTTAATGATTGTTGAAGTTCCTCATCTTTGTCCTTCACTCTTTCTGTAGATAGAGAAAAACTCGCATGAGTATCTTCCGTCAACGATCCAACACATAACCAGCCAAATACTGTCTTTTGGAAATGTGGTTGATTGTTTTTTAATACAATTTTTCCTGACTGGAAAAGGTCGAAGAACTTCTCTCCCCCTATGAGCATGTCTACGGGTCTAGAGATATTAAAGCATGGATCCGCAAGAATTATATTTCGAGGAATGTTCCACTTTGAAATATTGAAACTTGATTGTGGAAGGGTCTCAGAAATGGTCTCAACAATGTTACAAACCAAATCTGTTTGGAATATCGATGTTTTCGACTTAATGTGAACACACATGGTCTCCGAAATTCGCGTTTGGGTGTTATTAATACCGATGCTTGACGACGGCTGATTTTGTCGAATAAGCCTTATTTGCGAAGCGAAACGATCAGTTATATAGTTGGATGTGCTCGCATTGTCGAGTAAAGCGCGACATTCTTGGTATTTTCCGCGATTGTCACGAACGAAAATGATTGCCGTCGAAAGTATGACTTGTTTGATTTTGGCTTTGTCATGTGAATGAAAATTTTGTGTATCTCTGCTAGGTGTTTCTGTTGAAGAAGACACACTGGGCAGAGCCGTTGAAGGTTGTGCCGACAACGCTGATGATTGATTGTGATTTAGATGATGCAACAACGTATGGTGTTTATTATTGCATATCTTACAAGAACGAGAAGTGCAACCCTTTGAACCATGTTCATTACTTCTCAAACAATTAATGCAAAGATTGGCCTGCTTTACTTTGACGAATCTGCCATGAGTATCCATTTGCAAAAACTTCGGGCACATGTAAAGCCAATGGTGTTGGTTTGGACAAAGCAAACACAATCCAGGTTGCATATTGGGTGCATTGAAATGTTTTATACGACTAGGTTCTGATTTGTTTACAGTATTGTTGGACACAAATGTCGAAGTAGGAATGCTGTTTGCAGACCTGTTTTTGGAACCAGAAAATGATTTGGAATTGGATAAATGATGCTGAACATTAGAAGATTGTTTGGTTTCTACAATAGCGCGTTGAAGAATGCGACACTGGCGTTTTAAGAATTCTACAAATTGCTCCCAAGTGGGTACTGTGTTGTTGGGAATATCCTTTTCCCATTCCATTCTTAACCGGGTAGTAAGCTTATTAAGAACGATATTGATAAGCAACACTTCCGAAAGCTTGTCAACCAAATAACCGATAGCCGAAAGTGATGTGACATGGGAATGACACGAATTTACCAAATCGACCAATTCTTGATAACTGTCTTTTGAAACACGAGGAAGATCCAAAATACCCTTTACATGGACATCAATCATTGAACGTCTGTCATCATTATCGTCACATAACTTTTTCCAGGCATTGTGATAACCTTCGGACGTATATGCAACGAAACCAATAGAAGCCTTTGCTTTTCCCTTCAATTTGCCTAGCAAATATGTGAGTTTAAGCGTATCGGGGATGTTTGAATTCTCATGGATCAATGTTTTGAATGCTTCCCGGAATTCAAGCCAATTTATACGTGTGCCATCGTAGTCTGGGATTTTTGGTTCTGGCAATTTAGGAATGAAAGGGATCGAAACATGGTTAGAATTTGTCTGAACTGGATTGGAACCAGCGGACACCCTCAACAAATCCTTCAATTTTGCGAAAAGTGAATACCACTCTTCCGAAAACTCCCCACAATTGCCCGAAAATTCATCGAAGAAAGAATCTCCCTGAACGCACGCAAGATCGTCAATCAACTCACTCCATCTCCTCTCAATCTCATCAAATGTGGATAAACGAACTTGAAGATCACAAACCGGAATATCCGAGTCGTTCGGGAATCTGCCAAGGAATGATTTAATATGACCAATTTTTATTTTCAAGGCATTGAGCTTTTTAGTCAGACTGCTTAATTTAATGTCATTTTCACTCAATGTCTCCAAAACACTATTTTCCCGATCTGTATCATCTTTATTTTGCCGTTTTCCCTGGCGAGGCATTGCAAAGCGAAATTACCGAATTTATTTATTACAAGAATGAAATGAGAATTTCTTTACATAAAATTTTATACCTGACTGTACTATCAAGTTTTGTTTGTTAATGTTCCTGGAATGTTGAAACGGTTGAGACTGAAGCGGCGATGGTGCTGTCGCTTTCTTACTCGTGTGATGTTGAGTAATTCCCCTGATGATGCGGTGAAACAAAAAACAAATGAAGCGAATGATGTCGAAACGAAAGATGTGACGTTCGATAGTTGTTTCGTTTTGCTCGCACTATGTTGAGCACGTTGAAACCAACACAATCAAATGAATCGGATGTGAAACGAAAGATGTAATGTTCGATAGTTGTTTCGTTTTGCTCACACTATGTTGAGCACGTTGAAACCAACACAACCAAAGGAAGCGGATGTGAAACGAAAGATGTTATGTTCGATAGTTGTTTCGTTTTGCTCACACTATGTTGAGCACGTTGAAACCAACACAACCAAAGGAAGCGGATGTGAAACGAAAGATGTAATGTTCGATAGTTGTTTCGTTTTGCTCACACTATGTTGAGCACGTTGAAACCAGCAAAACCAATATGGCGTCGAAAATTGTAAATCGCCAGAATTTGCAGCGATGATGATGAATAAAGTTTCCGAATATCAACTCGATGGCGAAAGTGATGATTATTCAGCTTCGAGACGAAAATTTCAGGATCCAGCGACGAAACGAAAGATGCTGGACGAAACGAAAGATGGTTGAAAGCCGCAAATCCCACGATGTGCCACAAAAATGCCAATAACCGATCACAAAACGAAAATGCGAATATTCGGCTCGTTTGGACCAAATGGATGATCGATAGATTAATGTTTTATCGAGTAGTGGACTGTAATTTTTATTATGATCGGCGATGAATAAAACAAAGCGTTCGAATTATATTTTATTTATTATACGTCTTGCTGGCTCGAATGTTCGATGAATACTAAAAATTGTTAGAGTGAGAGAGCACGGTTTAACAGTCCTGTTGTATGTTTTCTGTCTATTAAACATAAATTCGCAGCAATTTTTAATTGTCTGTTTTAAAAAAGGAAAAAAGTAAAAAAAAACTGGCCATTTGTTGAATATTCAGTGGAATAAATATTTTTTTATGCAAAATTGTTTGGGATATTGGCCATCATCGTTATTTCACACTTAAACAATTGAATTCGTTTCAAAAGAGAAATTAAAGTCATTTTCGTTGCAAGCACTTCCTTTCAGCGTTATTATACCAATTCGTATTTAGGGATTTCATGCATAACATGTATGGAACATAAAATTTAATTGCTGTTTTCTTTATAACTGAAATCCAATTGCACCGACATACAAGTACACATTTGAATTTTACAAAAAGAAATATTAAAAAAATAAAATATTGAAAAATTCGATTCAATGGATTTGCAATGGAAATGGTCAGTTTAGTTAGTTCATATACATACGTGTTACAAATAGGGTTTTCCGTTTTTTTTTTATTTTGTTAAGTGAGTCTAGGGCTCAGAAAATGGAAATATTGACATAATATTTCATTTTTTTTACAATAAACTGCTCTGAAATATTACGGTTGAGTTAATCTATTTTACGTTCAATAATTTGGATTCCATGTTGTGGCAAATCCGTGGAACCAGATGTTTATGGAAATGTTGAGGTTATAACATTTGCCATATATGTATTTTATTAGTATATCGTTTATAACGCATAGAACCAATCTACATTTCGCGCTTCGCACTAAATTAAAAGTGAAGTAGATTTGATTTAAGGCGAACTATTGAACCAAAAATGAAATTTAATAATGGATTGCCTATATCCATTATTAAATTTTATTTTTTATTCAATCGTTTTTTATTTTTTTTTGACGCTAAACTGTAAAAGAAATTAATAAAAACAGCTAAATTACAGGTGTTATTTGACAGTGTTTTCCATACATTTGAAAACTACTATGACAAATCCTGTTATTGAATAACTTTAGTTACCAAATAAAATTTTTAAACATGACAAAAGCTATAATTGCCAATCTGGCAATTATTAAAAATCCGTATGGTGATTTAAGTTGTATCAAAATTCGACTTTGAAGTCAAATTTTCCAACACGATTTTTCATAAAATTAATTCCAATTGGGTTTTGATGTATGTGAGTTTTATGTAGAGTCATATTCTAAATAACTTTTGTTCCTGCCCTTTTTTGATAAGATGCACCGTTTTTGAGATATTCGCAAAAAATATTTTCGTTCGTAATGGGGGGTACCCCCCCTAATGGTCAATTTTCACCCATTAAAGAATTTAGCCTTGCATTTTACGAAAAACGAATCTGCGTAAAATTTCAAGTCTCTAGCTCAATCCGTACGCCCGCAATCCGTGCCATAGACGGACAGACAGACGGACAGACAGACGGACAGACAGACGGACAGACAGACGGACAGACAGACGGACAGACAGACGGACAGACAGACGGACAGACAGACGGACAGACAGACGGACAGACAGACGGACAGACAGACGGACAGACAGACGGACAGACAGACGGACAGACAGACGGACAGACAGACGGACAGACAGACGGACAGACAGACGGACAGACAGACGGACAGACAGACGGACAGACAGACGGACAGACAGACGGATGGACCTGCGAAATTCAATTTTTTTTTATCATCCTAAACACACTGGTGCAATTCATTTTATTGTGTGATGACGGGATCTTGGCGTTACAAACGGTAAGGCAAATCTAATATACCCTTTGGTTTCACCATACGGTTGTAAAAAATTGTTTTGGTACCGGAAAATTTAAATGGGTTTTGGTTCGGTGGAAAGTGCGGAAGGGTTGGTATGGGAGGAGGGGAAAGAAAAGAAGGAAAATGAAGTGGGAGGGGATAGATAAATTGTGGGTTTGGTGGTTGGGGTGGGAGGCGAGGGAATTTATAAGAACTAAGCTGTGTTAAGAAAGTTTCGTACCATTACGAAAAAATCAACATTCCGCAAATTTTAAATCCTATTTCAATTTTTGAAATTTATAATAATGGTGTGTCCTTACCAGGATTACTAATCATTTGTTTAATCCTTGTCTGAAGATTGGTTGATGATTTACAAAAGAAGTAAAGTGGGAGGAGAGTTCAATTTTTTTTATCAAATGTGTGGAATGGTGCAAAACTTTCTTAACACACCGTATAAGTGCCAAGCCAATAAATTCGCTCGCGAGCGAATCAAAAAAATAAAATTCTCCGTGAAAAGAATCATTTGATTTTATAAAATTCGTTACGCGAGAGATTCAAATGCAAAAGAATTTTATTTTCGATTCGCGAACCGAATTTTTCCGTACCCATTTAAGATGAAGAAGGGTTGCATGGCAGTGTTAAATACCATATATCGTAAAAAGAGAAACGCGAGAGAGGAACGAAAAGTCTGAAATGCGAAAAGTGACGAGCCGTATTTTATAGACAGCACCTAACTTAAAGAAAGTTGGCTGAAAGGTTGCAGGGTAAAAAACATTTTTATTCGGAAAGAACTAAATTGAAGTTTTATCACTTAAGTGTATTGAAATATAGATTAATTAAAAGAAATATTGCTTATAGATATTTGTCTAATTTAAAGCTTCATAGAAATGCTTCCCATTACTCCATAACTGATATCCTTTTGATTTTGTGTCGGTAACAAAATAATATCCTATAATATTGCACACTGCCGTATTTATTACGTTTACCGGAAATAATTTTTCACGCTGGCCTGGATAACGTGACTGAAAAATGATAAGATGAGGAGATGAAATATTACTTGTTTTTTTTTATTTTTCCGGATAGTATACACATCAATATTAGAATTTTTCCTGGTCTTTGTACAAATTTAGTACGAAACCCGTTTGTTGATTGCCATGGAAAAGGATTCTTTGCCGTTGAATGGATGTTCAGCTTAAATTTTCTAGCTCCCTTGCCCTCTCTCGCACTTTAGAATACCTTTTTTCCTCGTCGATGAATTTTTCATCACTAAATTGAGCTTGTCATATGAAAAAAAGGCTTTCGTTTCGTACACACAGACGAGGTTTCTTCTGCTCTGGTTATTTTAGCACCTTTATTATACGTACGATAATACTGTTTCCATTTATCCACAGGAAACACTTTACTTTCGTAATACTTTCACCGTATACTGTGCTGTACCAGGAAACACGAATAATATATATATGTATATAATATATACGTAACTAGATATTCAGGTGAATATTAAGCTTTTTCTTTTCACTTATTCCTGTTTCGAATGAAATCGCGCTAAATGGAAATTGCGAAAGATAATTGAAATGAATTCGCTATAGCTTAAGGTACTTCTCGTATCCTTCACTCGTGTTCTTATTCGGTTATTCAAAAATGATGGTTTGCGAATGAAGAGAGTTACCTCCCGAAAATGATGAAAATTTGAATCAGATTCGTTTAAGGTTTTATTTGCTAAATGTTTTGTGTATTTGCTTTTAGCTCATCCCCTTGTGGGCAATGTTTTCAACCTTTTCCCACATTTTCCACATTTTTTTTTTCATCCCAGATTTTTAGTCCAATTTTCCATTATTCCTGCATAAAAGCATATTTCGATGGGAATGAATGGACAATTTTACTTCATTCGTGGATTTTGTTTTTGAATAAGCAAAGTATCGCGGGACACATAATAATCTTTATTTGTATGCCGTTAACATTGCAAAAAGGACACTGCTCAAATAGCCTTTTTGGTATAGGAGAAAAAATATCCAGGGCTAAAAGCAATGGATTAGGATTTTCGACCATTCATGGTGCGGGATATACCCGTAGTCTAGTAGGAGGGATGAACCGGATTCTTCATGATTGGACGGATATTATTTGTTGTGCTTTCATAAATAAATAATTAAGTTAAGACTGGAATGAAGGAAAAGTTATTGTAATAGGGTGAATTATATTTCTTCCTTGGCTAGCAGTCGCGCCATTTGCGTTAAAAATTTCAAAAATTCATCCATTGGGGCACATTATAATCTTTCGTTCTCTGCTTATCTTTTCAGTGAAATTAATGTCGTTATCATTTTATCACTATATTTTATTTTTCTGCAGACGAAAGCTGGAACTTTTTTTTTTGAGTGGACGTGCTAATTATTGAAGTTATCTAATTTACTTAATAGAACCGATTGGGGTGGTCTACTAAAAATAAATATTTAATATGCACTCAGAGGTAAAGAAATACAATGGAGTTTTAGAATGAAAGGTGTAGCAAATATTTTTATGACGCGTCATTTAATTTAAATAAATCATACTAATATATAAAAATGAGTTGGTGTCTGTCTGTCTGTCTGTTCCTCTTTCACGTAAAAACGGCTGAACCGATTGACTTGAAAAATGGCGTGAGTGTCTGTGGTAGTTCTGGTTCCAACATAGGCATACGGAAAAGTAGCGTGAGGGGTGGGCGAGTGAGGGGAGGGGGTAAAGTCAACTCGAAACTTAGTTTTTGCGCTATGTTACTCTTTCGCGGGGAAACTACTAAACCGATTGGCCTGAAATTTGGCATAGATGTTCGTCCGGGGTCCAGCCCCAACATAGACCCATTAAAAAGTAGCTTGAGAGGTGGGTGAGTAAGGGGAGGGGTTAAAGAAAATCGGAATCTTTTAAAGAAAAGCACGGACTTATTCTATCTAATTTAATGCCAATTGAATTTTGTTTTCTTAGATTTGGTTCTACTCACGCTTTTAGCCGGGCGTAGCCAGGTCCAAATTCTAGTACCTATATAAGATCGTTTGTCTTGATTGACTGATTAACTCATCAGCGTTCAGCGCAAACCGCTGGAGTTTGAAACCTGAAATTTTCACAGTATGTTCTTTCTTTCTATAACGTATAGTTAAGGTGGACTTTTTAGAAATTCCACCCCAAGGAGGATAAACGGGGGTGGATATGGGGTTGGCGTTTTAAAGCATTGGTTTTTGCAATGAGATTGCCCATTAGGAGGCTGAGAAATGTTACTGGGAAGTATTCGAGGTCGCTGATCACGAATTTGGTGATAGAACTTCAAAATTCGAAATGAAACTGCTCAGAGGACCACGACTTTTTTCCAAAACTATTAAATTATTTCTGTTTTTTTTGGCCCGGAAAAAAAACTTTTGCAAAATAACTTTAATTCGGCAACGACGGGTGTGCAACATAGTTTTTTTAATAAAAGTTTAAAGCTTTTAAAAAAACTCAATGATTATAATTAAAAATTATATTTGTTTTTCGAAAATCACGAATTTTGAACCTAGCTTTTGTGACTATGCTCAATAACTTATTAACAAAAAAAAACCATTGATTTTGTCTGATTTTGCTTTTCAAGCCAACATATTTAAAGGGCCCATAGACGGCCAACTTTGTTGCCAACCTGGTTGCCAACCTGGTTGGTAGTTTTTACCACAGACGAGACGGAATGTTGGCAACCAAGTTGTCAACAACATTTTTAACAAGATCCCGTCGACTTTAGGTGATTTCTATAATTTTTTTATGGTTTATAGTTTATTATATGGTTATAGGACAACTATAGGGTATATTTTGACTAGTGAAAAATGAGTAAGGATTGGTTTTAAACGAGTTGTGCGAAGATGAACAACTCAATGCAACTGAGATTGGCAACCAGGTTGTAAACTTGCCTACAGACACCCCAACATGAACGCCAACATGCTAAGTTTTCAATTTTTTTTGATTTTACACCAACCTCGTCGACAACATGAAAAACCAACCGCCAACTTGGCCACAGACGTACAACATCGACTCCAACATTGCATGTTGGCGACCAGGTTGGCAACAAAGTTGACCGTCTATGGGCCCTTTTACAAAAACTAAATTTGTACAAATAAATATTTATTACAACTCCCCAATCACGAAATGAAAACTCTACAATAAAACCAAATGTATCTATGAATATACCATAATCATCGTTCCTTTCAATATTTTAATAATGATTTAACGAATGTGGACGGATCTTAGTAGATATAAAGCTGGGTATAAATTTATACACACACAACAAATTCCTAGCCGGTGAAAAAACCTTGGGCTGAATTTAATCGATTGGTAAAATGTGGGTGATTAAGGGTCGGAAAAAAAATAGAAATTGATTGGATTAGGTACTTAATTCTTGTTCGATAGGCACAATTTATATTCATCATATCGTCTGTCAACTTATGTATTTCAAAAAAAAAAATAAAAATAAAAAAAAATCAAAGTGAAATGAAATTTAATTCTCTGTCAAAAAGTAGGCTTCACATTTAAAAAATCGCAAAAAATTGTCTCCTATATTTATGAAAATGGAATGGTTCGATTTTTCTTATATTATTAGGTTATTTCTTTTATCCTTATATTCAGTTTTCCCCGAATATTTTTGCTGCAATGTTGATTTCAAAAATCTAGTTTAAAATCTCCTTAACTAATTTTTATTGCTCAAATGAAATTAACAGCACATGAAATTAACAGAATTAAATTAACAAAAATTTAATGAAATGAAATTATAACAGACTGTATAAAGTAAAATGATGAAAAAAAATTTCAACTATCGAATTATTGTTTCGGTGCTGTCCATAAAACACACCACCCTTAAATGCCGCGGTCACACGACGCTGTTTTGCCAGCCGCGGGCTGCTGTTGGTTAGTAGCGCTGGCAAGTAGCAAAACAGTGGTTTGACATTTTAATCTGGGAGATTTTTTAAATAATAAACGTTACACACAAATTTCAATAAATAAACGTACAATAACAAGTTAATAAACAAACTTTACCACTTATCAGACTTTTAACAGCTTAGAAACCATGTGACAGGGTCACGTGATCCCTAGTAGCGCTGGCAAAGTAGAACGGTGTCTACTTCACTAGCGCTTGTAAAATCATCACGCTGCTGCTGGTAGTAGCAACGCACTGGGGTTCATACGGTGCTGCTGAAACGGCTACTAACAGCCAAACAGCCACTAGCGCTGGCAAAACAGCGTCGTGTGACCGCCGCATTAGGGAGGGGGGAGGTCTGCGAGCGGACAGTACTAATCTAAACTTCATACAAAAAAGCACATGAAAAAACGATCGAAAATATTCTGCAAAATTCGGTTCACAGGATGCAGGCCGGGGCAGCAATTTGAATGAAATTATATTCCATAACTAATCGGAAAATTTAGTCTTCTGAAAAACATTTAACTGTGTTTATTTTGTAGCAATTTTATAAGGAAACCAGCCCCCACCCATTTGATGTTATTTCAATACGGCTTTAAAGCCGGCCATACATTATGAGACTTGTTCTAAAACCATATTGTAGAACTTGTTGTGGCGGAGACAAAACCAACGCGGTTTTGATTTTTGTCGAACCTAAAATTTGGTACTAAATACAACCGGCCCAAACACGATCCAACATTGCCTACAACCGAACCAAGTTGTACAACAAGTAATTTATGGCCGTCCAAGAACTTTTTTTTCGAAAAAAAAAATCCAAAAACTTCCCTAACAGTACCGGAAGTTACTACTACATGGTTGCGACTTAAATAAGCGAAGAAACATGTCAACCATCAACGACGCTGTAAACATAAATACCACTTGGGTTTAAAATTTATTTAAAAAAAAATATCAAAAAGCATGACTTTAGTTTGGTCCGAATCCTTAAAAAAATTGTTTACATCAGTTTTTCAAAATTGTGAACTCTAAAGATTCAATTCACATAACGATTTTAATCGCCAGGTCATGGAAGAAAACTTTTTTAATTATACGAGGGCCAACAAATTTTTAATTTTGATATAAAATTTGTTTGTCCTCATCATCGCCCGCTCATCTTGTCCCGGATTGTCACAAAATAAATATGGTCCACCTAAAATACAATACAATAAATGAAATTACAAGCTCTATTGAACGAAATTAAAAAAAATAAATAAATAAATTGTATTTAAATAAGCAATTAAGAAAATTAAGAAATGCTTTTGATTTAAAATTGCTAATCCACATGTGTTCCAGCCAGCCAATAACAATGAAAGGTAATAAAAAGGTTTTTGTTAGACCAATAATTCTAATGAGCATCAAATCTGATTTTAGTACGAGACAAAGAAATTGATCTGCAAACCTAAGCAAATTACCTCATCTTGTGGGTAACAAAATCGAATAATCTGTAAGGGTGGTAAATTCTTTGGGTTCCATTGGCAAAGTCAATAGCAAAAGGGATCAAGTGGAGACGAGTACCATAGAAAGGGCGACACGCTCAATACGATATATAGATAAGGTATCCAGGAGATATGTAGGGAGAGTGAATGGGATGTGACCGGAGTTATTTTTAAGCTTTATATGTCTACCCATCTGGAAAATCCAAACAAGGCTTTGACGACAGTTTTTAGGTCAAGTTTTATGTTGTGCACACACATCTCTAAGCAATATGGGACTTTAATATGGGGCCCGGTTTATCCGTATTTATACTCGTATATCCTTTAAAACTACACCCATTAAAGCTATTTCGCTTGTGGTATTTCGGTTCGTTACGTTTTTATCTTTTATTTACTTAAACATTAGAATAGCATTTGGACTCTAGTCCGATACAGTCCTTCGTCTGTCGTCCTTGGTTTTTGGAATGTTTTTAAGTCTAGGAATTTGAAATCTGGATACGAAGTAGTATTTTGCATTTATATCTGTGTCTCAGATTAGATAAAGTAGCGCAGTGGAAAATCCAGATTACCTCGTAAAAATAAAAATCATTTTCCTTTGAATATTTTACTAGAATCAACGAGTTGATAAAATATGTTTTCATAAGCTTTCGTGTCTGTCAGTTTGTCCGTTTGTTTGTCAGGGGCAAATCTAGTAATATGATTTTGATCCACTCATCCCATTTTTTTTTTTTATACCATCAGCCATACAGAGCAGTTCTCATAGACTATAACTTAAAATTAAAATGCAATAAAAACAAAAAAAGAAAAAAATTAAAGTAGATTTAGTTTTAACAATTTTATAGATTTTTTCTTAACACATCTGATGACATATTAAAGTCTATTTTGTTGAAATTTTTATTAAAAATATTACACATCGAAGAAATAGGCATATTTTTCCCATAATTCGTTTTGGAGAAATTATTATAGAAGAAATTAAATTGGCGTGTATTACGAGGTTTTATATTAATATTGAGTATTGAAAGTATGTTTGGAGAATCAATTTCGTTAGTTAAAATTTTAAAAATAAACAAACATTGAATTATTTCTCGTCTCTTTAAAAGTGATTGCAAATTGAGTAATAATAAGCGTTCTTCATACGGTGGAAGGTTATAATGATCTCTCCATGGCAAGCGTCTCAATGCGAATCTCACAAATCTTTTTTGAACAGACTCAAGTCTACGAACATGACTGATACAAAAAGGTGACCAAACAACACATGCATATTCCAAAATTGGTCTCACATAACTGTTATACAGAGCTAAGGTAGAAAAAGGGTCTCGAAGACCTGACGAAAATCGTTTGATCAGAGCGAGCATTTTATTTGCTTTATTGATGACGAATTCCCGATGAAGATCAAATGTAAGCTTACTGTCTAAAATTACTCCAAGGTCTTTGATAAAACTGACGTTAGTCAAAGTTGTAAAATTAATACTGTACTCAAAAATTATAGGTGTTTGTTTTCGAGAATATGAAATAATATTGCACTTCGTTAAATTTAAAGCTAACAAGTTTTTATTGCACCAGACAAAAAAATTTTTTAAGTCAAGTTGTAAAAGAGAAGTATCACTAGCATTACTCATTTCTTTATAAATTTTAAAGTCGTCAGCAAACATTAAAACCCGAGAATAATTTAAGACGGAAGTGACATCATTTACAAATAAAATAAATAAAAGTGGTCCAATATGGCTACCTTGTGGGACACCAGAGTGGATATGTATAATATCAGATAACGCGGATCGAAATTGCACGTATTGCGACCGTCCAGTTAAATAAGAAAACAGCCACAATAACAATTTCTCTGGGAATCCCAGAACACGAAGTTTATAAATTAATAGATTATGGTCAATTTTATCAAATGCTTTGGAAAAGTCAGTATAAATCGTATCTACTTGAGAGGAGTTTAAAAATGCAGAAAAAACATAATTTGTGAACTCACACAAATTAGTCGAAGTAGATCGTTTTTTGACGAAACCGTGTTGATGTTCGGATATGATGTTGCGACAATAAAAATATAGATCCTCATTTATTATGCACTCAAACAATTTCGGTATAGAAGAGAGTTTAGCAATACACCGATAGTTTTCTACTTTCGTTTTATTTCCAGCCTTATGTAATGGAATGGTATACGAACTTTTCCAGAAATTTGGAAAAATTGCAGTGTTCAACGATAAGTTAAATAAGTACGTTAAAACAACATGCAAGCTAAAGGCGCACTTTTTTAAAAAAATAGGGGGAACACCGTCTGGTCCAAAAGAACAATTATCGTCCAGATTTTCGAGACACTTTAAAACGCGCTGTTCGTCAATATGCAAACTAGGGATAAACACTTTATCTCTAGAGTCAAGATATGTGAAGTTATCGAAGTCGATTTTGTCAGTATTTGATGTAAACGCGGTTTGAAAAAATTTAGCGAACATATTAGATATCACCAAAGGATCTTTTGCATATATAAGTAACTCCAATGACAACACAATATTTTCACTACTTCATCATTGTGAACACAACGGAAGGTCCTGTAAGAACAACGTGATTATTTTTTGCTTCAAATTTTCCGGGAAAAATCCGGCCGCTGAATCCGATTCTCATGTTAAGGAGTCTGTAAGGACAACACAGTTCTGCAAGGGTATGGTGATTATCCTGTTCGTATATTTTCCGGCAATAATCTCGTTTGGGGGTTTTGGGGCCGCTGAATTCGATTCTGACGTTATGAATTCTGTAAGGATAACGAAAGGTCCTGTTAGGATAATATGATAATAGTTTTTCCAATTTTCCGGAAAAAAATCTCATCTGGGGATTTTTGGAGTGGCTGAATCCAATTCTGACGTTAAGAAGTCCGTAAGGATAGCAAAAGGCCCTGTTAGGGTAACGTGATTATCCTTTTTCTCAAACTTAACGAAAAAAATCAGATTTGGCGGTTTTTGAGGTCGCTGAATCTGAATTTGAAGTAAAAAAGTCTCTCAAAGTCAAGAATACGTTTTCAAAGACTAAAAAGTAAAAAAAAAAATATGTTTTTTTGAAAAAACTTTTATTAAAAAATATTCTCTAAACAAAAATATATTTTTTGAGGCGCAAATAAGAAATATAAGCGAGATAAATACTCTATAAGAAATCATACTAATATATAAAAATGAGTTGGTGTCTGTCTGTCTGTCTGTTCCTCTTTCACGCAAAAACGGCTGAACCGATTGACTTGAAATTTGGCATGAGTGTCTGTGGTAGTTCTGGTTTCAACATAGGCATACGGAAAAGTAGCGCGAGGGGTGATGGAGTAAGGGGAGGGGGTAAAGTGATTTCGAAACTTAGTTTTTGCGCTATGTTACTCTTTCGCGTGGAAACTACTAAACCGATTGGCCTGAAATTTGGCATAGATGTTCGTCGGGGGTCCAGCCCCAACATAGACCGATTAAAAAACAGCCCGAGAGGTGGGGGAGTAAGGGAAGGAGGTAAAGAAAATCCGAATCTTTTAAAGAAAAGCACGCACAACTTATTCTATCTAATTTATTTCCAATTGAATTTTGTTTTCTTAGACTTTGTTCTACTTACGCTTTTAGCCGGGCATAGCCGGGTCCAAATTCTAGTAAGAAATATAATCGAGATAAAATCACAAAAATAAAATAAATATTTATCTCGGTTTCATTTTTGATACGCATCGCCCAAAAAATTTTAATACAATTTTTAAATAAAAGTTTTTGTTATTTCTTAAATTAGCTCCAGAAAATCATATTCATATAAGGATTTTTTTATTTGTGCCATTGGCCAACTATTTATTATAGACAAAGAATCGAGAAATTTTGACTTAAATTCTAAAATAGGTTTTCCTTTGCTAAAAATAAATTCGTTTTCTTAATTACCGGCTATAAAGATGGTTTTGTTGTCGGGCTGTTCATAAACGTATCTTTTTGAAAATAATAAATCTAATTTTCCAGGTAGCCTGTCAAGCAAATAAAAAGCTATTTTACTTACATAAGCAGGTAGATGCTTCATTTCCAGGTATTATTATCTTTAGAAAAAGACCAACAAAATACTGGCAACATATTCTCAAGATAGCCAATACATTTTTCTTGAATTGGCCCATCATAAAAGGGACATCTTACCCAAAGAACACCCTTTTCATAACAATAACACTTTGTTGTCTCATCTATGTGGAAAGACGAGTAAATATATATATATATATATATATATATATATCAAAAAATGACTATAGTTTTTGGGGTGAATAGAGTTGGCCATATCTATACGCCTACATATATAGAATAAAACAGGTTTTGTTAAGGCTCCTCTCAGACAACAGCCAGTATTTCCATTACTCATCGATTTTGTCAAAGCCCCGATTTCCTAAGATTTTCCTATACGAGTTACAGGCGAATACCTAAATAGTTCACATATATTTTCAAAGCGTCATACTAGCATAAAATGTATCTTTATGTTGGGGCAAGTGAGACTAAATCTGCCTTGAGATTAGGGTTATTCCTTATTATTGCCTTGACGATGGTCAAAGGACTCTCTGATATCTTATTTTTTATACTTTTTTTTTTGTTACTCTGATATACCGAATGATATTTTCTTATTTTTTTCGTTTTTTTTTTTAAATGAGTTGGACCGGAAAATGCGTACTATAAGTTGACCCTGTGTTACTCACTTAAGTAAGCTATGGATATATTCACACATACATATAAAGTTCGTTTATACAAAAACATACATATGTCTATATTTCTCAATCAGTTTTAGCACTAGAATATTTTGGCTATAGTCCAATCTATATAAAATAGTGGTCATCTTTTGTTGAGCGAAAGTTTTGGAAAAGTGATACTAGAGGAACCGATTATGATACGGGCTAAGTAAGTTTTTCAAAACAGAAATGGGACACATGTTAACACGGAATTTGCCTCAGTTCTATTTATTTGATTTTATTTTTCTTTTTCGTTTTCATTTTTTTTTCTGTCCTATTTCTTCTGTAAGAGCAACATTTTGTATTTAAGGAAAGCCCCTCAATTTTCTTTTCATCCATGGGTTCATTTCTAAACATTGTGCAAAAGACATGACATGACAGTTTTCTTACTGTCTTTTACCATTTGATTGTAAATAGAAGTTTAGAACCCTTTCGGTTTGTGGATATTTTTGCTTAAAAGCATTTAAAACATGTAATATGAAAACGGATAAATGCCGAAGATTTTTTTTATAAATGGCATATGACATTTTTTTCAATTTTTCTTTTAGATGTGGTTAGATGAACACGTAAAATTTCAACATAACACTGATTAAAAAATATTATTTTTGAAATGGTAACATCATAGAAAAGATTACTGATGGTCTTTTTTTTCGTGGATACCCCTTGTAAAAAATATATTCGGCAGTTTTTAAATACGTAAAATAATAATAAGGGGCTCTCCATAAAATACGTCACACTGATTTGTGAATTCCTCGCCTCCCCTCATGTTGGATATAACTACCGCAATAATATCGCAGACTTCCACCTAAATTACTGAGGTATTTTATGGAAAGCCTATGCAAATTTACAAAAAAATACAAATATTGCGCATTGTAACATAAATATTCTACGATGTCCAATTTAGGATGACCTTTGAGTCAAAATCTCAATATTTGTGGGAAAAGCCGGAATTTTATTCTAAAAATAACCATCGCTTATCCATCACTATAGGTAAGGAAGGACAGCGGGGCCCAAAATTTTGGTCCGCGATACAAAATTAACCTAAAAGGTTGTGGAAATTAAAAGAGAGTCTATATTGCCATAAGATTTGTAGAAATACAATTAAAGGCCGCCCTCCATTACCATGACTTCGGCAACTGCAAAAAAATAGAGACACATTTATGTGAAGATACGTTGACGAGAAAGGGAGATAAGAATCAACTGCAAAAATTTGTCGGCAACTGCAAGAATAATTTCCCCTGTTTTTTTATGGCGATTTTATGGCGATTTCTACTACAATCACAGATTGTCCCTGTAAGTGAATAGTAAGCACGGACACATTCAAACTGTTATTATAGCGTGATGTCATTTTAAAAGCTTTTTCTCCTTCGCATGCATAATCAAAAGCTTTGTTACCATGCCAATTTGAACATTATATTCATAGCATAAGGTTTGATATGATTGCTATAAAATTGTGAAACTGGAAGGGATAGCGTTTAACTTGTATTCAGTCATTCCTTTTTAGATCTACATAAGTCTATCTTGCTCTAGTTTTCTGCATTTTTTTGCAGTTACAGAAGTCATGGTAATGGAGGAAAGCCTTTATGCCTGGAGCCCAATGAACGCAACGCGAACCCAGAAACTGTCACTTACAAGTTTGTTCCATAGAAATCATTTGAAGTGAGCACAGTGAACGTAGTGAACGCAACTACAACGCAAAAGTTTGCAAACTTCTAACTTTGCCGCAGAATTCTGCGTTGACAGTTCATAAAGTGAGGTTCGGGAAATGTCGTTCGAGAAAAAATTGAGTGCAATAACATACAAATAACAAAGATAAAGACCAACAAAGCAAATTATCGCTTCAAAATTATCCATTTTTGTAATTTTGCCAACTTTATACCACTTTATATGATGTCACTTGTACTACTTCACGAGATGCCATTGGGCTCTGCCGCTGAAATGTTGCGCTGCGTGACAGTTCACAGCGTTGGAGTTGCGTTCATTGGGTTCCAGAGGTTAAGGGTCTACATTTTGACGGCATTCGCGGGAGAATTTTAGGGGTGGTAAATTCAGGAATTTACAAAAAATGGTCTTGGAATTTCTATTGAGCGAACTTTGGCAGGCACAAAATTTTGTGACATCAATACTTTTTACTATACTGTCCCTAGAAAAACTAGCTTCTTAAGGTAGAAATACACGACGACAGACTTTGGTCTCTTAGACCAAAAATTTCGCCTCTGCATACAAAGAGACCTGTGTATACACTTCGGAGACCGGAGATTTGTCTCCAAGTATCAAGTCTCTAGGGTCTCTGGGAGACTTAAGTTTCTTGCCGTGTAGCTACTAATGAGAGAGTCTCTTTAATGCGTCTCCGGTCTTCAAAACGTTTTGATATATATCTTGATCTCCGGAGACTAATTTTGACATTTCAGGGAATTGTTTTGTGGGAACGAGAATTTGTTTCGTTGTTTTGAGATTAAAGGTCGGTTTTTATAAAGAAAAAAAGTGTTTTTACTTATTTTATATTTTAGATTAGTGATATTGTTGTTATGCTTGGAGACGAGATACCTGCGTCGTGTATGCACTCCAGAGACTTTGCTTTTAGAGACTTTAGTAAACGTCTCCGGAGATCTATTTTTTGATCTCCAGACTTAAATGTCTGTGATCGTGTATACACTTTGGAGATTTTTGCCTTTTGTAGCCTGGAGACCAGAGACCAAAGTCTCTCGTTGTGTTTCTACCTTTAGACTTCCAAATTTTCTCTTCAAAATATGATTAGCAATTCAGAAAACTGAACGATATTGAACTAAATTTATTCGCCCTTTTAACAAACATTTAACCCATAATTAAACCCAGCTGATGAGTTAATAAAATTCAATAAAAATCTGAAACAACATGATTTTCGATGGTTTCCGTTTTTTGTTCGTTCCCTTTTCCAGGCCGACAACTTAAATCAATGTCGCTTTTAATATCCACTTTGGCTCGATTGGAAGGCGATTTTTTTGACATTTATTGCTTCAGATGGACGATTTATGGTATGAAAATAACTTCATAATTTCTATTGAGTAGAACGACTACTTTATTGCATAATATGGTGCCAAGTAATGAGGGGGCTGAAGCGGAAAACATCAGTGGGGTTTATTTTTATTCGACAGTGTTACATGATATTCAGTTGGTTGAAGTGGAGGAAAATGGAGCAACGTACAAGTACTTAATGTTCCATCGATTAAGGACAATAAAGACAAACGCGCTTTTAACGATGACTAGTGGTGCAAGAGGGGGCAAAGGGGCGATTCTTCTTGCTGTTGTTGGTCGTTTAACTGCTGGCGTGAGGTAATATCATTAACAAAACATTTTCTCAAGTCTGTCACGATCAAAACTGTTTCCCATAAACAAAGTTGGCACCTTCTCAGTCATCGTCCCTACAATCGTTATTCGCGAGAAAAATATCATACCAAGGGATACTACGGTTTGTTACGTAGCTTGGGGTGTTTTATTAAAAACTTCATCTCCATATAAAAAATAACTTACTTTTCTGATTGTTGAGACCCTATTTGGTACGAAGATATGTTAAATGTAAAAAAGGTGAAAAAATAAACTCTTAACAGGCTGTTAACGACTACTTTCTGGTACCTAAAAAAGATTTCCACAAATAAAGCAACATCAGAAAAAAAACCTGCCACCAAGAGCTGAGATTTTCATAAAGAGTGTAATATTGAGGCATGAAAAAAAATACGAAGGAAAAAATAAATAACACAAGAAAAAACCTTGGAAATTAATGTCATTAGTGAGGGAACCTTAGCAAGTATTGCAGGAGTAAATGATGTGTTTATCCTTTTTATGACAGCTTGGAGAAAAGCTAAACGAACCTCTCTCCTAGTATAAAACCCTGTGGCCTAACTGTCGTTTCATTCAGTTGATATAATCCCACAAGGGGTGGAAAATTTTCTACCCCCGACTTCGTTAAATCAAATCACGTCCAATAAAGCACAGAATCTCGCCTTCATCATGAACCCACATGCCAGTTCGGGCTTGACTATGGATATGTGCATACCAAATATTTATTCATCCACATGAACCTGTATCCTTCTTGTGATCATACTCTTCACTGTGGATTTTTCTTCGATCCCACACCAAATCTCATCACCTTCAGTACAGTACCATCGAGGAGCCAAAGGAAGCATAAGAGAATATACTATAATACAGGTGTTTGGCCTTTCGTATATTGTATAAAGCAATGTGTGTAATATTATAGTATCTAACAATTGTGACGATTCCACAGTATACTTACAGAGATTCCGCATAGCTGTAGGATTCGCTGATAGGAAGTGGTGGATCTTCCGAATCTCTGGATCTCGAGCCCGCAACGAATTATGGGATAGGAAGGAAAATCCGATTAGGAATTCAGTCGGTGTTGAACAAATAAATCATTTATTTTGTTTCATCCCAACTTGTTGTAATGTCAATTCGCTTCGAAAAGTAAACCGCACAATTTGTTTCGTTCGTCCTTTCCATCCCACCTTGGCCGGATTCCCTTTTTCCAAAATGAAACAAAAAAAACTATATTCATTCGCATAGTAGATACATGGTAAATGTGAACGTCTACCTTGTCTACTTGTCTTTTCATTGGCATCACCGGCCGGATCTTAACTCAATTTCGTCGACTGTCTTACGTTTCACAAGAGAAATATACGAAGAAAGCTCTTCGTGCCTACCTTTTCACTATTGTCTTTAGAAAGACTGACGTTGAAGAAAAGGTATAGGTACAAGGGGTATCCATGAAAAAAAAAACTTTCGAAAAAGAAGAAAAATTGAAAGAAAGTTGAAGGAATAACGAAAGGAATGAAGAAAATAAAAGATTTCAGATTATATATACCTGTAGAGAAAAATGCGCCCGATGATCCACTTGTCTTTCGTTTGCCCTAAAAAAGCAGCAAACTGAAAACCTAATTTAAAATCTTGTCATAAAGTGGATGCTCTTTTGGAAAGAAAGGCAACCTAACGCTACATTCCAGGGTAGGTCCACGGTCTCGGCCTTCAATTGAGTAACAAAACAGTCCCAGGATAACTAAGTAACAACGGCTACGGTTCTCTTAATTCATCTTGAAACTAAGTTTGACTGTCATGTATATCAAAAGGAATCCAAAAAAGGACGGCGGCAATGCCGACAATTCGGATTCTTTAGACAAAATATCCTTTTCATTACTTTGACTGCTTCTTTGCTGGCTTTTATAAATTGTTTTTAGCGGTTTCACTAAAAGGCAAAATCAGAATTTCGTTCTTTTACCTTCTGTGTATACTTTACCGGATTATAACAAAGCGAACCTTATTATTTCTTACTGTTTTCTCGTAAAAGAAAATAAGGTTTTAACGCAGTAGTATTTCAAATTTTGTCATTTTTCATGTTTAAAGTTCGATATTTGAATGTAGGGGGTTGTTCAAAAAATATGTTACGCTTATTTAAAACTTTTCGTAGCCCCGGCCTCCCAAAAAAAAAATGCGGCCACAGAACAGTAATTCATAACAGGTTTTGAAAAGCTGCAAGTGTTCCATAGAATTCAATTGATAACAATTTTGAAAAATTCCTATTAGATTTATAAAAATTGGCTCCAATTGGATTTTGATGTATGACGAAGTTAAGTGAAATCTTTTTCAAAAAAGAATTATTTCCGTAACAATTGTTTTCCATGAAATCAACTGTTTTTATATCATACTAGCAGACCCTTCGTTGCCAGCTTAAAGTTTTTTGTGTAAATTTTTGAATGACAAAAAACCATAAAAAGCTTAAAAACTTTTGGGAAAAAATGTTATACTTACAGAACCTTCCATTTCGAATTTTGAAATTCTAGGATATTTGCGTTATCCTTTTAGGACCTTCCGTTTCTATTTTCGAAAATCTAACACCGGGTTCGTGATCAGTGATCCCGAAAACCCCCTAATGCCATTCTTCCCCGGGAAAGACGGGAAAAGGATATTTACATCATCGTTACAGGACCTTCCATGTCCGTCCGTCTGTCCGTCCGTCTGTCTGTGGCGCGGATTGCAGGCGCACGGATTGAGCTAGAGACTTGAAATTTCGTTTAATTACGTTTATCGTAATTAGCTAGGCTAAGTTCTTGAATGGGCAAAATCGGACCATTCGTTCCTCACATCCACAACCAGTTTTTTGCGATCTTCTCGAAAGCGGTGAGTAATATTGAAAGATTTAAAAACGTAAAATGTGTTTAGAATAGGATTTTACATAACTCATCCATATATCAAAATCCAATCGGTCCACTGCTTCTCCCCTCTCCCGTACAAAGGGCATACTTTTTTCCTGTTTTCTCGAAAACTGTGCATCGTATCGAAAAATTTATAAAGACGAAATGTGTTTAGAATATGATTTTACATCTATACATCAAAATCCAATTTTTTTCTTCTATTTTTATTTTATAATATTTAAAAATTGATCAAACTTCTTAAGGGGAAACCTAAGTACTGCCGAAATAAAAAAAATAAATGTCGAATATTTTTCATAGTTCTAGAAATGTGCGAAGTTTCATTAAAATCGGAGAGTAACGTTTTCACAAGCAAACGTTTTCACAAGTGAGGTTAAACAAAATGTGAGGTATACACTATCTATACAGCACTGGGGGTATTCAGTATCAAGGATTCAACGTATAAAAGTTATTTATTTAGTTTTTTTTCAATTTTAAAAGAAAGTTTTTGGAATTTTTACCATTTTCAATCAAAAAACTTTGTTTTAATAAAATACATTTGATAGGCTTCGACCTTGATAAAATACTCTTTTTCTTTACACTATACTGTCTTAAATGTAAAAAATTGTATGGCATTAAACTTTCTCATTGCATTGAAAGCAATGGAAACAAAGTGACACATTGTGAAAAGAAATCGAGCATTGCCATACAAAATTTATATAATTTGGAACGTTCACGGCTTATCACATGGTCGCCTTGGACAACATTTTATGCTGTTACTTTGTTTTTTATGGTTTAACTGAGAATCATGCACAAAAACTGTTGAATAAGGCCACATTGTGATGCATATCAGAAAAGTTTCTCTACACTTAAATCAAACAACATTATTATCGTCCTTTTTATAACGTCCTTAGTTAAACATATTCAATGCAATAGAGGAAACATTGACCCATTCATCGTTTGCCAAGCCGAGTCGTTGCCATTCATGTTGATAAATTCATTCCCACTTAAGTTCCACAGCAAGCAAAACACTTCAAAAATGTTGTTTTTATGTCATGACGTGCTTGTCGGGCAAAACGTGCCAATCGGTCATATCCTACAACCGAACCAACACAGTACATTTTTAGTCCTCAAGTAGAACCTTTCACTCTTATCCAACTCATATCCATGCGTGTAGTAAATAAATGTGTGGGGTTTCAGTATAACGAACGATTTTTCGATAAGAAAATCCTTAAATATTATGTCTATATGATAGACGGACGAATCAAATGATCTGACGAAATATCTGGATTTGTCTAAGGATTTCATTCCGTCAAAAATATTTGAATTTGACTCATTTATGTGTACCATAAACCATGTACCATAAACAAATTCCACTATAATAAAAATACCCCACACCAAATGAATGTAATGCAGTTAGTTGTAAGGCAATTTCAACTGTTTTTCGCATATTATTGGAAAATAATTAAGCTGACCGGATTTAATTGGTTTTAACACTCTAACTGCCACGTCAGTCAAAAAGACCTGACACCTAATTGTACACAACGGCCATAATGAAAATTATTAAAGTGTGCGCTGCAACCGCAACGATTTTTTGTAGTTGCACACATTTTATGGTAATAAAATAACATTTAGGTATAATTTTGTTTCAATTTTTTTTTCTCTTAGTGCCTTTTTGACTGACAACTAAATATTCGAAAAAGGCTTAAAACTGTCGTGGCAGTTAGAGTGTTAAAGAATCTTTTGTAAAAACATTATTTAGTTGACCTAAGCATATAGGGGTGTTCATGATTAACTCTTTGTTGGTTTTGTGTTATAAAAAAAATGTTTGTTTCAATAAATGACTCTGTGTGTAAAAAAAAAATCTGTTGAATTGTTATTTTTTTTTTTGAAAAAGCGATATCTAACTAAATAAACAAATTTAATATTTACCGTTAGTAACGATATTATAACCAAATCAGGGTTGTATATCCTTATGGTTGTATATCCATATCCAACATTGAAATATTTAACGATGACTTATCGCTTAGAATTTTTTTTCCTTTTGAATCGAAAAAGCGTCATTTTTATAAGGCTTTATAATCGCCTGCAAATTCCTGAAATTATAAAACAAGGAAATCATATAAATATTTTTGTTGGTTTGAGCATGTGCAATGAAACCATATAAAATTTTCAAATCAGTATTTATAATAGGTTTTCATTTTCAGTTTTTCAATTAATGCTCCTGCATTGAACAATGAAATTCTCGAATTGTCCTTATTTATAAGTCATTTTAAACTGAAATTTGCCAAACCTAATTTTAAAAAAAATGGTGACACTCTGACGCCGCCGCAACGTCATTACATAGAATATAACCACATTGCGACTGCTATATTCATCGATTAAAAAAAATCAAGTATCCTTCAAACAAATATTTGAAATTTCATCATAAATATCTCTGTAATAATTTAATTAATTGCTGATAATTGCAATAAAAAATAAATCAGTAACAAATGGTTTTTATCAAATGATAAATGTTAATTGTAACATCAGTGTGTATACGATGAATCCTTCTATCATACGTACACAATTTAGAGATTTAACAGCATTTCTTGCCGTTGGTTGTTGTTCTTGGAAACACCCTCTTCAAAAAACAACTTCATTAATTTCTCTATTTAAATTTTATATTGCCCACTTAAGAGTTTTAGGGGATGACAACATTAAATATTACGACGATAAGTTCGTCGAGCTTATAAATTACGAGCATACACCACATAGGCATGTCTGTAATTATGTATATTAAGTACACTATGGTGCCGTACCACTTTATCCTAATATTGTCGCTGTAGCCCTGAGACTACTCGTAGGCATATAAACTGTAGGATACACCAGGATATTATAGAGTCCTTATATCATGTTTTGTAAGAAAGAGTACAGCATAGCTCAGGAGGCAACTTATCATTCAGTCGTAAAATTTAATTACGACAAGCACAACAATAATCAAGATAATACGAGTAGTAATACAATTTTTGAATCTGGAGAAAACCTCTTCCTTCCTCAATCGGTACCGAACGGCATTTGGTGCTGCTGGGATACGCTGATGTGCGATGATGGTCCTTACGGTGCCGTGCTATGGTTTCCAACCTAGAAACCTAAAATTCTATCTAATACTTTGAGTTTTGTCCTAAGGTCCCTTGAGTTTCCCGCCAACCGCCCAACTTTGCCTATACTAATAATGCGTCGCGTAGGTACCTACTAGATTCATTTAGAATTGAATTGGAACGGGGCAAATAGGTTGGTGGCAGATGACGTGCTGAAGCCACTGTTTTCTATGCCGACTTCTGGCTTCGTGACGATGATCGCATAAGGGAAATATTCGTATCCGTTTGCCACTGATTTCCAGTAGATATAAAGGAAGTGAAGCGCCGAAGTTCCGGTGGTAACCCCGCAGTGGCTTGGAATCCGAAACAGCAGCAGTCGTTGGAATAGCATAGCATTAATGACAGCAGTAGCTGAGCGGCTTACATTAATTTCGTTGTATTATGTTAATGTGAATATGGGAGGCACATTATACGGCATTAATTGCTTAAATGAAAGCTCTATTACGCACATTCGGAACAAATGGATGGTATGGAGCGGGACTGATTTTAAGGGTTAAAGAATCTCCAGGGGTGGAGAAGAATTTGGACTCGAATATCTTTATGTACCTTCTATAGAATATTTAGCTAACGATTGTAATAATATTAGTGTATAATAGTACAGAATTCGTAGGATGATTTCATTTGCTCGCGGGTGTGGTTAAATTCGAGTTTTGAATAGTTTGGATGGAAATTACTTATATTATGGCCATTATAGACACAATTTGCCTTCTTACATCGAAATATTAGCTCTATTTGCGTTCATATCAGTTTCAGGTGGTTCTTGTTTTAAGCATCAATTCTCATTAATTTTAAGAAATTATGAGACATAACCAAATCGAGATAAATTGAGTTTAAACAACATGTTTAATTTGTGTAATGTGGTTATGCTGAGGTTTTGTTTATGTAGTTCTAAAATATGTAATTTTTTATTCCAAAATTCTTCCACAACATTGCAGTCCAGGCACATATAAATGCTTTCAATTGTATAGACCGACTGACAGACACACGGACATCTTTAACCTTTTTTTCCTGAAACGGATTTTATACTGATCAGAAAGTTTTCATCTGCCCCCGTTATCGAGTCCGTCATTATCATGAAAACTGCCTCGTCCCCCAATTGACCAAATTGGTTGGAAAACCAATTGAATTTCCAATCATCTTGTACCAAGTACCGAAGGTACGATTTATGGAATTTTGACTGGAAATCCAAGACTTTTTCCTGTGAAAATGGTCATTTTTGTACCATAAGGTCCATAATTCTTAATGTTCCCACAAATATTCTTAAACTTTATAAAGGAAAATTGCGTGGTACATTTGGACACGGTACAAAAATTCCAACATTGGTCAATTGGGCCATAAAAATAAAACAGTCGTTTTGCAATATTCTGGTGCGTTGTGTTGCAAATTTTCTGAAACAAAATGTTGTAAGAATTCAATTTTACAAAACTGAGATTGCATTTATAAAAATAAAATTTCCATTAAAGTTCAGACTAATAAAGCGCATTTGAAAATTGCTTCGATGTACACTCAGAAAAATGGAGGCTAACTCGACGACCTACATACGGCGTAATTGGCCTCGGGCAGGCGCGCGTTCGCCTGCATGTGGGCAAGTAAAACTGAGTTGACCTGTGGTCGGAGAAATTCTGAAATTAAGCCACCAGCAGGTGAAGTAGGGCATTGGGAGCTGCACGAGTTGGCCTTAGATAGGTTAACTCTGACCGCTAGCTGGCTTACAGAAACCTCTGTAAGGTCAGAGTTAACCTGACAAAAAGTTGAGCTGGACATTTTTCTGAGTGTAATTGTAACTTCTTTTGTTACAAGTTTTTTCAAGAAAAAGAGATTTATCAAAAACTATATTTTATTTTGTGGATTGTCTACATGGATTGTCTACATGGATTGTCTACAGTTAAAGTCTACGTGTTGACCATACTTCACGTAAACTACGCGACACAACACTGATAAAAAAAATGGATTTTGAAGTGAAATTTAGTTTATCGTTCTGTTAGAGAAAAACTTTATATGGGGTATAAAAAGTGTATTTCAAGCAAATGAAGAAATAAAAGCAGACGTTGAGGTCCTTGTGGGAATCCCCCAAAAAAGGCAACGATGAAACTCGTATTTAATGCCTCTGAAAGTCCTTGATATCCGAATAACATGGCCCGACCCAATAAAATATAATAATACAAGTACAATATTATACAATGTACTCCAAATATGTTCACATCACAAAAAAAAACACAAAAAATAATAATAATAATACACACAATGTGTTTAACCATAAAAACTAATATCCGCCCTCAGTGCTGCCAATGAACTGATATAAACATTGCTTTTGGTAAAGACTCCCCGCGGGGCTATTATAGTCCTTTACCATTTTCCATTTTGTCCGTTGTCGTTGGACTACAAATTCCCATTTCCTGATTTAAGAATCACGTCTGTAGATGAAAGGGCTGAACTTATTATTATTCCCCTTCTTCCAACCCATGTTTTGCAATAAATTGAATGTCTGGCCAACTACTATCAGATTGCAATGGGATAACTAACCAATGGCAATGTTGGACTATATATTAGATGACGGTACGAGAAGGCTGTGTACTTAATCATAAAACGTGATTAGTTTATCCCCTCAATAAAATCCAATTTGCTAACATCAGGCCGTGTTTTATTCACAAAGTGCAGTGAAAATTTAATTTTTCTGTTATGAGATAATGGCATGCTATGAATATTCCCACTTTCCCAGGCAGTATTCAGTCCAATATCAACATATGGGAGTGGGTTTTGTCCATTTATTTTTCAAATCACGTACAAGTTTGTGTGTATTTGTGTTACAGTGAGCAAAAATATAACTTTTTTTTGCATAACTTTTCCCACAAAATTCAGTCAATGTGTAAAAACCCCACTTTTTTACTTTGCAATTCTATGAATTGATAATTTTTCCGTACAACTTTGTAGAGTCCTGCAATAAATAACTACTTAAAAAGTAAAAACTGAAAAATATATAAAAAAAAGTCAACTAACTAAGAAAAATACTAACCCACTAAACTTGTACAAATATACATGTATATATAAATATTAAGAACTTATTTTTAATACTGAGCACATTTGGAAAGGATAAGGTTTTCTGATCTTTTCAAATATACCAAGCACGCAGCCACTTTACGAATGGAATGCACAAATCAAAATGTATTTTTTTTATAAACTAAAGAGGGTGAAAAAGATGTAAAAATGGGAATTTTACCGACTACCCACTTTTCTTAAATTATTTAAATCGTTAAATATTTTATGATGAACACCTAAAAATTTATGAGGAATAGGAAGAATGTTAAATTTCTCGAAAATCCATTGGTTCTCTTTTGCAATTCATGTGTGTTATAAGGATTTTAAGCAAGTATATTATAGATACTAGGGCCCTGATTTTTTATAGCAATTTTCATACAGCTGTGGATATTCGTAGATTTTAAGTTGGTTTTTTAGAGTTTTTGAATGGCTTTTGTAGAAATAAATAAGCAACTGAACCTTTAAAGATTTTCAGTTGAAATATGTTAATTCTGTAAAACTTTGAGCACCTGTTTTCAATCAAATAAAATTAAATCTATTTGTCATAACTCTGTAGTCCCTAGAGTAGTCTCTAGCGACAAAAGGTAAAATATGCAGGAAAGTTTTTTTTAAGATGACTCATTATTATCCTCTCGTATAGAGTGAAAGTATTGCCTTCATGAAGGAGCAGATTGAAACGTTCTGATCAGTTTGAAATCATGAGGATGTCCGTGCATTGGCCTGTCGGTCTGTCCTTGTGCCCGTTTTACGTATCTTAAATACCTCGAGAACGTGTTGAGCTAGCGATTTGAAATATTTTGTAAATAAGTTTTATGATAATCGTAGTTTTCTGTCAACTTTTGGAAAAGTAGCGTTAAGTATAACGAGTACTCATAGATTTTTTTTAAATACAGTTTTTTTGAAAATTTCTCGAAAACTAAGCGCTTTTTTGGGAAAAATGGTCTAATGGTTCTCAACATATTACAAATAATTTGAGGTTATTGTGTATCTGTAACAGTTCTCGAGATATTTGCAAGAATATCATTTTTTCATATTTTTTTGACTGTAAATGGGAGGTTCGAGACATACTGAAGCACCATGATTTTTTTTTTCAACTAGGGGCTGCGCCCCGAACCGCTTCGGGGTTCACCCCCCACATGATACGCGGCCTCCAGCCGTGCGTTTCATTTAAAAACTGCAGGCCAGGTAGTTTAGTTTCCCCACTAAGTTTCGAGATCACTTTACCCCTCCCCTTACTCCTCCACCCCTCGGGCTACTTTTTAATGGGTCTATGCTAGGGCTGGACCCCCGATGTACATCTATGCCAAATTTCAGGCCCATCGGTTGAGTAGTTTCCCCGCGTAAGAGTAACTTAGCGCAAAAACTAAGTTTCAAAATCACTTTACCCCATCCCCTTACTCCCCCCCCCCCCCCCCAACCCTCTCGCTACTTTTCTGTATGCCTATGTTGGAACCAGAACTACCACAGACACTCATGCCAAATTTCAAGTCAATCGGTTCAGCCGCTTTTTTGCGTGAAAGAGGAACAGACAGACAGACAGACATTACCTCATTTTTATATATTAGCATGATTGTTTAGATTTTTAAAAAAATTGTCATTCATTTATTAGAACATTACAAACATCAAAATTTACATCGCGTATTAGCTGTAATCAAAATTGTGGAACTAAACTGAATAAAATGTACATCAAAAGATGGTTGACTTTGAAAATTCTGCAACAAACATTACATTCACATTTTCGTCGTTCATTACAGGAATGACGAGTTTTCGTTTGTTTTTTTTTCAATATATTGTTTTTACTCTAGTTTTTTAGCCCGAATGCGAAAAAAAATCAATACGAGCATATATAATCAACCCCAATCTATACATATTTATATTTACTCATCTACATTTCATGAGAAGCCGATACAAATTCAAACCGTACTCCTTTAGGCATATTTATAATATAGGGTAAAAGTCTAAGTTATTGTCCATTTAATATGTTGAACATTAGCCAATATTATCGAAGCATTCAAAGATTAAATTGTTCACTGTGCAAAACTAAATTAGCACATTTTTTTTGCGATTTTGGAAAAAAAGAAGAGTATATGGGTTCGGTTATAGCTATCAAAGAAGGATGTTCCCCTGTAACTTTTGAGCCCCTAAACGGAGAACATTGAACTACATTGCGTTGAATTGCTTAGAATGTCGCGGATGTTTTAGCCATGCCTGCAGCGGGAATTTCCCTCCCCCCTGACCCTCTTACCAGCTATCTCGTAAACGCATCAACAGGTTTTGGTGGAGTTTTTTTTTTCCATTGGATAGAGAACTGCTTAACACGTTGGCTACCAGCCAAAAAAACGCTTACTCCGTTAGTATACACTGGGAAAAAACGCAAAAATCATTTCTGTACTTTGTGAGTCACCAGTGAACACAAGATCAATACGGACAAAAACGAACGAATCGAATAAAATATAACGGACAAAAAAAAATCCCCTTTGTACCGCACGAGCGACTGCACTCAACCATGGAACTTGAGAAACTGACGGTAATGACAATAGTGTGTGTACACCGGTGACTCACATGGTAGCCAACCTAAATTCGCATTCTTCCTCCATTTCATGCTATATCTGAAACCAGCCAACAAATTTTAATGGAGTTTTCGGTATTAGACAAAAGTAAGAAAGAATTTGAAAAAAAAAGAATTTGGAAAAAAAAAATTTGAAAAAAAACGAAGTTTAAAGATTTTAAAAATATGCGATTTGTTGCATAGTGGGATCTCAAAAGGAAAAAACTAATAGATGTTTTTAAAATATTTTGATTAGCTAGTGAAAATTGCGGTATAAAAGACATGCAATTAAGGACCAAAGTCACTTATATTCCACTTAAATTGCTTCAGGTACTAAATTGCGTAGTTTTTAAGAAAAAGTGTTATTTTTATGTGAGCTTAGGTACTGTGCGACAAATCTCATATTTTTAGAATATTTTATAGTTTATACAAAAAAGTTATTGTTCAAATTTTTCAACGGATTTTTTTAAATGGTTTAATTTTTTCTTTATAGTAGTTTTTTTTTGGTTTCAGCCAGAACTTTGGGAAAGACCGTTTAATGCCAAAGCACAGCTCAGGATGGTCGGAAGAACGAAAGGAGATGTCAATTTATATTCTCCTTGAACTCCTGCAGGTTATAGTCCGGTTGGAACACATCGGATAGTAAATCATTCCAAAGTCTTGTCGTTCGCAAAACGTACAAAAATATTCTGACACAATACGTTTTTTTTTAAATGTTTGATTGTTCAATGAATTTGTACTGTGCAAATGAGTCATTTACCCTATATAGTAGAACCTTTAAAAAGAAACAAATGGAAAAATATAGGGAAAAATCAAGGGAAAAAACTCAATTTCATCGGATGGTGTTTCCGATTTCCCATGGGATGGATAACCAAGGCCTCAAGCCCTTGGAATTGATAAAGAATAACTGTCTTTTGTGGTTGTAATTACAAATTCCTGGACATACGAGTATCTATATCTGACTTGTAACCGTGTATTATCATTTATATCCCTTAGGAGTGTTATCTCTTTTGCAAAATCCTCGGCTATATATATATATATGTATATGTATGCACAATTCCATATTTGTACAAATAAACACCCCTACACACATATTTAGAAAATTCCTTCGATTTACCCAAAGTATTTCTGTAAAGATGGACTCATAGATGTGTGTATGTACAAGTATATAAAATATGGATTGTTCTCTTAGCTTTTTATATGTTCACATGATTAAGTGTGACCCCGTTTTTTTTTGTATACCCCATATAAACTATTCATTATTGTAGGATATTTATTTTCAGTTGGATTCTATATATCTGTCTCTGATCATATATGACTCTAGCTTTTTTAAGGTCATTTATAATCGTTTTTTCTAAGAGCCCCATTTTCAACGTTGGATTCAAAGCCAGTTTCATTTCACTAAATCCATGTGTACTAATGAACCATTCATATTCGCTTTATGCTTCAAATTGGAACAGTCAAAACTTTCTCTGCCATTGCGAATATGATAGATGTAAAATCCATACAGCACCCACTCGGTTCATGGAAAAAAAAAACATTTGATTTTATGCCAAAGAGATAGAATATTCCACATTTTCACTTATTATTTTTTATTTTTTTGCTTAACATTTGTTCATTAATTTGTTTTCACGTTTTTTGTTTTTACGTAATTAACATTTGTGTTTATGTTAATTTATTTTTATTTTTCAATCAAAACAACATGCAAAAAAGGATGCAAGTTACAGTAATAAATAATTTCTTATGGGGGGGGGGGGGGGGTTGGTTCTCTACATTTTTGCTTTTCATGGTAAGTCGATATCTCTTACCAATGTCAAATCTGCTTTACCAGCTTTCACGTAGGCTTATAGGATTTTAGTGGGGTAAGACTCATTTCGAGTACGTCAACTCTGATGTGTAGCAGGCAGACGGAGTTATCCTATACATGATATATATCACATCCTCGAAATGGCTTTCTCAGGTCAACCCGTGTAGCTTTTGAATTTCTTCCGCCACACGTTGACACATTTTTACTTTTCCTAACGCAGGTAAACAGATGCCTAACATAGGCTAAATTTTCCTGCAGGAAGCCAATTATGCCGTACGCAAGTCGACGAGTTTTAATCCATTTTTTGGAGTGAATGACTTAACAACAGTGGGAATTTTGCCTTTTCACTGAAATTTAATTTTTGTTGATTTTAAGGGATAATTTCATTAAAAGGGGGTCATTATTATTGATTATGCGTTGAATTGCTTTCCAATCAGCGCCCGTATTCTGGAACTCGTACCGAGTCAAATCTCTACCGAGTGGTACAAAAAGCGATTCTTGAACTCGGAAACGACCGATCTCTCTCAAAAGATAGTTTCAGATTCATTTTGACCTCACTCGGCAGGCTAACGTCACCGAGTATTTACTCGCAAGAAATCGCTCGTTTCTGAGTTCAAGAATCGCTTTTTGTACCACTTGGTAGAAATTTGACTCGGTACGAGTTCTAGAATAAGGCCCCAGGTCTTTTTCCGTGAAAGAAAAGCTGCGCAAAAGCATAGAATAAGGAATATATAGAAAAAACTCTGCCGAACAAATTTTTGACAAATTTCCCCTTCGAAGGGGGCAAAAATCATTCACTAGCTACGGCCTAAAAGTTAATTACTTTTAGACTAGGGAGCACGAAGCAGAGAGAACATTTTCTAATCATTTTCGTCGTATCTATTCAATGAGATGGAGGAATCGAATGGATAATTTTTTCCGTGTTACATCGGATCCTCTTGCTTCATCTCACAGTGGAAAAATTTTCTCTAAAAATTTGTTCTAAGAGTTTATTCTCTAGATTATTTGTTCTCTGGAAAAAGTAGCTATAAGAACTGCTTCGCCACAAAGTGACCAAATTAGGATTAGATATGAACTCATCAGCGGCGCTGCGATTACGATGGCAAATCAATGAAATAATTTTGCTGTCGCCGTTGCTGTCGGACCATTGTAATTCCCACTTTAATACTCATTATTATGTGCTGAAATTTTAGCGTTTATTATAAAAGGTAATGCTCGAGTTTCCCACCACATATTGCAAAGTAAAAGCATTTTTTTATTCACATAATTATTTCATGGAAATAAAAAGAGAAAACTTTTACTTCTAGTAAATCCTTTTACTACTGCTTAAAACTTAAAGCATTGACTTTTTTATTCACTCGACCTATTATTATTTTAGCTCACCTCTCCCTAATTAAAATATTTCTCATTAAAAAATCACATTTTTCTACATTTTCCTTGAATTCTAGTTTGGTATAGGTACCAACAATTTTTTTTTTGCTTGATTTTTGCATATAGTTCAGTTGCCTTTAATTTTATTAATATCTGTCTCTGCAAATGTAGAAAACGTATATTTTTATTTACATTTACGTTGCGCGCTAATTTCATTCCGAGCCCATCCAAGCGCTTCTTCTATGAAATACTCAACTAAATTGGATTTTACGTATGACATAGCAATCCCAGTTCAGATAATACTGTGCACTTTTCGAATGAAATGGAAGCGTATGAGGAAGCATAAAACATTAGAAGAATCTTAGACATTACTTCACTGTCACTCTTACTAGTATATAATAATTTTCCTGCCATTTCTACGAGACTTTTTTTTTGTCTAACTGACGCTGTAGTTGTCAATTTTATGACACTGTATTCCGTGTAGAAATAGGTTTATAGATAGATATACTTTTTATGAAAGTTAACTTGTAAGTTCTAAGTGTATTTGTTATTCGACCCTCTTGGAATTCAGGGTAGAAGAATAAACCAGACTTCTAAATCTGATTAAAATGACGACAATGCGAAAACAACATGCACGGAGCATACCATTCTGGGCTTCTTGTAGGCTAGGCTAGGCTATACCTCGGTATATACAATTATTTTCCAGCTATTCGTCCGATATGAGTAATAAAACACAGGTGAAAATGAGAATTGCAGGTGGAGTGAATTCGAAGTAAAACACTATTGTTGTCTATTCTACAAAATTTCCTTGTCTTCGAAACAATTTACCTTAGAATTGTGGAACATTCAAGCCCGTGGGTACAGTAATTAAAGCAAGTAAGCAAGGCAAACATTCACTCAGACATACTTAGAAGGTCGATTCCACGACACAGTACTTAAGCTGAAACGGTATCGAATTACATACTTCACCCCAGACTATGCTGTTTACATTTGGACTGAGATTATTTTATCAAGCGAAAAACGGAAACAAGAAAAAGAAACATTTGGGAGGGTGGGGTTCTGATTTTTAAATGTTGTTTTAAATCAAGTTAAAAATATCAGTTGTGATTAACAACAAACAAAACTTTGCGATATTTAGTTCCGGAAAAAAATATGTAAAAAACTTAATTTTTGCAAATATCTCGAGAACCATTAAAGATACGTGAAAATCGACAAAGGAAAAAATTTAGGAAATTTTATTTCCTTTGAATTTGATTACATGCAATACATTTTTTCATAAAACCGCACAGTTGTCGAAAGATTTTCAAACAACTGAATTTTTTTGAAATATGTTAAGAACCGTTAAAGATACGTAGAAATCTTTGAAGCCAAAAATGTAGATAATTTTATATCCTTTAAATCTTGGTATATTCATTTTTTATCAAAAGCGCATAGATTTTCAGAAATTTGCAAAAAAAAAATTTGAAAAAAAATGTGTGGGAGATACCCGTTATAGCGTTACTTTTCCAAAAGTTGATAGAAAACTCGTTTGCAAAAAATTTCAAGTCGGTAAGTCAACGCCTTCTCGAGTTATTTAAGATACGTTCTCCCTGACAGACCGACAGACAGATGCATGGATGGATATCTCCATAATTTTGCCTGAAACGGATTTGGTACTGATCAGAAAGTTTCTATCTGCCTCCGTTCTCGAGTCGGTGTCCATAATGAATACAATATCTTTTCTCTATAGAGGAGGAAAATAAAAATGTGTGCTACACAATAAGAAAATCTGGATGGGAACATTTTCCATAGAAATGGGAAAATACAGCATAACTAGTGTGATTTTATAGTAGCGTTTCTCTAAAAATTGTGTACCAAAATAATAGGAGGCTTTCCCAAAAACTTTAGTACACATTCCCAAATTTTTGAAGGCCTTAATGGTGGATCTCCATTACTTAAGCATTCGACGTGTGCAAAAAATTGCATATAAATAGAAAGAGACAAATCTCTGTAATTGTCAGTGGGAAAGACAGAAGACGAACGCGATGTTTTTATAGGTAGTTTTATAGGATATACGTCATAGGAATTTGAACCTTATTCCATGACCACAACACTCAACTTTCAAACATTAGCTAGACTTCAAAAAAATCTCCCAACCGTGTGACAGTTGACATCGTCTTTAAATATTGTAATAAAATGGATTCGGATAGCAAAAAATTACTAATCGATATAATTTTCGATGAAGATAGCACAAGTGACAGTGACAATGAAGACCGTGTTGTAAAAAAAAGAGAAAGTTCTGGGTTCATGAATATTACAAGGATCGGGACATAAATGGGGCATTTGTGAGCGTTTTTGGAGCATTACGTTGTATACGCGATCCGAGTTTCTCCTGCAAATATTTGCGAATTACGGCCACACAATTTGAAGAGCTTCTCCAAATGGTTGGGCCATTAATTGAGAAGCAAGTAGTGATTCGCGAACCACTATGCGTAATTTTACAGCAGTCAAACAAGAAATGTCAAAACACAACTTAAATGTATTGGACCTCACTATTTGTTCACGGAGAATGTAATAATTTAATTTTATAGTTGCACAAGATCTTTATCTGAAAAGTTAAAGTCGTTCAACTTCATCTACAAACGCGACATCTGGCGACGTGTGCATCCTATAAAAAAACTACTAATGCGACATTACTAATATATAAAAATGAGTTGGTGTCTGTCTGTCTGTCTGTCTGTCTGTTCCTCTTTCACGCAAAAACGGCTGAACCGATTGACTTGAAATTTGGCATGAGTGTCTGTGGTAGTTCTGGTTCCAACATAGGCATACGGAAAAGTAGCTCGAGGGGTGGGGGGAGTAAGGGGAGGGGGTAAAGTGATTTCGAAACTTCGTTTTCCCTCTACTCTTTCGCGGGAAACTACTGAACCGATTGGCCTGAAATTTGGCATAGATGTACGTCGAGGGTCCAGCCCCAACATAGACCCATTAAAAAGTAGCCCGAGAGGTGGGGGAGTAACGGGAGGGGCTAAAGTGATCTCGAAACTTAGCTCTTCCTCTATGTTACCCTTTCGCGGGGAAACTACCGAGCAGATTGGCCTGAAGTTTAGCTCCAACATAGACCATAAAAAAAAAGAAAATTTGAAAAAACTTAATTTGGCAACGACGGGTATGCAAGCTAGTTCTCTATAAATTTACGCCGAATAAAAACGAGGACGTAAACTTAAATTAACTGGTGTGATTCAAAATCTTCGAGAAATGTGCATGTTTGTAAAAATATTCAATGGCTTTACACAATTTTAGGGTTTGGTATTAAAAGCACGCCGAAATTAACTTCTAATTTCCTCGTTTAAAGTTCAGAAAAAAAATTTTGGATTGTAAAATTTTGTGGATGAAATTGAAATGTCAAAATTTACAATATATTAAAGTTGGGTTGCATTTTGTGGACATAACCATATGCTAGCGATTTTTATGAAAAATTCCAGTATAAAATTCTCTAGAATTTTGTTCTTTTGATCCCAATTTCCAGTATTAAATTTTTAAAGTATCTCATTGCTCCTTGAATTTTCATATTCACAGTTACAAAATATTTCTTACGCACTAATGAGAATATCGAGATGCCATTAAGAACGTTTAAAGACCAGGTCTTAATAGTCTCCAAAGGTAATCAAACTGAATGTAAATTCATAAAAAAATATTTTTTTGCGTTCAAAATTTTCTTTTCAATTTTCATCCCTTATTATGACCGCCGCGGTGCTTCTTTAATGGGGATCCAATTTGAGTAGCAACCTCATTAAATTTCAATCAACGTTCTCAAGTTTTCAAAATACTCAGTCGACTTGAATTTTGGAGCTGGTTTTTTTTTCTTTTTGTTGTTCTTGAGAATCGATTTCATAAGAAAAATGAACAAAGGAAGCAAACTGGAAATGTCTAAGTGGGGAAAATATAAATAAATTAAAAGAGCTTTATAAGTACAACGGGCGAGTGTTGAAGAGAATTTATCCCCTTTACCACCCACTTACTCCATGACGACATCATTTAACTAAAAAGTATGAAAATTTAATGGTTTTACGTGTTTTGATATGAAGCGCTGAAATTGCCCATTCTAGTAGCCCTTTTACATTTTAAACAGCAGGATTTACATCTTTGCATCATTTTCCCCGAAGAAGAAAGGAAACTTCCTTTTGTCAGACATCGTGCTGCTTTATTTTGAATAAAACTGTCTTTGCCTTCTTCAATTTTTTTTCCCCAACAGAGGTTGGTTTTTTTTATGTAAATGAGAATATTTTTTTTTAAATGGAACCTCTATCAATTTCTCCTTCGATGATACTCACTTCACCACATCCGCCTCGATTTCTTTTCACCTTCCGTTCTTTATAAATCGATGTATACCTAAATGACAGGTACTCATGAGTTTTACATTGGAAATTCCTTGCGTACATTACGAAATTTCGTCCAATATCGAATATCCGATCGAATGATTTAATGTTCTCGCAAGTGAATAGTTCACAATTTTATTTATATTTGCATGCATGGATCGATTTAGATTTACCTAACTGCAAAACGTACGAAAATCAATTTATCTTTGTGCAGGTCGAAGAAAAGCGCATGCATTTGTAAAATTGTCCAAAAATCCTTGAATAAATTGATCATTTTCTCAATAGTCCATCCTATTGCATAGCTACCGGCAAACACCTGAGCATCACCTGATGTTAACATAAAAAGCAATAATTTGAGTTTCATGTTTGCAACTTTCTGCATCGATGCAATTCAACCATCGGTATTCAGATAGAGATATTTTACGATGGAATATTCTCTTGGATTTCATGGAATCTCTTTTATTGCAGACGATAGATCTGGATAAGATAAAATTTTATGTGTTTCTCATACATTCCATAAGTAGGATAAATAAGATGGAGCCCAGTAGCTCCGATGAAATGAAATATCTTTCATGAAAAGAGCAAAGGTACTTGCTCGCCATGAAGATATTTTCAATCATTTCAATTTTTAAAGAAATTTGCTTGAAAATAGAATTTACATATTTTTTTTTGATAGCTAACAGATGAGGAAAAATTTAATATCGATTTGTTTTCTTCTAAGCAACGCGAAATTCTAAAATTAATAAGCAAGTCAGCCCAAGTAACATAAAAGGTCGCAAAGTGGTCGATGCGACCAGAAATTCTAAATTTTTGACGAATTTCATTGCAATCAGTTTAATTTTTCTCATAGTGGGTGTCCATAAAATGCGTCGTATTTTTAGGGGTCGGTTGACGGGGGGTTGACGGTGGCATTAAACTCCCAAACTACATAACACAAATCGTTGAAAAGGGAATAAGGGAGGAAGGGGATTCGAAAGGCCGAAAATTAGCGTGACGGATTTTATGGACAGCCTAGCGCAAGTGCTACACAGTTCCAAGTGAAAAGTAAATGCCTGTTTACATAATCGATTTTTAGTTGCTAAAAAATCGCTGTCGCAAGCGTTTTGACAGTTGAGTAATTTCAATCAAAATGGATGTTTACTTTTTTGGACAGCAAAAGACGGTGCCTGCCAATTCGGGACATATTGTCACTGTAAGAAGTCGTTGTGAAGAATTCACTATGTTTATACCCGTATGGTGAAACCAAAGTGTATATTAAATTTGCCTTACAGTTTGTCACGCCAAGATGCCGTCATCACACACAAAAATGAATTACACCAGTGTGTTTAGTATGATAAAAAAAAAGTTGAATTTAGTATGTCCGTCCGTCCGTCCGTCCGTCTGTCCGTCCGTCTGTCCGTCCGTCCGTCTGTCCGTCCGTCTGTCCGTCTGTCCGTCTGTCCGTCCGTCTGTCCGTCCGTCTGTCCGTCCGTCTGTCCGTCCGTCTGTCCGTCCGTCTGTCCGTCTGTCTGTGGCGCAGATTGCAGGCGCACGGATTGAGCTAGAGACTTGAAATTTTGCGCAGATTCGTTTTTCGTTCATAATTGGGCAAAAATGGACCATTAGGGGGGTACCCCCCATACGAACGAAATCGTTTTTTCTGAATATCTCAAAAACGGTGAATTTTATCACAAAATTGCAAGAACAAAAGTTGTTTAGGATATGATTCTACATAAAACTCCCATACATCAAAATCCGATTGGAATAAATTTAAAAAATCTTATTGAAAAGTTTGACTTCAAAGAGGAATTTTGGTACAACTGTTTGCCGTTCAATTAAACTTCGAACAATGCCATGTCACCATACGGGTTTCCAATAATTGCCATATTGGCAATTATAGCTTTTGTTATGTTTTAAAATTAAATTATGAGATAGTTACGTAAAAACTTGTAAAGCAAAACTTATCATTAAGAAAATATAATTATAGCAATTGGAAGCAAACAGGATTGGTTTCATCAGTCACCATAATTGTAAAATATAATTCCTTTCTAATGGACTTTGAGGAGTTCAAAAAAATCTTTTATTACCATTTTTCTAGTTTCAACTAAATAATTTCTTCAAGCAGAATCTTTTTTTATTTGGACGGTAAAAATTTGGAGCCCTTCTTAAGTTGAACCCACAAGATTGCAACTACGTACAATCAAAATGAAAAAAATATCCTTGAAAAATTAATTAGTAAAATTATTTTAAATGGTTTAGATTTTAGATTTCCGACTGCAAATTTCACCGTAAATTCTAAATCCTTGAATGAATCACACGAATTAAGTTAAAAAAAAATTTGATATCGAGCATGAAGCGATATGCAAATGAACTCACAATTAATTTCTTTCAACATTTTGTGGAGTTTCACGATCATGACGCTTTCTTACTCATCCCGAATTTTTAATTTGCTGCAGCAATGAGAACAAAAACGCACCCACCCCAATCGCAAATTCAGTATTGAGGTATTATTAGAATACAAAATGACCTACCAACACACGAAGGCAAAATGCTAAGACCAAACATTGGTTACAGCAGGGAGGAACAGGGGAAGGGGGGACAAAAAAGTTCTAGCGAAATGTTTTTCATTGTGAAAATTTTTGGTTAACGTCCCCATAATTTTAAGCCTCACATAGATACAACACGCCCAGCGTACATATCTACATAATATTAACATTTTCACATATAGATAGTAAGGCAAGGGGAACAATAATGGCAGACAATTTCACGAATTAGTCTTAATTATGATAAAGGCCCCAAATCACAAAAACACTAAAGGGGTGCCCTTTTTCCCTTTAATTTTCGCATTCACGAAAAAATAAAACAAAAAAAAAAACCCCCCTACACAGACACATAAATACAAAATACTGAGTGAAAAATATCAAACGAAATGCAGATAGAATGAGACAGCAAAAAAAAGGGACTTTCATTTTCGGTTTGCTTTACCCCCTAGGGCCGCTTATGTAAACAATGCCAGAATTAATGATATAATTCTTTGTCTTTCGGTCGTCGGTATGCTTCTATAGCCTCATACCAAATTTTTAAGGCTTTTATCAGGATTCTTGAAGGGGATGTGGAAATCATCGGTGTCGCTTTCTACGTTATTTCCCTACCGACCGACGACTCTTTCAGCTCGAAAATTGTTTAATTTAGTCATAAATGAGCGAACCCTCCCCCCGGCCGACATACTTTTATTCTGCTAGCTGAGAAATCATGGTCCTTCTGTTAATTAATTTCGGAGAGTTACGTCTTTGATTCACAGAAATTACATTTTATGTACCTACGTATATAACATAAACAAAAATTCAATTCGATAAAATGTTGATTCTTAAATTGTGCACGTTGTTAAATTATTTGAAATAAACATTATTTGGGTTTATTAAATCAAAATCCCATCAGATGAGAGTTTTCTAAGAAATAACACAGAGGCTCGATTTAGTTAGAAACTTAATTTTATAAAATTTTGTATGAATTTATCACTTTCTGAATTTAATTTAAATATCCTGATTTTAGGATATTAAAATTAAATTGCGTATTTTTGGGGTATTAAAATTAAATTGCGTATTTACTGGTAATTTGTCGAAAAAATTTAGCAACCAGGGTGTTAGGGATGACAAAAGATTTTGACTTGCATGTCCGTCTGTCTGTCCGTCCGCCCGTGAACACCATAACTTTCGAAATGATTGAGCTAGAGACTTGAAATGTTGTACAGTTACGTTTTCTGTAAATGGCTAGGCTAAGTTCTTGAACGGACAAAATTGGTCCATTCCCTCACGCCTCCCACATACCAACGAAACAGTTTTTTGCAATTTTCTCGAAAACGGTGAATCGTACTGAAATTTTTATAAAGGAAAAATGTGATTAGAATATAATTTTACATAACTCATCCATACAACAAAATCCAATCGGACCACTGCTTCCTCCCTCCCCATACAAATTGAATACTTCTTTTCTATTTTCTCGAAAACGGTGAAACGTATTCAAAAATTTATAATGGTAAAATCTGTTTAAAATATGATTTTACATAACCGTTCCATACATCAAAATCCAAGCAGGCCACTCCTTTCCCCCTCTCCTCCTCTCCAAAACAAATGGATTTTTTAAAATAAACATTCTTTTTGTCATCATATAGAGTATTTGACGAATTTTTACATATTTTTTTTTGAATTTTTTTATCTCTTATTTTATTGAATCTCCAAAACATCTTTGAGGGTGATTTGACCCCCGCGAAGAAAGGCCTCGAGAATTCTTTTTCCTGAGAATTCTCGAGAATTCCCGAGCAATATTTCTTCCCGATTCTCGAGAATTTTACATACAGGGTATTCACAGTCCTCTTTTAAATTGCGAGTAATTTTACCGCTCGGTAATTCAGTCAAATTTAACAGATTTTTAACGAGACGGTAATTTGGTTCATGTAAAAATGAATTGCCGGGTTCCGTAATTGTGGACATGCCTTGAGTCGTGTTTTCCGGCCCGGTTATTCGGTATCAAGAATCAACCGCGGGTGGCGCTAGTAATGTTTTTAGTTGTCAAATTTTTTCGCTGGTTATCTCATCGGACTGCAAATTTTTTCAATTTTGATAGCCGTTGCCACAATAGAAATTCAAAAGAATAAATCAAACATGGATTTAAAGGTATGTGACATATTTTACAATTAAATTCGCAGTTCATGATTTGGTCACGTATCCAATAAAAGCGCTGTTCTCAAATCTGTGCTGTGGGATGTTCACAGCAGAATATTTTCAGTCTTTTAATATTACCGGAAACACCGAATACCGAAAATTAAAAGAGGATTGTGAATACCCTGATTGTGAATTTTGAGAATAGAAAAATTTAAAAACGCACAAAAAATAATCGAAAAAAAACCATTTTTTTTTTTGAAAATTTCTGAAAAAAATATTAATATTATTACAGTATAGTTTTATTTTTTAGGATGATTAATCAGTTTTTCAGTTGATAAGTTAACATAATTTTTAAAATATAATTTTTTAAACGACAAAATTTAACGAAATGCAGCGACTGAGTTTTGTGAGCTCTGATGTTAGGCTGATGTCAGGCTTTTCGGGCCCTTTTCCCCTCAACAAACTTTTTCCTGTCTTTTTGTGCGTATGAAGTTTAGAACGGCCGTACCACTATCGTATGCCTCTTCCCCAATAAGCCTGTAACGTATTTTATGGACAATCCACCATAAAAAAATTTGAAATTAAAACCTGTGGTCAAAGCTTAATTTTATTTTTTCTAAACAAAAAAAAAGATTTTAGAAAAGAACTGTAAACTTTTTAAATAATGATAACCGCAGCTTTTGATAGTCACACATTTCTTTGTGGCAAAAATTGTGGCTACATATCAAAACCCTCAACACGAAAAGTGGTACAAAAAGGGGCCAAGCAACATTGAAAAAGGACAGAAAAAAAAATTCAAACCACTGCTTAGCTCAAATCTTGTGTCAACAACGTGTTTATCCGCACTACGTCAGGCTTAAGGGCTTAACATTCAATTTATCGTGGCTAAGCTGTAAAAAGCTGAAAGTAGAATGGTGAATATAATACCGTACCGAACCCATATCCACCACAGATTCTACCCAATCATCCCAAAAATTTGGCACACGAAAAAAAAGAAACTGGGAATATCCAGGTTTCTCTAAAAGTTACATAAAAGTTGAACCATATCTATTTATATATACCAGGGGGTATGAGAATAAAATACTCAAAACGCATACTATGAATTCCATTTGAACTATATGTTTCAAAGGAGGATGGCCGCCCGGCATTTTCTGTTCTATAGTTGTAGTCCTCGTCCCGACAACAACGTTTGTTGTCATCGGCCTGTTTGGTCCCATCTGAATGCCTGACGTCGCTGATTACTTGTCTAGGGATCATGTTCGAGCCTCCCGGAGCTGAGTACCATGGAGGGAAACACGTTTAGGAGCCACATCAACTTTATTTACGTGCCACAAAATGACGACCGAGATCAACCGACCAGCCGTCCGACGACATCCTTATAGTAGATCCAATAAAATACGAAGGTACACAAGATATGTAGGTGCATATCACTTGTAACAGCCATGGGAACTTTCAGGGTGACAAATTTTTTTGTACTTAAGGACGAACAGGATATATTTCCTCGGAAAGATGTATTTCGTCTGTCTTCATAGTGTCCTCCTCTATAAGGGCGTCGATCGTTCGGCCTTTTTTTCATTATTATTAGATTCAAGTATACCGAAGATCTTTTCTAAATACACACGGACAAACCTAACTATTCGTTTGCCTCGATATATACTCGATATAGATAGTTAAAGATGCCTGTCTATTCTAGTTTTCTATTTGACTATGTCGTTTCAGCACTTGTGGTTGTTCTCTTCTTGTAGTCCGCCCAATTTTTCCTCTCGTTTCGGATCATCGGTCCCTAATACTATTATTTAAGGAGAGATATATAAATCAAGTTGTCTGGATTTTTCAGTTAAGGACGAAAAGCTTAATTTATTTCACAGATAAATGGATATAGGACAGAGAGATGGCTTACGGTCTGGTTTAATTGGAACACATTTTGTCTCAGCATTTATTTGCTGTTTCTATCCCCAAATCAAAGTCTATTGTCTTTGGTTGTGCTCTACATTTATTTGGTTCAAAGTTGCTCTTATTTTTAAATTTTACCGAAAACAAATACGTACAAATTAAAGAAACTTGTTAATTTTTTTTTACGAAATGTGTTTAATTCTGAAGAGAATGCAAATTCAATTTAAAAATCTTGGAAAAATATTGTTAAGAAAAATATCTTGGGAATGTCCATAAAATATGTTAGGCACATATATATTGGACTTTTCGGACTCCCCCCGCCCTCGTAAATATTTTTCGGGATATTTCATATGGAGTCTATTACCACCGTCATACTATTGCAAATCTTTTTCCCCTTTAAATGTATGACAGGTTTTTATAAGGCTAAACTTTTTTTTTATTGATCTTAAACATTTTTTTAGGTAGAGTAATGCCCTAAACACATGTGCAGATTTTCTGCATGCAGAGCTGCATGCATATCTGCAGCTAAGACACATGAGCGGATTTTTTTGACATTTAATCGCATCGGCTGCTGTCAACAATGGAAGAAGAATTGGCCAATTTTTATATTGGAAATGGATGGATCACCTTTGGAAATGGATGGATCACCTCATCTTCCTGAAAGACGTAGATAACGTCAATACAAAGTATTGAATATTTTCTACTGGACTTTCCTTTTCCTTTTCTTTCCTTTTCCACTGTGTACGAATTTAGTCCATTTGCTAACAGTCGATTTTGCCAAACACCAAAAAAGAATCCTCGGTTGGCATCACTAATTCTGCGCAGAGAAAGTTGAATTTGAGATAGCATGCAGCTCTGCGCTGCATGCAGAATTTACATGTGTTCCACTTCATATAAACGAGTGTATTTAAATTCCGCTGCATTCAGAATTCTGCACATGTATTTAGGGCATAAAGAAATCGCTACAAAGTAGCGTACGCTAATCTACCGCTAACAGCTTTCCAATGCAGTAAACCGCATCAAAATTGGTTGAGGTTTACTGGTAGAAAGTGACCTTACATATTTTCATTAAGTTCGTACGTACATTCTACACATAGAATTTCTTGAAAAAATGCGCCGCAGGCGAAAGTTACAGCATTTCGATGTCAAATATACTCTCAAATTGAAAACTTCACATTCCGTGTTTTGTGTTTTTTGACGGCTAAAGAGCTAAACAGAATGGGAGCGTCAGTGGCAAGCGTCCGCGTCATTTTTTTTAAACCAATGAAGCGCAATTGAGGCAGACAGAATGATGACGGCAACGGCACCGTCGCCACTCAGTTTGAACCAAATCCAAAAAGTGCCACGGCTTCAAATTTTTAGTTACAAAACTGACGGCTACTGGCGCTACTATCTATGCCAACGTACAATAATCCCTCCAACTGCGCGGTAGATACGTTCCACAAAAAGAGCGCGCAAACCGAAACCGCGCACTGTGAACCCTATTTTGTATGAAATTTTGGGGCTAGAGACATGTTTTTTTAAACGAAAATTATAAAAAAAACCGCGTAGCTGCGACATTTTTACTGCGCAGTTCGAAATTTTTGTATTAAAAACTTAATCGCGTAGTTACGAAACCGCGCAGTTAAAAACCGCGCAGTTGGAGGGATTACTGTATTTGCAATTTTCACAACAAGGGGCACTACTATCGGTATGTTTAACTGAATAACATTTGACAACAAATGCCACTGCCCGCCATTGACGCTTCTCATTGTGTCAAATCGGGGTCATCTGACGACGGCACCATGCCGCCCGCCGTTGCCGCTTGCTGTTGACGCTCCCATTCTGGTTAGCTCTTTGGTTTTATCAAGTAAACTTCTTAATTAAATCGAAATTTGCCGAACATTTTTATAACCTTCGGACACATTCAAAACTCCTCCCCGGGGCCTTAAAAACAAAACTGTGTCCGGGAAAAACAGGACGGATGGCAACCCTAGTTACTCGAGACCTGTCAACGATCTAAAATAATCGATAAAGCTACCTATCTAGCTTTGCAGATTATTAGCTTTCAGAAGTCTTATCTCTCGAATAAAGTGTGGCACTTTTTTATTCCTTTTAAAGGATCATTAATCCATTTAATATATTTACATACGTAATAAGTGTAAAAAGAATTTTAATTTGATTTTTCTACCAATCACCGATGACGGTTATGTCAATAATTATTATTACACGGAGTAATTTGTATGTCACGTTCATGTAAGGATAATTAAAGTTTCAGTAAAATTTATTTAATTAAGAGCACTAAAACATCATGAATTTTGATTTGTGTGCTTTGATTTGTGGTCACCTTTATCAGTAATAAAAATCTAATCAGATACTAGTGCTTTGACTTTGTTGAATTTAATTACTGTTTCCATGATGAAATGTAAATTGAACTGGCTACGAATTAGTGTTTTCATAGCACTTGTAATTTAATACTGTCCAAATATAATTATGGCGACATAATTACCTTTTTAATTCATTCGGGGTTCATTTACAAAGAGTGCGGTTATTTCAATTACATTTTAAACAACTGCAGTGAATTAAATAAAACAAAATAAAATTTTCCCATGAAGCCTGCCCATTAGGAGGTTGAGAAATGTTGGAAGGTTATCGGAGCCGCTGATCATAAAGGTTAAAGTTTGAAAATTTGAAACCGAAGGACCTGTAAGGATAACACACATATTCTTTTTCACATTTTTTCTCGGAAAAACTGGTATTATGGCGTTTTTGGGATCACGAATCTGGTGCTACAATTTCAATATTCGAAATGGAAGTCCTGAAGTCATAACTATTTCTTTTCAAAAGTTTTTAAGTTATTTCTTGGGTTTTTGACGCATTAAAACTTATGCGAAATACTATAACCCGGCAACGGCGAGTATGCACGGTAGTAACCTATAAAACAACATTTCGTTTCGAATTTTTAAATATCAATCACATTTCAACATTTTTTTTTTCAAGAGCATAAGAATAAAACTTTTCTGATATCTGTTTATTTAAACGAAATAATAAAAAATATAAAAAACAGGAACTCAATTCAGTGTTTTATTGATTTATTTTCAGCAAATAATATTTAGTTATCCAATCAAATTGAATTATTTTGCCTATGTTTTCCTAATATCCCGGAACATAAACACGTGCAACCAATAAACATTTATCCCATACGCACACATAATCAACCAATAATTGATTCAATGATTTCCAAGTAAATCATTCTATAAAAACATTGAATTACTTTGAATTTCCAACTGTGTTTAGTTGTAATTGGTTGAAATAAATTAATTTCAATCACATTAGGTAAATTAACCGCAAAAATTATTGAATTACTTATTTATAAAAATTCAGAACGAGTTTATTGTAACTTTTAAGTGATAGTACTGTTTGTACATATGATTATTTACACAAAAAAAAAATTAAATTTGTCATTTGCTTCCATCGATGCGGTTTATTGAATTTTTGAATATAGAATAAAAATTAAAAAGTTTATACAAAATTAATTAAAACATTTTTGAATTGTAGATTAATCAATTTATCTATTGAGTATCTTCTTTAGGTTTAACATATAATAATATCTCCATATTTTTTGTTTTTTTAAACATATCGAGCTCAATTTTCACTTCTGAGTTTGATTTGGATATTTATTTAGTTCTACATCAATAATTTTACATTTAAAATATCTTGGGACACGTTTATGCTTGCATTTAAAATATCTTGGGACACGTTTATACTTGCAATTTTTCTCGAATTTTTCCGCGAATGTTGTTCATCTATCGCAGAATAAATTCACTTAGAAAAAGTTGTCCAAAATCGAATTTACTCTGTCGGTTTTACATGAAAAAATTTGAGTTCCGGGGTTTTTCCAGAATAAATTTCGAATTTTATATCGTAATGTAAACGGCTATGAAACGTGAATTAAATGTCAGAGAAAAAAAATTGCGATGAAGTATCAATGTTTACTTAAGGTACCGCCCCACATGAGAGTAAATACGCGAGTAACTCTCAAAATCTCTCGAGAGTTACTCGCAGGAGGTTGTTCATTTGAGAGTTAATTTCGGCGATTTTTCTCTTTTCAAGACCAATATCTTGATTTTTTTTGACATCTTGCTTTGGCGAGTTTTCGAGAGCCACTAGCGAAATTCAAACGCCGTTCGTATCTGGCGAGCAACTCCCCGAGAGTTCAGTGGGTGTGTGTCGACTAGAGAGTAGAATTACTTTTGACAGCTCGCAGAAACTAGCTCGCGAGTTTTTGCGAATTTCTGCGAGCGACTCTCTGAGACGTGTCCATTTGCGAGTAGCTGCTATCGAGAGGTTCTCGCCGGCATTTACTCTCATGTGGAGCGGCACCTTTAAATCATTAATAAGTATATTTCATTAGCGTTCATTACATAGGTTTTTTTTTCGAAAAATTACAAAAAAATTATCTTTACTTTTGACTGGGAATTATTAATCACACTAATCTATCGTAACCACATTTTTTGTACAAAACATTTTTCTTTTAAGTTTAATTTTTGCTTGCCAAAACCGCAATTGCTAAGTGGTTTTTAAAAAAAAGCAATTTGCATCTTTATAAAAAAGACAGCTTCATTAACCTTGCGGTAAAGTGATACATAATTAAACCTAATATATTAAGAAATAGTGTATTAGTACAAAAAGATTCCAAAAATCGAGAACTAATTGAGGTAGAAATGGAACCAATGGAAAAGTCTTTTGCAATTTTCTCGAAAAGTTTTTTGCAACGGTTCATTTTTTCCAAAAACTGTCTACGTAATTTTTGCATACATCAAAATCCTATTGGAGACCATTTTTATACATACCATTGGGTTGCCTGCCTCCAAATATAATTTTTTTCAGAATCGCTGTCAAAGGGACGCTAACAGCTTTCAAGTGCAATAAACCGCATCAAAATCGGTTGAGGTTTACTTATGGAAAATGATCTTGCAAATTTCCGTTACAAACATAGGCAAACCCTGACATCTTGTAGACTCATCGAACTGAGTTGATAGGTGTATATTTCTCGGGGGCACTCAGGCCGGGATCCCGTTCGGATTTCGATTTTACAAGTATTTTCAATGCCTTTCTTATAAAGGGTCTTTCAACAAGGACATGACAATTTTGTATTTTAATAAAAACACACCCTAAAACTTTTTTTATGATCTAGCAATGCTAAAACGTCAGTCAAGGTTTACATTTTTATCATGGTGAAGTTCACGAACGTTTAAACTAGTGTGACGCTGTGTGACGCTGATACTGGACTCCATAAAAGCTTGAAGGGGTAGGAGGGGGAGTTCCAGGTTCGAAAGACCGCAAATTAGCGTGACGTATTTTTAGCCCCTAAGGTGTTTACATTATCTATAATTTTTTATACACGGTGGGCCAGAATAGACGCAGGGGTTTGAAGTCTTTATAACTTTTTTTTTATTTTTTTTTTTTTAATTTTGTTTCAGCATTTTGTTAAGAAGACTTGGGCAATTTAAAATGGACCTGTACACAATAGAACAACGAACCGGTGAGCGGTGGGCTCAATGGCTCTTTTACGGGACATGTTTGGCGGACGCATTATTTCAAAAAGAAGCGATTTCAATTGGCCTCCGCGTTCACCTGTTCTAACGACCCCAGATTGTTTCCTTTGGGGATATTTGAAAGAAAAGGTGTACGTCAACAAGCCAACAACCATCAGCCAATTGAAAACCAACATTCGCAGTGAAATCGAGGCCATAACACGAAAGGTTATAGAAAATGTCTTGGAAAGAGCACGGATTTGCGAAGCAGAAAATGGCCACCACTTGCGGGATATAATTTTCCATGTTTAGACCAAAAATATTCCCCATCAATCAACTACATGTATTTGAAAAAAAAATTATAGGTTTCGCTAAAATAAAAAATTTATAAAGAATTCAAACCCCCGCGTCTATTCTGGCCCACCCTGTATTATAGAGAAAGCAAGATATATTTGAATATCTCACTCAATATGCTGATGAATTACCGAATTTTGAAGTAAAAATTTTTTTTTAATTAACTTTTCCTGGAAGTTGTTTTCATTTTAGAACCTGTTCTATTTCGTGTCAAAATACTTCAAAACACAATCATTCATCGAAATAGGAAAAAATTCCATTTAAATTCTCTAAATAGACTTATGAAAAGTTTGATGTTTTTTTGGGAAAATATGTGCAACAAACATTTAAATCACTGGCTGATGAAAAACAAAAAAGAATAACACCAAAAAATTTATCCATTTGCATATTCACCTGAACGAAATGATTTTTTATTTCAATCTATTCTATTCAACTTCGATATATTGGCCAGGTAGATAGATAGATGGATATACCTGGCCTAAATGCGAATAGCCCCTGTGCGATCCTGTCTGTTTTGCTGTGTTGTCCTGTTTGGTAGTCCCACTATTATTTTTTTTTTCAGTTTCGTCCTCAGTTTCGTATTGAGGTGGTGAATTCTAGCTGTTTTGTATGTTGTTGACGTTGTCGTTGTTCCTCTATGCACGATTTTATTTTGATTTTATATGGGTTTGCAGTTGTTTATGTTGAACCTTTGGAAAAAAATCGGCATTCGTAATGGAAAAATATAGTTGCAGTTCGCTGGTGATGCTTGAAAAAGGATGAGAATCCATAGAAGTCAGTACTCGTATGTATTACGTTATGCTCAACGGATATATGATCCAGTTCGTTTTTTTTATTAATATTTTCTTTCCAAAAATTGGTAATCCAATTTGACGCACACTATCCACTTTCACATACCGTGCGATATTCGAATGAATACACAGTGACCTAAATTTCGTATCAGCAAAAAAAGCAATTTTACTTCTTTTTTTTGTTGTTGTATCGTTTAGATACAAGTGAAAAAAATGATATTCATTGACCAATTCTTATCTATCACTTTTATTTATTCAAACGGTATCATTGCGTTTCACATTTCCACAAATTTTCCCATTGATTTATTTATTCTCGCCTAGTATTAAAACACTTGAAATAAACTTGCGAACCTTTGTAACGTATTACGGATCCTGGTTAATTTATCACTCGTATCTATAGGTTTCGCACTTAATGTACGAGGATCCATACATAAATTTCCTAATTATCTACACACATTCTGTGGGGGAAAACAGCTCCATCAAGTGATAAATAACAGAATAATAAAAACGAAATAATATAATCGAGGATAAAGAATTTGGAGAAAAAATCGCTTTTCATAAAGTATTAGCAGCGTTTTAGGATCAACTCAATGGGCCGCATACAAACATTCTATTAACTTCTAACTATACGCGTATTTGATCCTTTTCACACTTCAACTTGCCGTTTAAGCAAACGAGATTGCCGCACACTTAAATAGATAACATGTTACGCATCATGGTTTTAGATATTTTTTGTCCATATAATCGATAGATGGATATAGCCTGCCATCAGTTGATAACACATTTTGGGTTCATTTTTATCAAACTATACCGAATGCCATTAAGATATTAAATTACTTAAATCTTGCCCGATCACACGAAATCGAATCAAAATAATAAATAGATTTTGAAGCAGAAAATAAATAAAAAAAAAACTTTTTCTCTGTGGTATCTGATAGGATTTGGTTTTCTATCGAAACGATTTTCTAAATAACACCAAAAACGTTTAGTATTACATTGACGGAAATCCGATTTGCCAAAAAACTTTCTTTCCTTTTTTTTCAACAAAAACACATAATTACGGACTTATTTTATCTGGCGATTTTATTTTAGTGTCCCACTAAGTACTGTTTTTAATTTCCCCAAAAAAACTGTTTTCTATTGGGAATTATATCTGATAGATAAAAATATCTATACTCGAATGATAACACGACGTTTTAATATCTCCAAGGACCACTAAAAATCCCGTTCGACCAGAAAAACACCGGAGCAAAGTGTCATAGCCACGATTCCGAGATAACTAAACAGAAAATTTTCCAAACAATTTTCTTACGTTTTTCGCTTGAATTGCTGAAAGTGACGACCGAAAGCAGCCAAAAGGAAAAATCAGAGCCCCTTCTCTCCTGCGTTCGTGCATAGGCCTTCTGCTTCTATACTGATAGTCGCCTTAAAAAAACCTTCCCCAACATTCACAATAACCCGGCATCGTTTCGTAGGGGTAGTGAATTTCCCCAAGCGCATGTCACAAGACACATTCATTTTTCAATGATTTGAAGGGGCTTTTGGGATTCTAATATGCACCTTTTTTTTAAACTAAATATTTTTTTATTGCTCATTCAAATATGATTTACGAAATCATATCTACTGAGAATTTTCTCACAGTATAAAGTGATCCAAACAGAAAATAGGGGTAATAGATTGCTACCCTAAGGCACAATTCGTCTATCTGTTGAGAAATCCACAGATCAATCTATCAGAATCGTACCCCTTGAATCCTCTTTTCTACCCCTGTCTGGTTGTAAACGATGCTTCGTGGGTTTCCCATTTGGGGAATGAGCTATCGTAGTAAATCTCCAAAAAAAATTTACGACTTAATAAATATATGATTGCCCAGCATTTTAAGTGAAAAAGAATTTCGTACTTTATTGCCATTCATGGATTTGCATTCCATGGAGAAAATTTTTATTTTATACCCTTGATATCTGATTATTCACTATCAGGTAATAAATTTTAATTAAAACTAAAATGGAATGTTTAGTTTAAATTGAATAAAATATCGTGGAAAAGCTAAAAAACCGTGCTACCCCTAGCATAATAAATTTATTCAACTTGCAGTCAAACAGTATTCAGCAATTTTTCATCAAAATATTTGATCCCCGCTTTACGCGGTTGATTGGGAAACCCCGCGTAGATCGGAACCGTGTAAATCGAGTAGATTCCATTGGATCTTAGTGTATTGGAAAGTTATGTAAAAAAATATGCTCAACACATTTCGTCTTAACACGTTGGCTACCATGTGAGTCACCGGTGTACACACACTATTGTCATTACCGTCAGTTTCTCAAGTTCCATGGTTGAATGCAGTCGCTCGTGCGGTACAAAGGGGTTTTTTTTGTCCGTTATATTTTATTCGATTCGTTCGTTTTTGTCTGTATTGATATTGTGTTCACTGGTGACTCACAAAGTACAGAAATGATTTTTGCGTTTTTTCCCAGTGTATACTAGCGGAGTAAGCGTTTTTTTGGCTGGTAGCCAACGTGTTAATACATTTTTTTGCGCCTTTTTCGAGATAATAGAAAAAAGTATTCAATTTTTTATATAGGTTGAGGGAAGAAGTGGTCCAATAGGTTTTTAATGCATATCAAAGATATGTAAAATTATATTCAAAATATATATTTCTGTATTTTTTTCAATATGACTCACCGTTTTCGAGAAAATTGTGTAAAACAATTTCGTATATATGTTAGAGGGGGGAAGTAATGATCCGATTTAGCCCATTCAAGAACTTAGCTTTGCCATTTACAAGAAACGTAACTACACAAAATTTCAAGTCTGTAGCTCAATCCATTCGACAGCTATGGTGTTCACGGACGGACTAGCGTACAGACCGACAGACGAACAGACAGATAGACGGACAGACAGACAGACAGACAGACGGACATACGGAAATCAAAATCTTTTGTCATTCCTAACATCCTGGTTCTTTTTTGTCTAAACATATTTTTAGGCAAAAAACATATATTTCAGGATGACTACCTTTTTTGGTATCACAAGGCGTAAAATTTTCAAAAAAATCTATCTCGCTTGATTATTATGTTATTCTCAATAACGTTTTAAAAAATCGTGCTGATCTTGATCTAACTTATCAAAACCATTGTGATTTCGTCGAAATATCTATGAATGAAATTTTTTGGTCGGAAATTTAGTCTATGTTTATATGATTTTTTTTGTCTAAATCTTTTTGGTTTGACAAAACTTTAGAACAGGGGTCATCAAAGTAACTGTCGCTTCCTTTACAATCAAAATTTATAACCACTACAAATAAAAATACAGTTCAATGAAACACAACCTTCCACGGCAATGGCTAAACGCGAACTGATTTAAAATGAAATGCGTCATGCTAATAATGCCCCGATTCCAACTCAAAGCACGACCCGTTTTATTCCTGCGATCCGAAGCCGCACACACAAGCATTACAGCACACAATAAAAGGTCGATTATAGTGGCTACGCTGTTAAAGCCAATCTGTGTGATGAGCCAGACGAGCCACTAGCTGATGATGCCTGCTTTAGAACTTTGCAGATATAATTTTTAAAACAACACATTCGTATTTTTGAAAAACACTCGTATTTTGGAACATGCTTTAACATCGGTATACTTTTTTTTTTAAATAAAAATATTTTGATTTTCCATTGAAAACGTTATGAGTTAAATGCAATTTTGGGGTCGCAATAAACACTTTTAAAGCAAAAGAATATAAATGACCCGAATTTTGATATATTTAATATTTTTTTTTTATATATGCTGGCTGCGTTCATAAAATGGTATGAGAGAAATAACATCTGCATCGAATTATGGCTTTTAAATTGCACCATATGCATTCCAGTCGTAGTTTCTGTAGCTTAAACACGAAATTCCTCTATGCCACATCGTATGCTATATCTATATTACGATATTCTCATACCCTATAGGATAAATTTGTACTTGTGAAACCTTTGGTAAAAACATATGCATCATATGGAACTGTTTCAACATATCTATATGTAGTTATGGATATTTGCATTTTCATTTTGGTGTTATAAGAGCCTCTATATAATAGCGGTACAAAACCACCTATTTTGTTAAATACCTATATATGTTATATTGTTATACTTTTAGTCTATCGCCCGTTTGGTTTTATTTAAATTACTTTTGTGGTGAGCAAAATATTTAACATTATTATTTTATGTACATTAACGAATATTTGCTATACAAAGGGGTAAGTCAGTGTTTTTTTTTTGTCATTTCTTAATTTGACTTTAATGTAACCAAATGGAACTCACATATGTATAGTTTCAGTTCATCAGCAGTTTTTATTTATCAATTTAAATTAAGTTTTTATTTATCCATCGTAAACGAGGACTAAACAAATGCAATTTTAAATTTATCGTAAATTTCAATTGCAATCAATCTGAAAGAAAGAAATATCCGCCAAAATTATTACTAGCCATTTGGCAGACACGTTAGATAAAACGTTTGGCATTTAGCCCAACATATTCTGCTTGACGAAGAACGTCTGAAGGCGATTGCATATCAGAGATAATCTTTCGAATCATTTTCCTTCGTTCTACGGCCACATTTTCCGTTTTTTCCCAATTTGTTTTTTTGTTACTAAAGATCTTAAAGAAATTCGTACCATAAAAACTACTATCCCAGCCCATGTAGACTTACAATCATATCAGATAAACGCCAGATAATCGTCCTATATAGAGAGATATTGGCGTCCGCGTCCGCTATTCCAGGGAATTCGGAAGGAAAATCTCAAAAAGGGTGAAAAAAAAACATATAAAAAAAAGACCGGGAGAGAAAATGTAAAAAGGAACAAAAACGTCAATTGCAAAAGTTCAAATAAACTTTTTGCTTGATCTGTTTTCTTATGACGTCACAGATTCCCAGATTCCAGATTTCACGTAAATCTAGCCCCCATGATTTGGCCCGAACCAGGCACTTGGCATCAATACTGCTGGTGAAACATTTATCTTTTATACGAGGCGGTGGCGATGTGGAGGGGGAAAGAAGGTTTGAAAATCGGCAAAAATACCACTGGAAGTCAATGTAAAATACTATACTGACTAGATACATGTATCTAATCTATACACCGCTCATATATCGTTTCGAATGAAGAGTTTTTCCAGTTGTCTCGTGCTACCTTGATCAGGCGAATAAAAGTTTTACCCTTTTGGGGTGAAAAACTGACAGGAGGAATTCAATTTTTGTCTATAGTAAGAAAAAAAAACAGCTTTGAACGTTACATTTTTTTCTCTTTCGTTTTTATTTTCGTTCATTTTCACCTTTTTGTCTGTTCGAATGCACAGGTGAAAGCAATATAAATCTTGCTATGATGACGATGAACAGTTTATGTAGTCGGACGAAGAACTTGATTACTTCAATTTGTTCTTGTAATTAACTTCCTTGAATTACTAGTTGAGTAGAAGTAGAGAAATTGTTTATTATGGGAAAATGGCGATAGAGTAGCCAAACGGATGATTGCAAGTCATTTATTTTGTGCCGTGGGCGGTGTTTTTGGATTTATATTTCAGCCTAATACTATTATGAAATATTGAACGAGTAGTCTATCACGGAAATTGCCATATATTGAAGTTTAATTTTATTGTTATTTCAGCGAGAGTTAAATGACTCACGATAATTGATTATGAGACATCACTTTCTGAGGCAAATTCATCAGAGAATTTATTCTCCATCATCATTTCAGATAATTCTGATGATTTTAGCTTTAAAGATTGGATGTTTTTAAGTGAATTGAGATAAAATTAAAAACTCTAATTTACTGGATGCCCACAAAATACTCATTTTCGTCTACAAGGCATTTTTGTACCACCCTCAGATTGCTTCCGCCCTTCTAAATCTGTAACGTATTTTACGGACAGTCCCTAACCCATTTCGCACAAATTCAAATAACACCGATTCAATTTTTCAGAAAAAAATATTTTGGAACACAAAAACTTCACGACGATAATAACGCAACATAAAATGTCTAAAATTTTTCACATTTTACATTAACTGTAGAATTTAAGAGTGAAATTTACAAAAAATCTTCGCTGCCGCGCATATAAAAAAAGTCTATAAAAAATTCTTCCGGATGAACAATTTAGAAAGCTTGTTAAATACTTAGGGTGACCATACGCCGGGATTTAGACATATTGTCTCGTCGTCCCGGAAAATAAACCTTTATCCCGGATTTTTCCATCTAGTGCTACAATTTAGAGATATCGATCACGAAATATGAAAAAAAATGCTTTACCTCGGATATGAAAAAAATGCTTTACCTTGGAAATTTTTCAACTGAGGTACCATTTTCAACGATTTTCCATAAAAAAGTAAGCGCTTACAAAAAGTAATGTGTTGTTAGAGAGACTGTAATCACTAATGCCGCGATCACATGACGCTGTTTTGCCAGCCGCTGGCTGCTTTTGATTAGCAGCACTGACAAGTAGTAACAGCAGCCAGCGTACTGAGAGGGTTCACACGACTTCTACTTTAGTAGCGCTGGTAAGTAGCAAAACAGTGGTTTGACATTTTAATCTGGGAGATTTTTTAAATAATAAACGTAACACACAAATTTAAATAAATAAACGTAAAATAACAAGTTAATAAACAAACTTTACCACTTATCAGACTTTTGACAGCTCAAAAACCATGCGACAGGGTCACGTGATCCCTAGTAGCGCTGGCAAAGTAGAACGGTCTCTACTTCACTAGCGCTGGTAAAATCATCACGCTGCTGCTGGTAGTAGCAACGCACTAGGGTTCACACGGTGCTGCTTAAACGGCTGCTAACAGCCAAACAGCCACTAGCGCTGGCAAAACAGCGTCGTGTGACCGCCGCATAAGGCAATATTACTCCTTACATGGTTACCAGTGGTTTATTCAATCAAAATTATTAAACTAATAAGCTCTTACAAACTGTAAGGACTGTAAAGCGGCCCCTAAACCCGTTATATTATTGAGCAATTTTCAATATTGTACAAGGGGCGCATCTATCTCAAAAATAATGTTCTGCGGTGCATTTATCTATTTGTGGCTTTATAATTTCCGTAAATTTAAAAATTTTAATGTAAATATGCGCTTAGGACCATGTAGCTCATGATTTAAATCATTATGCCGTATCCTCTTTACAAAAATTCGCTCACGGCGCTGATTTCTTAACCCTTTGAGGCATGCATTTTGCAGAAAGCCCGAATCACATTGAAACTTTATGCGAATCTGTTATCGTATTTTCGAAATTCAAGATGGCAGATCCAAAATGGGGGAAGCAAAAATAAAAAAAACCGCGATAATTTCGTTGACAATGGGTGTTGTGGGGTTTATGGGATCGCTGATTACGAATCCGTTATCAGATTTTTGAAATTCAAGATAGCGGATCCAAGATAATTTCGGTGCCAATGGGTATTGTGAGGTTTTGGGGGTCGCTGCTTACGAATCTGAGATCCAAAATTAATTTTGGAATTTGATCCTGGAATTACGAATCTGAGGTCTGGAATTAGTTTTGGATTCATAGTCAGCGACCCCAAAAACCCCACAACACCCATTGTCAACGAAATTATCGCGGTTTTTTTTATTTTTGCTTCCCCCATTTTGGATCTGCCATCTTGAATTTCGAAAATACGATAACAGATTCGCAGTCAGCGACGCCAAAGACCTCCAAATCTTGATTTCCAGCTAAAAATTAACTTAAAATTCATTGCAAATTATTATTTTTCTTAAAAAATGCATATTTTTCCAAACTTTGCTTGAAGGTATTAATTGGGCAACTTATGCAAAACACTTATCAACCTTACATTTATTCTGCCATATCAAAAAAGAAGTTAAAAGATCCAAAAAACTCAGAAAACCCGACAAGAATCAATGAAATCATACTAATATATAAAAATGAGTTAGTGTCTGTCTGTCTGTCTGTTCCTCTTTCACGCAAAAACGGCTGAACCGATTGAAATTTGGCATGAGTGTCTGTGGTAGTTCTGGTTCCAACATAGGCATACGGAAAAGTAGCGCGAGGGGTGGGGGGAGTAAGGGGAGGGGGTAAAGTGATTTCGAAACTTGGTTTTTGCGCTATGTTACTCTTTCGCGGGGAAACTACTGAACCGATTGGCCTGAAATTTGGCATAGATGTTCGTCGGGGGTCCACATAGACCCATTAAAAAGTTTTTAAGTTCTTTCCGGTTTTCTTCGTATTCTAAAACTTAGACGAAAAGCTTAACCCGGCAACGACGGGTATGCAAGCTAGTATGAAATATTTCATGAAAATGTGAGAAGAAATAAGTGGTAAGCAATTTTTTCCTTGGTTTTCGTCCAAATCATATTTATGTTTTTTACAAAATTTGTTGTTTCATTGGTGTTCCATTTCAACCATCGCATCCTGTTTCGGATTGGCCCAAAATAAATATGGCCACCCTATATATACTACACCTGATGAAAGATTATCACACGAGTAGAACCCCTTATTTTTGTTATCATCATCTTCAGTAGAACATAAATACTAACATCTGTCTGCCGTACTCTTGGCTGGCATAAAGTTCAATTCTCTCCACAATGTGAATGTGATGTGTTCAACCTTTGAAATGACACATTGGATAACTTAGTGCACACTCGACTAACCCGGTAAAAAAAAGGAAAATTGAAGATATACACACAATTGAAATGCAGCGAACCAAGTAACATTGGACAAAAGGAAATTTGCTTTCATTGTTTGGTTTCTGAAAACTGCTGAGTGAGTAGAAATTGACGTTGACGTCTGCCGTCCTGAATCCTCATACTTTCATGATATGCAAATATTTATGCTTCCGATTAATGTATAAAATTTTATATAAAAAATTGTTTAAAAAAAAATCTTATTACTTCATTATTAAACTACATGTCGATATATCATATGGGAATCGTCATAGTGGTAAGTCTGAGAAAAATCATCGTATGGTTTATATTTTAAGGACCAACTTTTAACCACCCGTCCAAATTGAATGAAAATGTTATGTAAATAAATTGAATGTGATTTATTAGTTTATTGAACTATTTTCACATTAAATTAATGTCTTATTTATGATGTTTATAGCATAGTATAATTAATCTGTATTAATAAAATCAGTGGTATTCGAACACCTGCTCAATTTGACGAGTCACGCACAACCTATTTGAACAGCCAAATGACATATAAGTAGGTAAAATAAATATGATTTGATTACAGGTCTTTTGAAAAATGAAAATAACAAGATTTTTTATTACTTTTTGACAAGTAGTAGTTCAACTGGATATCTGGAAATAGTATATTACGCAACAAGGGGCGAAAGTCAACGATTTCAAGAGTGTGAAGTTAGCTGCACGAGCGAAGCGAGGGCAGATATCACACGAGTGAAAACGTTGACTCGCTCCGAGTTGCGTATACAATTTTTCATAACAAATTCATTGAAAATATGACTTGAGATGCCATTTAAACGCGATTTTCGTATTGCAGAGTAATGCAAACGGGGGTTTGGGGGGAGAAGCCCCATATACGGGGTCCAGGGGCGGAGCCCCGGTCAGGGGGTTCGGGGGGCGAAGCCCCCTGACTTCAACAGAAGTAAATTTTAAAAGAAACAAAACAACTTTTTTCTATAAATTCGTTTTATTACTAAGAAATGTTGGTCAAAACAGATTTTAATTTTTAAATTTCTGTCCTCTGAAATGAAAAATCAACATAACAAAAAATGGAAATCGACAATGCGCAACTAAATCAAATCACACTGCGCTCGTACAGCCAACTTCACTCGTTCAGTTTCATTCATAAATTTTCGGTTTACTTCGCGAAAACACAGTTTCGGCCTGCTAATCGCACTTTCGCCCCTAGGGCCGAAAACGCAACTTTCGACCCGCTACGGAGGCATCGAAAGGCATATTTTCGATGCATGTGTTATGAAAAATATTATTATGAGTTGCATTTGTATTTCCCCTTTCGATTTGAGAATCATTGAAAAAGCTTGAAAAAGCATCCTCGTGAATCAGTTAATGCATTTTTGTGGAGTCTCCTTTATTGAATAAAAGAAAGCATATAACGTCAGATAAAATTCGCCATCTTTCCCCACCCCTCCCTTTCGTCCTTCTGTACTTAAACCAATCAACGAATTTTAATGGGGTTCTCGATATTGGATAGAAAATATTATGAGGGATATATGTAGTTAAAAATGTGGTTAAAAAACACGAAATTTTCTTAAAACAATTTGATCACCTATCGGAAATTGCGGAATAAAAAAAATGTGAACTAACGGAACGAAGCAACTTATATTCCACTTGAATTGCTCAAGATACTAAATTGCTTAGTAATGATTGAAAGAATTGTTAGAATTTAAACAAGACTGGTAAAAAATTTATGAGATTTATTCCGCAATTTGCGATAGTTAATAAAATTATTTGAAGAAAACCTCAAAAAAAATCCCTTAATGCTACTTTTCCCGGAAAAAATTGAAAAAGAAAAAAAATTTCTCGTTAGAGCTGCCTAATGCCGCGGTCACACGACGCTGTTTTGTCAGCCGCGGGCTGGTGTTGGTTAGTAGCGCTGGCAAGTCGCAACAGCAGCCAGCGTACTGAGAAGGTTCACACGATTTCTACTTTAGTAGCGCTGACAAGTGGCAAAACCGTGGTTTGACATTTTAATATGGGAGATTTTTTAAATAATAAACGTTACACACAAATTTAAATAAATAAACGTAAAATAACAAGTAAATAAACAAACTTTACCACTTATCAGACTTTTAACAGCTTAGAAACCATGTGGCAGGGCCACATGATCCCTAGTAGCGATGGCAAAGTAGAACGGTGTCTACTTCACTAGCGCTTGTAAAATCATCACGCTGCTGCTGGTAGTAGCAACGCACTGGGGTTCACACGGTGCTGCTGAAACGGCTGCTAACAGCCAAACAGCCACTAGCGCTGGCAAAACAGCGTCGTGTGACCGCCGCATTACACGGTCAACATTTTTGCTTCAATATATTGAAAGGAATTAAAAATCGTATGATTCGTTCCAATATTTTTTCTTCAATATAGTTTTTACACGATCAATATATTCAACACAATGAAAATATTGTTCAATATATTGTACGTGTAAGGTGCCTTTTACATGACAAAATTGGGACCTAGGCAATCACTTTTTCGTACCTGAAAACAATTTGTAAGAATTTTGGAAATTTTGGGAGTGAAAATTGCCAATTTTTAAATTTTTGTACAAACCTACGTATCACGCTTTCGGTTTAAAAAAAGTATAATAATTATACGATGTATGAAAAGATATCATATTCTGTTTTAATTTGATATTTTTTATATACCACACAAAATAAAGCTTTAATAAGTTTATACGGATATTATAGTTTATCTGATGTTTACGGTGTTTATTTAGAATCTATGTTTGCTACATTAAAATGTTCTTCGCTTCCCAAAAATAAAATCGTCTCTTTTAAAAGCGCGCCAACTTTTCTTCAAGAAAGTGAAAGTTTTTTTTTCTCGAAATAAGATAAGCGAAACAGCACTTTCATTAGGTAATGTATTCATTGTCTTGATGGTACCTTTTGGTATAGCATCCATTAGGAAGTGGTATTATTTTCACGAAATTTCATCGGAAAAGTTATTTTTGGATTTTGTTACTAAGAGGGAGATGATGGTTAGCTAAGTTGTTGATATTTTCTTGTCAGTTTATGTTTACCTGTTTATTCGCAACAGTTTGGTTTTTTTTTCCCTTTAAGACTTATGAAAAACATTTTCACAGATGGCATTGAATCACAAAACGTTTTGCGTTACCCGTAACAATATTAATTTTACCAGCACATACATTTGCAGATATATCTATAAGTGTGAAATTCCATAAAATAAAGGACTTTAGTTGTTTTGGTTAACATTAGCTTACATTTTATCCTATCGTCCCGGATATTTGAAATTTAATACAAAAGGCTTTTGTATCCGTGTTTTCAGTACTGATTTTAGCCAGTTTGTTTGCTTCTACGGAAAACCTGGATTCTGCAGTTTCGGAGATGGTGCTAAAATGTAGCTCACGTGTGCCTTTCAATGTCCTGCCATCAACTCCCCTTTTTGATTGAATTCAATATAATGGAGACGGTGTTGATGGAATTTTCTACGTAAAATCATATACAGTGAAAGTTCGAATAAGCAGACATTCAAGGGACCAAGATTTTTGTTCGGTTACGAGAGGTGTCTGTTTGTACGATAAGCGGACAATTCAACTAAGGGGACACTGTTCTAAGAAAATGCCTCCGTGGTAAAAACCATCCACTTCCTTGGTAAAAACCATCCGCATTTTTTTTTTTTTTTTTGCAAAAAAGATGTTTCTTTAGAATACAATACAAATTGCACCGCAGGCAAATTTTTCAGGAAAAAATATTTCGTAATCGAAGAATTGGCGGTTACATGCGCCGCGAAAATTCTTAGGTGTCAAGACGGAAACGAATAATCCGTTACAGAAATTCAGTTTCCGTGACGCAGATGCAACATACTTAAATCCGGCAAAGCCGGGTTGTATGGTCACCCTATATATATGAAAAAAAATAACAAAAATTTGAACTTATTCATCGTTATTTTTTTTTTAATTTTTAAATGGATTTCTGAATATAAATTGATGCCATATGGATAATATAAGAAAACAAAAAAAAAACATGATGCCATATGGAAAGTATAAAATGGAATATTTCAGGTCAATCGGACAAGTAGTTTTTGACTCACCGAATTTTAAGGCAAGTGTGGTAAGGGGATCTCCATAAAAAACGTCATGTTATTTATTATATTTTAGAGAAATTTCTTTTAAAATGTAAATTTTATGTATACCATTTCTCATTTATGGGTTTCACTGTTTATAAAATATTGCTAAAGAATCTCATTTTCTGTATACTTAAAGGAAGTGTGTATAATGCGTGAGAAGGGTGAAATCCTTACCCAAACATACATATATTTGCTGGATGCCACGTAAATTGTTGAAATTCGCTCTCTTTTGTCGTCACCGATTTCATCAGTTGGTGTATGTTTCGATTCGAATACTGGGATTGTTCCGGGCGCTATTTACATGGCTGATACCCGTAATTCTTGTTTTCTGCTATATATGCTACTGAATTAATTTAATCTGGAATTGATTGCGACAGATCAAATTATAATCAATCATGTCGAGCTCTGGAATGCATTGTATCTACGAGGAAAATATATACATTTAAATATATTTTACCGTATACGCGATACGTATTCATGTTGAAATGTTCTCAATAAGAAGGGGTAGTACGTACATACATATATGGGCATCGGGGGCATATATTCGGTCGAACCCGGACAGACCTGGGATATCATTCACTAAAAAGGTTTCTTCATATTGTTGTACAGAAATGTGTTTTTACCGATTGATGATGTTCACAATGATGATGACGATGACGATTATGATGAATGCTACTGGAAAACTATTGACTATCACCACATACTGCGTATAAGTATTAAGTTCCGCTTTCCATGATATTGTCCTGGACATAAATTATAACAGATACCGATATCCATTACATATACCTATAGAAATAAATCCGATCAAATTGCGTTACAATCATAATGAGATGTAGGTATGTCAGTTTATTTTCCATATTCGTCGATAGCATGATTGTAGATTGTAATATATCTAAATAGCCAATATCTATATTACATTATGGATAATTTATTGTATTTATTATGTGAACATAGAAGTAAATATACATTAGGTTTACAAGTAAATTACGTTTGTCATCAGCCTATTGTAATACTTTTTCTTGCCAATGGCAAAATGATGAATGCATTGGGTGAATGATTGGAATTAACGCATAATAATAACGACCACAGTATTTGTAAACCTTTTGTACATAAAATAAATTTTTATTGGGGGAATTTGTGGTGAATAAATAGATACAAATGTCTAATGAACAAATAGATATCTTGATCATTCATCAGAAAATTTATGCGCATTTAATGTTAGGAAAATTAAACAACGGGAAAAAACGCATAGTTCAAAAAAATTGTTTTCAGTTTCATTTAATATTGAAAAAATGTTAGATGGAAAAATTAAACCTGGTAAATTATAGTGAAAAATTCCTTGTAGTTGTTATTTTTTTAGGTTTTTCTTACATGATAATCATTAACCCATTCGGTATTTGGATGCCATATGGCAACGCAGTTAAAAATTTGAATTGACTTATTATTTATTTATTTTCAACACTCTATTCCCATTCAGTGCACCTTTAAGTGCATTTGTGACCCAATTTTGATTTTTTGAGTAAAAAGCTGGACTACAGTGGACGTATTTGTAAAAAATAAAAATTTTTAATTTTTTGTTTTAAATGAATACTAATAGCTTAAACATCATTAATTTGGATAGAGAGAATTTTTAACCCCCATAGAAAAAAACGTGTACCGAACGGGTTAATAGTGGCACACTATTACTCTCACCAAATGTAGGCGCATGAAAGTTTGGCAAGAAAAATATTTTACCAAAGAAAAATACCAGTTATACGAATATATAATATATTACAAAAAAGGATTTCTTGAATCCCTTAGTTATGGAACTCTGCCGAACTCATTTCAATTATTTTTTTTAATCAAAAGGTATGATAACGTAGGTTTGCACAAAAATGTACAAACTCTACAAATTCGCTGTTTTCACTTGTGTTCACTATTTGGTGAAATCACTATTTTCTGGATTTTTATCAATGACAAAAAAACTAAACATTAAAAGAAATTACCACAAATTTCATTAAGGGTCCGAACACAATGAACGAGTACAAATCTATAGCCTGTAAACTAGAGATTTATACTAGAGACCTCAGTCGGTCACTAGAGAGCCTCTAATCTCGACAGTAGACGGACGTGTAAAAATGACCGCTAATCTGAAAAGCGATACCAAAAAACTTTAAAAATTTGATCACTGTTACAAATAATTGACAAAATAATGAAAATGTGTTAATATAAATGTATGAGGAGTCAAAAAAAAAAAGTTGCCAAGTCCTGGTTGTTTTAATAAATTAAAAAAATGTGTACAGACTGTTCTAATCTAATAAAAAAAAAACTGCTCTAACTGGCCTAATATAATGCTCTAATTGAAGTTCAGAGACTTTCCTTCGATTGTCCGGTATCTAGATAACAGGCTTTCTAAATCATACTCATACTAATATATAAAAATGAGTTGGTGTCTGTCTGTCTGTCTGTCTCTTTCACGCAAAAACGGCTGAACCGATTGTCTTGAAATTTGGCATGAGTGTCTGTGGTAGTTCTGGTTCCAACATAGGCATACGGAAAAATAGCGCGAGGGGTGGGGGGAGTAATAGGAGGGGGTAAAGTGATTTCGAAACTTGGTTTTTGCGCTATGTTACTCTTTCGCGGGGAAACTACTGAACCGGCTGGCCTGATGTTTAGCTCCAACATAGACCATCTAAAAAAAAAAGTGAAAAAATTTAACCCGGCAACGACGGGTATGCAAACTAGTTAGACATAAAAAATATTTGTCCTGATTTATAGACCAAACCACTGGAGCTAGAAACCTGAAATTTTCACTATATGTTCCTTCCATGATATAGGCGGTCACTAAGGTGGATTTTTTTTCGCAATTCTGTTCCTAAGGGAGTAAACGACGTATTGGGGGGAGGGGGTGAATAACGTTAAACGTTTTAAAATCTTGGTTTTTTACCATGAAGCCTGATCACCAAGAGGTCGAAAAATATCGCTAGAGGAGTTTTGTAGTTGCGAATCATGAATCTGAGGTTAGAATTTCAAAATTTGAAACAAGATATCCTGCAAGCATAACGCAAATATCCTTTTTCTCATTTTTCTTCGGGATAACTGCCATTAGGGAGTTTTCTAGGACAATAATCACGAATCTGGCTTTTTTTCTAAATTCAAAATGAAAAGTCCTGAAGCGATCAAGTTTTTTTTTCACAAAAGCTGTTTCTGTGGTGCAAAAGTAACTTATGCAATACAACTTTCACCTGGCAACTACAGGTCGGCATTTAATAATCCAATAAAATGGTAAACATTAGATTTTAGCACTAAAAAATGTAAAATGGAATTTAGAGAATTCTAAATATATGCGATTTGTTGCGTATGTGGGATTTATTGTAAAATTTTCTTTAAGAAAAATTTATTAACAACCGAAAACTGTGGAGTTAAAGGTAAAGTATTGTTAGAATTTACCGAATAAATCCGAAATGCAATAAATATCCCCAAATATTGAATACGAATTTCTTGTTATGTTTTATACGATAAATTTATAATCTTTTCTTATTTTCATTAATGGATAGCTCACTGCACGACAAAGCAGAAATATTTAGAATTTGTTTTTGCTGTTTGTAGGTTTATATCAAAGCTTATAAAAATTGGTTATAAATTTTCCACAAACATCACGTGGGATATTGAAGTTTTTGTAATTTTTCATCACCCAAATCTGGCAGCTGTTCAAATACTTAATCTGAAAAGATTTTATTTTAAAAACTAAGAAATATATTAAATCTCATATTAAATTCTGATGCGTAAACAACACTATCATATTACGATGTCTAAAATCATATATTTTCCAGATTCCTCTGGTGTCTAAAAACATTTATATGTGTATAGATTGAAATTTTGAAAGTATTTTTTCCTCTTATGATCATTAATTTTTATTGTAAATATTAGCGCAACGTCATACTGTTATTCTTCCGCTTAATGTTTGAGACTAAGCCCATTAATCATTTTTGTGTTGTTGGAAAAAGGCTTTTACGTAATTTCAACCACTATATTGGTCCTTACCCATCCCTGACATCTCGTCCTGTTCTCAGCTACTATGACTATCTTAACTGAGCTGAATTGGCCAATTCTAATAAAAACGGTTTGAACAGCGTCGCGGCAAAATCTGGCATTATATTCTGAACGCCCTTCGGGCATATTTTATAAATGGGGTCCCAGTCAATTGAATTTTATTGGAATTATATCGAAGCTTACAAATACTCCCGCATTTACGATCTGCCATCCCAAACATCCCCAACCTTGGATCTGACATCATTCTTGTCTATGTATACTTTACTACTGGCAATGATGTAAATCATGTTGGCCTGCCTATACACAAGGATATGATAAATAGTTAATTACGATGTTCAGAATATTAATACATTTTGGAACATTACTATATTTCCTTTGGCACCAATTTTTTTTTCTTTGCTTTTCCTTATTCCTAATAATTGACAGAGAAACTTTATTTCGAATGTTTTGTGCCGTGTGATGGTTGCGATGTTAATTGTTAAATGGGTGGCAGTGAAGGTCTGATGGGGCATTTAATTAAAAGAATTTCTTTAGAAAAAAGGTTAATTTCGTAAAACACACTGGAGGCAATTCCTTTAGCATTTTCCGCGGGCAAAATAATCACTCCGTACCCAATATTGCCTTCGTAGGTCATTTCCATCAAGTGTGACTTATTATGCAGAAGTAAATGGCCTTTAGGGGTATTAGTCCCGCTTTAGTGAAAAAAGGGTCCACATCGTCCTTTGGCTAATGAATCGAGGCGAATGCTGAATTCTTAAAAGTAAATCTATTAAAATGAAGATATCCTTGCTGTCCTTGTTAAGTAATTTCACTTTTCCAGCACCAACAAAAAAAAAAGAAGATGTGAAAACCAACTTTACCATTCTATACTCATAATGAAATAATTTTGTGCACTCCTTTTCAATTAGACGCTTGTTGGCATTTTGAAGGAAATGGCGTGAAATAATTCATTTCTATTATCATTCATATATCACTTTAACAGCCTTTAGCTATCCAAGATAATTGTAGGTTGGGCCTTTAGCATCGATATGACTCTATAACATTTTATACAGAGCTCTATAGCATTAAATCATAGGAGATGGTGGGGGTTTTTGAACATTACAATAAACAGTTGACTGAAAATTTGTAATTAATCGGGCGGTTATTTTGAATAGTTTTTGTTTTTATTCATAGCGGGATGCACAAAAATTAAAATTTTAAATCAAGCAATCAAAAAAGCATATAAAATCATTTTTTATTTTGTTTTTTCCGCATTAAAAAAGTTGTTTGTCCTAAAAATAAAAAAAAATACCGATGACAAAAAAAAACGCGACCGACAGTGTAGTTACAAAGGTTTTGTGACAGGCTGATATGTGATAGGCTGACGGATAAATTTTTAATTTCATTTTTTCGCGTCGATATTCTAATATCTATAAAAAAATTCCGCATCCTTGCGAGTTCTCAAAACTCGTTTGTCAGTTTCTGAAAGTAGGCAATCGGAATTCGCAAAAAAATTGAAATACCCCTGAAAGTTTGCAAGGAAAACTTTTAATAAAAAATTATCTTATATATCTACTTATAGCACTAGATCGCAAGGGGGGAATGGTGCCGTTACAATTGTTTGTCTCTGTTGAGCATATCGACAGTTCAGCATGAATAGTGAACCCTGGATGAATTGCAACATTTATAGGGTTTTTTCGGCGTAAGATATCAACAGTAAAGAGTATGATCCCAGTTTAGACTGATGGTATGGTTAGCACCAAGTAGTAAGGATCATGGTATCGTGCCGCATGTGAGATTTATACCCCCGGTATTCGGCTTATATTTAGGCTAAATTTCTTACGACTAAGCCACACTGAAATTTAGTTATTACAAATGGCGAATTCCAATCGCAGATTTAGAGCATGTGTTAAGCCCAATTCAGACTAACAATTTTGATTATGATTGCGATGACGATTGTGATTACGATTGAAGCTTCTCGACCAATGAGATCAAAGCTTCCTGCGATAGGAAATTGAAAGCTTTGATCTCATTGCTGGAGGAAGTTCAATCGAAATCACAATAGTTAATTTGAATTGGGCTTTACTCTGGTGTCAAAGAGTGTCAACTTTACTAAATTTGATTTGAAAAAAATTTGTGTTTTTTTTAGATTCAAAATCTCAATCTAGAATTGCTCATTCGAATACGCCATAAGTCTTTTGTATTCAAATACATCACAGTTTCATTCGGGAGCTCTAATGTCTATACTACACTCTCGCCTAATGCACGCGAATCTCAGCGAGCGTAGAATTATAGATGCCCTTGTGTTCATAATTCATTGTATGAAATTTTGGTATCGAAATTACGTAATTCTAAAATTTCAACAATTTTCATGCATTTTTCAAATGACTTACGGACTAATAATTTTAATCAATCGATTGACATAAAAATTATCTACATGCGCCGCATATATTTCTATCCACTTCAGTTTACTTGAATTCGTTACAATTAAAACCGAATATATGTAATTACTATGATGAATAGTGTCCCCACATGACAAAATGCTCTTAACCCCAGTTTTCTTTAAATATATTTATATGTGATATAACATATAGAATACAATCAAATAGGAGTATGTGAGGAATAAGGATGGCTTAGGACGAGGACGAAAAATGACAGCCTCAAAAGACGAATCTACGTAGTAGGTAGGTATACAGTATTATTACAAAAAGTTTCGTGTACTGAGTCAGTCAATGTGAGACGGTGACATAATTAAGGGTTATAGCTGTAGACAAACCACCCCAGTAATATAAAAGTATTGTAATATGTAATGCCTCTTGTCACGCTCATATCTATTTCGCTATCATATTTTTTCGGTAATATAAGGACATTTTCCGACAGTTTTTACGACAAGACATCTGTACGAGTACTACGATATCCTGCTGTAGATGACATCTTTCTATTGCTACACTGCCTATTGCCGGTAAGATCGTGAGATACTCTTAGGATCTAAAAGCACTCGAGGCATAAGTTTTTATTTATTTTCAAAATACTCGTATATAAATTACAGGGAAATTGGTATCCTATTGGCTTTTGTTCGACATCTTCAGGCATGAGTCATTTTTTGGATTTTTTTTTGTCATTTTCGTTCTCGTTTATGGTAACCTATTTTTCAAATAAAGAAATAAAAAGGAATAAAAAACCCCATGGATATTGTCAATAATTGGTCTTACATCGAACCAATTTATTGTTATTTCGATAGCAAAAATTGATCTTATGGATGGATATTCGTTACAATACTCGTATAATGTTCAATATTTCCAGGAATAAATAACCCAAGATATTGTGAAATTGTTTGTTGAGCACCATGAAGTGTGTATACTGCCAGAAGAAAAATTTTCCGATGCGAAACGAATAAATCATTAAAAGGCATTGTCTATAACGCAATTGGATTTGTTCGCTCTAATTGATAGAATGAATATTCAGTTCATTAGGGTTTTTCATACAAAAACTCCTTTCTCCATCGGTTGTTATGGTGAAGAAAAGTTCTTGTGTTAATTCAGGTAATACTTTGTTAGATTTTTCTGTTTATCATGCTTTTGGAAATTCATTGAAAATGAAATTAAATAGATGAAAACATTCAATTGGAATCAATTTAATTATCACTTTTCTATATTGTAATACATTTACATTTGTGGTAGACGTGTTGGTGAGAATGCTAACCAGTTTAAGTATGTTATATGAACAATATTTTGGGAGTTTTTGATTTATTTTTGATTTAGCTTACCTTCGTATCTGTCTATTTATCTGTCAGGGTCAAATCTTGCAATCTAATTTTGAACCACTTCCACTCATCCGATTGACTTGCACACGTACGAAATTCCGATGACAATACAATAAGGCAATTCACTCTTTATCGTAGATAGTAAAATCGTAGATTGTAATGTAAATCTACGATGGAAAAGTACAACAAAGCGTGAGCAGCGCTTTACTAGAGGTTGTGGGTTTTATCGTAAATTTTTGACTCTTTTATTTATTTTTTTACCTAAATTGTTTAAAGCATTTTTTAACTCTTAATTTACACTAAATCATATAAATACTTTAATTTACGTACTTTTCCAATGTCCATTTTAGAGTTGGCACCAAGTTGGCATGTCCAAAACATGTCTTAACCTCACTTTATTAGAATTACGACAAAAACTACTATTTTACCATACCTTCGAGTGTGGTAGATTGTAGTTTTCGTCGTAAAAAAATTTATATGGAGAACTGTCAAAAAACTACGATTTTATTTACGATTCTACGAGTTTACAATCAACTACGATAAAGAGTGAATAGCCCTAATATTTTCACTACTCCGTCCTTGTAATGATGACGGAAGGGCCTGTAAGGATAAAGTGATTATCCATTTCCTCAAATTTTCCGGTAAAAAATCTCATCCTGGAGTTTTTAAGGTCGCTGATTCCGATTCTGGCATTAACATGTCTGTAAGGATAACGGAAGGTCCTGTAAGGATAACTTGATCATATTTTTTCTCAAATTTTCCGGAAAAATATCATTTGGGGGTTTTTGGAATTGCTGAATCCGATCGAGGAGTTAAAAAGTCCCGAAAAATATATCAAAGGCATCAAAATTATATAAGTATAAACAAGCGTAGCGAAAGACAGACGTCATTCTAGATTTTAAGTAATACTAATCAGATTCCAAATGACTAATTAAAAAAATCTTTAAAAAAAAATTTAAAAAATCTTTAAAAAAAAGCTTTTTTTAAGAAAAAGTTCACTAAGAAGAAAAAAAACTTCTGAGTGCTGTGTATCAGAAATAAAAGCGAGATAAACTATAAAAAATTAAAATAAAATAAATATTTATCTCGTTTTTATTTCAGATACACAGCGCAAAACATGTTTTTCCTTGTTAGTATATTTTTTTTATTGTGTATAAGCTTTTTTTTTATATATTTAATTTTTTTTAAATCGAAAACGCAAAAAAATCCATGAAATTTGATGATGATTGCCCAACTTTTGCATACTATTGATTTCCTAAAAGTTTTTCAAAATAGGTCCTTACCAATGAGCTGTAACTAACTTAGTGGCAGCTTTTGGTGTGTGCGAAACGGGCTAAATGCTTGCTAATTTCGGTTCGAATTCTAGTTTTTTTTTGGAAAGTTTCCAATTCTATGTGATAAATGAATGAAAACGTACTAGAATTAGCATGCAATTAGACCGATTTGTATATGCTTTAAGTTGTTACTAAGTTAGTAACAGCTCATTGGTAAGGGCCATAGAATATAAGCAAAGATTAGGTATATAAAGATAAGAAACCTAGAAGAAATGTTGGGCTCCCCAAAAAATCCGGCTGCGGAAATGGAATCATTACTAGATTAATGCGTTACTAGATTAAGATTCATAACTCCACAGTATTTTCCATACATTTTAAAAGTTCTATGAAACATTCTGTTGTTTCTTATCTTTAGTTATCTAATCTTTCATATAAGTCTCTTTGATTTCATGAAATTACATCCCTAAACCCTACAGAAACCAAAAGTGAAATATTACAAGTCATTCTGTTTAGATTTAAATTATTTAATCAATTATATACAGAATTTATTTTAAAGTTTATCAGCTTTCGTCCACTAAATATAAACGCTTAAGTATTTATGCTGATGTGATGGGTTTGAATGTCCAGAAAAACGGCTCGTAAAGTATTACTTCCTGACGGTCATTAAAGCTAAACAAAAAGTTTATGCCAGTCCCCCTTTGACCCAACGTTTTCACTCCCTTAAGCATAATTCATTAAAGTTTCGAAACTACAAAACTGAAGGGAGTATGAAAACAAAAACTCAAACTAGTAAACAACTTTTCGTCGACTGTAGAATCTATAATTTCCTGACTGGACTCAAACTGTGGTTTATATTCAACTCACTAGAAACAGCATTAAATTTGGAACTTATTAACCGTTCAGTTATTTATACGAAATAATGTATATGTGTATGAGATATGTATATGTATATGTGTAGCCATATAAACAAATACAAAATAAAACATGCACACAATCCCAAATACAAACCATAGAAATTTTTTATGAAAAAGTTGTTAAATCAGATTTACCATTTGGACTTCAATATAGCTACGCCTGATTACATATGTACAGTGCCAACAGGGACTAACTTTTTATTACGTGACGTGCTAGACGAATTTACTTTCCTAAATCCTTAAAGTTCTACTTTTTTTCATTACAAACCACCCTAGTGTCGTGTCCTTCTCGTCCTATCATCATAACTCTTCTATTCAACAAACACTGTCTACCACTTTAATATCTTTTTTTTTCTTATTGGAGACGGAAATCTAAATGTAACTTTATGTTGAGGTGCTAAAGCTGTGTATAACACGGATGGTATTTAGAAATACCATATTGTAATATAATCGTATATTAAAATATACCACTTTACAACATCTTAGCGAAATATGTCATACCTGAGAGTTTTGTGGTACTTAAACTTAAGACAGAGTATCAGAAAAGCCTTGAAATCTCAGCTGTTCCTTGAATTGGAATTGGAGTGCATGAAGGGGTTATACAGCGTTACGGTTTTTCGCCCTTTTTAAATTCGATTGGGCACAAGAAACTTTCGAGACATTTATTAAATAAAATCGAAAAGACGGCCTTTCACCATCAATCATTCTTGAGCGTGTTACCAACGAAATTTATTTAATATTTTATAAGGCATTTGGGATCGCTATATACCTTGTACAATGGAAATGTGCTCAAGATTTTTGCTTGGATCGTCTTGATTTCACTATACAGGCACATCCACTTTAATAAATATAATAAATTTTTGAGCATATACCGTCTCACATATATTTGTAAATGTCTTATGAAATATTAAATTATGCGAATATGTAAGATTAAAACGTTTAATGGTTGTGATTTTATCAATGTATGCTAAAATTCGTTTAAATCAAACATTCCGATAGTATGATTTTTGTGGCTCACTGAATTAACGTATTGTGAGTTAACGTCTAGAAGAAAAAAAATAAATTAATATATGTATAGATACACTCAGAAAAATGGAGGCTAACTCGACGACCTACGTACGGCGTAATTGGCCTCGGGCAGGAAAATTTAGCCTATGCGAGGCGCGCGTTCGCCTGCATGAGAGAAAGTAAAACTTGTGTTGACCTGTGGCCGGAGAAATTCTGAAATTAAGCCACGAGCAGGTGAAGTAGGGCATTGGGAGCTGCACGAGTTGACCTTAGATAGCCATTTCGAGGATGTAATGTCATGTAATGGAAACCTCTGTCAGCCAGCTAGAGGTCAGAGTTAACCTGACAAAAAGTTGACCTGACATTTTTCTGAGTGTACGCTATTCTATTTTTTGTCTATACTTTAATTCGGGGCCCTGATAAACGATACCTTACACTTTCTTGTATAGAAAAACCACATGCAGCGGTAATTTTTTTTAATGTCTTTCTTTCCAAAATTAAAAAAAAAATCCACCTTTTAAGACGTAACAAACATACAAACATCGAAGGAATCGCAAAAATATCACCGCACAAATGAGCGTAGACATAAATAGTGGCTCGATTCAATTTTAATGTATAACAGAGTTATTTAAAGTCATATTTAAAGCACTCTTCATCTTAATAATTAGCTGGATAGCTGGAGAGGGATATAGGGGAGAATGTAGGACAAATGCTCGTCCGAGAAATTCTTAAAGGTCAGAATACAATTGGCCCCACACAACATTTACGGCGACAAATCAGATTTTAAACTCATAGCACCCTATGCTTGGGTATGCAATCAATCCGACCAACTTTGCCGTCGTAAAAAGTTCAATCGAATTCAACTTTTGTCGGTCAGCTCGCCGACAAAATTTCATGGTTGATTCAAAATGAAATCTTATGGGGATGCCATAATACCTAAATTTCGTCAAGAAAGCATTAAAAAATATAGTTCGTCTGCTGTGTTGCTTACATTCACATTCCTATTATGTATGATAATTGGTAACAAAAGAATGTTATATGTGGCTCACCGTCCCATCCTCAAAATCAAATGAAAAGCAAATGACATTTAGAACAATAAAGTGTGTGGAATTGTATATGGTGGACAACTTGGCCGTGCTCTGTCGCCGAAAATGTTGTGTCGCGCCAATTTGTATTCCGGCCTTTATAGAGCACAAAGAACCGATTCTTAATTGGTCGAACTTTTATTTGGGGGAATACAAAATAAAAGTGAGGGTTGGGCTCTTATGTAAAATTAGGGAAATGGACATAGTATTCTATACCTCCGAGGTACAGATATATTTGTAGTAATAAGTTAAACTAGCTTAAATCGATTTTCAGGCGATGCCAAAGTGATCTGTGTGCGTATGCTAATAAAGATCAGCTTGGCTTCGTATGAAAATCGACTTAAGCTACTTCAAGTGATATTTAAGTGCGGTAATCTGCGTTGGTTAAGCCACTTTAATTTATTACTACAGATACTTAAGTGGTGTTCATATTCTAACTGCGACACGCTGTGTTGGTTATGTTTTGGCCTTTAGAATTTTGCTCAAAGCAAAATATATTTCCTAGAAAAGCGGTCGCCCCTAGATATTTCAATAGCAGTGCATGAACGCACGCGTAATTTATTTTGAATTGACACCGCGTTTTACATTCTTTTATTCTTTCTGTTATAGTTAACCTTTAATTGATGAGGTGGGCCCAGTGGACCCACATTGTCTTTTCTCTCGTTGCTATCTCTCATGTTTTCAGCACAGTTACTCTGACATCTTCAGTACCTTCATACAGTATGGTGGCGCATCCCGAGCTAAAAGCACGGATTTGGTATGTGATTAGAACGTAGTGGACCCCCCTCACCATTTACGCATATTTTCACCTCATAAATTAAGGGTTAACTTAAAAAAGGCACTAGAAATAATAACTAAGTATGCCACTATATTATACATTCCCAATCTAATACTTAGTTGTTATTTTTTTCCGAAATTACCAAAAATAATTATCACTAAACTTAAATATTCCGAAATTTTCACCGAATAGTATTTGAAAATTTCATTAAATATGTACGTTTAAAAGCCTGTTTAAGTTTTGAATAAAATATCAAAAAATATTATTGAATTATTAATTATAAAATTCATTTCCTTTGTCATAACATTTCAGCATCCATTTTGAATGACATGTAAATTTGAAATAAGGCACATCATTTTACAAATTGAAGGTGAGAAATTATTAAATAATATCCATCCATAGGCAGCCAGCATAAGAAGTAAAATCATTTCGAAAAACGGGGAAAATGTATATCCATTGTACACATTATTATTTAGCTCGATGTGCTCATCTTTAGGAATATACCCGTATTATGAGGAAAAAGAATATTACAAAAAAAACAGAAAATCCATGTCGTCGTTTCATCATCCATCCACCATTTGCCGTATTTTGTTATATTTCCATCAGCATTGGCCCATCACCATCATTTTCATCATTTTCACAGCAATTTTTGTAGCTACCGCTCGCTGTTGTCGTTATAAATACTTGTATATACCATCGTTGCCATTGAGATTTTTGTACTTTCGTACTGTAGTATTTGTTGCTGTCCTGTTGACGTTGTCATCATCATCAACATCATAAGTCCAAACCATTAATATATAATTCAAAAATTTTCACTTTCACTTAACGGATGGAAAATCCTTACGACAACGCATACCAAGCACAACAGTATTTTGTGCTAATCTGAAGAAATCCCAACATTTACTCAGCAGATTTGCCGCTTGCGCCTCATTCAACTATATGACATCGTCTATCTAACACTATACCACTTACAGCACCATTTACATCATTTTACACCATTTCATCATAATCATCATCGCCTTCGTTTTCATCGTATCATATAACCCCTCTCTGTTATTATTATTATTATTATTTTTTCTCATTCGTAGTCGTTTTGTATCCAGGACACACTTTGGATGCCAATCCAGTCTAAAGTACCATTTACAACGAAATACCATACCTTTGAATCTCGCTTTACACCAGGATAACCCCTTTTCCTACTTAGTTTATGTTTATTTGCTTTTTTCGCCTTTTTTCTTAATAAAAATTTTTATCTCAGTTTGATGACGAGGCAAGGATATTTTCTTTTGAATGCGTGATTCTTACGCATCACCAGGCTTCTTCTTCAGAAATAATAATAATAAAACGAAATTCTACCTCGATCTTTAGAGACGTTCATTCCTTGTATGCGAATCTAGTAAATTTCCAAAGCCTAACACCTTTGGTGTATCGAAATTTCATCTACAGAAAACAGGATATTTATCACAGAACAAATGCCTATCATGACAATCATTCAAGGATCAAATCTGGATCTGTATAATGTTCATTTGTGTTTCTATAAATCTTTTTGATTTTCTTTTAAGAATCATTTTTTACTTACCTTTCGGTTCTACTATCTGCATCGAAATGTAAGGTGATTTTTTTTTTAAAGAAACTAAACAAAGATTTGAACAATTTGATTTGTCCATCACATGATTTCCATATAGTCATGAGTATAAATAAAATATTTATTATCTAGAATCTCCAGTTTTTAATGGAACCAAGGCTATTGATGTGATGGATAAAACCATTAAACAATTCCAATTGCGATAGTGATTAATTTCGATCCCTGCGGTCTATATGAAATTTTTATTTTGTGTGGTGGGTTTTAACTTGGAAGTCAGTTAGTGCTTGGCCTTAATTATATTTGACCGTTAGTCGCGACATAATTTTACTACGACGCTATTCTTGAGAAAATTTCGCCTGCGGCGCATATCTTTTCATTATTATTATCCAGTAGGTTACAGTATTTAGATAAATAGGTACCAACTGATATAAAGTAAAAAGATGTAGATAAAGTTATTATATACAATCTGTCTTCGGAGTTTTCTACTTAATTGCACTTTAAGAAGGGCACACATCTATCAGTTTTCGACCAGCCGCGACTGTTACGGCACTTGTCAGTTTTCCATAAGTTTTTTACATCTAGTTATGCGTTCACATCTATCAGTTGCAAGTGACAGTTTTTTGTGAAAAGTATCCATGCATTTTGATGGCAGAATTCAAACAGTGAGGATGAATAATGAAGAAAGAGCGTGTTTATGCATTATTATTGCATTAAGTTCAAAAAATAAAATTTGGTCCTGTTCTGATGCGATACGATTGACGCGACTGACGCGAACGTTCACACCAATCAGTTGGCCATCCGTTTTTTAAAAAAAAACTGATTTGCCCACGATTTTTTTCGTAGTTGCCCATCAGTTGTCTGATTTTACGTTGACACCAATCAGTTTCCCATCAGTTTCCCAAAAACTGATGGAAAACTGATAGATGCGTGGCCTACTTTATTGTATCACACCCCATCCTCCCCACCTAATTATCGCGATTTTCTTGCAGACTTTAGTGTTGCCATCATAATAGTGTGACGTGTGATAGCGTGACGTTGGACAGTAATTTATGGGTCTTCATAAAAAGACAAGTTAGGTTCCCAAGAATTGATCCAAACTGATTGGTTTTGTAATCAACCACCGCCGGTTTACCTGCGTGTGTTTGTATAAATTTCAGTTAGTCTAAAAGAAAAACGATGTAAAAGAAGTTAAGTGTTTATAGTTAGAATTGAATAAAAGAAAATATTTTTTAAAAACTTTTATACCATTTAAATAAAACAAAAAATCAACTTCATTTCCTCATTTTAGAAACACTTTTGTCTGAATATTTAGCAATATAAAAGTAAAAAAAAAAATACAATATTTTTTTGATCATTCGGTATTCAACGTATATCCTTGTTATGACTCGATAAGATGATGGCAATATGCAAAATTCCACACATATGTGATATGATTATATTGAACTATGGCTTCCTGAAATGATCCATTTCGCATTCAGGACGTTTAACGAAATCGCTTAATCTAAATATCATCGAATGCTTGAGCGTTTGGTTGCATAGAAATAGCAGATATTTGTTTCTTATACTTTTCAATGGTGTATCTAAAATTAAATTCTAAGGTTTCACTGGGTTTTCCCGTAAAACAAACTATTTAATAAAGAAAAAGTTTTTTTTTTAATTTGATGTTCTAGATATATAAAAATTTTAATATAATATAATATAATTAATCAAGTATGGCATGTGATTTTGGCAATCATTCTAGAGGCACCTATTAGAACTGTCGGGAAAAGTTTTTTGTAACTAAAATCAAAATTTTAATTAACTCCAAAATCATTGATCAATGAAATACATTATTTATTAAAAAATCAACAAAAAAAAATTAATTAAATTAAAATGAAAGCAATTGCTATTTATTATTCAGAGTTTTCAAGCAAATAATTAGTTTAACTAATATCGGAACCTATAATTGGATTTCGTTGTGAAAAAAAAAAATTATAATACGAAAAATATATTTAATTTGAATAAATCAAATTAATGTGGATATCTAGCCCCAAACAAATTTTAAATTTTATATTTTTGTGCATTTTTGAAAATGTGAAAGGTTTTCGACTGTGCTTTAAATTAACATTTGTTTTATTTTGTTTTGCCTTTTATCAGTCGTGAAGTTTTTTCTGTTAACCTGCTATGGGCCCAGTGCATGCATTGTGGCATTTTGTTGTTATTACCGTGTAGGTCGAGTTGTTTTGGGCTTTTAATATTAATTGTGTTATTAATAATGCCACAGCATACTGGACTTATTGCGGGTTAGCAGAAAAAACTTCACAACTGATAAAAAGCCAAAGAAAAAATCGTCGATGCACAGGCAAAACACACTAACCCGGCCTTTACACGCGACTGTAAAGTCTGTCAGTAGTACAGACTTCAAATGTCAAATTACTGACAACGAATTAAAAGACATTTAGCGAACTGGCAGTCAGTGCATTTACACGGGACTGTGTCAGCGACTGTGTCAGCTCTACAGACGCGTGTAAGGGCCGGGTTAGTCCCTTTTTTAGAGTTTTGAGTTATCATAACTTCGTGAACGAGCTGCTGTTACTCTTTTTCTTTGCTGGAGATCTCAAAGTCCTTCGATGTTATCTTGCGCCGCAATCCTTTTTTTATTTTGGAACTAAGTCTAAAATTGCATACATTTACTGCAAACTCAAATCGTTGTAACTCAATTTTCTCGAAACCAACATTATTGACTTCGTGTGCTTTGCCTGTCGTTGGTATACGTGTTAAATTTAATTTTTTTTTCAATTTAAAACATCGATTTAAGAAACCAGGGGTGCGTGTCGACTAGAGAGTAGAATCACTTTTGACAGCTCGCAGAAACTAGCTCACGAGTTTCTGCGAACGACTCTCAGAGACGTGTCCATTTGCGAGTAGCTGCTATCGAGAAATCTCGAGAGGTTCTCGCCGGTATTTACTCTCACGTGGACCGGCACCTTTAAACTTATCCTTGCAATTTATGTGAAACTCCTATATGTGCACAATTTTCATGTCTGTAGCTCAATTAGTTCAAAATTTATCGTGTTAACGAACAGGCAGACATGAAGGGACAGTCGGAAAATGAAATTTCAAACATTCTGGTATCATTCATTTTTGTTTCCGATGATTGGTTCGATACCTTACAAACGGTATACTTAATTTGATATACTGAACAACATAAATCATAATTTGATTTTTTTTCGAAAGATATAATTTTTAATTCAAATACGAATACTCGATTTTTGATCAACTTCCTTTTTATTAATAATTCAATTTTCAAGCATCGCTCGTAAATCATTTTTTCTAGAAAAACAAAAATATTCATTTAATAATAGTTGTAACGGTTATAACAATTACTTACCAGGTTTATAAATTACAAGTTTAATCGAATGCAATTATATCGACAAATTGACCACAATTGGTCATTTACGGTCCTCCAATATAATCATCCCGTTTACCATAACGATCAAATAATTATTCAGTTAGAAAGAAAGGGTCGATATGGCCAAATTGTGGAGTTTCTCCGGACCGAAAACGAAACCAAATCGAATTAACTACTATTCGATTTATAATATGGCAACTTATAATATACCATATCTATACATGTATGTATATGTGGTAGAATGGTATTTTTTTATTATTTGTCCAATTGTGTGTATCGCAGATAATACTCTGCTGCTAAAATACACAAATGAAACGAACTTAAACAGAGCTGTCATACAATATTATTTATGGCGCCACAATCAGAATCCTGGTCAATATTCATTATTGATTAATACACGTATACCAATAGATACGTTTTCAAATACATACCAGAAGATCGAATTACCTATCAAGCCAATCTAGGACTTTCCAATCATTTATATATACCTTCAGTTATTATCACAGGCCATCGGTCGGTGCCATCAGCTCAATGCAAGTCCTGCTAAATTCTCCATAAAATTTTGCCATTGCGTTGGCGTTATTTCTCACCGTATAAGCCCTTAAAATCATTTCATTGTTCCGGTAGATAGGTATGGTGTCACCTTTCGTCTAATCGAATTCAATATGTCTGCAAATAGTCAAATGGTTAGCTACGTATCGGACGTATCTATGGTCAAATTTAATGCGGTATTTAAATTTCGGTCGAACGACGAGCATTAGGGTGTTGAGAAGTAAAACTATGTGAAAACCGCACCATTTTGTTATAGAATAAATTTGTATTTAAATCGTTGTGTGTACATTAGAAGTCATTTTGGTTTTTATTTCAGAATAACTGTGGAAATTCAGATCCCTTTTCATGAAAAAGAAAAATTCACATTAACGCAGTTTCTATTGATTGATAAATTTTCGAAAATGAAGGAATCTCCACCCGGGCGACGTGCCAAATTTCAAGTATTTAGCTCAATTTGTTCGCAATTTATTGTGTGCGGAGGTGGGCGGACTTAGGTTAGATCAGTAAGCTCAGGACAAAAACTACTTTGTTTGCTTACAGCCTGCAGTCATAGCAAAACTAAAGACTTGTGCAAATAATGACATTGAAAATTGTGAATCCTTTTATTGCATTGCATAAAACAGTGTTTACTATAAAAGGAAGAAAACTATTTTCCAGGGGGTCTTTTATGGGATACGATCGTAATCGTAAGCGTGGTATTACACACGGCAACTTTCGGGCTTACTTAAGCCGATTTTTGGGAGAAACGACTGAGGAGGGAAAAGTTGCCACTCGAAATCATGGCTTATCGACAATCTGCATACATGCAAAGCGAGTGAATCGGTTTGGGAAAAGTAGTAGGCAGAAATCATTTTCGTTCTGACCGTCAGCAGGTAAAGATCTTGGGAAGTATATGAGCAGCAGCAATTTCAATGGTTTGACTCGACACACACACATGTAAATTTGTGTAGTATATGCAAACAGGATTGGCTTATTTAAGCCAGAAATGTAAGCACATTGGCTTATTAAGCCCAAAAGTTGCCGGCTTAAATAAGCCCGAAAGTTGCCGTGTGTAATATCGCGCTAACGATTGGAACTCGTGTGTTGCTGTTAGTGTTTCCTATTAACAAAAACAGGCAAATCACAGTCGTTAAGATTACGATCGTATTCCATAATAGGACCCCAGTAGACAAGAACGTCAGACCGAATTTTGATAGGAATTTTTCTATTATCATATGCGGAGCGGGGAACGAATATTCGAATTGACTTTTGATGTACGGAAAAGTTATGTAAAATCATATTCTAAACACATTATTTTATAAATTTTTCGATGCGAAGCATCGTTTTCAAGAAAAAATCTTGAGGCTCCCTCTCAATTCGTTCAAGAGCTATCATATTAAAAGGCACACAGACAAACGAAGGGACACGCGGAAATCAAAATATTTTGTTATTCAAAACCACCCAGGAGTAATTAATTTTTTTTAAAGTTTATTTTCATCCTATTCCTTTATACAAAGGGTGACTATAATTTTTTGTTGTGTGAAAACGGGACAAATTAGAACGGTTGGCGTCCAGGGAGGGGCAGGGGAAGGGGAAAAGGAAGGGCTCATGAAAATGCTTAAAGCCTGATCTGATAGAAAAGGGTTTGTTTTGATTTTTGTTTTTTGCATGAGATATAAAAAGTGTTCAAAGTTTTAAAAACAAATATTCCGCTAGAGAGAGTATTTTCTGAGGAAAATTTTTCGATTTTGAGGTCAATTGCATAACTTTGGAACAATAGTTTAGTTTCCGGGACGCCCTAATCCGACGCCTTAAGACAACATACCTAAATCCGAGACTGTACCAGCCATTCTGGGGCATGAAAAATTAAGTCACTGTTTTGACCTATAAATTGCAAAAAAAAATTGAAATTGAACTTTTCTTATTTAAAAACTTTATTATAAACCTTTTTTAAGAATACATATTTCGAATTTCACTGAAGCAAATTGATTGAATCAGACAGAAATTCAATTACAAGATTTATGAAACGAAATCATTGAGAAAAATATTCAATTTTCCAGTGAGAAAATTGAATCAATGCATTTTTATATATTAAACAAGATTTGAACAGTGAACCTGATGTGATAGTGTAATATCAATCCAATTTCTTTCAAGTAAACCGCAATTTATTTTTATTTTTCCACACTTTAACTGGTTTTTTTTATAATGCGATTTTGCTCCTGAAGAAAATTTTCTTCGCAAATATCAACGGCGACAACGAAATGGGAATTCGGAATAAATTTTATAACATCTTTCTTCTACTTGAGCAAGCATAGTCAAAGGTAGTTTCAGAGACTATATAATAAAGGAAAAAGCGACTAGAGAAAAGAAAAACAATTTGTTAAACTTGAATTCCTATACTTGACTATTGTTTTAAAAGAAAAACAAAACAGAGAGCTATATGGTTTGAAAGAAAATGGGTAACACTGATGAAACGACGAACAAAAATTGCAAAAAAAAGACTACAACCAGATGTACAAGAAAATCGTCGAAGAAAATCGGTGTAACCGAGTCCATTCAACCACTTACAACCAAACAAAGCGACTAGTCCAATTTGTAGTCCTGTCACGCAAACAGATTTTTCCAAAGGTAACAAAAGTATCTGTACCAAAGGATAAACGGAACAATGGCACCATGAATGAGGGAATGAATGAATAGATAGATTCACAGTCAGTACAAGAACTTCAGAATACGAACAAAAACAGAAGAAGTGAAACATTTTACTAACATATTTTCATTTTTCCCAACGTACTATAAAAAAAAAATGAAGAAAAACTTTAAGTCGAGGGGGTGATGATATTAGGATGCTATGCTGAATTGTTAAAACGATACCAAGATGTGCAAACATTTGCACGAGAGTTTCATAGACAAATCAAATATAGTAAAGCAATAATAGAGTTTTCTTAAGACCTTTGATAAGATTTATGATAAAAATCCAAATCGATCAATAGGAAACATTGAAGCAAATATTGTAACTACTCAATTTCAAAATCTATGTAAAAAAATATCTTTTTTGTAAAAAAAATATCTTTTTTGTAAAAAAAGCTATCTTACTAGAATATTTTTATCTACATATTTGTTTGCTTCCTCGACAATTTAAAATATGTAGATTTCTTAACAAATTCCACTGGAGTTTTTTATAAACAAACAGATATTTTATTTTCCGGTAACAATTCTTCATTCATACAATTTCAAGCTGCCAATTTTGCAAGCCTTTTCATAAACCAAATTTTTTCAAATTTATTGTAGATTTTGGAATATTGTAAGCTAATTCCTTTCGGAAAACTGCTTCTTTTGATAATAACTAGCTGCTTTCCTCGCCTTAAGTTTTATGGAGAAATTTTCCCTTTTCTCAATTTAATAAAATTATTTTATTGACTGATCATACTAATATATAAAAATGAGTTGGTGTCTGCCTGTCTGTCTGTCTGTTCCTCTTTCACGCAAAAACGGCTGAACCGATTGACTTGAAATTTGGCATGAGTGTCTGTGGTAGTTCTGGTTCCAACATATGTATACGGAAAAGTAGCGCGAGGGGTGGGGGAGTAAGGGGAGGGGTAAAGTGATTTCGAAACTTAGTTTTTGCGCTATGTTACTCTTTCGCGGGGAAACTACTGAACCGATTGGCCTGAAGTTTAGCTCCAACATAGACCATCAAAAAAAAATTTAAAAAACTTAACCCGGCAACGACGGGTATGCAAGCTCGTATACTATAAAAACTTAAAAAACAACCAGATCGCTGTCCGCCGCTTTCTGTATGTAGAAGCCTTTAAACTTGTTTCATTTTTTTTCGCACGTCTAAAGTGTGTAAGATTATAAAATTTGTTGTTTAAATTGTTTTTTTTATCGTTTTTAGCCTTCGAAAATATATCACTACCTTTGAGTATCCTTACGAACTTTTTGACTTTAGAATCGAATAAAGCGACACCAAAAATAACCAGATGAGATTTTTTCCGGAAGAACTTTCGTTATCCTTGCAGACTTCTTAAAGTCAACATCATATTCATCGACCCCAAAAGCCCCCGAATGAGATTTTTCCCTGAAAATTTGAGGAAAATGATCATCACGTTATCTTTACAGGACCTTTCGTTGTCCTTACAGACTTCTTAACGTCAGAATCGGATTCAGCGACCCCAGAAACTCTAAGATGAGGTTTTTCTCCGAAAATTTGAAGAAATTGATAATCACGGTATCCTTACAGAACCTTTCGTTGTCCTTACAGACTTCTTAACGTCAGAATCGGATTCAGCGACCCCAGAAACTCTAAGATGAGGTTTTTCTCCGAAAATTTGAAGAAATTGATAATCACGGTATCCTTACAGAACCTTTCGTTGTCCTTACAGACTTCTTAACGTCAGAATCGGATTCAGCGACCCCAGAAACTCCAAGATGAGGTTTTTCCCTGAAAATTTGAGGAAAATGATAATCACGGTATCTTTACAGGACCCTTCGTTGTCCTTACAGACTTCTTAACGTCAGAATCGGATTCAGCGACCCCAAAAGCCCCCGCATGAGATTTTCCCCCGAAAATTTGAGGAAAATGATGATCACGTTATCTTTACAGAACCTTTCGTTGTCCTTACAGACTTCTTAACGTCAATATCGGATTCACCGACCCCAGAAACTCCAAGATGAGGTTTTTTCTGGAAAATTTAAGGAATGGGATAACCATGTTCTCATAACAGGAACGTCGTTTCCGTTGCAGGCTTTTTAGCCTTAGAAATGGATTCAGCACCCCAAAAACCCCGAGATGAAGGTTTTTCCGGAAAGTTTGAGGAGGATAATCACGTTATCCTTAAAGGACCTTTTATTGTTCTTACAAAGTCAAAGTAGTGAAAATATTGTATTGTCACCGGAACTGCGCAACGTTGCAAAATTTCGTCTTCCTAGGTTGCATAGTTTCGGAAATATAAACTTCCAACGATTTGAAACTATTTATATAGATAGATACATAGGCACAACACAACTGAATAGAAAGTCTATAAAAAAACCCCCTAAATATATCGGAATTTCGAAAGGTAAGTAGAATCATTTTTGAAAAGAACGACTCTTAAATTACTTACCAAATTTACTGCACACATAAGAAATTAATCAATAAATGGTGTCACTTGTTAGGTGCACAGAGGCATAAAATCCTCTACCAATTTGAATATTGATGAAAAAAAATCTCCACATTGTGTTAATGTATGCTCGCTATTTACATTTATCTACAAATTATTTGCTTAAAATCTCCGTAATTGAGCTTTCATTCAAGCAATTTAGATCGTAATGTGCTTTTACAGAAACACGTTAACGCAATGCGTGAAAATTAATGTAAACTGCTGTAACCGCAGAAACCACGAAGATGAAAATACATGAGAAATGGCTACACACTTGTAAGTGCCACATACCCAATAATTGTGTTCCCCTGATAAATATTCAGGGCATCTTTTGATAGCAAAGCGGAACATAGCATCAGAGATTTAAAATTCGAAAAGGAACATCTTTAGATATTTTACTGGTTTCAGCGCTTTGAATTATCCCCTATAATATTAGTTCGTGTGCTGTACCCATTCTACTTCCCTTCGAACATGGAAGCGCCCTTGAACCTTTAGAACGGAAAATTTGCTTTCCACACCGCTATCGCCACCCGAATCTGAAAATGAATTATCTTTGATTATTGTAGTCATAATTAAATTTTCTGGTTGAATGATAACTTTCATTTTTTTTATCTTATCCTGTTTTAAAATCGAATCCTATTGAAACCAACCAACGAACTTCGTATCGCTTGTTGTTGTTGTTTCCTATTTTGTTTTAATATTCATTAAGCTTGTATTTCTTGAATTTTCGAGAACCTTTCACTGAAAAATATGGAAATTTCATCATAAGTTTAAATCAAATAAAAAGTCATTTACTTTACAATGCTTCCCACAACTTTGAAACTTTTATTCGACTTCAATTATATTATTATAGAAGCTGTACTCGAAGGACAAATTAAGAAGAGCCTAGCGATGATATGATGCTAATGTCAGATAATAAAAAGGGGCTTCGGGAACGTGTGATGGTTGCTACAAAGGCAAATAATGTTCTTAAAATGTTTTGCTTGAATAAAAATGGCTAACCCTAATTTGATTTAAAAATAATGCTATTTAGAGTTTAAAAACGACAGTAATTTATCGTCAAAAAGTGGAAAATTAAATAAAATACTATCGCCAGACCTTGAGTAGCATAAATATGAATATGACGGTGGAATACGTTTTTTTATGGTACTTTTACCAATCCCAGCTTGCAAGTTTTGTTCCTCAACTGGAAAAAATTTTACCGAATAATTTTCTCCCCAATAGAATTTTGAAAAGGAGTTTGCCACATTTTCCATGGTATGCCTTTTTAAGGTCTTTGTAGTCTGCCTTCACTTCATATTTTCAAAAAGCCCTGCAGGTGAGGAAAAAAAAATCTACGTACCAGACATATTTAGTTCAAACAAGCTCAAGTGTTATGCTATCTGGGCATTTCGTAACTTGAAATTTTGCGTATTTTTTTCATTACCTTCACCTAAGCCTGTTAAAATAAAACGTGCATCAACGTTGCACTAAACACTTTTCTGCATATTTTTATGATGAAAATCCCATATTCTGAAAAGGGACTTCGCACGATGTGGTTTTTCCAAGGGAAAAAGTAAAATATACGTGGCCATTGAAATAGTTCTTCAACATTGCCGCCTTTCGTTTTTCTCTACTTAAAAAAAAATGGGAAAAGTGTTAGGGAAAAACGTGGAAAGATAGCAACCACCTTCAATGGAACACGCCTTGAATACAAATTAAAAACCTTTTAACTTCTTCAATTGGGGAGTCGTCGTTTCACGGGAATAAAAAAAAAGTGACGTCTCTTCGAGGCTAAAGTTAATGAGAGACTTGCTTGCATTATGTGAATGAATATCAACCATCAACTTTCCAAGGTATGCATGGAATTTGTGAAACTTGTGTAATTGTATCTCAATTTTCATGGTATAGTTAGATGATGAAGGTAAAATTTAGGTCGAACTTTTTAACTCATAAGTTTTCCTTCCTTTCAAACTAACTTATAATAATCGCTCGCAGATTTACATAATTTACAAATGGAATACATACATTTATTCTTTCGTAAATTTTTTTTAATGTATATTTCCGATTTTTTAAATAGATTTTGTTTTGATTTTTATTACTTTAAAGTAATATCAACGGCACACATTTTAAGGCAGTGTTATTTTTTAATTCGAGCAATAAAAAAAACACTGCCTTAAAAAGTGTGCGGTGGACATTACTTTAAAAGTAATAAAACATAAAACAAAAATCCATTTTAAAAATCGGAAATGCATTAAAAAAACTCACGGAAGAATAAATGTTATATTAAAAATGCAGGCTAAGAAAATGGAATTACTTTAATAGAGCTTTAAAATCTTATAGATAGAATATATAAAAAAATATTTCACTACATCCCAAAGTGGAACTGGGCTTCCTCAATTGATGTCTCGTAACAATTTTTTGCCCTGATGGGCACTTATAGTGTGACATATTTATGTAGCTAGGAAACCACGGTTAAATTGCAAAATTTTTAAGGTTTTTCGTTGCAACTTAATGAGATTAAAAGCCGTGATAGGAGTCTAGACCGATTATATCGTTAGAGTGGACTTGAAATGTAAAGTGACACAACCGAGTTTCAAATCTACGACCTTGGGATTACAGGCTGAGTAACTTTCAATAAACGCCCTAAAATTTCTAAAATTCTAAAAAAAAATCCGTAAAATACGTTATACATTCACAATAGAAATACATTCACAATTTACCTTCACAATTTAGCCTTCTGTCTCAATTTACCCTATTCATAAAATCTCTCAATTTGTTCCTTGTCAGCGTTTTTAAATCCATATAAAATATTGTGAAAGTCTCTAGAGAAATGAGGGGTGTCTGGCAAGGAAGAAATTGCGAGATTTTATGAATGTCAGACTATTAGAAAGAAGGCTAAAACGATTTGAATGAAATATAAAAAATTAAATTGTGCGCCGCTGGCGAAATTCTTAACTCAAGAATTCGTTCAAGAGGTACGCACCTCATGCGAATATTAATTCGAATATTAATGCGAATCATACTAATATATAAAAATGAGTTGGTGTCAGTCTGTCTGTCTGTCTGTCTGTCTGTCTGTCTGTCTGTTCCTCTTTCACGCAAAAACGGCTGAACCGATTGACTTTAAATTTGGCATGAGTGTCTGTGGTAGTTCTGGTTCCAACATAGGCATACGGCAAAGTAGCGCGAGGGGTGGGGGGTATAAGGGGAGGGGGTAAAGTGATTTCGAAACTTAGTTTTTGCGTTATGTTCCTCTTTCGCGGGGAAACTACTGAACCGATTAGCTTGAAATTTGGCATAGATGTTCGTCGGGGGTCCAGTCCCAACATAGATCCATTAAAAAGTTTTTAAGTACTTTCCGGTTTTCTTCGTATTCTAAAATTTAACCCGTTAAGGTTAAAAAAACTTAACCCGGCAACGACGGGTATGCAAGCTAGTTGTAAATACACAAACGAAGAGAACTGCAAGCCAATAGTTTTGGAAGACCCTAGGTTGAAAATAATTTAAAAAATGCGCCGCAGGTGAAAAAATAATAATTTGTAGCTATAGCCAGCCGAAGTAGATCACATTTTGCATGTTTGGTGATCTTTCACCTTTCTCACACGTAATCACATTTCTTACATATAAGAAAGGTCTTAAAATCACTTCAAACACCGAAATTATAACGGAACCCGCAATTCCCTGCGACATATACCCATCGTCTCAGTTGAATAACTCCGGAATGTGTCTGTATGTGCATGTGTTTGTGTGTACGTGTGTTCGTTTATTCGTTTGTATACATGTACGTAACGAAACTTGTAAGATCGGCTTTTATCAGTAAACCTTAACCAATTTTGATGCAGTTTTTTGAATTCGATAGCTGTTATCATCCCATAGAACCCTATGTAAGGCAATTTTACAAAAATAAAACACCGTTTTGAGAAAATCGCAAAATATTTTCCATTTGTTGGAAGAAATTAAGAGATTTTATGACATAACTTTGCTATACATCAAAATTCAATTTCACCACTCCTTGGTCAAATTGAATTTTGGTGTAAACAAAGTTATGTAGAATCATATTCTAAAAACTTTTTGTCTAAATAAATTTTTCAATTAAATGAGCCGTTTTCGAGAAAATTGCAAAAATCTTTTACATTTGTGTGGGAGAGGGGAGAAGTGGTGGCCCAATTTTTCTCATTTTCAGAAAAGGTTTTTATTTTGAAATTTCAACTTTCTACTTCAATTAGTTCTCGAGTTTTCAAACGTTTTTTTTTGCATAAAAACTTTCAACAGTGGGTACAATCACTTATTTCATCATATGAAGTTTGATTAAGGTATCATCTCACCGTTGGGTGGATTAAGCGATGTGTTTTCTAGTGCTTGATAAAGTTCAACAAAAAAAATAATAATCTGAGACAAATTTTTTTTCCTGGACCAATCTGGGACTGTCCCAGCATTATTGTTGTCCTCTTTATAAACAGCTTATTAAAGGTCTTAACACTAGATTGCCCAAGCAAGTCATTTTGACTGCTTTTTAATTTCAATCAGAAAAACAATTATGTATATAATGACACAATTTGTTAGAATTTTGTGACTTTTTGTACAACATATAAATGCGTTTATTAATAATTGTAGTTACCTCCCCCCTCCTTCATTTCCGGTATATATATATGTGTTATACCTATATTGCCAAAAGCAGTCATTTTGACTGCTTGACTTCCTTGGGCAATCTAGTGTTAAAGACTTTTTTTATAATTTGTGAAACAGATTTGTCCACAATGTTTTTTCAGTTTTTTTAAAATGCTTCTTACAGAGGATTTATTGTGATTTTTCAACACTTTAAACATTTTTGAAGTTAAAGTGTAAAAAATTGTGCGTTTTGCGTCTACCTCCTTTAGAAATTAAAAAAAACGTATAATTCGCTTTTTTTTGGTAAAAGTAAGAATTTTAAAAACTTGATGCCAACAAAAAAAAAAATAAACTGAGTTATGTTAGAATTAAAGCATGTTTAAGTTAAATTATTTATTCTTTTTAAATAAAACAAACATAAACTTTGCCGCAATTTCAACAGTTTTAAATGTTTTAAAATTAATCTTAATTAACTACATTATGAAAGCGAAAAACTTATCTTGGTGAAGCGGTTTTATTGCCGCTTTCTGAAACATAAGATATAATATTTTACTGAATATCACATTTTCGTTGTATCTAAATAAAAGTGAATTGAAATGGTAGAAAATCCTTACTTAAAGTTAACTAGGATAACTTGAACTTCGTATTGCCTCTCTACTACTTTTCAGATATCAAGATGTAAAACTAGACGAAATAGAAAGTGATGAAGGTTGCTATGGATTACGAAAATTGTTCAAATACACTCTGAAATAAGAGCATGGAAGTGAAGACATTTCTATGCTTTTCGTAAACTCTATTTAAGTTACTTTTCCGTTTCAATGGTAAATGGCGGGATTTGTGAAGCTTTCATCTCTTGTTCTGGCATCCCATTTGCACTGAGATGACATACCTAAACTCTGGTAAATGCTTTAAATTTCAGTTTCCATCGTATGGCTTGTGTTTATTTTTTCCACTAGGATTTTCGTAAGAAATGGCACAAGGATTTCGTATTTATTATACTTACTACAAGTATGGAAGCTGGGGGAGGCTCGAATAAATAGATACTAATGAAATGTAAAATTTTAGTTTCGCAGCACAAAATAAACCAGAATAAACGTAAAAGTGAAATAAAGTGACGAGAATAACGAAAATCTAAATATATACGCACGGCAAAAAATCTTGGAGTGAATTCCAATCAAAACTGGATTACGCTGGACCTATATGTAATCCAATGGAAAATTCTAATCCAATAATATGGATTGGAAATTTTTATAAATTTATTTTTGGTTTAATTCAGTATTAAAGTCTAAAATTTTGATTAAATTGTAGACATTAATGTTAAAAGTACTTAAGTTCGATACATAATAAAAAACTTTTCAAATATGACTGCAAAAAAGGCTAAAATATTTTCAAAAATTCGCATGTATTAAATTCCAATCCAAAATATGTATTAAGATTTCGTCAATATAATTTTTGGATTGAAAAATACTCCGGGATTTTTTGCCGTGCGAGTATATCGAAAATTCTTCTGGAATTATACGAAATGAGATTGAATATCCACGATTTTTTTTCCAATTTTATAGTAGAAGCCATATTTGTTCCGGCCTTACGCGAAAATCGCTCAACCTATTTTGATGCACGCAGGGTAAGTTAATTACAAAATAGAGGGATACCTAAATGATATTTAATATCGACCTACATAAGCATATGCTATTAAGAAATTTATCTTTTTTTGACCCGTTAAACTCTCCCCTGCTATCTCTTGGAAAACACAAAGCAATTCAGCGAAATTTTTAACCGTCATTTGATTCAACTGTTTTTCATTTATAGTCCAAAATCAAGTGTTTTATTTGAACTAAGCGAGAAAGTAGTAAAAACATTTACCAACCATTTATTTTAAATGCGTCTAAAATTATTTAAACGAAAAGTCTTTAAAATAAAGACACAATCAGTTAATCTGACTATCTGACAGAGCGCGCTTATTACGCCATTCAGTCAGAACAACTAACCGAGCACTAGTTTTGAATATATAGGCTATTATATTAGGCATGAATATAAGGCAATTATAAGTTAAAGACAATTATAAGTTTCAAGGGCAATATCTTCATCTAGAAATTAGATTAAGAATTTTTATGCTCATATTTTGATTTTTATACCCGTATGGTGAAACCAAAGGGTATATTAACTTTGCCTTACCGTTTGTAACGCCAAGATCCCGTCATCGCACAAAAAAATGAATTACACCAGTGTGTTTAGAATGATGAAAAAAGTTGAATTTAGCATGTCCGTCCGTCTGTCCGTCTGTCCGTCTGTCCGTCTGTCCGTCTGTCCGTCTGTCTGTCCGTCTGTCCGTCTGTCCGTCTGTCCGTCTGTCCGTCCGTCTGTGGCGCGGATTGCGGACGCACAGATTGAGCTAAAGACTTGAAATTGTACGCAGATTCGTTTTTCGTAAAATTCAAGGCTAAGTTCGTTAATGGGGAAAAATTGACCATTAGGGGGGTACCCCCCATACGAACGAAAACGGTTTTTGCGAATATCTCAAAAACGGTGCATCTTATCAAAAAAGTGCTAGAACAAAATTTATTTAGGATATGATTCTACATAAAACTCCCATACATCAAAATCCGATTGGAATAAATTTTAAAAAACCTTATTGAAAAGTTTGACTTCAAAGTGGAATTTTGATAGAATTGTTCACCGTTCACTTAAACTTCGAACTATGCCATATCACCATACGGGTTTCCAATAAGTCCCAGATTGGCAATTATAGCTTTTGTTGTTTTTTTTTAAAATCCCTTTTTTGCAAAATATGACGAGGAAAGTATGTTTTTTCGAGGTAACACTATAATATTCATTTGTTTGAAGTTTTGTATTTGAAAATCATCAATTTTCAGTGATTTTATATTACTTGAAATGAATATTAAGTGCTACTACAGATATGCATATAAATACATCCCAGCAATATATACACTAATAATAAAGAAAACTGATAATAAACAAGAAGAGTGGTTACAATGTCGCTGCTTTCTATGACAAAAAAAACAGTCAATTAGTTTAAATACTTTTCATTTAAATCAAATACATAAACAGTTGGCGCAAATTGAGCGGAATTTATTATTTGTTTCAACTGCTTTTTCGTTGAATCTAATGACATTTTTCCCTCAATGTACTTACAGGATTTTAATCGCCACTGAATGCTATAAATTAATTTGGAAATAAGTTTCCAATTTATTTAAATCTAACCGCTCCGTGCCCTGTACCCCCTTCCAAGATATCGCCTGAACCGCAAATTCACCGTAGAGGTTTTTCAAGTCGTTAATATCTATTGTCATACTGGAATTTCTAAATTCGAAACGGAAGGTCCTTTTAGAACGCAAATTTCCTTTTTTTTTCACTTTTTCTAGGAAAATTTCAATTAGGGAGCATTTAACATTTCTCATCACGAACCTCATGTTAAAGAGCCTTTCGGAATAAAATGAATATAATAAAATTTAAAGGATATAAAATTTTACACATTTTGATTTTAAGGTTTTTTGTTTGTATGTTCGAAAAAAATCAGTCAGGGTATTCACAGTCGTCTTTTAAATTGCGGGTAATTTTACCGCTCGGTAATTCAGTCAAATTTAACAGATTTTTACCGAGACGGTAATTTGGTTCATGTAAAAATGAATTGCCGGATTCGGTAATTGTAGACATACCTTGAGTCGTGTTTTCCGGCCCGGTTATTCGGTATCAAGAATCAACCGCGAGTGGCGCTAGTAATGTTTTTAGTTGTCAAATTTTTTCGCTGGTTATCTCATCGGACTACAAATTTTTTCAATTTTGATAGCCGTTGCCACAATAGAAATTCAAAAGAATACATCAAACATGGATTTAAAGGTATGTGATATATTTTACAATCAAATTCGCAGTTCATGATTTGGTCACGTATGAAATAAAAGCGCTGTTCTCAAATCTGTGCTGTGGGATGTTCACAGCAGAATATTTTCAGTCTTTTAATATTACCGAAAACACAGAATACCGAAAATTAAAAGAGGATTGTGAATACCCTCAGTATTTTGAAAATCTCTTGAAAACTGCACTTTTATGAAAAAATCTATAGGAAATACAATTTTCCACATTTTTTTCTTTTAATAGTCTCTACGTGTCTTTAAGGGCTCTCGAGATATTTAAAAAAATATTATTTTTTATTGTACATATTTTTTTCAAAACTAAATATGGAAGAGGAAAGTTTTGTGTTGATCACAACTGATATAACTGATATATTTTAAGCTTTTCCGGGGATTTGATCGTTATGTCCGGGGTTTTTCTCTCATGAGTCCTAGTTTTCTAAAATTTTTTAGGGCAACCCTTTATAAAGATATCCACATTTTCTCAAACTGGATTTTTTTATATATATTTCTAAAAACTAACCAAATTACTTTGATCCGGCAACGATGGGTCAACATTTTAGTTTAAAATACATTAATTTCACAAATCAGCAAGCCAACAACGCAATCAACTAAAATCAACTAAAAAGCTTTGGAAATTTAATGCTGTTCGATTTTAATATAATCTCCTTGTAATAACGGATTGCATAACTTTTTGGTAGATGCTTTTGGTCGAATTAATAACTTACTATGCCGTTACCAACAATGGTTAAATAATTAATAAAAGGATTAAAATTTTAAGCCAATGATAACGAGAGACTTAAATTTATTTAATAAAAACGATAAAAATTATGATATAATTGTGGTCCACTATTCTACAGGTTTGGTGTTTTATTGATTTTAACAGTGGTGAGTTATTATTTTTTGAAAATATATTTTAAAACGTGACACGCATCATTCAATTCACTTGAAAAATTAGATATCCAAAAAATTTTTCTTTTTATTGCACATTTTTATTGCAAAAAATGTGAAATAAAAAGAAAAAAAATGGAGAGAAATTTATATCTTTTCACTTATATACCACAAAAGCTCTTCTTCAAAAATCTATATTTTAATAACAAAAAAACGTAAAGCAGAAACAAAATCATCTCTTTTATACATATTTACAAAAATTTATAGGCACACAACAAGCAATTATGATCTAAAAAATATAACACACAAAGACTGTTCGGGAATTTTCCCTTGTGGAAAAAATCATTTAGCTATAGTTACTCTTGTTATTATTAAAACCCTAATCAAAAACTTAGGGAAAACATTTGTTACAGCATTAATTTGATAAATTATAATTAAAACACTTTTCCTTTATTCGCTTTACAATACAAAATAATAAAATTACTTATTGAATGTGTTTACATTACCGCATCACCAAAATGAAGAAGAAAATGTATTACAACTAGCCACATGGTTGGGTTTTTGAGGATCGAATTTAAGGGTTAGGTTACATGCTGAACCAGAAGACTAGAAATGGTTGGCCATATTTATATATATATATATATATACGGTCTAAACTGGTAATGAGTGGATATATTGTTGTACGGGATGAGTTTGGGTAAAAAAAAGTTGGTGAAAAAAAAACCAAAATTTCATAGTAGACAATGGTATACGATGGTAGGTATAACAAAATCCTGGTTAAATGGTTTTGTGAGGAATCGAGAATAGATGGAACCTTTCTGGACGACACTCTGGCACTGACGTGCTGGGGGTAATGTGTGGGTTCTAGATGTATTGCTTGATCGCATAGTCTTAAGGTACCCAACTATGTTCATATATGTGTAATGTTACAAGTGTAAGATTTAGGTATCGGGCCAAGGGATAATAAATTGCAACAATGTCAGAGAATTTCCGAAATGAAATAAATTTTCATCAAATTTCTCATTGTTGTTCTTCTTCTCTCGATTTCTCAAACCCAAGGGTCGCCAACAGGACTAAAATAGGACTCAGAAGGCAAGTAAGCAAGCAGGCAGGTCGCCAGCCAGTCAACAGCTGAAGGATCCAGGCGACGTAGTCGGGAGTAACTACCGACCAGCATCACCCGCACTTTTCGCCCCGTTAACATTCTTTTGGGTGTTGACGGGATATAGGGACTTTTCCATTTGCGGGGGCTTTCAAATCTCATCCTACTAATATTAGAAGGTTCCAGGATGTATTGCCAACGGAAGAGGTGATGGACTTTCGTGGCGTGGTGCTGGTGTTGTGTTATTCAGTTTTGTTGCGGATGGTTAAACAAGAAGAGCAGAGCCTCAGATGAGGATAATTCATCACAAAATTGATTTTTTTTCTTTCTTCCTTGCCGATATTTTTTTTCTTCTTAGACTTCCTTCTTCAACTGTCGGTATCTAGTAGTAATACGACGTTTCGTGGGGGCGATAAGTACTTAATCGATTTTTGTTCATTAGGGACTGATTAGCTGGTTATCTAAGACATTCGTCTTTTTGCTATAGACATTCAGACGGTGAATAGCAGTGGTATTACAACAACAACAATAATAATAACGAAATCAATATCGGTAACAAAAAGGCGAAGAACAAGCAAGCAGTTAAATTGTATTTGAAAGCAGGTAAATACATATTATAGATAGATAGATAGACACCTACACATAGGATCAGATGGAAGAATCCATAGAATCTTAAGGAAAAGAAATGATGTTGCATTATTTCCTTCGATCAAAGAACAAAACATGAACGAGGGCAACTTTACGAATTGCGGTCTATAAATATAAAAACTAGAGGCAAAAGATAACCTGGCTTGATTGGATTTTTGAAAGCTCGACAGGGATTTATTTTTTCTTTGCTGGTTTCTTGAAAAATTACCCTGAATTAAAGGAGGTTAAATGTTTGAAAATTAATTTCCGTATACCAAAATCGAAAACTAATTGGCATTACTGAAAATTGTTGATAATTTATCTTATGTTTTTTTACGTAATTATTTTATTAAATAGAAATCTTTTGGGAGGAGAAGGTAAATTCAAGGTTTTTAGATTTATTTGACCCAAATGTTAAGATTTGTGATTACACCAATAGAAGTAAAATACGTCACACTAATTTTCCCTCCATCCCCCTCGGCCCTCGCTATAAGTTTTTCCGATTTTTGTGTGGAAATTAAAGCACTGTCAGCAACCATCCCCTTTTTAAATGTTAGACGGACTTTATAACATTCCCTGAAGCGAAAATGAATTTTACACTTATAGAACCCAATTTTAAATATTTTGAAACAGTGGCATATACAAAGGAGTCTTTTAGTAACTTACAGAAGATTCATTGAAAATTCAATTTACTTTAACTTCTGAGGACTATGAATAATTTATTTGACATCACGAATTAAGTTTTTACAATTTACTTTGAAGTGGTTTGAAGTGGCTTGAAGTAATAGAATTGTATAATTCTTTCACAAACAAAAACTAGAGTCGGAAACTAACGAGGGTTGGGTGAAAAGTTCCGGAACAGACAATAAAATTTAAAAAATATTTATAGCCCGCACCCCTACATCAGAAGACATACACAAAATATTACCATGATCGAGTGATTGATTTTTTCCTTACTTTCAGCCATCGCAGTTTTCTCGAAAGCCGCTTGAAATATGGAAAAACAGTGTCACCATAGGTTTAGAACTCATACCATATGTTTGTATGTAAAACATTTATTAGTTTGCAAGAAAAAAAATTAAAAATTTTGAAAAACCTCCGACTAAAACAATTCTTTCTAAAAGGCTAAAAAAAAATTATTGGAGTAAATTGAAAATGGAAAATCCTACTTGTTGCTGGATTTTTCTAGCAAGGCTGATGCGACCCATACCACTTTTAAATTAACTGCAATAATTATTTTATCCAAGATTTGAAATTATTTTATCATTTTATAATAATTTTAAGTTTTTCTATCAGCTGTTAATATTATGTACTAGCTTTCATACCCGTCGTTGCCGGGTTAAGTTTTTCAAAGTTTTATTTTTTTTTTGATGGTCTATGTTGGAGCTAAACTTCAGGCCAATCGGCTCGGTAGTTTCCCCGCGAAAGGGTAACATAGAGAAAGAGCTAAGTTTCGAGATCACTTTACCCCCTCCCCTTACTCCCCCCACCCCTCGCGCTACTTTTCCGTATGCCTATGTTGGAACTAGAACTACCACAGACACTCACGCCAAATTTCAAGTCAATCGGCTCAGCCGTTTTTGCGTGAAAGAGGAACAGACAGACAGACACCAACTCATTTTTATATATTACAGTAGAATTCCGATAATTCGTATTTCAAGCGACCAGCAAATTCATACGAATTAGCGGGATATACGAATTATCGGGGTACGAATTATCGGGATTCTACTGTAGTATGATTAATTTTCTCCGCTATATAGGGAAATTATTGTATTCATGACGGAGACCGACTCGTAAACAGGGCCAGATACAAACTTTCTGATTCGTACGAAATCCCTTTCAGGCAAAATTTGAGGATGCCCGTACATCTGCCTGTCAGTCTGTTGGTCTGCCAGTCTGTCTGTCACTATGTACGTTTTACGTATCTCAAACACCTCGGGAACGCGTTGAGTTGGCAACTTGAAATTTTTTGTAAATGAGTTGTACATAAATCCTGGTTTTCCGACAACTTTTGGAGTAATAACGTTAGCAATAACTAGGGTGACCACACGTCTCTAACAATCATATCATATCATATCATATCATACTCATACTAATATATAAAAGTGAGTTGGTGTCCGTCTGTCTGTCTGTCTGTGTGTCTGTCTGTTCCTCTTTCACGCAAAAACGACTGAACCGATTGACTTGAAAATTGGCATGAGTGTCTCTGGTAGTTCTGGTTCCAACATAGGTATACGTAAAAGTAGCGCGAGGGGTGGGGGGAGTAAGGGGAGGGGGTAAGGTGAGTTCGAAACTTAGTTTCTGCGCTATGTTACTCTTTCGCGGGGAAACTACTGAACCGATTTGCCTAAAATTTGGCCTGAAAAAATTGGCCTGCTCCAGCCCCAACATAGACCCATTAAAAAGTAGCTAGACAGAAGGGGGAATAAGAGGAGGGGGTAAAGTGATCTGGAAACTTAGACGCGCGGCCGTTGGCCGAAGGCCAGGAGAGGGGGGGGGCCGAAGGGTGGGGGGTAATCCGCGAAGCGGTTCGGGGCGCAGCCCCTAGCTCTTAACCCTCTAGCCGGAATGACCGACAAAAGGCGGGCTACAGGGAATTCGCTTGATTATAACGGGTAACAATTTTAATCGCCGGAACGTGTTACACTGACTTTTGTAAGTTATCGCTTCACATGCTGGAAAAAATTTAGCCCTGTACGTTGTCTTGGTTACGGTCTGTCGCAAGTTGAAAGTCATATTTTGGTGAATTTTTTTCGGAAATATTCCGGTTAGAGGGTTAATATACATATTTAAACGAAAATTAAGTTTTTTAAAAAGTTCTCGAAAACTATGCGTTTTTGAGAAAAAATGCGTATAACCAATCAAAGAAAATAAAAATTTCCTGTATTTTTCCCCTTTATGAATTTCAGGCGTTTTTAACGGTTCTTTTTTTTGCAATACATATTTTTTCGGAAATTAAAATTGCAGAGGAAAGTTTAATGTTAATGACAACTGATTTTTTTAAATTCATAAATTTCTATCAAGTGATTTCCATCGCTAGAAGAATGAAGAAAACCGGCTCGAAATTGGTCCAGTGAATCAAAAGTTTTTATAGGAGTTTTAAAAAGAGGGGGAAGGGCGAATTCCTGTGCACCAAAAATGTACCGAATGGCGAAAATCGTATTAAATAAATTTTAATATCACAACTGATAAAGGGAGAACTGAGCGCATATACACAATCCATTGCCATGTGGATAAAAATAAAAAAAAGAAATTGCGAAAAAAATCAAAAAACCTTAGCTAATGTTTTATTTTTTTGACTCAAAAACTGCCCGACCAATTGAGCTTAAATTTTTACCAGAAACAGGCTCCTGATGGGTTTTCAGGGCAGACATGTCCGACCTGTTGGGGGGAAATTTGGATGTGAAAACATCCGCAAAAATAATATAATTTTGTTGTTTTTGCAGACCTTATAAGCCGAGAAATTCCAATAGGATTCAATGCTAAAAGGTCGAGTATAAACCATGAATCAGAAATGGTTCAATGGTTAAACACTAAATAGTTAAATTTTTATTTACATTTGTTGCTGGACAAATCTTTTGTTTTCGATGCCTGTCCCGGAACTTTTTACCCGCTTATCGTTGTACATAAATTTTCAATGAGTTTTGAAGATTATTTCTTAAGAGAAAGTTTTTTCTTTCTAATATATTCAATAAATTCCTCAAAAATGTTAAAATTCGATCATATACAAATTTTTTTTATTCATAACTGTATCTGTCATGTACTACCTATCACTTATCACCTGTTCTGATGGCTGTGGTTAAATTTCTGAGTCAAATTAACTTTTACGGTAGACGGCGTGCAACTAATACAAAATTAACGGCAGCATTAAATCAACCCCTCTAATATCTAACTATCTATGCGATAAAACTTCTAGTGTTGGTACATGCTTGAAATTTCATAGGAATATTCAACCAGTCGTAGGCATTCAAATAAATTTCATTCATGGGTGTGGGTTAAAGTCGTGATTACAGAATGTTTTAGTAAATAAACAAATGGATTATCCTTTAGCTAAAATATACACTGACTGATGGTGTTGATTGTTTACACAGGGGACAAAACTTTATGTAGGTATGTAGCGATTTACACATTATAATACCTACTAGGTAGTATTTGTTTAGTATAATATTTCACTATAGTTACAGTAATATACCTACCTAGTACCTACCCACAGCCCAATAGTGTAATGTAGTTATATGGTGAATTTTATACATAGAAATAGAGAATTAAGTAGAGATTTAGTTGAATTTGGTGAGACCTTTAGCCTACGGCATAATCAATGACTCCATTTCAGATTAACGTTCAAATCTAAATATACCTGTCTGGATACACATTGCTTTATTGTTTACACTTCGCCATAACATCAAATTAAAAGAGATTTACGAGTGTTGAAAATTTGATTTAAACAGTGATACGGGATTAGTTGACTTTGACTTTGTACATTGATTTGTTTTCAAATACCTACAAATAGATTATATTAAATGTTTAATTTAATTATTGTGATTAATTTTATGTGATTAAAATAAACATTTCAAAAAACTTATAGTTGTTTCGATCAAGCAAACATAAAAGAAGCTACAATTGCCAGTGGCCAAGCGACAAATGAGGCAAAACAAAATTTTTATGAGAAAAATCCATTTGGATTTTGATGTATGGAACGGTCATGTAAAATCGTATCCTAAACGCATTTCGTCTCTGTAAATTTGTTGATAATTTGTTGATACCGTTTTCGAGAAAACAGAAAGAAAACATTCAATTTGTATAAAAGAGTTGGGAAGGAGTGGTCCAACTGGATTTTGATGTATAGATAAGTTATGTAAAATCATAATCTGAACACATTTGATCTTCGAAATTTTTTCAATACGACTCACCGTTTTTGATTGTGAAAAAATTGTGAAAAACTATTCCGTTTGTATGGAAGTGAGAGAAGTCAAAAATTTAGCCTTGTCAGTTATGAACATTAATATAGAATTGAACTCTTCTTTATTTTTGCTTCATGGTGGCAGACGCTGGTGTTACGCAGCGAAATAACTGAAGCCACAAAACTCCGGGAATTCGAGATCGAGGAAGGTCTCGAGTTTTTGAAGGACCCCCGAGAAAAGTCTCGAGTTTTTGAAGGACCCCCGAGAAAGGTCTCGAGTTTTTGAAGGACCCCCGAGAAAGGTCTCGAGTTTTTGAAGGACCCCCGAGAAAGGTCTCGAGTTTTTGAAGTACCCCCGAGAAAGGTCTCGAGTTTTTGAATTTGTCTACAAATTTTCGGTTTTCTCAAAAGGTTTCTAAATTTTCGATCGTTGAAAGAAATTTTTTCAAAGGTTTTATTTGTCGATCCTCCCACCAAATTTTCAGCGATTGTCCCAAAACTAGTATAACCAATTTTATAAAGGGTGATCCAATAAAAGCTTCCTATTTTTTTTTTTAATAAAGCACATAATAATTAATATATTGAGGATAATCTTTAAGTTGTTAGTTTGGTTCATGCCATTTAATGTTTAAAGATAATTTCCTTCAAATGTTGCCCACGACTAACTCTTAAATGGTCCATTCTGTGGGTCCAATTTTCGACCACTCTTTCAAGCATATCGGTCGGTATTCCGCGAATAGCCCGGGTTATGTTTGCTTCCAAAGCTGTAATCGTTCCGGGTTTATTGACGTAAACAAGAGATTTCACATATCCCCACACAAAGTAATCCAATGGTGTCAGTTCACAAGATCTCGGCAGCAAATTAACAGGACCATTTCTTGAGATGATGTTTTCATCGAACGTTTCCGTCAATAAAGCGAATGTATCATTAGCTGTATGACATGTAGCGCCATCCTGTTGAAACCACAAGTCAGATACACCAATATCTTGAATTTTTGGCAACAAAAATTCATTGATCATTGCTCTGTAGCGAGCTCCATTGACAAAAACACGCACTCCTTCCGCATTTTTAAAGAAATACGGTCCGATGATGCCGCCTGCCTATAAACCGCACCAAACAATGCATTTTTCGGTTTGCATTGGTAGCTCTTGGATTGCTACTGGCTGTCAGGGATCCCATTTACACTACTATCGTAGTTTTACACTACTATTTTGACATAATTTGACCTAACACTACTTACACTACTGAAAAACTCAAAACACTACCATTTTCGCCCTATAAAAAACGTGCTACAAAGAAAGTTAAAATTTGGTTTAGATGTTCGTCGGGGGTCCAGCCCTAACATAGACCCATTAAAAAGTAGCCCGAGTGGTGGGGGAGTAAGGGGAGGGGGTAAAGTCATCTTGAAACTGAGTTTTCCCTCTATGTTACTCCTTCGCGGGGAAACTACAGGGAGTGGACAGGGAGGCCACAATGGACCTATGAACGGGGGGTGAACCGCGAAGCGGTTCGGGGCGCAGCCCCTAGTGTTGTCTCAATGAAACTCCAAATGACTGTTAAAAAAGTTGACACTACTGAAATCCCTCTGACACTACTATTTTTCGATCAGTAACACTCCGCTTTTCACTTTTGGGGTGGGAACCCTGCTGGCTTGCCCAAACACGGCAATTTTGCTTGTTAACGTAGCGTTCAGTGGGACGATTATGACGACCAAAATGTGAAGGAAGAGCTCTATAACAATTCCTAACTGAGCACTGATTTTGGAAATAAGTTTCTACAATTAGTAAACGTTGTTCACACGTAAGTCTATTCATGATGAAATGGCACTGAATACTGAACACAAACGTCATATAGACAAGCCAGTTGACACATAAGAACTGTCAAAACAACCCTATTGGAAAAAGTACCTCCAATTGGATCACCCTTTATATCTCTTGCAGGGTACGACATTTTCTTAAAATATAAATATATCAAATCAATTTTGTGAAATGAGAAAACCTTATAGACATAAATTTTTTCTACCATAAATGAAAATTATAATAAAAGAAAATTAAATATTATTAAACCATTCAGATATCCACGGTCGTTTTTTCTAGCGTTTGATTGAAAAATCCGGAACAGTTTAGTTTTCAAGGCGTCGGCGTCGGAATCCCGGACATATGGTCACCCGTACGAAATTCGGCAAATTAAAATCCTAAAATTTTAAAAGGTCGAGAAATTCAATTTAAGAAAATAAAGAATGACATTTTATACCTACTATTAACTATTTTGGTGAATTAACCAAAAAATTTCTACAAAATAAAAAAAATCAAATAGGGTAAAATACCCAGATCTGAGCCCCCTTAAGCCTTTTTTCACTTCTGACCATATTTTCTTTGTCTTCCGTATACTTTCTGAGAAACTTCTACTTACTGGTCGAAAGTATGGAATGTTTAAATTAAATTAACATATTCCTCAACAATTTGGATAAAAAAAGAATTATGTGCAAATGTGGAAATTATCCCAAAATCCAGTTCTGAGCCCCCCGTATTAAATTAAGTACGCCTAGTAACTTATAGAAATAAGAATTGAATTCGAAGAATAATTGGTTTCATCACGTTGTGAAATGTGGTTTAATCGGCTCAATCGCGCACAATTCTTGTTTTAGCCGGAAAATTAACAGTAGTGCTCAGAACTAGTGGTCAGATCTGGATACTTTACCCTATCAATAAAATCTATTTGATTAGAGAAAAATTTCTATGAAAACTGAATCTTGATTTGAAAGAAAAAATCGATATGTAAACTTTGAGAACAATTCCTTATCTAAAATTCAGGTAAATCATCTTTAGGTTAATCATATTTTATATGGATAATGGATATGCACATGGATATTAAAATAGAATCTTAAGCACACTATCCCAAGGTAGGTAGAATCCTTTTTTCAATCAGTTGATTATTTCGACCGTATGGGTCAAATGATATATAACACAGTTTACCCCAATGTGATCCATCAATTTTGTATGCTTAAAGGTTATATTTGTTCATAAAGAGAAATTTAAATAGTCCATTTGTTTATTTATTATTATATCAAATCCGAACGCATATTTGAACTGAATAATATATTCCAGTATCGAAATTTCACTCTTACTTTTATACTTCACTTATAGACGACTTCTCGTCTGCAAAATGTCGAAATAATACGAAAAACCCAAATATACTTTTTCACCGTATTGTTTCACTTCGTATGATATTTTCCCATTCTCTGAGCTTTTTTTCGTTCAGTTTTTTTTAAAGAATGGTTTATGGATGGTGTGCTGCCATCGTATAATATTTTTTGGGGCTTGTGGCACCACCATCTGGTGTTCATTCATATCAGAAACCGAAAGGCACTCAGGCACAATATCGCAAGGATCCTAGATTCTATACTATATAGGCAGGAAAAAAAACTGCCTGAATATGTTGCTTATATTGTTGAATCGACCGACCAACGAGCACCGAAAGTAGTTCATATATTATGGCTTCTGTTCTTATATCAGTATCTGAAATATACATTTTTTTTGTTGTTGTGAGGTTTCCTCGCTGTAGACAAAACCTTTGAGAAAATCTCAGTCAATTCAATGTCTTCCACCAATTCTTTTTCAAAATGTGAACACTTACTCTGGCAGGAAATCTCATTTCATCTCACCCCGTCCGTCTATTTGTCATATAGTCGTCGTATCTACAATATTATAGACTCAGAAACGGCGCGAAGTTATTTGATAAATGAGAATACATTTGTTTCGCATTTTAACCAAAAAAACAGCGAAAAGGAAAAATATTTTGTTTCTATAATTTTTCAGTATATTTTTCATTCATAGATTTGAGCGTCATATCAATTTTTCAGAATTACATTCTCGGGAAAATCGAAAATAATAAAATTGAAACAATGTGCTGAGATTATTTATATGGAAATTTTTCTTCTCTATAAATTTTATTTGCACAAAACGGGAACTATTCAGTGAAAAATATGTTTAAAATTAAAGTTTATATTTTGTGGGGAAGTTTTGTTTTTGTTCTTGATATGGTGAAAAATTTAAATCATGCTATAATAGCTTAATCATATTTTTTGTCAAAATGTCACGCAACGATAGGCGACCTTGACTAGATGATATCCAATTCATAGAGATATTCATTTGTGAATATTAAATATTGAATTAGAGGTTTGAAATTTGATATCGTCCCTGTTCAGGTAAAACTCATTAACTACATTTTCATAGTTTAGAGAAAATTGCAATTTAAGGTTATTTTTTAAGCGAAAACTCCAATTTTGCTAGAAAAAAATGTTTATGCAGAGGAAATGTTATCAATATAATTATTCCTTTATGGAATATAGTGTTATAACTAAAAAAAATTTACGAACAGATCTTCATGGGATTTTGCACTTAATGATTTTTACCTGAAACATTTTGTGCGAATAATGTAATTAATGATGTTATCTGTGACAGAAAACTTATTTATTTATTATTTTATTGTTCATAATAATACGATAATACAGAAAAAATTGAAAATAAATGGAACTTAGTTCAGATTTCTGTATCGCTAAAATCGCCTTCACTAGGGTCTGAAATATCGGGTTCCGGTATGCTTTCAGTGATATTTTTTGAACATGGTAAATTCCGGTACCATGGCTGTAGTTCTTCAAGAATTATATCTGTGTCACAGAGTCGTATTAAGTCATTTTTTTAGCTGAGCTTATCTGTAGCTGTGATAAATATGCCTTTTTAAGTTGGACATCCTTATGTGGTCTTCCACGGCCTATGTTGATTGATTTGTATTCAGATGTATGGTCATATCTATATTGAATCTTGTGCGGTTCATCCTTCCGATACATCAGTGATTTAATTTTCAACCAGTTTACTTTATTCCCTTGCTCATCAGTGGTTCTGTTTTTAATTAACTTTGAAGATAAGTCATGTAAATCATATAAATCGTGATATTTCAGCTCACATGCTATGTACGGATCGCGATTTCGATTTTTTCCTCGCTTTGAACGTGCGTTTTTGAAAATATTGGCCCATACATTCATAAGGAAAATATTAACGTTCTTTTTTTCGTGCTCAATGGCTGAATGCATGGAATCGCATTCCATGTAGGAATGACCCGACTCTAAAAACTTATGCTCGATTATTTGCAAGTGAGTGTTGGAAACTGTATACATTAAAATCGCTGCAATGTGTTGGTTCCGGTTCTGACCTCCGCATGTGTCAGAAAATAATGATAATTCAGTAATGGCGACAGGTAGTTGACTTATATATTTAAATAAAATTGAGCCAATTTCAGAACTTCCGCGTTTCCCATTTATTTCATTGTTTTAAGAAATGAAAAAACTCTTTCCAGCTAAAACTCATTAAGTACTTAATGATTATTTGCTGATAGCAAACGTATTTAAAATAGCAAATAATGATTATTTTCATTATTTTAAAACCGTACCGAACATTTTTTTGGACTTCTAAACATCACACCTCGTAGAAGTTGGTAAAAGCATAAAAACTATCGAAAAACCCGGAAAACACAAAAAGTGTAGTTAATGAGTTTTACCTGAACAGGGTCGATATAGTGATAAATAAAAGAGTAACATTTGTCTGTATCCCGCGATTTTTTATGAATGGGACGCTAATAGCTTTCAAATGCAATAAACCGCGTCAGAATTAGGGATGCCGAGGATACCTCGATGTTTGCGAAACATCGAGGTATCGTTGAAAAATATCGAGTTTTAACCTCGATGTTGAACAGGCCGATATATCGAGGTATCGATGTTGTTATCCACGATGTTAGAACATTACTCTTCATAAAATTAGTAGAGAAACTAATTTTAGGCCTAGAGGGACTAGTTTTTAGATAGATTTAATATAGCCAATCTACTTATAGATTTGTTTAAATTTTCTTTGGTATCAATTTTCTTTGGTCTGTCAGTCTTTCTACAAGATTTCGCAAAAAATACCAGAGCTAGCCATGAAAATTTACAGATAAATTTGGTCCTGATGTGGAAATTCGTTAACCGGAAGTAACCAAAACGGCGGCTTTTTAAAAACTACGATTTAGTTTTTTGCGATTTATTCCGAAACTAACCATTTTCCAGTAGTCTTGGAGACAATAAAATTTGCTACATTTATGTATTTTACTAGAACTCCGTATCTCAAGCCGTTATATAGATATGCCGGTATTTCAAAAAAATTAGTTTTTTTGGCGAATATCTCGAAAATTAACGGGTTTTTGGTGGTTCAACGTATAAGAAGAATTAAAACCGTGTTAATTCTACCTGTGTGTACTCCACTCACAGTAGAGCATCCGCCAGATGGCTAAATTATTTATTAAATTTCACTTTTTCAAAACATCGAGGTATCGATGTTTTCAGGACGATTTTTTTTTTGACATCGATGCCGCCTTAAAAAAACATCGATTTTCGATCTATCGAGGTTTCATGAACGATGTTGCATCCCTAGTCAGAATCGGTTTTGGCACACCCACACACATACGAATTAAGTCGATGGATACACATTCCACACTCAGAAAAATGTTCAGGTCAACTTTTTGTCAGGTTAACTCTGACCTTACAGAGGTGTCTGTAAGCCAGCTAGCGGTCAGAGTCAACCTATCTAAGGTCAACTCGTGCAGCTCCCAATGCCCTACTTCACTTGCTGGTGGCTTAATTTCAGAATTTCTCCGACCACAGGTCAACTCAGTTTTACTTGCCCACATGCAGGCGAACGCGCGCCTGCCCGAGGCCAATTACGTCGTATGTAGGTCGTCGAGTTAGCCTCCATTTTTCTGAGTGTATACATTTTTTCTAAAAGCGCATAATTTTCGAGAAATTTCAAAAAAACTTTTAAAAAAAATGTATGGGAGGTACCCGTTATAGCTAAAGTTAGTTTCCCAAAAACTTATAGAAATCCGAGGTTTTCGTAAAACCTATTTACAACAAAATTCAAGTCGGTAGCTCAACGCGTTCTCGAGTTATTTAAGATACGTGAAATGGCAGATGCACGGTGATCCTAATAATTTTATTTTAAACGGATTTCGTACTAATCAGAAAATTTCTATCTGCCCCCGTTCTCAAGTCGGTCTCCGTCATGAATACAATACTTTCCTTCTATCGCAGATGAAAGTAAAAAGGAAATCAATGACCTTCAATGGGATTTTTGGTTTTTTTGCTCATACATTCAAGCTTGAAAATCTAAAAATAAATTCAGAACTGTGAGTAATAGTGGAGTACAAAATTATGAAATCAAGAAAGAAAAAAGAAAAGGTTCAAACTGTACTTAAATTGGTTGCACGTCCACAAGGGTGAATGCATATGAACTAGTAATAGGGATATAAGATTTTACTTGTCAATATATATATTTCCACGCTGTTTAATTTAAGTTCTAATCATTTCCCATGTCAATATCAATTACGATACCAATTTAGACAAATTTATTTCGTTTCGAAAAAGCCTTTTGACGCAATTACATCCAAAAAAAAAAAGGTAAAGGTACGGCAGGAAGACGAGGATTAGTAACAAGACGACAACAACGAAAGGACATATCGAATTGGTTTGGTTATTTATAGAAATCTCCTTACGTTTTCGAATTCTTTCTCCTGCCGATCGATCAGGACCTATCCTTGTAACTTCTTAGTTCAATATAAAGTAAACCCATAGGTAAAGTGTACCGAAGAAGGGCTTCTGCCAACACATTGTCCTTTGCCCACATTCCCAAGATGAATCCCAGTATCGAATAGGGTTATGTTTCCACTATGCTATGTAGGTGTATATAACTAACCTAGATTTTTCGTATAATAAAAGTATTATGTTTGGAAAGCACCAGGATGTAGGTACACTGTGTATATAGGGTATACTAACTAGCCAGCCATGCTGAAAAGCTAAACAAAATCGATGTGTAGGGACGATTTAACATTTGTTAGTTGACGGTCTGTGATCGGTTTTTAGAATTCTGTTTTTTTTTTTTTTGTTTTTATATATACTCGTAGTAAACCCGATGCCATCACAGGGCTTTACTCACTCAATCGCATTTCACCTGGATGTTATTCCATATCGGTCTATCGGTCGGTCGGTCGGTTTGGCTGGTTGTTTGGTGTGCGGTTCAATTGTATTTACACAAATTTCTTATTTTCTACCTTTGTGTGTCGGTTGAATAAATCAAATAATCAGTGAAACACTCCCCCTATGGCAGTAATTTTTTTTATGCTGTGTGTCCTTTTGCATGGCCCATCGAATCCGTTCTCCTTTCGGGCAAAATATCTACAAATTTTTGTGTACATATATTATACATACGTACTATATCGATAGCCATACTATAATAAAAATCATTCAAAAAAATAAAGGACGCTAAAATGGAATGATGGGTGGTTAGGGGAAAAAGATTGCCAATGTTAGGCTAGGCAATGAATGGTCTCGTCGGTTTGGCATCCAGGCACCAAGTCTCGTAAATTGCGTTCCGTGTTTGATTCAAATCACTTTAGGGACCATTGAAATTCCTAAAATAAATTGAAAGTTGTGTAATTGGTAATTGATTACGAAGGATTCAACAATTTTTTTTTCCTGCTTTTATGTCGTAAATTTACGAGAAATTTTATGCTCTTCAATGAAATTCACAAACACACAGATATAGCGAGGTCATAGAAAATTCACTATACTTAGACAAAAATCGAATAGAGTATTGAAATTTTAATGTTTTTTTACTACTTTTTAATTGTAAGTTTGATTTTTCTGTCCACTCGCAGATTTTTGGTCGCCTGTAATTTTTGACAATATAAAGTACGTTGGTAGGGGGTAAAAGCGATTTATATTTAAGAGGCTGCGATTTTTTATACGGGATTCATTATAACCGTCACACCATTACCGACCCCGTTTCCTTAAATCTGTGACGTATTTTATGGACAGTCCCTAACATAAAAATGTTGATTTAGTTGAAAGGTGTGAGGCCTTGGCCAATCTACTCTCCGCAAATATTGCAATGTTTTGTAAAGATTTTTTTTTTGCAAACGTTACATCAAATGAAAAGAATTTTGACGACAACAAGTTTTTAGTATGTTTTTTTTTCTAATAGAGGCTTTACAACGTTATTTTACGTATCACGGTTATTTTACATTCCACGGCCAAATTCTACATAGAAAAAAAAAACACGATTTGAAATAAACCCAAGGAGGAACAAATATCAAATGTGCGCCGCATGTGAAATTTTTTTAAACAGAGAGTGTCGCAATGATTGAAATTAACAGATTAACAATGGACCAAATTTTTTGAAATATATGCGGAAAGTACTTGAAAAAATACGCCGCAGGCGAAAATTTTATTTGAAGCCATCCCTAGTCGAAGTAAAGTACATTTTACATGATGACTCATCATTTTTTCTACATTTTACCTGATAACTTGTCATTTTTTCTACTGTTTCACGAGTTGTAACACTAAATTGAAAAATCAGAGACAAAAATTTCTTTTTCGGGACGCCCCGGTACAATATGCGTAAATCCGGGACTCTCTCTGCCATTGCAGGACTTATAGTCACCAGTGGCTTAGCCAGAGGAGGGAGGGGTTCGAAAAAAAAATTTACTGAGACCCTCTGGGCCCCCGGATCCGCTTTCTTCTTCCAGCCCTCTGGCTCTGCCACTGATGCTCATCTTAACTCTATCACACCCTGTTCTTATTCTCCTTATTCTTTTACTTCAATGGCGCTTCAACCCATTTTTTTCAAATGTTAAAAAAAACTTTAAACATCGAGTTTTCCTTATTAGCATCAAGTTTTCCTTATTGCAAGCTTGCCGAAATGATGAATTTTAATTCGTCCAATTCCAGTTCGTCCAATTCCAGTTCGTCCAATTCCAGTAAATATTAAAACATCTTTTCAGATTTGAGAATACTCAATCTCACAATATTAAGTTGAATAGTTTTTTTTTCCTCAAAAAACCATTAATTTCTGTTCAAAGATCGAATAGAAAATTGAGTTTTGTTAATAGTAGTTTTACATCCACAAACAACTATTAGTGGGTTAATATTGTTTTTTTAAGTGGAAATCTAAAAATTGTTTCTGGTGAATTTTTCCCTTAACTGATATGAAAACAACACTTTTTTCACATTCTGTATAAGAATGTGAAAATGAATTTGACCCAAAAGCGAAATAAGTTGTTTTACATGAAAACTACCTCCGAATGAGATAATTATTAGTTAAGTAAGCATGTCAATTCCCCATAAACGTTAAAATTAGGCTTTAAATACTTCCGTTTTGCCTCATCCTAATTTTAGCGTTACTAATTACTAGTAAAAGTCCTTCCCAGACAGTCCTTTAAATATCCGAAATCCCCTCGTTTAAACTAGAACTGGATTTTGTGTCCAGCAGTGCGTAGTCAGATTACATTCACAGCTACGCTTGATATTACCACACCCAATATGACCAATTTGCTGTACGAAAAGAATGTGAATTAAGGTAAAAACAGGAATCTAACGAAAAACCAAACCGACAACCTGTCCACAACAAATCGTTTCTGTAGTTCAAAATGACATCAGAAGACACATAGCCTTACCTACTGTCAAGGTTGAAAGTACCGACAACAAATCTAATAAAGAATAGGCAAGAAAAAAAACCTAAGAAAAATTACCCCCAATCAATACGTTGTAAGCATTGGTCCTCAAACCATTAAAATTATAACGCAATACTTCAATTCCATCGTACGCATAACTCAACTGGCATGTTAAAAAGACATTTCTGCTAAAAGACGTTTGCTAAATTACACTTTCCTATAGCGTCGCAAAAATACGACAGAATAAAATAACCTGCCCAATGGTGAGATTCTATACGATTTTCATACCTTTCGTTCTTATTCCGGGACCTACATCTAGATTAGAGGGACATCCGGTTCCTTGGCCACAACAAGAGAAAATTCCAAAGAAAAGAAACGTTTTGATGGTTGCGTGGACACTTTTTAAGGCACCATCGCACCAGGTTATTGGATATAACAAAGGTTTTTAATGTCCTGTCATAGTGAATTTCGTCGCCAGCCACCCATTACAACCCCTTCATCGAACCAACATAATGTCGGAATCGAGTGAAATGGAAAACGTGAAATCATAAGAGATTTGAACGGCTCGAAAATAAGGAACCGGCACGAGATCACTTTTCTTTTGCAATTCACTTTTTTTTCTTTCATTTTTCTTATTTTTTTCACAAAGTTTTCATTTTATTTTCCTCACGTTTGTCTCTCAAATGTTTATAAATCTTTTTCTCAAGTAAGTGTTCTTCGCCACTTTGGACACCCACCTTTAACCGATGGCAATATAAAATGTACAACAATACCATCCACTTTATCCAAACTGGTCGTCCTTTCAGTTGTATTCTCATGGTATTTCCTGGAAAATGGGCAGACTAACCAATCTATAGAGTGCAATTGTAATGCCAAAAGTAAAGTATATAAAAGGGCTTTTGATTTACCCTATAATGCGAAACGTTATGGAAAGCAACCGAAGGCAAAGAAGCATCAACCTTACACGAACAGAGGCAGTGGTTAGATTTACTTGTTCTTCCGTTTCAAATATATAAATTTCTGGCATGGCGTTGCATGGCAAAGAAACTTATTTTATGGCTGTAAAGGCCAAATTGTAGATTTTAGAGGATACTAAATTTCTGGCGATTCCTTCTGCTATTGCCATATACCACTCTACTTCTTCTCGCGTTGAATCTTACTAAAAACTGGTGAATGTCCCCACCATTATTATTTCTATTTCGGCTTCCTGTTCTTATATCAACCGACTTTTTTCTTATATGTGTATATATTTTAAGTGGATGGAAAAGGAATTTCTTCCTAAAATTTTTAATGTGAGTGCAATATGAACGACTTTTTACCCGGCCGATGACGCTTCTGCTGCCAAGAATTCGCTCAAGGGTTCATAAAACACCCAGAAATGTCCCGAACAGAAGACAATGTAATTTTTCAAGAGTTCACAATATTTTCCAATATGGTATATATTTTTTAACCCATATATAAATTTTTTATATGCCTTTAGAGAATCGCGTCAATGTTTGAGGTAGGAACACAAAAGAGACACAAATGTGTGGAATTTTATTCGCAAGGAATGAAAACCTGTAACAATTCCAAATGCGAAGCATACAGGAAGGAATATTATGTATCTTTACTCTGTAATACACTGAATTAACTTGCACAAAGCATATATCGCACATGGTCCCGTAGACTGTAGTATCTCAAAAAAATGTGTTTTTGAGTAATTATTCCATTATGTAAAGGAAAATTGACTGAATCAAATGAAAAACAAATTTAAATGTAAACGTAGTCCTAAAATTTATTTATTTTTGGTTTTTTAAATTCCCATTTTTTAAAATTTAAATTGATTTTGTGGAAAACAAACCTAACTCTATCTTTTATTATTGCAAAAAAAAAAAAAAAATAAAGCAAATGATCTGTAAATTATTATCAAAAGAGTAATAAATTGAAATATTACTGTACAGACAACAGAAAAAACAATTATTCATAAACAATTATTTTGAAATGAAAACTTTGAATGCGTTTTTCTCAAAATGGCCGATTTTGAGATACTACAGTCTACGGGACCATGTGCGATATGTGAAGTGGCCGAAAAAATGGTTTTCCCCTGCTTAAATGTCGTTTTTCTTAAAGCTTCAAATGTAATAGTTAGAATGGAATTCCCATAAGGAACATTTTCAGTCCATGGACAAAAATGTGTACAAATCTTCTTCGGAATTTCTCATTAAAGACAAAAAATGGTTTCGTGAAGAATTTTTTTCAACAATAATAATGAAATTTTATTATTTACTCATTTTGCTGGCAAGAAAATAAAATGCATGGCGGTAATGTTGTTGCAATGTGTTTAATTATACCCGTATGGTGAAACCAAAGGGTATATTAACTTTGCCTTACCGTTTGTAACGCCAAGATCCCGTCATCACACACAAAAATGAATTACACCAGTGTGTTTAGAATGATAAAAAAAATTGAATTTTCCATGTCCGTCCGTCTGTCCGTCCGTCCGTCCGTCTGTCCGTCCGTCCGTCTGTCCGTCTGTCCGTCTGTCCGTCTGTCTGTCTGTCTGTCTGTGGCGCGGATTGCGGGCGCACGGATTGAGCTAGAGACTTGAAATTTTGCGCAGATCCATTTTTCGTAAAATGCGAGGCTAAGTTCGTTAATGGGCAAAAATGGAACATTAGGGGGGGTACCCCCCATACGAACGAAAACGTTTTTTGTGAATATCTCAAAAACGGTACATCTTATCAAAAAAGTCCAAGAACAAAAGTTATTTAGGATATGATTCTACATAAAACTCCCATACATCAAAATCCGATTGGAATAAATTTTAAAAATTGTTATTGGCAAGTTTGACTTCAAAGTGGAATTTTGGTACAACTGTTCGAATTTTGATACGAATATCACCATACGGGTCTCCAATGATTGCCAGATTGGCAATTATAGCTTTCGTTATGTTTTTTATTGTACCATCAAACATAATAAAAAGAAAACCGAAACTTAATGGAAAACCGTACAAGAATATATCCAAATATTTACATACCCAAAGAAAATTTTTAAAAAATGGGCTGCAGGTGATTTTGGCACCCCTTAAAAGCTGTACCTAGTGCAGCAACTAGTCTAATCAATTCGATTAAAAGTTGGACTGGGACTTCAAATCTCAATTAACAAATTTTGAAAAAAAAGCATTTTTTGGGAATAAATGTAACAAAACATGCACCACAGTTAAATTTTTAGTTATTGTAGAAAGTTGTTATGTGGGCAAAAAAAAGTCTACTAAAAAATATACTACAGACGATTTTTATACCCGTGTGGTGAAACCAAAGGATATATTAACTTTGCTTTACCATTTGTAACGCCAAGATCCCGTCATCACACATAAAAATGAATTACACCAGTGTGTTTAGAATGATAAAAAAAAGTTGAATTTAGCATGTCCGTCCGTCCGTCTGTCCGTCCGTTCTTCTGTGGCGCGGATTGCGGGCGCACGGATTGAGCTAGAGACTTGAAATTTTGCTTGGATCCGTTTTTCGTAAAATGCGAGGCTAAGTTCGTTAATGGGCAAAAATGGACCATTAGGGGGGTACCCCCCATACAAACGAAAATGTTTTTTGTGAATATCTTAAAGACAGTGCATCTTATCAAAAAAGTCCAAGAACAAAAGTTATTTAGGATATGATTCTACATCAAAATCCGATTGGAATAAATTTTAAAAAATCTTATTGGAAAATTTGGCTTCAAAGTGGAATTTTGATACAACTGTTCACCGTTCACTTAAACTTCGAACAATATCATATCACCATACGGGTTTTCAATAATTGCCAGATTTGCAATTATAGCTTTTGTTATGTTTTTCTTCAAAAACAGTCCCTAGTAAAGTGACTAACTAAAATTGTTCAACTTTATTTTTTCTTATATGTTGCATTCTAAGAAAAATACAATTTTCTAAATTATTATCTTATAATTTCACCCCACATTCTGTAGGCTTTCCGATGATGAAGGCCCACCGGGGAAAGCCAGGTAAATCTCCATGGCAGGTCAACGGTGATTATTCTGCTATATCCAACTTCCTTTTTTAAAAAAAGTTAATAAGTTTCTCCACTGCGGTCATGTCAAAATTCTGACATTTCGGTAGTCAAAAATTATTTAATTTCAGAAAAATGCACGTTCAATTTCAGCAAAAAAACCGAAAAAACAGCTTTCTCCACCTAACGGTGAGATGATACATTTCTTACACAATTAAACCTCCTATGATGAAAAGTTTTATTAAAGTCGAATTTGGATAACTGCAAAACTTCTATAAGTTAGACCCGTGGGACGAACCCGTGGGACGAACCCGTGAGATCCCACTTATCCAGGTCTGACTGTATGTTGAATTCTTTTATAAATACAAAAACATTTAATAGTTAGCTCAAGTACTAACTGAAGCAGAAAGTTGAAATTTGGCACAGAACATCCTTTACATATCAAAACGTTAACTTCTTCCGAAAATGCGAAAAAATGAACCATTCCTTCTCTCCCCTCCCATAAAAATGAAAAAAATTTCGCGATTTTCTCGAAAATAGTTCGTTTTTTTTAAATTGAACAAAAAGTGTTTCGAATATGATTCCACATAACTTTTCCATACATCAAAATTCAATTGGAGACACTTTTCGAAAATCTAATTGGATTGCATGACTCCAATTGGAGTTCGCAGTCAACGATAACAGCATTGAAATGCAAAAAACCGAGTCAAAATTGGTTGATCTTTGCTGGTAGAGCGTGATCTTGTAGCCCTATCACACCTAAGTCTATTTGGTCTTAAAATTGTATAAATATGAGAAATAGATCTATGGGAAAGAGATAGGACAATTGACTGCGGAAAAATCGGGCAGAGAAAAATGTATTGTATTTCCTTTGTTTACACAATTGAGTCGAAAAGTTATACCGCAAATATTTTTCGAGCAGAGTGGCGCTAAATTAAAAAAATTAATGGCGCTAAATTTAAAAATTGAGCTCATACTAATTGAAAAAACTGGTTTTTACCGTTTACAGAGTATTAGACGAATTGAGAAGAATATTTAATTTTTCTATGCGTTTATTCGTCCAAAAATTGATATTGAAAGTTGATCTCAAAACTTAACACGTTCGTGACATCGTGTACCACTGGTGGTACATGTACAGTTTTTTAAAACCGCGCGAGTAAATAGTGCGGTAGTTTTTTTGTGGAAGTAATATAAAAACACGCAACGTGTACCACGAATGGCGCACAACCGCCAGAAAACAAATCGCTCGTATACCACCCGTGGTACACGATGTCCAAATGTAAAAAAAGTTGAAAAAGCAAATGTCACGAACGTGTTAAGTGTGCCAATTTATAAAGGCAAACGTAAATTTTCAGCGCATTTGATCTTAAATTCGAGAAGTTGGTCTGAAGTATATCGGGTCGCCCTTTTCTAAAAAATATATTTATCCTTCTCTTACCAATGGAGAATCATCATTTACTATTTTAATTTAAAATTTAAGGCCAAATCATCTTAGGTGTGAGGGGCTTTTGAGAAAGGTAAGAATAAAATAAAGTAAAATAACACTGATAAGGGACTGTCCATAAAACACGTAACGATAATTTTCGACCTTTCGAATCCCCTTCCCCAACCCTTAGCGATATTTTATATAGAGTTTAGTACGGCCGTCACTGCCGCAGACCCTTCCCACCTAAAAGTGTGACGTATTTTATGGATTGACCCTAAAACAAAAATCGTCATAATATTAATTTTTCTGGTTTCATCCCTTAAATAAGTTACTCATTCCACAAAATCGAATAAATTACGATGCCAGTAGCTATGTTTAAAATCATTTTTTTCTCGTATCTAATTTAAAAATTACAAAAATATCCAAGAGAATCCGACATTCGGAAACAGAATAAATTTCCTTTACAGATTTATCATAAAACTGAACTGCTTGCCAAAATCGAATATTATGACAAATTGTTTTACTTCGTCGAAGCAATTCGTTAAATTAAAAAATATCTCTGAGATTTTACCATTATTTTACCTGTAAAATCTTTGCTAATTAAGGTGAAATGAAAATGGATATCATATTTCTTCTGTTTTCAGGTGTTTTACTCAGAAATTGCAATATAGAAATATAGGGGTTGCTAAAAGATTCATATAGATATATCGGCTAAAGATAAAAAAAAATTTATCTTTCGGTTGGAAATTGTGTTAAATGCTTTAGTTATTCTGATTTACTATAGACAATTGCTTGTATATAAATTGTATATGCATATATTGTGAAATTACCATTCCTTGGAGTTATACGGGTAAGTTTATATTTTGAAGCAAAATTCAATTGGATTTACCCTGTACGTATAGTTGATTTAAAGTTGTATTATAGGGGTACAACATTGGTAATTTCTCTTCATTGCCACCCATTACTCCTTATAGACTTCATTGCCTTGTTAACATTCATTTCGTTCATTTAAAGTGAAACTCTCACTTAAGCTTAAGTTCGCATAAAATATTCCAGTCACACCGTTCCATCAATTTATATCCTGCAATGGTGAATAATTAATTGACTCTGGGGTGCTGTATTTTCGAGACGGATTTCTAATGTACGTGTGTACCTTGTAACCATCTGTATTACCTGTAATACTCGTGAATGCGCGATTTCCATTAGGTTTCACCTGAATGCGACGCTTATTTATGATCAAGTGAAATGTGCGGAGATATACGAGTACAAGTATTACACCGGCGATGAGTAAACGCGGCGGCGACGTCTAACCAATAAGATTCACATCGTACCTCATATAGTCACGTTTTTTTTTCCTATACCTAAATGCCATTAGAGACATTAAGAGTAATGAAGTCGCTATAAAAACTAACGCGATTTCATTTCCTGGACTCACTTCATTCCTCAACCCCAAAAAATCCGATGGATCTTCTCGCTGACTGTTTATAAATGTCGGTATACGTATAAAATGTTGCATGCTAATAGGAAATGTCTGCTCCCGATATAATTCGTTTTGAAATTCACCTCTTACCCGATTAGTCACCAAGCCTTTTAAATTAAACACACAAAAGAACTCCAGATGATCCATTTTGTGTACCTTTACAAGGTGGGGCTAGAATGGGAATACTTAAATTCAGACTCAAGCTTTATCGATTTAAGGAAATAATGTTGATTTGGGGGAGAAAAAAAAACACCGAATTGAGCTGTTATTTCATGTGATTGGCGACTTTTGGTTCTCAATCGGTATTAAGTGTTTGGCAACACGAAACTGAAAAGTGCCCAGAAAATAACACTAGATAAATTGGACTCGGAACACCATTTCTATTTGTTCTTTTTTTATTTTTCTTTTTTTACATTAGCATGTTTTACGTTTAAAGTGTTGATAAATCTGCCATAAGTGCTCTCGAGCTTTTCAACTATTCATGATAGTTTCCAATTTTAAATAAACAAATATGTTGACAAAAACAATGGATTGACATTTTCGTACTTATATTATATACAAGCATAAGAATCATATAGGAGTCATTTCATTTCTCAACTGAGTCTCAACCGTAAATCAAAACTAATTTATTTAAATATATTTAGAACCGTTAAGCCCGGTTTATACACTTTAAGTAACTCGCGGCAAGTAAAGAGAGGCAAGTAGTTTGCTTAGTTTACACGTTGCAAGTAAATCACTTCAAGTAGAATGACAGCCGAACGAAAACATAACCTAAAATTTTCTGAGAAAAAATATTACGACACTTTTTTGTAGAAAAATTTCCGAATTTCGACCTAAAACTGTTTGTTGCCGACGAGTTTTTTATACCCTTGTTGTTTTTTCCTTAAAATGTTACGTCGTCCCCTGGCAAAGCAGCAAATATAAAATAAACCGAAACACACACACATAAAACCACCTCTTTTGTACACGGTTCCATGATCTTGTATTCGTTTTACTTGCCACAAAAATAGAATGGCTTTCTATTTTTTTCGAGAGAGCGGCAAGTATTCTCACACATATGCGAGCGTCGCACACTAGGTTAAATAGCGTGTATTTACGTCTACTTGCCGCGAGTTCCTTGCCGTGTCTAAACCGGGCTTTAGAGATACATATATAAAAACCGTTATGGCAAAAATGTATAAAATGTTATATCCTTTAAATTTTGTGATATTAATTTTTTCCCAAAAGCACATAAGTTTCGAGAAATCTTCAAAAAAGTGTATTTAAAAAAAAACATGGTATGGGAGGTACCCGTTATACTTACGGTTATTTCGTAGTAAACTACGATTTTCGTAACACTCAAATCGCTAGCTCAACGCGTTCTCGAGATATTATAAAATGGAAATCGCTAGCTCAACGCGTTCTCAAGATATTTAAGATACATAAAACGGACAGACCGACAAACAGACGAATTTGGCCCGAAACGGCTTTCGTTCCTAATCAGACAATTTCTATCTATATAACATTTGAAAAAGTCCGAGTCTCAACCGTAAAGGTAGAACCAGAAACATACGTCCCTGCGTCCGCCATGCGTCCGTCACGTTGACAGTTCGATACGGTCAAAGTAAAATCAACGGGCTGCTATGAGTACTCCCCTAATAATGCGTTTTTCCGCATAGAGTAGGTCGACTTTCTACTTTTACATGCCGCAACGCACGGAAATGTCATTTCGCAAAAAAGTTTGGTTACGATTTAAGCAATTTAAGTATGGAACAAATTGAAAGTAATTGTTTCGACGATAAACTAATAGAAGAAGTGCAAAAAAAGTGAAGAAGAAGTGATTCGTTGCCGTACCCAACTGTCACCGCATAAAACTATCTACCGGACGGACGCATGACGGACGGATCGACGTACGATTCAGGTTCTAGCTTTAATCAGCGCTGGCTGCGTTAATTCCAAATTGGTTAGCCAAAGTTGCAAAATTTCGATTTGGTTCCAATGACGCAACATTGACTTTGCAAACCAAGTTTTTCTTTAAAAAAAAGTCGAATTAAAAAAAAACAAAATTACGAAACATTAAAACATGAGAAAAGCTAAAATTTCCTGGGAAAATGGTCAAATACTCTATATGCGGAAAGACAAAATTTTTATTTAAACAAGATCCATGTGTATGGGAGAGGCGGGAAAGGATTGGTACGATTGGATTTTTATGTACGGAACGGTTATGCAAAATCATATTGTAAACAGATTTCACCTTTAAAAGTTGTACCAAATATTCAATCCTTTCGAAAGTTATGCTGTTCATTGTGTTTTCTGAATTATTCCTATAAAAAACATCACGCTTTTGGGGGGAGGGGAGAGTCAGTGGTAGTGAGTTCAAAATCTTGACAAGGCGAGCGGGGAAAGAGAAGAGATTCGAAAAGACGAAAATCAGCATGACGTGTTTTATGAACAGCCCCCTATTTGGAATACAATATTTAAGACATCAATTTATATAAATTCCTTTAATTCACAAAAAATAATATTTGGTTCTATTCTAATGCGATACGACTGACGCGACCGACGCGACCGACGCGACTGACGCGAACGTTCACACCAATAAGTTGGGTATCAGTTTGTTAGGAAAACTGATCTGCCCACGAATTTTTTCGTGGTTACCCATCAGTCGTCTGATTTTACGTTCACACCAATCAGTTTCCCATCAGTTTCCCAAAAAAGATGTGGCCTCTATTTTAAGTGTATATTTCTTACCCTCCCAATGGGAATTTTTGTCATCCCTTACTTGATAATCGGCTATTTCTTCGAAGAAAATCGTAAGAACTTACAAATGTAACGGGTTGTAAAGCATAAAGTAATGTCTCAGTCAGAAATTTGTTATCACTTACGGGATAATCGATGCTTTCGTCGAAGAGAATTGTAAGTTCTTACAAATGTAATGAGTTATAAGGGAAGAAATAATTGCTCAGTAAAAAAAATTCTTAGCCCTTACAAACGTAATGGGGTGTATGGGAAAAGTAATGCGTTAAAACACTACAAAATATTTAAATATTAAAAATAGTAGTTGCGGTCTCAAAAATTGTCATAATATTGTTTGCATTTTTAATAAGAGCGCTGTTAAAAAAAATCGGAAATTATCAAAAAAAAAAAGCCATATTATGGATAATAAAAAGAGTAGCGAAGTGTAGTGAAGTGTGTTGGAAGCGCAATCTTAACTTATGATGTCGATTTAGTCCAAGGAAAAGATACGTGCAAAAAATCAATGCAATAAGTATAGTATTCCTTTAAAAGTAATTTCAAATTTGTTGAATGAAAAATTTATAATTTTCTTTTCAGAAATCCTTTCCACTGATGGGTACATGGCAAAAGAGTACAAAGAAGATATGCGACAAGCTTTCAAAAATTTAAATGAGGGGGTCAGAATGACAGTGAAGTAAGTCAAGTTGAACTAGTGTTGAGTAATCAAGGGTTTTGTGAATATATATGTAAAAAACTCCTAATTTTACCCAACGCCATTGCTTACAAGAGTATTATCAGTAATAGTGCAGTTATTACCAATTTATGTCAGGCGAACAAACAATTTTTTTATAGCTGTGAAGTTGCTAAAGCGTAAACTGACTTACTTCATTCTCATTCTAACCCCCTCAAATGATGTTTGACTATTTAAATGATGTTAAATACATTTAAATATATTAATTTTTAAGTATGTAATTTTAATTGATTTAATAATTTTATTTGATTTGTAATTGATTTTGTACGTATATTTAAATTAAAAGCATTAACTTAAAACAAAAGTACATTCTTTATATTTTACTATAAATTTATTACTTCGGCAATTACTTTCAATGCCTGAAGTAAATGCTTACCGGCATTCAATTCTAGAAAGCGTTACGTGTAATTTTTTGTTTTCATATGTTACTTGTAATTCATTATTTAGGCAATTACTTTTGATCCCTGAAGTAAGTGCATACTTGTAATTTGTAATGCATGAAATAAGTGCTTACATGTAAAGCTGCTAGTAAGGCTTTACTTTTCGCGGACAGTCCTAAGTAAAAGTAATCGATGTGGTATTTTTATTTTTTTTTTTTTATTTTATGTGTATGGGGTGGTGCTTTCTCGCTCCCTTGTCACCGCGACCTTAAGATCTACAATCGATGTGGTAACTACACAAGTAATCAATGGTCATTACTTTCTCCGATTACGTAATTGATTCAGTAAGCTCTAAATTCTTACTGGGCCTAAAACACCTTTTAAATATACATTCAAGTTATCTAACGTTTAATGCCTACTGACACCCATTTAAAATTTCTGTGAATTCAACAAAATATTAAGGTAAATGTAGTCAATAATGAAAAACTCAAATAAGTTATCTAAACAGTTTTACAGAAACTTTATGTTCATTTACTGCTCGTTTCGGACATGAGTCACTTAGGGAAATATGCTCATGTTGTTTAAATTTCATACAAAGAAAAAAAAAATGACGACAACATAAAGAAACATTTACATTAAGGACACCAAAGTTCATATCCGTTCAAAAAGGACTTCTTTAGTCAACTCTACATCATGCTGTTGCTGGCGATTTTGTCTACGTAAAATGATAAACATCAACAAAATAGAATCACCTTTAGAAGTGTTACTGTCATTCTGATACACAGGTAGGTATACATAATATTTGTACACCATCATCATATATAAAATATCCCAAAAAATATAAATAAATGTTACTATATACATAACAAGTTACAGCTTAACTTGTCGTGCTGTGTCATGAAACAGAAAGCATCTAAGAGCCCTGAAAAACAAGAGGGGTCAGAGAAGCCAAATTGTAGAAAAAAAACGGAGCCTGACTGGTTTCCTGCCTGCCTGACTGTCTGCCTTTCTGGTTTCCTGAAAATCCCGTAGGAGTCTTAAAAATCCATTAAATGGCAATTTGTAATAAGGACACGTTTCTGGTATATCATGAAAACTATTATGTCGCATCACAAGTGCCTTCTGAACTGAGTAATTTGTAAAACAAAATGTCAAGATTTGCGCGCACGCACACACACATACACACCCGATCAGAATAGAATTGCCCGCGTTATTTTTTTAAATTTAGTCAAATGTTGTATAAAACAGAAAAATGAAGAATTATTGCAGGATTAGTAAAACCCTCGATTATGATATGGAAATTCCGGCGGTTATGATATGGAAATTCCAAAAAAAAATGCTGAAAATACATTTATATGTGTATGCAGATTTTGAATGGTCCGAATTTTTGTTGTGAATTCAAATATTTACATAGATATTGCAAATTTGAATTTTACGGTTTCGAATAAAAAATTTAAATTTTACTGTCGTTCAGATAAAACAAATCATTTAAACTCGGTAGTGAAATTTTTACAATTTTTGAAGCCTTTTTTTACAATTCTTTTGATTTTACCACTGATTTTTTTCACACTTTCTGTAGTAACTAAAATCTGCTAAATTCTGCAAAATTCTGCTAAAGTGCTAGGAAAAGCTTGTTCTATATTTCATTCATTCGTTTTAGAATTATTACTTAACACAATTACCAACCTTCACGATACAAAAAATCTTACAATTATTGCAGGTTTCATTAGAATTCTGTGAAAGTGTCAACTAATCCGGATGTTTTAATGAGATAAGTCCTTGTTAATACCTTCAACATATCAGATATCGTCCAACTTCTTCGTAATATACTTAAACATGGTCATGAAACGTTTTCATATTCCCTCTCGTCCCCTTACGCGACTAAGATGATGACGGTCAATTTAAGTAATACTTGAATCGTACAAAGATAGAAATGCTCTTAAGTGTCATGTCCATCATTATCCTTAATCCCCTAAAGTCCTTCTGTCTTTTACAATATTTATCCTGAAATCTTTGTTCATACAGCAGCAGTTAGAGAAATTGCATTTTGCTCTTCTATAGTTTTTTAACATTTCTTTCTTTAACTGCACGAGTGCCAGCGGACGTGACGAAGGTTTCGAGAACAGAATTCCATTTAGTTGTATCCACCAAAGAAAGGCTATATTGCCATCTGTCAAACAAGTTCTTGGTCAGGAAAAAAAAACTTTTCCTAAGGGGCCACAAGAAGAAGTGGATGTAATAAAACTATAGACATCACTTGTATATCATAAAGCAACTTCACCAATTATTATAAAAGGGTTATCTTTATCGAATTTGTAACAACATAAATATAAACAAAATCATTTTAAAACTTAAACGACTAATCATGAAAATTTTGAGCAAAATGGAAAAAACATTCAATAAAAATGTCAGTCTTTGCTGAATAGACTCACCGATGTCAATGGGTGAATAATTTTCAGTTTTTCTTTTCCAATTGAAACGGTGCTCCAAGAAATCCTCATTACTGAAGTTTTACAACCGATTCTCCAACGATATCTTCGGATGAATTTTTTTGTGAATGAGTTTTACGAAAATCGTAGTTTTCTATCCATATTTGGAAAAGCAAGGTTAGATGTACACTTACTCTCATATATTTTTTTTGAAAAAATACAGTTTTATGAATATTTCTCAAAACTTATGCACTTTTGGCAAAAAACTCCTAGTGTCATACAAATTTGATCAGTCTATATTGAGCTGGAAAAAATATAATTAAAAATTAAATTTGGTATTTTTTCAAATTTGGTAACACAGTAAACTTAATTAACATTTGACCCCCGCGCTCAAACTTGTTTAAATTGAAAAATTTGAATATGACCCCCGCATCTAAACTTGTTTGTCTGTCGGACACAAACTTTTTCGTTGGTTTCGCTCCTAGCGGCATATCGTGAAGGAGTTTGACCTTTATAGAGAAAGTTTGGCTCCAGGAACAAAATTACTTTCCCTCCAGGGGTTAACTTTTTCTATAGTTTTCTATTTCGTTCCTCTATCCGTTCTCTGTTTTAGCCAAAAGTTTCATTTTTAAACGCAAACATGCTGCTGCGGAGATTATATGTATGGTTTACAGCGATAAAATTTGGTTGGAAAAGAGAAATTTTCGCCGGCAGCGAAAAAAAATTCAGAGAAAGTTTAGAAAAAATCTATGTTTTTTAAGTGATCGACTATGCGCGGGCTTACTTAAGCCGATTTTCGGGAGAAACGACTGAGGAGGGAAAAGTTGCCACTCGAAATCATGGCTTATCGACAATCTACATACATGCAAAGCGTGTGAACCGGTTTGGGAAAAGTAGTAGGCAGAAATCATTTTCATTCTGACCGTCAGCAGGTAAAGATCTTGGGAAGTATATGAGCAGCAGCAATTTCAATGGTTTGAGTCCACACACACACATGTAAACTTGTGTAGCATATGCAAACAGGATTGGCTTATTTAAGCCACAAATATAAGCACATTGGCTTATTAAGCTTAAAAGTTGCCGGCTTAAAAAAGCCAAGTGTAATACCGGACTATGTCGACTATCATGTTACTATATAGTGAACCATTTTCGAAATAAAAAAATTAATTGGAAAATTTCAATTTAACGTAAAAGTTTTAATTGAGTTTTAATATAATTTTAAATTTCAAGCATTTATTCTAGAATTTTACACAAAAAATTAGAATCTACTTTAAAAAAAACGAGAACTTTTCTCATTAATTTTAAGCTTATAAAATGTTTGAAAAAAGAAAATCTTTAATGAATTCCTTATGTAAATTTTCCGGCAATTATTTGATTTTGCTAAAATTCAAATAAAAATAGAATCCATTAATTCCAATTTTTTGAGATATTTTCAAGTTTTCCACATGTCAGAGAAATAAACTGTCTTCCAAAAATACAAGTGAGTTTGTAGTGTGAATTTAAATAAGATTAATTTAATTTTTAACTCAACAGGAGTTAAGTTTTCTTCACTGCTACCCATATTAAATTATCCATTCACCTAACCAAGTTATGTTCACATGTTAAATGACTAAAGGAAGTCGTCACCATTTACGACAGCTGCATTTCCAAGCTTCGCATAATTGGGTTAGAGTTTTGCGGTTAACTCTATTCAAAATAGCAGAAGGAAGTCCTTGGGTCCTGTTTAACTTTCCTATACCAGTTTCCATCAAACTTTTCCGTATCATTTTGAATCAGCAACAATCTGTCCGATGCTGCCTGCGCTGCCACATTATCCAATGCTGTCAAACTTTAACCATTTTTCGGCTAGTTTTTTTTTATGTTCCAATGATTGCTATACTCGTAAATGGGGAAACTTGTTTAAGTTTCGTATTTTTTTTTTTGTGTGTTTGAGTTCATCCACATAATATATAAGGCACCGGTCGGTAGCATCAGAATACTTCCGACATAATACAAGCCGTGTGTTTTTCTTATTCTTTAATCCTTGACATCGAAGAGCCATTTTCGCCACCTTATAACGAGAAATAAATAGATGATTTATTTATATTACACCGGAGGGAAATGTAATAACGCATTTTACGATACTGTGAAACACCTGTATCCCTCGCAACTTTCGCTGATTATTCCCTCGCTGGCATTATTATTACGAGTATGCCTTATATAAATATGTTTATATATTACTTATTTTTTGTGGTGCGGTTTCTTATTTCCCTTCTGGTACGAATTTTTCCAACTGAACCCATCACCAACCACCATTCACAACAGCGAAACCGCCGACCGTCATCACCAATGTTGCCGTCGCGTCAAGCACCGAAAAACGCCAAACCGGAAAAAAATTGTACACGAAACGAATAGATAGACACACACCTCTATAACATAACGAATATCCTTCCACCAACAAAGTGTCCTTAAGGAAGTTTTTTGTTTATTGGAGTACGCTGAATTTTGGTTCCTGTTCGGTCTCGCGTACTCTCAATTCTCAGCCGGTTATCGTCCTTCAAGCGTGTGTTGCAAAGGGACAAGTATTTTATACGACGTTACTTGGATACTTTAGATTATTTGGCCCTGGGTTAGGTTAGATATACGACAACGATGAGTACACTTATTGTCATCGTTGGATCCACATTGTATACATAAAATATAAAACCTGACTTCACTTACCCACTCAGCCTCATCGGTGGTAAAGGGAAACGAATGAAAAAGAATGAAACCAAGCAGTTTATTCAAGGCTAGCATCAGCGTTTAAGTGTTTTCACTCGCCCGTTTGCGTTACTTCAATGCTTTCCTGTAATAACTTCTCCACACGTTAATGCCAAACATAATCTATCCTTTCTCACCCATCCCCGGAAAAATTTATTTGATGCTTTTCATCTTTTATCCCCTATACATCTCTATAGCCACATCGTCAAGTTTTCGCCCTCTGTTGGGCTTTCATTTTAATTCTATTGGTTGCAGAAATGGCAAACGAAGAAACCGCAGAAGGTGAAGAATACGAAAAGTTGTCATTCGGCGGATAAACACGTCGTCATATTTAAAAAAGATGAAAATTGCGAATTTTTAGCCTCTTTTATTTATATAGGGGAGATACACTTGTATTTACTGTGTTTTTTATCATAAAAAACTGCGAGCAAAGCAAAGTAGGTACTCATTTTGAAAAAGTAGAAGAAAAATAATTTCACTCGATGTGGTAGAATCAGTTTGATTATATATAAGACGTTAGCAATTTTCGCCTAAATCTCATACTGAAATGAATTTGAAGAGAGATTTTTTTTGTGAAGGTTTTGTACAATAAGGCACAAAAACAAATTTACATAGCAGTATTTAGCAAACTTTTTTTACGACTGGAAAAATTGATTTAGTCCGATTTTCTGGTTTGATAATAATAAATCTCCGGTGGCTTCTAGAAAATATGAATCTTTAAGTCAGCTTATGGGAGAAAAATGACAAGAAAATCAACAAATACAGTATTTATAAGGCAACAATCCCAAAACAATCCTACTAGATATAAAGGAAAATCGAAATTTGCTTATGCAGTCTAATAAAAATATCTGATGTGAACAGCACATGACTTTCTTATACAAAATCTACGTTCTCTAAAATCCACGAAAAAAAATTAATTTATTTTTTTAAATCTGAAATATCTCGATAACGGTAAAATATATCGATTTACTGCAAAAGGGAAAAATGTAGAGAATTTTAATATATTTAGTTTTTCATTTAACTATTTTTACGAGGAACTGTTAGTTTGCAAGCAATTTACAAAAATCTGTTTTTTCACATTTTAATGAGAATATCTCAATAACGATAACAGATAACGGATAATGGTGAAAGGCAAAATTGTGGAGAATGTCACTCTCATTAATTGATCTCTCACAGACAATCAGTAAAAAACCCTTTGTTCGAAATAATCGCTGAAACCTGATTTTTTTTAATTTAATTTTAATTTTTTTTTAATTTTTTTTTTTTTTTTTTTTTTTTTTTGATTGGTTTGGAATACCTATTTCCCGCAAAAGGCAAAAAAGTAGAAAATTATCTCCAAAACTTGTCATATATAAGATTACTGAAAAACCCGTAGTTTCGGAGTTAATTGCGAAAAACGAAATTGCGATTTTTAGTTTATCTAGTCCTGCACGAAACCTTTTTTTGATTTTCTTTTTATGTCAAAAAACAGGAAAAATTTTACCATAGAATCGATATTCTACTTTCAAACGGACGCCATTTTGTTCGTAATTGATTTTTTAAACCCCCATCTGTCGCCGTAAATCAACTCAAAAAAGAGGTCCTTTCGTAGGCTTACAGAAACAGAGACTAATGGTTCAACCACAGTGAAGGCGGTAAGCGGCAGCGGCGGGCGGCATTTTTTTGCACTAACATAGCGCAACGAGAGCTGCTACAATACAGCGGCAACGGCAGCGCACTTTTTCCATCGCCGCCGAGTTTGAAACAAAGTCAAACTTGCCGCCGTCGCCCAACATGTTTTATGAAAACCACCACATTCGGCGCCACATTCTATGACGATTTTTCTTCGTTGTTTTGTGACAACCGCCACATTGGGTACCACATTCTATGCAGATTTTTTGACGTTTTGATTTCGCAAAATGCCGATAACGGAGGAAAAATTAATCGAATTCGTGAAAGGAAATCCAATCCTCTACGATTTGGCCCATCCTCAATATAAAAGGATAGACATCAAGCAAAATAAATGAAGCGAAGTAGCGGACGAATTAAATAAGTCTTGACGTTTCAATTTTGATAGAAGTATATGCCGACGGTGCCGCTATCATTCTAGCTGGCTCGGCGGTATGTGTGGCGTCGCCGCTGCCGCTGCCGCTTGCCGCCTTCATTGTGGTTGAACCATAATACGTAAAAAAGTCTGGAAGACCATGCACTTAATAAAATCCAAAAAGGGCCGGAACAAAATAGTTTTATTAAACCGTATAAAAATCGCCAAAAATCACGTTATGTTCAAGCCTTGCAGGTAATCATAACCCCTTAATAAAAAAAATTAAAAAATAGTTGTGAGTCTTAGAAAAACCTTTTTATCGAAGATCAATTCGTCAAACCAATTACATTTTCAACCTTTATTATTGAACAATGCCAAAAAAATGTATCAAAACTGTACAAAACAATTAAATTCCGCATTATTTCTCTTAATAAAAATGTGGTTCGTTTCCTTGTATTCACATTTTAGATTTTCTTTAAATGCCGTGCTCGTTATTATTATCTTTGACAATATGATACTGACGTAAAAAATGGAGGATATTTTGAACATAAAAATATCCGATAACAAATCATAAGAAAGAGGTACAATATTTTAAAAATTACAAGTCAGATTCAAGATACTTCTAGTAGTTACAAGCAACATAATATCAAATTTATTTAATTCCATCGTTCCATGTGCACTCATTGATTGTGGTTCATTTCACAATACCTTGCATTACAAATAAATCTATACTTTTCAACGAAATTCGATTAATGTAGAATTTATCGGATTGGCTGGAAGAAAAATTCCATTGTGTGTTTCTATTGTGTTTATTTGAAATAATTTTCCTTAACATTGTTGTACCACTGAATTACTTTAAAATACAAAAGAGTTTCTTGCTCTAGCAATTTTTAATGTAGAGAAGGTTTTAATGATGAAAAAATATGTCTGTCTGCACTTTAAAGATAAAGGTTTCAATGTATCTTTTTTATCCGATAACACAAGTCAACAAAAAAAAATTTTTTTTTGGGTCTATTGTTTAATGAATATTTTCCGACTGCCTACATCGAAAAGTAAACAAAAACTGCATTCATAATAAATAAAGTTTGCTTTTGTGGTTTATACAATGATAAATAAATATGTAAGGTATCGGCAGATTGTTTAAGCGGTAACGGCTTTTAATACACTCCACATTAGTGTACAGAGTGGGCGGGGGTGTGGCGGGGGGGGGGGGGGGGGGCGCGGGGGGGGGGAGGTGGGGGGGGGGGGTTGCTGGTGTGGAGCATGGAGTGGCAGAGCAGTTGGGTAGTGTACGTTAGCGCTTTCCAGAATAACAACGTATTTTGTGTGTCAGAGCTCTAAAAATGCCTCCGAAAAAGTGTAAAAATGACGTTGACTCTTTTTGCTACATTTGCGGGGAATTCATTAAAGTAAGATCCAAAAAATTTAGTTTGTCAACAAATATAAAACTCTGTGAAGCCTATGAAGCCTATTTTAAACTTCCCATTCGAAGTCAAGATAAAATATGGGCACCTCATCTTAGATCGATTTAAAGATAACTTGGGGGCATATTCGGAAGAGCAAGGGTAACGTTTTCACCAAGATGTGATGGACTTTGAACAACGTTATCAGGGACAATATAACGAGAACATGATGGGTGACTACATTTGGGGGCTGATACGAGAAAGTTCGTACTTACACAGAAGAAATACAAAAAATATTCATTTTTAAAGCTAATTTGTATTCTTTTTTGTATTTGTAGGATTATTTTTATTGTGTTTGGCAAATAAAAGTGATGTAAATATATAAAAAGTTTGTTTTCCTTTTATATATAATAATTGAAATTAAAAAAATGGATAATTTCATTAAAATTTGAAATATCGTTCTGGTTGCTACAAAAGCAAACTTTATTAGACCAAAATATTTTTTCTTTCATTAGTTAGGCATAAGAAATCAAAATCAAACTTGCAGAACCCAGACTCAAAATTCGTGTTGACTTGTGTAATTAAAGAAAATGTTCTATAGTCGGAAGATTTTTTGAAGTATTTTAAAGACATTGTTTTCTAATTTCAATGAAAATGTTTCGAATACAAGTTAAATTCTGTGTGACGTTAAATCATTTTCAATTTTCTATGAGCTTAAGTCCGTTTTTCTTCAAATAAGAGAAACTTTTTTTTTGAGTGGACACAAAGCGAATTACAAAGCTGAGCAAAAATGCATATAGTCAAAATTTAAAGAAAATAAAATTTCCCACATTTTTTTGCTTTAACGATTTTTACGTATCGTTAACGGTTCTCGAAATATTTGAAAAAATATTTTTTACATATTTTTTCCAAAACTAAATATTGCAGAGGAAAGTTTTGTATTAATCACAACACAACTGATATATTTTAATATCTTCCGGAGAAGCGAAGCACCAGAAAGGACTGCCAACATGAAAATCTGAAGGGACAATATCCAGTGAACATGAAGAATTTTACAGAAAAATGCTGTTTCATAGCACAAAATCATTCTAATATTTTGTAGTCCACTGTATCGAAGATATCATGGAGAGGGCTAGCTCTGTTGTATTTTTACTTTGCTCAGAAGTGAGCCGATTTGTAAAATATTTGGTGGGCTTTGTACACGAGCTTTGAAGTAGGGATGTCAAATTTTTGAAAAAAAACCGGTTTTCGGTTAAACCGGTTTTTAAGACTTCGGTTTAAACCGAGCCGGTTTAACGGGTTCCAAAAAACCGGTTTATAAAAACACCGAAAAACCGTTTTGTTCAAATTGGATAGGTTAGGTCTTAGACGCAACAAATACATTATAATAAATACAAACCAAAGACGTGAAGTGCCACATAATTAAGAGCCCAATAATGGCACAATATAATATTGTATTTAGGTTAGAGTGCCTAAAAAGAAAGGTTTCTCACAAATCAGTTGCACGAAAATTGGTTTAAAATTATTTTTCCGTACAAAGAAAATGATAGGTTTTTTGAACGGTTTTTGGCTTTAAAAAAACACCGGATATAACCGTGCAAAAAAACAACGAAAAAAACCGGTTAACCGATGCAGAAAAACCGGGTAACCGGTTTAACCGGTTCTTTTTTGACATACCTACTTTGGAGGTCTCATACCTGATTTGGAGAGTAATGAGCTAATTTCACATCAAAATACACTCAATTTTTATTAAATAACCATTATAATAGGCCCTATCACAGAATCCGATACGAATGGTTCGGATCGTAAACTCAATGTTGTTGTTAATGTTTTATACCAACAACAACACTGAGTTTACGATCCGAACCATTCGCATCGGATTCTGTGATAGGGCCTAATATTTTTTCAAAGCTTTTAGTAACCCTTTTTATATAAAAATGAATGATTTTTGATAAAAAAAAGGGATACCAGATATAAATACGATTTTTTCGGTTATTTAGAAATTCTCTTGGACAAAAAGGAAACTCAGCTTAAGACAGAAAATATAAAAATTATTTCATTATTACATTTGAGATAATTAATTAAAGGTGTTCTTGTAAGTTCTACTATATAAAAAATATTATCAACCTATAGCCCGAAATCATTCAAAATAAAATATTCAAAGTCCTAGAGATCGAGAAAATTAAATAATTAGTATTTTATGAGGTCTCTACTAAAATTCAGATTCCAATATCTTAAGTTTGAACTGATCAGATTTACCGTTTATAAAAATTAGTGGTTCTCAACTTTATCTACGGTTGATGATATCGAGAAAGTTCAGAAGTCGACTAAATTTCGAGGAAGTTTTTTGTTTTAAAATTTTTAAGAGACCCTTAACTTGTTAATTTACAAAAAAAAAGTCGGTCATTTATATTTTGTGGCGAAATCCTTAGTTTTGAATACATAATTATATGCGATTATAGTATAAGATTATTTATATACAAGAACGTTTTTTGTATACTCTCTGACATCCTCATTTTCCAGGCAATTAATACCTTTTGTTGCAAAAGCAATTTACATCCCTCCAGCGATAATGATGCTCCGTTCAAGTGCTTGGGTAATTATGGTAATTGCTTAGGGAAGAAAGCTTAGACTGTATTTTCCATACACGAATTTCGATGTGACTATAGCCACATCAGGCAGGCATTTACAATTTCTAGATATAGAAAAGTGTATTAAGAAACGAAAACACAGAAAAACGACCAAACGAATTTAAAAAAAAAGAGGCAAATAAGTATAGCGAAACATTAAAGTTTAAGTACTGAAAGAAAATCAGTGCTGCAAAAGATTTCTGAAAATTACACTATGGTAGTTGATGGCAGTAGGTATAGGTATACACATATCTACATAAAAAAATTCAAAATTTAAAAGGGAATCTGCTTGGTGCTTAATACCTGGTATAGACTGACGACAATTTCTGCACTATCGCAAAGAACTTCCGTATTCCTGAATTGGTTTGAAATCCTTTCTTACGATTCTTTATTTAGCACTGCAACGCGAAAAAGGATGAATGGAGGATATACTCGCCGGTTCACTTAGTCGGTCGGTTGTTGTTAAATATTCTTAAAAAAGACCAGCAATAAAAAAAAGACATCGAGTGGAGAAACACTCAAAGCGCCAAGTCCGTTCACTTCAAAGCTAGTGGAATGTGTCTGCCTTCTTTGGATACCGGTGGTGATGGCGTCGAATGGGTTAAAAGCGTTATACACACAACCAAATTAATTAAGCTCCTGACTTTGGAGGAGCACTGTTTAATACGGACAACAGTTGGCGTTTAGCTCCTATGTAGATCCTGATACGGCCTGCCGCTGCGGATCCGGATGCCGATGCTTTTCTTTGGCATGTTTTTTGGATGGTGGTACATTAGCACGCTGCAAATGCCTTACCCCGTGGCACTATGGATGATGAGTGGTCTGATAGTTGTTGCCTAGAAGTGGTAACTTAAACCAGTATCAGCTTTATGCTCGGCTCGAGCCTGTATAAAACAACATAACACAAACAGAAATAAACTCTCCTTTTAGTAACATCAGCTGAACGTTCCTTTCTGCTATTTCGTTCTGTTCGTATATGGAAAAGCATATCGTTTTCTTGTTATTGTTGTTATTGTTGTTATTGTTCTTTTCGCAACACAATCCTAAATATCCAGCAAAAAAGCTTCAGTAATAAATCGTGGTGAAAAAAGTGTTTTTCTTTTATTATTATTATTATTTTGTTGGTGCTTCGGTTTATTTTTTTCTTCTTCTTCTTTTTTTTTTATTTATGTATAGCTCGCCTCGGTTATCCCCTATGGAAATGGCGAAACATTTTTCTGGCCGTTTACAAATGAATTTCATAAAAAATGGCCTGAAATTAACTAAAGAGAAGTCGTACATCACGTCCGACGTTATGATGTATATGCATGTGAATGGCTTGCTTACTGGTTCGCCGCCAAGAGGTTCAGCCAAACATAAAATGTATCTACTACTGAAACAATAATAACAAAACAGGCACTGGCTCTCGAAAATAGATATCTTGAGAGTGAAAAAACAACCTCTTTTAGACCATAAATGGAAAATCCTAGAGCATTATGGTGGTCGTCTCCTCTTCTACACAAGCACTTGGCCAACCTTATGCTTGAACGATTTCAATAACTGAACGAACGCACGCGAAATTTTATTACCAGATTTCTTCCAATGAAATGAATATCTAAATATTTTTAATATTTTTTATATTTTTTAAAGAAAATTCTCTCACAAGCGACGAAGATTTAAATTGCCTAGAGTTTTTTTTTTGCAACTGCGCTGCGTTGAGTTGAATCTTATGTATGCCTACTAAACCACAAGCAGGTGCGGGTCATTATTTCAAGTGTATGCGGTGTGTGTGTTTTCGTGATTTATGTAAAAGATATTCTGTAATTTCCATTCTTTTAATTTTCGTCAAATTTTGATTCATTGATATTGCCTGATAAGCAAAACTTGGATATTTTTATGTCCTAAAACAGATTATTAGATTTTTTTAATCATATCTTCAGTACATTTCCCCGATACTCTCCCTAAAAATGCAAAAAAATTGGCTTTTCTAAATTTCAAATAGCAAAGTTGATTTTTCCGTAGGCTGTAAAGAGGGGCGGAGGCACTACTTTGGTCCAACATAATTTGGTCCAACATACAAAAAAGTCAAAATTTCAAAATTTATGGAAAGTGTGTTGATTAGAGTTCCCGTCATAGGCTGATTAAGTTTAGTGTCCTTGTTGAAGTTAACATATCTCACATTATTAATTTTGATACTTTTCGGACTAAAGGTCATCCTGAAATATTTTTTTTGCTTCTATCGAAACCATTTCTATTCAAGTACCAGATTTCTCATAGTCACAATTGAATAACACAATGAAATTTAATTTAAATGGAAACAATGAGGAATCGGAAAAGATTTTTTAAAAGGAAACATTAAGTTTGGATCCTGAGAATCAATGGTGGATCTCATCAGAGTGACACCATGATCTCTGTCACTGACCTGACCACGAAGGACGAGGAAGGAGAGGCGAGAAATAGTTAATTTTGCCTTTTTTCGTATTTTTCAAATCACAAAGCATGCCGAAAAATGGATCAATTTAATCATTACGTTGTAATATATTTAACAAATTTTCAAAATTATAAAGGGTCTTTCAATATGGACATAACAATTTTGTATTTTAATAAAAACGCACCGTAAAACTTTTTTTATGATCTGGCAATGCTAAAACGTCAGTCAAGGTTCACATTTTTATCATGGTGAAGTTCACGAACGAGCAATGCCACACAGCTGGTCAAACAATTGATCTATTGAAGGAGAAGTTCGGTAATCGTGTAATCTTGAGAAATGGTCCGGTCGAATGGCCACCTCGCTCATGATTTAACGCCGTTGAATTTCTTTTTATGGGGTTATGTTAAGTCGTTGGTTTATGCCAACAAGCCAACAACGTTAGAGGAGCTCAGGAACAATATCGAACGCGAAATTGCCAACGTTCCGGCCGATATGTGTGGAAGAGTGGTGGAAAATTGGCTCCAAAGAATGAATCTGCAAACGTGCTCGCGGTGGCCATATGAACGACATCGAATTTCATACTTAAATGTAACATGTCCACTACACCTGGAATAAATTTCTGCGCGATATCTGAATTATTCTGTGTTTTATTTAAATACAAAATTGTGTATTATGGCCTTATTGAAAGACCCGATATTTTATAAAATTATTATACAATAATTCATTATCACAATAATTTTTTGGGATCTAATTTCTTAATTCTCGTCGAAGTAATGCTTTATTTTCAGAAGGAATATACAATTTTTTGATCTCTGGGGATATGGTTTTCCTGATATTTAACCACTTTTTTTTGGTTTTATCGGTCTGAATAACAAACAGTTTTAGGGGCAATATCTTCATCTAGAAATTAGTTAGAATTATTTGTCGTAAGATTTTCTCATATTTTCGGATTTTTTCTTCAATAAATGACAAAAGGAGAATGTTTTTTTCGAGATATCACTATCATATTCATCAAGAGGAATGAATTCTCTAAAAATCATCAAATTTCAGTAATTTTATGTTACTCGTATATTTTTAATAGAACATAAAATAAAATATGACCACCTTGAAATAAATATTAAGTGCTACCACAGATAAACATATAAATACATACCATCAACATCAATATGTACTAATAATAAAGAATACCTACTGATAATAAACGAAAAGAGAGGTTACTCGTACTTTTGTTATGGCCTCTGCTTTCTCTGACAAAAAAAAATAATCATTTGATTTAAATACGTCTCATTCAAATCAAATTTTCGTTGGCGAAAATTTAGCGAAATTTTATATTTGATTTTTCGTTGAATCTAATGGCAATTTTCCCTCAGTGTAGTTTCTTCGATTTTTCGGTTTAGGAAACGTGATTAAAAATGTATTACTCGGTAATATTTTTTTAATTTGAATTCTATATATATAAATAAAGGGTGTTTTTTTAAGCCCGATAGAACTTCAAATTTTAAAAAGTAACACAAAAAATTAAATTTGAATCAAATTTTTTTATTTATTCGAAGTATCAATACATGGCATTAACATTTGAAAATTATTTCCGGCATATGGCCACCGCGGCTGTTCTTGACGAAGCGCATTCTGGACGTCCAATTTTGGGCCACTTTTTCGAGCACTGCTGGCCGTATGTCACGAATAACACGAACAATGTTGGCCTCCAAGGCGTCAATTGTTGCTGGTTTATTAGCATAAACCAGTGACTTCACGTAGCCCCACAGGATATATCGAAAGGTGTCAAATCGCACGACCTTGGAGGCCAATTGACAGGCCCATTTCTCGAAATCAAGTTATCGCCAAATTTTGATTTCAATAAGTCGATGGTTGCGGTCGCCGTATGGCACGTAGCGCCATCCTGTTGAAACCACATCTCGTCCGGATCAATGTCATCCATATTTTCAAACAAAAAATCATTGATCATGGTGCGGTAACAATCATGGTGTGGTAACAATGACCGTAACGCAAGCTCCGGCCTCATTTTTGAAGAAATAAGGTCCGATGATGCCACCAGCGTGTAAACCATACCAAACGGTGCATTTTTCTGGATGTGATAGAGTCTGTAGGGTCTGCTGTGGATTGGTCTCACTCCATATGCGGCAATTCTGTATGGACGGCTTGCTCAGATGGACGATTATGTACGCCATAAAAATAACGAAGTCGTCTATAAGTTGTGCGAATCGACGAATGATTTTCAAAGTAAATTTGGATAATTTGGTAGCGTTGTTCACCCTTGGACCACAATGAACGCAACCAAGCCGTAACTAAGGACGCTTCGAACTGTCACGCAACGCAGTCCAGGAGCGGTTGAGCACAATAGAAGCGTCGTCTGTTGCGTTGTGAGACAAACACAGAAAAATTAAAAAAATTGATAATTTTGAAGCGATAATTTGCTTTGTTGGTCTTTATCTTTGTTATTTGTATGTTATTGCACTAAGGCTATCAATTTTTCCTCGAACGACATTTCCCCAACCTCACTTTATGAACTGTCAACACAGACTTGTTGGGTTAAAGTTCAAAGTTTGGCAACTTTTGCGTCGATGGTTGCGTTCAATGCGTTCACTATGCTTTCAAAAGCATTTCTGTGAAATAAACTCGTATGTGACATTTGGATGCGTGATGGTTGCGGCTTGGTTGCGCTCATTGTGCTCCAAGGGTCAAGCGTAAGTCTATGCATGATGATTTGCCAGAGTATACTGATCATAAATGTCAAAAAGTGAGCGCAGTATAACAGCTCGTTTGACAGTTAACCCTTTCGTAAGTTCTATCTAAGCAAAAAAAAAAAACAATATATATATATATATAAAATATTTCAACTTTTTTATCTCAAATATATTATATATTTTTATTTAAAAAATTAATTCAAAAATAGTTTCTACTTCTCTGTGGACTTTTATCCATCTGAACCACCAATTTTTTTTTTTCATTTGTCCACATCATTTTTTACTGAACTTCCTAACCACTTCCCATCTTTAAACCTCATTCGATTGTCGTTTATTTATTTATTGCTAAAATTTATTGCTCAATCTGTGATGTGTTGCCATAAAATTCTCCTAGCCGATCATAAAAATAAACCAACGATGCACAGCCAATCATCCATTGGGAAGTTCATTGTTCATGTAGAAGTAACATCATTATACTTATATTAAGAGACCACCAAAGATCAGGGCAATTTTCTGACCAATTCATTGGCCTTTATTCTGTCTTTTTGTTCAGAAGGTCCTTTTTTTCATTCCACATTCATTTATCCTGAGGGTGTGAAATGTTTTGTTAGTTAAAACTAGCTTCCTTATCACCGTAACCGTCTAGAGTGAACCGACAGGAGCGAATCCCTTTGCTTTAATCAAGGAATGGCCGACCAAAGAAAAAAAAATACAGTATAAGAGAATGTCGGATCCAATCCCATATTCCATTCTATCTAAATTCCCTTTGCCCGCTGGAAAAGTGAAATTCTGTTGTGCTAAATTTTCCCAGTAGTATTCATTTTCTCGTTCCATCCAACATTTGGATCCTTTAGCTCTCTTGTGACCGTCCTGTTTGCACTGGACTTCAATTATGTACTCTTTTTCAGCAATGCTGCCCAAATGTATCTTGGAGTGCTGGGTTGGCCTTTTCCCTCGCTCGTCATCCCGCAATCGTCCGGATCCCGTGCTGCTTCATTTAATAGGGACAAAAAGGATATTTACATCGCCCGGGGGATATTACCGACTGGCGGCGAACGCTGCTGGACGAATCATTAGAGCATTTCAACCGAAAGCGGGTTCAGAAGGGAACAATCCTCCTTCGCTCCCTATATAGCACTTTATGGCATTTTGTTCCTCTATTATAGGATTCGGTACAAATATAACGTAAAACGGTAGGACCATCAGCTTATTTCACTGAAGCCCAGTGGCATAGCAAGCTTTTTCGGACCGGGCGTGCTGCGAATATTTCCTCTTGGATAATTAGATCAAAGTGAGGCGATGAATATTTATAGGTAGGAAGGATATTTTCTCCCCTTTATTCACTTTTTACATTGCGAATTAAAATGTACGAAACGAAATTTTCACTCAAAACGCAAAATAAAAACGAAATGAATAAAATTCCAGGTTGTTATTAGCCTTACCTTGAGTATATAAACTTTTTGTCAGCGATAATCAACACACACACAGACTGGCATAAGATTTATACACCGTTTCGTCCAACTTATTCCGTTCTTCCGTTTTTATTAATAACGTCTATGTGTGTGTGTGTGTGTGTGAGTGGTTTTGTCCTGTAGGGACGACATTGATCAGATTGGATTTGCATTAATTAGAGGGACAACCTAAGAAAATAGCTCGATGGTGAACATTGGTTGATTACCATCCATTGTACAATAACACGAAATTGCACGAGCAGAACCACGTAAACTAACACAACAGATCTTCAGATCTTACGAAAAGAAAAATCACTTCCTGGAATTATATAAATAAATTTCGTTGGTAAATCCGACTAGCCATTTAAGATTTGTTTTGTCTTTTTGTAAATTAACTTATCTTTCCTTCCTACGGAGGTATGACCAAGAGAAAAGGAGGACTTCAGAATGGAATCTTTCTATCTTCATTCATACAGTAATTTCTCTTCCCTGAACGATATTTGTTTTTCAAACATGCAAAAGTTTTTATTGCCTGTCTTGTTGTGTTTGTTAAATTACTTCAGCGATTTTCAACATTGGTAAAAAAATTCAAATTCCAGATTTGAATTTGACAAAAAACATATTTTTTTTTATATATATTTTATGCCAGGAGCTTAGGCAAATTGCCTCTAATGCCGAAGCACAGCTCAAGACATCATTCATTCAACCATTCATACAATCAATTCATACACTGAATACTCCTCATCACACTGCAACGAAGACGGGCCGCGACTACTAAATTTAATTAAAACTAACTTTATAAATTTTTTTGATAATAAGTTGTTTAACATTTCGTTTTTTGAACGTGACGCTAATTTTCGGACTTCCACCCCAAAATCAAAAACTTTAGCTCAGTAGGTCGGGTGGTTTTTGAGACACAGAGTTTAATGCCTAGTTGACATTAGGCTGGTTGCCAGCTACTGGTCAACATCAGCTGATAATTAGGGTACATCTAGTATAATTTGAGGTAATTTTGGCATTACCGTCTAACTAAAGGCCCAACAAAAGTCCTTCCGATCCGTTCCGTTTCGTTTCCATAAAAACGTATCGACCGGAGACCTGCCTATATACGACCGCTCCGTTTCGGAATCTGACATTTCGACCACTGTTTTGATTGTGTCTTTTGATCGAAGTTGAAAATTGTTAAATAAGCAATTAAAGGGACTAAAATGGTTCGAAAGGAAAAGCTAGGATCACGACTATCCGTATACTAAAGCCGAACTAGTCTCGACGCCCATCTAGAAAGAACTGCCTCGACTCCCTCGAATCGAACACTCTCTTCCCCCGAGACCAGCTGGTATTACCAGACCGTACTTCCCCAAAATGCTAGAACTGGGTTTTTTATTCTTCCTGCACTGAGGGGTAATTTTGTTTAATTTACCTTCTACACAATATTGAAGTAAAAAGTCAGTTCTGGTTTATTTTGTATTTTAAAATATAATAATTCAAATATATGAATATATTAATTTATGTGCGCGTGTCAAGTTTAGGGTTTGAGGTTATGCAATCCGTTTGAGATGGATTTTTGCGAACTCTTCCGTTACGTTCCGCTACGTTTCGCAGACTATGGGCAGCAACGTTGTTGGTCGTATGTGCAACTTTGACAGCTTACCGAAACGGAACAGATCAGAAGGACTTTGGTTGGGCCTTAATTGGAAACTTTCAACTTTTGTCAGTTTTCGCGCTGGTGTGACATGTACAATGAGAGCGGCGGAAAATTTAGTGACAGCAAAACATTAAAATTTGTAGCGATATACGAACCAGATGAATGTTTCTGGAATTATAGAATTTCAGACTAAAAACTCGTGTTATAATTTTTTGCCAGTTTTAATTTTATGCTTTACCAGCTACTGGTGTACACTAGTTGCTGATCAATAAGCAGCTGGCAACCAGCCTAATCTGAGATAAGGCACAATGTAGTAATGCAGGGCCCGGCTAGTTTTTTGGTTAAAATTTCTCACATTTTTTTTCCAGTACGTACTCGTTTTATAAAATACAAAGTAAATTAAAGATTCATGAAAAAGTTCAGAAAAAACACCCTCGAATGTTTTCTTCTTCCTGCTTTACACAGTTGGGAAACCCTGTTATTCAACATTAAAGTTGTCCTTTCTGTGTGGCCATAATTTTTGTTTGTTTTCGTTGTCATTATTGTTGTCAGTTATTACCAAAAAAATAGGAGAAAATTAACAATAAAATATTTCTTTGTAGCGAATTCAGCCTCGGAAAATTACATCCTTGTCAAAGTCGGTTATTTTTTTTTTCAACAGCTTGATTGGCATTCTTATCTAAGGGAGAACTTCCTACTATACTACTCCATATCCACCCGTCTACGCTGTCCTGGTCAAGTTTCTCTGTAGGCACATCATTTACCTATTATTTCCGCTGTCTGAAAAAAAAAGAAAAAAAACTTTTTATCTTATCCTACAAATAAAGTTATTATATTTTTGTGACTCACACATTAAATTCTGGGATATTACATTTTTTTCCTTATGCTCGCGCTGCGACTGAATTATTTTATAAAAGTCTAAGTCAGAAAAAAAAACGATTTATTTTTTTACTTGAATTTAAGCGACTAGCATAAAAATCTCTGTTTTGCAGAAATATAGTTAAATTCAAAATGGAAATTTCGTTTGCAACATGAAGAAAAAAAATTGTTAAATCTCGAAATTACTTCAGACACCACGTACTATATTAGACTATACAAATATCCTTTATCCAAGCTATCCAGGCCAGGATACCAGTGTATATTTTCATTGTATTGTATTTTTCTTCTTTTTTTTAAATTCAAAAAGTTTCTTTTGCTTTCCATTTGAATGTTCTTTGTTCTCCTTTGAAAGGTTACAGCGAGTGCACAATGTATATAAGTAGGTACAAAATGTGGATAAAAGTTATGGAAATTGGCTAGTTGTTCAAGTTTTTAAGCAAAAATATAAAGCCCTGAAAATATATGCACACGTACAAAAATTTTGTCTAAATATTGCACAATTACAGCAAATAACAAAACTGACTGCACTGAATATTGGCTTTACTCTCAGCCAAACAAGTCCCGTAATGTAAAGTTAATCCCATTTTGTAAGGTGACTATTCGCTGCACCAAAAAAAAACTCCTTATTTTCGCCGCATTTTCGTTTAATAAAGAAAGCAAATCCCAAATATTTTATAAAACTTGTTTGGAAAAGTATTTTTACTGGCGATGAAACTTCATGAAAAATCTTCTCCGTGTCTACTTTGTAATTTTTAAAGGTATTTTTTCGCGGTGGACGAGATTATTAAATGTATGTAAAACTTTTAACTCTTTAGGGATCACGGCAAAGTTTAAAGGGAAAATCGATCAGTTATACCAAAACACGCTTTAAACCAGACGCTATTTTTCCAGTAAATTTCCCAGCAAAATTTTACTGGGGAAAACACTAAATATAAATATTTTTACTGAAATACAGTGAATTTTACTAGAAATACAGTAAACTTTTACTGGGGAGTTACTAATTTCGTAATTTTGTTACATTCAGGGTATTCACAATCCTCTTTTAATTTTCGGTATTCGGTATTTTCGGTAATATTAAAAGACTGAAAAGATTTGAGAACAGCGCTTTTATTTGACACAGCACAGCACAGATTTGAGAACAGCGCTTTTATTGGATACGTGACCAAATCATGAACTGCGAATTTGATTGTAAAATATGTCACATACCTTTAAATCCATGTTTGATGTATTCTTTTGAATTTCTATTGTGGCAACGGCTATCAAAATTGAAAAAAATTGCAGTCCGATAAGATTAACAAAAAACCAGCGAGAAATTTTTGACAACTAAAAACATTACTAGCGCCACTCGCGGTTGATTTTTGATACCGAATAACTGGGCCGGAAAACACGACTCAAGGCATGTCTACAATTACCGAATCCGGCAATTCATTTTTACATGAACCATGTTACCGTCTCGGTAAAAATCTGTTAAATTTGACTGAATTACCGAGCGGTAAATTTACCCGCAATTTAAAAGACGACTGTGAATACCCTGACTATTTTATATTATTCCCATTTTCCAAAAAATGTGTACCTGATTCTGACACATGAAAGTCATTCACATTTATGCTACATTTACACGAATGACAAATTTGTCATTTTTTTCTTGTCATTATGTTAATTCCCGTGTAAATGGCATAATTTTTGTAATTTTTTCTGTCAGAAAATGTCAATCTCTCATAAAAGAATGAACTTGTCCATTCTTTTATGCCAGATTGTCATTCGTACAAACGCAATATTAGTTATGACAAAGGTTGAATACTAAAGTTGTCATAACTAATATTGCGTTTGCACGAATCACAATCTGGCATAAAAGAATGGACAAGTTCATTCTTTTATGAGAGATTGACATTTTCTGACAGAAAAAATTACAAAAATTATGCCATTTACACGGGAATTAACATAATGACAAGAAAAAAATGACAAATTTGTCATTCGTGTAAATGTAGCATTAGAATCCATTTTTTAACTGACTTCTATGGTCTAACGGTAAGTGAAGTGGCCTACAAACGCAGAAGTCTCGAGTGTGAGCCTCGACAGTCGTAACAGATTTTCCAACACATAAAATTTCATTTCCTTTGAATTTTGTTAGATGCATTTGTTTCCCAAAAGGGCATAGTTTCCGAGAAATTTTCAAAAAACTGTATTTTTTCAAAAAAATATATGGGAGGTACCTGTTGTAGCATTTAAAAAAAACTTTTAAGTCGCTAGCTCAATCCGTTCTCGAAATATTTAAGATACGTAAAAGCGACAGACCGACACACCAACAGACGAGTGACCACAGATCGGTAGGACAACCTCATAATTTTGCCTGAAACGGATTTCGTACTGATCAGAAAGTGTCTATCTACCATCGTCAATTGCTTTACAAAGCATCTGAGAGGTTTTTAATTTTTTAGCAAATTTATAGAATTTTTCTCGCATGCACATGTCTGCTACATCAAGGCAGTATAACGCAAAAATGACTTATGACGCTACCACACGCGGAGAAAAAAAATCAATTCTTTAGTTGGAATCGGGATTACAAAATCGATAATTTTTATAACAAATCTCACTTCTTATTAGCGAAATTTACTATTTCGAGGTTAAATTGACTATTTCTGTAATTGAAACTTACGAATTTCAGTTCTCATCCCGATTCTAACTAAAAATAGTTAGATTTACTATTATTTTCCTGCGTCTAGAAATGAGAGAATGAATTTTTTAAATTATTCTTTTAGGGACTTGGCATACCGAGTGCGAATTCGAACCGCATTGCGAAAAAGTTCAAGTTTACTAAGCGATCTTATATCGTATGTCATCTACATCAGCTCTAATTTTGTAGAAACCCCAATTTTTCGGATATCCCATTTTTACGTAATACCAAATTAGAGCTCATGTAGATGACATACGATATAAGATCGCTTGGTAACTTTGAACTTTTTCGCTATGCGGTGCGAATTCGCATTTGGTGTGCCAAGTGCCTTATAGTGAATAATTGAAAAAGTTCGTATACAATAGTTTAACTAATAGCTATAATATTTCAAACGGTATTTACTGATTCAAACGATTTTTTTGAATGTTTAAATGACAGATCGAATGGCAGATTTTAAGACATTTTTCAAAAGTTTGTTATGAGAATTCATTTCGTAATTTTATACAATTCAGCACTTTAAAAATCGTGAATTTATAATACCAGTAAAAAAAAATATCAGTTGTGGTCAACACAAAACTTTCTTCTACAAAATCTACGACCCTGTGCAATTTACGCTAGAGCCCTGTCGCGTTGTGAACCTAAGACGACCTCCCAAAAAATTGTTGGTTCATCCAAAAATATCAAAAACGTACAAAATTTGAGATAACTTGAGAACGGTAAAAGATATCAATTTACGGTAAATGGCAGAAATGTAGAAAATGTTAACATCTTTAATTATTCTTTGAAGTGATTTGTCGTAAAACCGTTAGTTTGCAAATTATTCGCAAAATATGATTTTTTACATATTAATGAAAATATCTCAATAACGGTAAAAGATAACGGATAACGGTAAGAAACAAAATTGTGCAGAATGCCATTCTCATTAATTCATTTCATACATTCAGTCAGCAAAAACCCGTTAGTTTAGGAGATAATCGCAAAAAACTGTTTTTTTTGGAAATAACGGTTTATCTCGATAACAGGTGGAGATATCGAGTTATAGCTAAAGACAAAAGTGTGGGAAATTTTATTTTCTCCAAGTTTTGTCATACTTAAGGCCACTAAAAAACGCGTAGTTTGGGAGTAAATCGAGAAAAACGAAATTGCGATTTTTGAAAAACCGCCATTTTGGATACTTCCGGTTAACGGATTTCCACCAAAAGTTGATAGGATCGTCCCATTTCAGGAACCAACATGCCTATAAAATTTCATGGCGCTAGCTCTATTAGTTTTTGAGAAATCTTGTACACAGACTGACAGACTGACAGACTGACAGACTGACAGACTGACAGACTGACAGACTGACAGACTGACAGACTGACAGACTGACAGACTGACAGACTGACAGACTGACAGACTGACAGACTGACAGACTGACAGACTGACAGACTGACAGACTGACAGACTGACAGACTGACAGACTGACAGACTGACAGACTGACAGACTGACAGACTGACAGACTGACAGACTGACAGACTGACAGACTGACAGACTGACAGACTGACAGACTGACAGACTGACAGACTGACAGACTGACAGACTGACAGACTGACAGACTGACAGACTGACAGACTGACAGACTGACAGACTGACAGACTGACAGACTGACAGACTGACAGACTGACAGACTGACAGACTGACAGACTGACAGACTGACAGACTGACAGACTGACAGACTGACAGACTGACAGACTGACAGACTGACAGACTGACAGACTGACAGACTGACAGACTGACAGACTGACAGACTGACAGACTGACAGACTGACAGACTGACAGACTGACAGACTGACAGACTGACAGACTGACAGACTGACAGACTGACAGACTGACAGACTGACAGACTGACAGACTGACAGACTGACAGACTGACAGACTGACAGACTGACAGACTGACAGACTGACAGACTGACAGACTGACAGACTGACAGACTGACAGACTGACAGACTGACAGACTGACAGACTGACAGACTGACAGACTGACAGACTGACAGACTGACAGACTGACAGACTGACAGACTGACAGACTGACAGACTGACAGACTGACAGACTGACAGACTGACAGACTGACAGACTGACAGACTGACAGACTGACAGACTGACAGACTGACAGACTGACAGACTGACAGACTGACAGACTGACAGACTGACAGACTGACAGACTGACAGACTGACAGACTGACAGACTGACAGACTGACAGACTGACAGACTGACAGACTGACAGACTGACAGACTGACAGACTGACAGACTGACAGACTGACAGACTGACAGACTGACAGACTGACAGACTGACAGACTGACAGACTGACAGACTGACAGACTGACAGACTGACAGACTGACAGACTGACAGACTGACAGACTGACAGACTGACAGACTGACAGACTGACAGACTGACAGACTGACAGACTGACAGACTGACAGACTGACAGACTGACAGACTGACAGACTGACAGACTGACAGACTGACAGACTGACAGACTGACAGACTGACAGACTGACAGACTGACAGACTGACAGACAGAAAGACATTTTTTAAATATGACTCCAATCGACTCAGGAGTGATCGGGAAATGTTTTTTAGGCAAAATTAAGAGGTCGAAATTTTTCATGAATACAATACTTTATTATACTCCGTAGAAGAAAGTAATAATGAAAAGATTTTTAAAATCACATGCGAATTTCCATAGAAACTTGAGAGAAAACAAACAATAAGCCTTAAATTTCAAATAACTCAACCAAGAAATCAAAAAATCGCAAGAAATAATTTAAGGGATTTGTTTAAATTTACTGTCAAATGAATTTGTCATTTACAAATATTTTTCCATTTAGCCATTTGGCCATTTGACGATAATGACAAACAACATCAAAATAGAATGTGAATAAAAAAGGATAAAGAATTCGGTTTATTTTGTTTTTAAGTGTGGAACCGAAGAAAACAATCCGAAATAAGGAGTGAAATAAAACCATGAAAATGAGAAAACCTTCAACCAAACACCCATGTGTACAGGGGACGTATTACCATTTTAAGTTGGGAACAACGAAATGGGTGGATTCTGAGCACCACTAATATACGCACACAAAAATTTCTATGTGTGTATCTATCTGAACCAATTGTATAACAACAACAATAAGTAAGTAAATATGTTGGGAAAATCCTAGCATGTTTTGTCTGTGGAGAAAATTGTATTGGTTAAGGCACACATTTATCTTCTTTGGTCCATAATTCATCACTTTGATATCAAAACAACATCTGGCAGTAATGACGACACTACGACGCACAACTAAATATATAGCTGAATGAACACAAAAAAAAACGATGAGATGAGGTTAGGATCCTTTTTGACTTCCGTTTGTTATGTCTCTTTGTCCTTCAAGCTTTTTTTCCGTTTTTTGTTGCGTCCTTGCTGCTTCGCATCATTTTCCGGTATGCAGACCGAAAGTTTTTTTCTGGCAAGCAGTTATTCTTTGCTTGGAGTTGTTGTTATCCAGATTCTTCGGCATGATGTGGTTAGAAATACAATATCTGAAGCAACTATAGAATTACATAGAGATCTATGCTATCCCAATTCATCAACAATCAGCCCCGTTGAGACAGGGAATCTTCTACTTATATTGCTCTGACTATTGCTTGTTGTTATTCCGATACTATTTCTTCATTGACTTGGGCTTTCTTTTTTACGATTGCTCATTCCTGGATTTGGCTTTTACTATTTAGAAACTTGACTGTAAATAGTGTTGGGAATTTGAAAAATTTTGATCTTTCTGAAGCACATAGTGGACATGAAGATTTCGATTTTTTCCACAAAATTGTTGGTTTGGTCTAAACTTCATAAAAATTTTGTGCGGTGCAATTTTTTTGCCTTCAGATGAGTTATAGGTGACCATACGTCCCGGAATGGCCGGAACCGTCCTGGATTTCGCCATGTTGTCTTGGGGTCCCGGAAACGAAACTTTTGTTTTGGGATTTTGGAATCTAGTGTTGTAATTCAGTAATTACTAAAAAAAATTGATCTCGAAACCCGAAAGATTTTCGAGTGCGACGCAGTTCCATCGGAAATTACTGCTTTTTCCCTAACAAAAATCGCCTGCGGCGCATGTCTTTGAATAAATGGGATGTTTGTTTCAATAAATGGGATATTAGTTGCCTGCGGCGCATTTCTTTGAATAATTGGGATGTTTGTTTCAATAAATGGGATGTCAGTTGCCTGCGGCGCATTTCTTTGAATAATTGGGATGTTTGTTTCTAAAATTATTGCTTGAGGCGCAATTTTGTTGTATTTTGAAAACATAAAATACGTAAAACACATTTTTATATAATCACAAACGAAAAACAAAAGCAGAAACAAACCTTCTTCCCTGTGACAGACTTTTAAAATTTTCACGATTAATTTCGAAGAATTAAAAATTTCCTCACACCGCTGGATATAAAAATCTCATTCGATGATCATGTCTTTCACAATGCCGCATCATCTACACATTGACCGAATGCAATGAAATAAAATATCCTTGACAGAATCAAAAGCTTTTGACGTATCACGCGATTCCATGTTTCTTTCACTTGTCTCAATAATGTTGATTCATTATAATTTATACAATTGTTCAACACTATATCATTTCGCACTCTGATTACATAGCATATAAAATTTATGTGTAAACGTAAACGTCAAGCTAAGTGAGTAGTTTTCAGTCATTCTAGGTCGGACATCATCCATGAAACGATAACAAGCTGTTGCTCAATTCAATTTAACCTTTGTACTCATATGTATATAAAATACATGCCTGATCTTAATTGGATAACTTTTTGGTGTATTATATTCTCAAAGTTTCACTACGAAATCTTGAACAACGGTACAGAGCATAAGGTTTGAAATCAATGCTAAACTAAATTTAAACTTCTTCATGAAATTTGAGTATTTTGCCACTAACTACAAGTATAAGCCAGCATTTCTTACCGACGACTTTTTCGTTTTTGCCATTTGTTGGACTTAAAAGGATGTTTTGTAGAATTTTCTCTATCCGTATATAGACAGACTTTAGATAGCTATCATTTACATATGCTACACATGGTACAACTTACTTCAATTATATTCAATGGGTATTCAGAAGATCTCTTCTATACCAACAAATAATAAGCTGAACAAATAAACTTTGCCATGTATGCTACAACAATGAAACCCTGATGGCAAAGTTCCCAGAAGTATGTAATTTAATTGCACAATTAGTGTTTGTTTTGTAGCGTTTTGTGTTTTATATCGATTTGGCCACTATTTCATTATTGATAGTCATATACGATATTATTTAAGAATTAAATGGGTCGGATTAGCGAATAGGATTTAAATGTTAGTTCGGATTAGCGAATAATTAGACGGCAACCAAACATTTTGCATGCAAACCGTGTCTAAAATATTGTTAAGACGGTAATGCATGAAAAAATACCGTTATAAATATTAAAAAAGCGGTGTGGGGGGGGGGGGGGTGTTTGGCCGAAATGAGACAGTTGTACTCACAGAACTATATAACATAGAACAACTGTCACCATACAAAGCTCGGCTGAAAAATGGTCCCAAAAGTGTTTCCCTCTTTATCGTACTTGAACGCATCCACTGAACTGCATAAGGTCGCGAAATTCAAATTTAGTTTGCCGCGAAATTCAAATTTCACAAGTTTGAGAGTAACTTTAGGCGCAAACAAATAACTTTAGGCGCCAACACCATTCCGAAAGTCTATTTTCCTTTGACAGCTCACGGTTTAAACGAGACGACTACATTTATTTTCATACGTTTATCTTGCTCTTACTTGACTCGTTTTGATTCACTGAACTGTATTGAAATGGGACCATTTGAGACAGCAAATCGAGCGATCTAGTATATCTATGGTTGTACTAAACTCCTTACAAAAGATCACGAAAAGGCGACAAGAGGGCAAAGGTGGTTGGAAAAACCTAAAATCAGAGTGACGTATATAAAACCTTTTTTATTTTTCAGAATATTGCAAAGAAAAAAAAATTACCTCCACAGCTATTTGAGGTCAAAAAAAAAAAAAACAGTAGTAGAAAACTGTTTTAAAAGAATTTCCATTATCTGGGCTCTATCCAACGAAATTGAGCACAGAAAAACCAATGTGTGCATCTGATAGTGACATTCTTAATTTTGATGACTTTAATGAGATTTTTCTTGGCTGCATATGTCTTCAGATATGTGTCCTTTTCGGTTTATCCTTTCTTTTATACAGTTTCCTTCAACAATGTCTGCACCAGGAGTCCAAAGTTTGTCACAGCAAAAGTCCATCGTATTTTGTGAACTGCACATACACCATGAGAAAATTTACTGATGACTCCCCTTCATGCTTTTGAATAGATAAAGTACACATAAGGACGAAAAAAATCTAGAAAATGTGTCCAGGACAGGAAAAATAAATCTTTTCGCTAAGAGAAATACAAACGAGCGTTATTCAACGAGTCGAGAAGGAGCGACTTCAAGTTATAAGGGAAAAAACATATTCCAATAGATGTGGATCTGAATGTTGCTAAAGTGGTGTGGCATTAAAAAACACTAGAATGAAAACATAATGGAATCGGTAGAAGAAAACACTTAGAATTTTTTTTTTTTTAGTATCAGGCAGTTTTTCAGGTTTGTAATTTTTCCGTATTTTTTATGCACTTGCCTGTTAATCCTGTCGTCAGCCGTTGAATAATGTTCACAGTCTTACAACATTTCACTCTGGTCAGAAACTACACAGTTACAACAAGCACAACCAAACACCACTTTATAGTTCGACTTAGAAGTGGATAGTTGAGTTTAATTGTGCATGAAAGCAAAAAAACAAAACGCTAAATGTTGAGATGTTGGTATGAGAGCGCTGAAATCCGAAAAGGTCTTTAAAAGGATTATTTTTCCCAATTATTTAACCGTTGTGTAGAAAAAAAACTTTAAGTAGGTATTTCAGATAGAATTTAATTCCTCAAATGCTCAGTTCAATGAAGTAAGAAGATGAATTATTAGACACGACTCAATTGCACGTTTAAAGAATGCAATTTGACAAAACGACTTGACTGATTTACATTAATTTTTAGACGTTTATTAAGACATAACTTAGGGCAGGGCACTTAGCTCCAATGAGTAGAGAAGACCTGACTCAGGTGAAGCGACGAAGTAAGCTAGAACGAATGAGTTTTCCACATGATATCGAATTAGGTGACCACGGCGCTGGAACGGGTTGCTTGGAAATCTTTGTTAACACATTGACTGACATGACTATCATTTTTGACAGCCTGTTTATCTGGGGAACATGGCTTGTAAAAACTATATAACTATGTGTTCAAAACAGCACAAATCATATAGAAAATGTGATGGCATTTCTGTAAACATATATTTCGGACCATGGTCAAACTAGACTTCCTGCTACAAGTATGTTCAGTTCATATATCTCTTCATTAAATCATCATATCATATCATATCATACTAATATATAAACATAACAAAAGCTATAATTGCCAATCTGGCAATCATTGGAGACCCGTATGGTGATATTCGTATCAAAATTCGAACAGTTGTACCAAAATTCCACTTTGAAGTCAAACTTTCAAATAAGATTTTTTAAAATTTGTTCCAATCGGATTTTGATGTATGGGAGTTTTATGTAGAATCATATCCTAAATAACTTTTGTTATTGGACTTTTTTGATAAGATGCACCGTTTTTGAGATATTCACAAAAAACGATTTCGTTCGTATGGGGGGTACCCCCCCTAATGGTCCATTTTTGCCCATTAACGAACTTAGCCTTGCATTTTACGAAAAACGGATCTGTGCAAACTTTCAAGTCTCTAGCTCAATCCGTGCGCCCGCAATCCGCGCCGCAGACAGACAGACAGACAGACAGACAGACAGACAGACAGACGGACAGACGGACAGACGGACAGACGGACAGACGGACAGACGGACAGACGGACAGACGGACAGACGGACAGACGGACAGACGGACAGACGGACAGACGGACAGACGGACAGACGGACAGACGGACAGACGGACAGACGGACAGACGGACAGACGGACAGACGGACAGACGGACAGACGGACAGACGGACAGACGGACAGACGGACAGACGGACGGACAGACGGACGGACATGCAAAAATTAAATATTTTTATCATTCTAAACACACTGGTGTAATTCATTTTTTTGTGCGATGACGGGATCTTGGCGTTACAAACGGTAAGGCAAAGTTAATATACCCTTTGGTTTCACCATACGGGTATAAAAATGAGTTGCTGTCTGTCTGTCTGTCTGTCTGTTCCTCTTTCACGCAAAAACGGCTGAACCGATTGACTTGAAATTTGACATGAGTGTCTGTGGTAGTTCTGGTTCCAACATAGGCTTACGGAAAAGGAGCGCGATGGGTGGGGGGAGTGAGGGGAGGGGGTAAAGTGATTTCGAAACTTAGTTTTTGCGCTATGTTACTCTTTCGCGGGGAAACTACTGAACCGATTGGCCTGAAATTTGGCAGAGATGTTCGTCGGGGGTCCAGCCTCAACATAGACCCATTAAAAAGTAGCCCGAGGTGGGGAGGGCGGTAAGGGGAGGGGGTAAAGTGATATCGAAACTTAGTTTTCCCTCTATGTTACTCTTTCGCGGGGAAACTACTGAACCGATTGGCCTGAAATTTGGCATAGATATTCGTCGGGGATCCAGCCCCAACATAGACCCATTAAAAAGTAGCCCGACAGGTGGGGGAGTAAGGGGAGGGCGTAAAGTAATCTCGAAACTTAGTTTTCCATCTTTGTTACCCTTTCGCGGGGAAACTACCGAGCCGATTGGCCTGAAGTTTAGCTCCAACAAAGACCATAAAATTTTTTTTTTAAACTTAACCCGGCAACGACGGGTATGCAGGCTAGTACTAATATATAATAATAAGTTGGGGTCTGTCTGTTCCTCTTTCACGCAAAAACGTCTGAACTGATTGACTTGAAATTTGGCATGAGTGTCTGTGGTAGTTCTGGTACCAACATATGCATACGGAAAAGTAGCGCGAGGGGTGGGGAGAGTGAGGGAAGTAATCTCGAAACTTAGTTTTCCATCTTTGTTACCCTTTCGCGGGGAAACTACCGAGCCGATTGGCCTGAAGTTTAGCTCCAACATAACCATAAAAAAAAATTGAAAAATCGTAACCCGGCAACGACGGGTATGCAAGCTAGTTTTTAAATAAAGTACGATCTTTTTTTGTTTCATGATTTAATTTGGTTAGTTTCAGAATTATAATTTGAATATTGCAGTTAAGAGAACAAACCAATTGTTTACATTTTTTACATTGTTTACTGTGGTTGTTAATTTTTGTTAATACGCTTTGTAAATAATCTGCACAAACTGCTTCTTTTTTACAAGTAATATTGGACCCATCGATATTAGTTCGGTAGGAATGATTGCTAATGTCATTCACACTGCATCTCACACGCACTAACTTTGGAGTAACATCCTATCTACATCGGATATTTGCGAACATGATATGTGGACCAAAGACATTAGATTAACAGACTGGCAAAGTGATATAAATTCGCGACCACACATTTACACAGCCGTCGCCATCGAGGACGCTGCTCGTCATCACCAATTGCAGGGGGATGGTGAGGGTTTAACTCTCTGGTGATTTCTGCAATGATTCCTGTGAAAAATCACAAGAGAGTTCTTTAACCCCTTACCAGCCCCCTGCAATTCGGTGGCTCTTGAAGCCATATATGGATGAAACTAGAGACTATGCCCTTTCCAAAAAGTACTCAACCAAAGTGAAAACTACACGGGTTCAAAAGTTAACCCAGGGGCACGAAAAACGCTATTTCCTGCATGGTTCTTTGGTTCTGAGACTCCTAGAAGCCACTTTCTAAGGTACTAAATCATTTTCAATTTTCTAAGAAATAAAATCTATTTTTTCTTTAACTGAGGTAAATTACAAACCTGAAAAACTTGAGTGTGTGTTAGTCAGAGTTTTTTTTTGTAATCTATAGAGTTTTTAAAAGTGGCTTAGTAAACATCTATGAGTTTTTCTGAATAATTTTCTAAAACGATAAAATAAAATGATGAAAAAATATTCAAAAAGTAATTACTTCTGTAACATTTTGTATTTGAAAAAAAGTATGTCAGTTGTGAATAAATTGATGATTCAAACATTTCATTTTACAAATTTGTCGCCTAATTAAGAAAATGTTTATACCCACTCAAGCATATATAAAATAATTAAAAAATGAATGAATTTACTCATTAGTTTAACACCTCGTAAAATTCTAGCTGCCACAGAAACTCTTTATATATACTTATGTTACTTGAAAGGAAAAAAAATCGCAAGGATTTCCATGAATTTATTTTAAATGGCATTAAATCCTTTTACTGACACATATACCTCGTTACTTATCACTTGAAAACGTTCATGTGCCTTTTACCTTTTTGAGGAAATCCGAATGTGTAAAGCAAAGTAATGATAAGTGCGGCATGTGCAATTTTAACTGAATTTTCTCGTAATTGACGGAAAATTTCATAGTAGCAACTATGGAATATGTGGAAATATTTTACAAGTGCTTCCGCATTTTAACACTTTTACATGGAACAGATCTACACTCATAGATTGAAACTTTACAGACACGAGGACGTGTGCAAAAATTTTTCAGAAATGTCATAAAAGAACGAAGGCAAAAATTCTTCTTTTTTTAAATTGTAGTTACGACGGCCTAATTTAATAGTACTTTGTAATTTTTTATTTAATTTACAGTTTTCACACTAGCTCGAAACATATATGAAATTTTTGTTATGAAGAAGATATCTTGTGGCGTTAAAATTAATGTTAAATTAACTTAAAATAATTATTTTACATTTGTAAAATACTGGTTAAAAAATCCTCTACTTTTCATCAAAAAAAAAACCCCAGAAAAGACTTTTCCCAAAACGAGAAAAAAAGAAAATTCCGCTAAAAGACTTTTCGCTTCAATGGAATTTTAAGAATTTATCAGGTTTTACCAAAAATTTCACATCACCCCAGCCGTCAGCAAAAGTTTTGACTTGAAATTATTTTCCAGCTTTGAAAAATCGAGAAGAAAGGGAAGCTACTAATCCAGAAGGAATCCATGGCTGGATGATACCGGATGGGGTTGAACATGAGTAAAGTGGAGCACTTAAAGACGTGTACCACAGTATTACATGGTATAACCGCAAGGGGAGATTAAGTTCCGCATTTTCAAAAATCGATTTGGCTTTGTGCAAGCATATTTAGGCATCAAATCGAGCAGAACATTGAAAGTTTTGTACTAACGATCAAGAAGGAATCTTTCCACATTGACCCGGTGGTTTGCATTTTCATTGAAAAATTGACAAAAAGACCAATAGCTAGGGTGACCATACATCCCGGAATGAAAGGGGCATGTTTTCTCGGCGGTCCAGAAGCCAAACCTTTGACCTGGATTTTTCAATCTAGTGTTAAAAATTATTTAAACGCCAAAAAATGATTATGAAATATGCAGAAAGTGCTCTTGATTTTCGTTGAAGTCAAGTTTTATCATACTAATATATAAATAAAAAAAATGAATTGGTGTCTGTCTGTGTGTCTGTTCCTCTTTCACGCAAAAACGGCTGAACCGATTGACTTGAAATTTGGCATGAGTGTCTCTGGTAGTTCTGGTTCCAACATAAGCATACGGAAAAGAAGCGCGAGGGGTGGGTGGAGTAAGGGGAGGGGGTAAAGTTATTTCAAAACTTAGTTTTTGCGCTATGTTACTCTTTCGCGGGGAAACTACCGAGCCGATTGGCCTGAAGTTTAGCTCCAACATAGACCCTCAAAAAAAAAACAAAAATTTGAAAAAATTTAACCCGGCAACGACGGGTATGCAAGCTAGTTTTTATATAAAATTATTTATTCATTGTTCCGTTTCAGCCATCTCCACCTTCCCACGCTCATCTTGCTCCTGATTAATCAAAATTAAATATGGTCACCCTGCGAATTCGAAATGCTTTCATGTGTGATAGATATCTCGGTTTCTTCTTATAAAATGTAGTTAAAAGTTTCTGTTAATCTCTTTATATGGAAACCAGGAATTTTAACCATCAAATGTTTGCTTGAAAAACGTTGTAGTTATTATGTTAACCATCTGTTTGAATATTAAGTATTTTTCGCCATCTACATATTCGATTTTAAAGTTACTCGGAAACCATAACAGACTAAGCTAAATAAAGACAGGATCGAGCAAAAAATCCAAGCAACAGCGTCCGGGGCAAAACGTATATCTGGCAACCCTCCCGATTCAAAAAATTGATGAATTTATGAAAAATTGATGAATTTATGAAAAATTAATGAAAATGTTCGTCTTCTCTCTGGTTAACGTTTAAAAATGCCTGTGGTCGGAGAAATTCTGAAATTAAGCCACCAGCAGGTGAAGTAGGGCATTGGGAGCTGCACGAGTTGACCTTAGATAGGTTAACTCTGACCGCTAGCTGGCTTACAGACACCTCTGTAAGGTCAGAGTTAACCTGACAAAAAGTTGACCTGGACATTTTTCTGAGTGTACGGGTTTTCAAGAATTGGCAATTATAGCTTTTGTTATGTTTTTACATAAAAATTTCGTCTGTCTTCATGCAAAGTATTTGTCAATCCCGGGCAATTGTAGCTTTTCTTATGTTTTTAAATTATTTTTTAAATCAGTTAACACAATTCAATAGTAACTTGTTATATAGGAAAATTCTTACTCCTAAAATATTAATATTAAATATTTTAGACTACTAAAATATTAAACCTAAAATCAGTAATTATCACTGGAAGCAAAAATATTAAAACGTAATAAAGAAAAAAACTTTTAGTCGAATTCCACGAAAACGTCTTGACTTTTTGGGCGAACGGATGCGATATTAAGTTTTGATAAATGAAAGAATGAAACCGGATAGAAGTAAAGGAACTAAAACCTGTGATTATAGAATTTCTCGTATTTTGTATAATTATAGTAAAAATTTTATTTCTCTTATTCTACTGGCATATCTAAAAATATATAAAAAAATAATAATGTTGACAAGAAATTCGATAACGAATGTTTGTATGAATACACCTTTTATACTAAACTATGCTTGAATAACTATTTTCACCTTAACAAATTTTTCATTTTCATATTATAAACAGCAATGGTATATGGCATGAGGTACCTACTGGAATAGTCACACTTACACATGCAGATAGGTTAGCTTCCTATTCGAAGTGAAAACGCGAACCGAGTTAGTAATATTTGACATTCTTATGTTGGCTTTGACTGGTGGATCAAATCAACCGACCCGACATTCTCACAATAGATCCTTGTTCTTCATTGCTGACCCTTGGTCGAAGTGGGTGCTTTCAGTGCTTTTAAATACTAGTATAGGATGACTAAAAAGGACATAGTGCGGATAAGCACGCAACACAATAACCAAATTGTAGCTTTAAGAACCGTTTCATGTCGGCGTTTTTCACGTGCCCAATCAGATAAGGTAAATTGTTTTTGGAAAATATTTTGACTGCCTACCCATACATATCTGGGAAAAGGAGTACAAAAAAGAATATCATGTTCAGCAAGGAACTATACTACTAGCCGCGATGCGAGAAATGTTCACTTTAGGTGGAATACAGGCCAATGTTTTTTTTTTATTTTTTTTGGTTAGGTGGTGGGTATTTATTTAACGTATTTTTTTTTCGTTTCCTTGTTTTTTACTCGGCTTTTCCCATGTTATTTATACGATTGTATTTTATACGTTGGCCTACGAGCGGTGGGTATCATATACCTACGTGTCATGTGGTAGTCCTCAATAGCAACAAAACAACGCCTGAATATCAGTGGCTGTTGGAGCAATATGTCAAGATAACTGAAGCCAATTTGCACGACCAAAGGAGAAAATGCTATTTCCTCCTACATAGACGACAATGATGATGACGGCAAACGGCCACTGACAATAATGCCGAGTACCATACCGAAAACACAGTCTCAGAATTTTATCTTATATAAATGTCACATGGTTCCGTGAACATAGCAGTTAATTATTTTGTTCTCAAACAGAAGGAGAAATATATTACCTAGATATCTACCTACGAGTTAGTGTGTAACTATACCGACATTTTACCTATTTATCCATCTATGTAAATATAGGGCTATCAAAAAGTATCCTCAGCTTTTTAATATAAACTTATCTATTATACAAACACAGCTATTTATATCTAACATAGCGTAGGTATACTATATCAAAAAAAAAAAAAAACTAACAGACAAAAAAGGAAAAAGAAGAAATGAATAAAAAATAATAATAAAACCTTTGCCGGCAGGTATTTTTGTCCTCGTTTCCGTTCCGTTCTTAACTATGATACTACGACTATCTACTATACTCCAGTACTTGCATTTTTTTCCCCCTATATCGTATCTATAGGATATCCTTCAAGCTCTTCTACTGTTTCTTATTATTATTATCCGTGTGCCATCCTAATATAGTATGTATCTATATTGTAGTGCAATATGTAAGTACATTACGCTTTTATCTTATTTGTAGTATGTGAGTAGGTGTCCTGTTCAAGTCTGATTGTCGTCAGTTTGTTATAGGCTGAGAGTTTGCCGCAATGACAAATGTCTCCGGATTCTTTTTACGTTAATCCCGAAAATTCAGCAGGACTCTGGTTTGGTCAAACTTGGCTTGTAACTGATTCTTACGGAACTATGCACACCAGCAGTTACAACAGGCTATGGCCGCAAAGTTAAAACCATCCAAAGAATTTTTTTCAGATCTTTGCCTGTTATATTGAAAAAAACCGCCAATAAAATAGAATTAAAAGAACTATTTTTTTTTTTGCTATTTTGCATATGGTATGGTAAAGAAAGCTGTTTAATAGATAACTCTTTCTCTCTTTTCACATATAAAAAGTTCAGTTTTGTATGGCTCTCCTAAAAACAGGGTTTGTTATATAGAAATAACCGGAACTTGGTAAGACATCCGTCAGCGCCAAAATACAGCGCGGAATGTGCTAAAGGAAGAGTCAGTTTATTTGGAGTTTTAGGGAATTTCGGTCAGTAGGGATGCACTCCAATTGGATTTTAATGCATCGAAATCTTATGTAAAATCATTTTTTAAACACCTTTGGTGTAAACAACTTTTTTGAAAAAATTACCCGTTTTCAGAAAATTCTCAAGAACTTTTTCCATTTCCCATGATGTGGGGAAGGAGTGGTTCAAGTTCCCATTTTTGGACATGATTTAACTTTTGAAAAGTACTGTTTTGTATCCAGTTTCTGCCTAATTAGATCAGGCAGAAACTGGATACAACTTTAAACTGTTTTCTTATAGTAAAAAAATTTATCAAAAATAAAAAAAGTGTTTTATCTTGTAATTTTTTGTGAGGGATCTTGATGTCCATAAAATACGTCTAAAATATGTCTCAGTTTTTATGGTTACGGTGGTTCTGAGGGTTCGGCAGTCAACTGCTGATATAAAATCACCAAAAAGTTTTACGTGGGGAGAGGGGAAAGGGGAGAGGTATTCAATAGCCTAAAATTAACGTGAAATATTTTAAGGACAGACGAAAGACGCACTTTCTGGACGGCTCGTAATTACATTCTCTCTAACACGTGACTCGCACTATATTTTAAACTATAAAAACAAATTTAAAACATAACAAAAGCTATAATTGCCAATCTGGCAATTGTTGAAAACCCGTATGGTGATTTAAGTGAACAGCGAACAGTTGTATCAAAATTCCACTTTGAAGTCAAATTTTCCAAAAAGATTTTTTAAAATTTATTCCAATCGGATTTTCATGTATGGAAGTTTTATGTAGAATCATATCCTAAATAACTTTTGTTCTTGGACTTTTTTGATAAAATTCACCGTTTTTGAGATATTCAGAAAAAAAGTTTTCGTTCGTATGGGGGGTTTCACCATACGGGTATAAAAAGCTTTTATTTAATAAAAATGTGCCAAAAAGGAAAAAAATAATTTTTTGGTACTATGTATCAGAAATAAAACCGAGATAAATATTTATTTTATTTCGTTTTTCATGCTTTTGTCTCGCTTTTATTTCTGACAGTACCAAATTATTATTTTTTCCTTTTCAGGAAAAAATTATCCTTACAGATTTCTTAATGTCAGAGTCGGATTAAGCGACTCCAAAAGCCCCCAGATTAGAATTTTTTCCGAAAAATTTGAGGAAAAGGATAGTCACGTTATCCTTACAGGACCTCCCCTTATCCTTACAAGTAGTGAAAATATTGTATTGTCATCGGACTTACCTATGAGTGCAAAATTTCGAGTCAATCGGATAAGTGAAAGTGGGTCAAAATTGGATTGCAAAATTTGATCCTGACAGACAGACTAACAAAAATCAAACAGATACGATGACAAGCTAAATAAAAGCTCTTATTAAAAAGAGGATAAGACGAGCGTAGTTCAGGTGGTAAAGTACTTAGCCCGTATTCCGCAGGAGGTTTAATTCGGTGGTTCAATTCGGTGGTTCAATTGGGTGATTCAATTCCCGACTGTCGCACGCTGTGATTCAAGTCCACTCAACTTGCTTTACGAAAGGTATCCCTCGAGTTACGCAGTACTTGAGTTATACGAATTTCGAGTTACGTGGAGAAAAATTGCGACAGTGCTCGAGTTACGAGGTACGGTTTTGAAGCAATTTTTATTTAAAAAGAAAATATTGTAATTATAGATGAATGTTATTATATGATAAAGATAATAGGTAGGTATTGTTTTGCACTGATTTTGAGCCTCCACTTACACGGTTTCGACTTACGCGGAACCAATTAACCGCGTAACTCGAGGGATACCTGTAGTGATAGTTGTCGCTTGGTGTTAACGACATCATCGGTCTAGATTGCTCTCACTACCTCTGCTGTCGATGGGTTGCAACGTAAAAAACCTTACAAATGTTGTAATTCATCCATGATTCGCAATCCATGTAAAATTGTAGGTGCGAAGCACCGTCATGAAACCTCAATTGAGGAGGACCAGGCTCTTCGAGAGCTGTAGCGCCGAGGATAATGAATAAAAGAATATTTTTTGTCACATTTTTGTACTTTTTCTCACGTAAATTTTATTCATCTAAATTCTCCATACAAATATCGAAATTTATGAGAAAAAAATCAAAACAGTTCTAATTTCCACTACCAGGTACTGTTATATATAAAAATTACACAGCCTTAGGGCAATCTTATTTACACTGGGTGTACCTGTGCTGTCTGCCAAGTTGTGTTCATTTCGCTCAAAGATTACTCCATGGCGCACATAATTGTGTAGTTAACAGTCAGTCAGTTCATTTAGTCGAGTCAGTGCTTTCTACCACAATTTTTTGTTGTGTCGGTTTCTAGTCGACATTACTTTAGCTAAGATGAATGGAGATATCGCCGAAGGGTGCACCGGATAAAAGAGAATTCCGAAAGAAGCTTTTAATTTGACCCCTAAAGGAACAAAAAATAAATAAAAACAAATAAACGAGAACAAGTAAAAAAGTAATCCATGAAAGATGAGATATCTGGGTTAAGGACCAAACCTATTCTAATAAAGATAATATCACACGCAATTAAGGTAACAAAAGTAGCCTTCTTCTGCACCTTTTTTTTGAATCTTGGTTGATTCTCGGAAAGTTTATTTGTACAATATCCAAATGGTTTTGGTTATTTGATAGTAGCTGGCGACCAACGACGACGGAGACATTCATTTCGGGGGGTGCAAACGACGGTATCCCTGTCGTTAGTAAAGTAGTGGTAATCTTGGTGGCTCTATCTCTAATACATAAAAGGGGATGGCACTTCACTTCAACTAACAAAACAACGACCATTCCGACTTGTAGTCTCCGGTACCATTTTATCCTTGGCAACATAAGTAACGTTAAGAATTTCTTTGAAAAAGTAAAAAAAAAATACGATAATATGGATGATGTTGAGATGAGACCGAATGGTACAGGATCAGACGATCCGTTAGCATTGTCGGTAAGCCAAGGTAAAAACTCACAAAGTATCTTAAGTAAGAGCTCAAGTGCTTTTATAGTAAAACCACAAGTGTTTGCGGGTACATCATACGCCCCTTGCACTGCTTTTCAGTAAAAAAAACCACATCTCGAAAGGACAATTCGTTCGAAATCTGTGTAGGTAAAGCAGATTTTACCTAGCCTGTAAAGATCGAAGTTTTTTCCCACATTTTCACATGGTCCTTGAACGATTGAAGTTGCAGAGAAAAGCATTGGACATAAGTACTTATTTTTGGATTTTCTTAAATTCACTTATTTATTTGATTCGCACGCACGTGTGTGGTTAAGAAGATGTTTTCCAGTTTTCGAAGAATTCATCGCAAAAGCGTCAATTTTACAACGATATCGCCTCAGTAATTTTTTATTTAAACTTTTTTCCGAGAAAATGTTTTGGAATATCACTTTATTGGTCCTATTTAAAAGGTGATCCAAAGTCATACAAACAAGACCAGAATTATTTCAGGCGCTGATTTCAAAAGGACGTCTGGTACATTGACTTACAGTTTCCAAGAACTTGTTATCGTTAAATGATAAATCGAAAACGAACCATTTTATTTTTAAATGTGAGGTTCTCCCATTTGTGACCGAAAGATTTGTTTGGGCGTAGGTCATGCTTTTGTTGACTATATTTCACATAGAAAAACATGTTGACACATGGCAAATTTCGAAACAAAGAGGCAGAGATTAAAAATATTTTTTGCTGTTTTGATTTACTGTAGGTAATCGTCGGAACACATGGAATTATGTATATAAAAATTGTTTCAAACGTACAATGACAGCAAAACAACGTGAAATCTTATCTTATCTTACTAATATATAAAAATTAGTTGGTGTCTGTCTGTCTGTCTGTCTGTCTGTCTGTCTGTCTGTCTGTTCCTCTTTCACGCAAAAACGGCTGAACCGATTGACTAAAAATTTGGCATAAGTGTCTGTGGTAGTTATGGTTCCAACATAGGCATACGGAAAAGTACCGCGAGGGGTGGGGGGAGTAAGGGGAGGGGGTAAAGTGATTTCGAAACTTAGTTTTTGCGCTATGTTACTCTTTCGCGGGAAACTACTGAACCGATTGGCCTGAAGTTTAGCTCCAACATAGACCATCAAAAAAAAATTGAAAAAACTTAACCCGGAAACGACGGGTATGCAAGCTAGTATTCTCATAGAATTAAAAAGGTCAATTATAATTTCATCTTCACCTTCTATAAAATTACACCCTACACTTCCTGAGCTTTATAATATTTTTTTATAGTCAAAATGCACCTTTTATTCATTGTATTAAAACAGCATATTAATACTATCAAGAAAAGTCGGGTTTTTTAAAAAAAAAACTTATAAACTGATAATGAAACTTTATAGTTACCTCCCCTGATATCTATTGAACTGCTAAAGGGATTTTGATCCAGTTTTCACCAATAGAGATGTCAGCCCTCAGGAAAAATGTTCGCCAATTAATAACTACTCCTTCCGTGTCCATAAACCCCCTCACCTGCTATCTCCTACAATTCTGAAAATATTTGGATCCGGTTTTCATCATTGGAGAGGTCACCCCCTTCCACCAGAAACTAATATATACCCCGGCCATTCCGCCCCCTAAAATGTGCCCCAACAACTTCCCTGCAAGTTGTGCACCTTTAAAGCCTAAACCCCAATTACGCGTTCGTACGTGCGGCATGATTTTGTTCTGGCATCTAGTAGTTGTCACCGCGTCTAAAAGTAGAAGCTGAGCCTACTCTACGCGGCACGGACGCGGCAACGCGTCTGAGCAACGCGCAATTATACATTTACTCATTTATGCGTAGTTTTTACCTTCACCGCGTGGGTGCCGCACGCACGAACGCGTAATTGTGGTTTAGACTTAAAGAGTCAGACGGAATTTCAACATAGACTTAAAATTATTTCTACATCCTGGACGGTTTTTTTGCGGTTTTCTTGGAAACGGTGTGTTATAACAAATAAAATATAAAGATAAAAAGTGCTTAAAGTGTAATTTTACATATCTTTTCTGTACATTAAAAATCTTTTGGACTACATTCCAAATAAAAAACATCATTTTTTTCGAATTTTTAAAAAAATAGTGTATTTTATCGCCAAATTTGAGAAAAATAATAATCGGATCTGAGAATACTGAATTATATGGAATTAGTGAATTAAAAAATTTCGGTCCAAGGTCGTGTATGAAAGCTATAGTAACCAAAAAATTGTGTAGCGAGAGGGAAAGTATCAAAAAGCCAAAAAATATCATAACTAGTTTTATGGATAGCCCATTAAAAAATCTTCTCTTGATTACCTCAAATTAATTAAGCGTTATACTTTCAGGTGTTTGATAAATCAATAAGCTATAGAATTTTCAATCTCTTGAATGTTTAACAAAAGGTGCTAGAATTTTGGTTTTTGTGTCATACAGATTTACGAGAAAATAAAAATAAGAATAGGAAATAACTAAAAACCCTTTATATCTTAAGTACCTAAATTCCGCATTCATTTATGGCTTCTTTCTCTTTTTTTCTCTATTTTTTCCCACAAAACAATAGCGAGTATTCCCCTGAGTATATTTAAAGACTGAACAATTTTCTTATTTTAAAATGAGAGCAAGCTATGATATCAAAGACGAAATTGAACAAAACCCTGTAGAACAAAAACATCTTCTGGAGCAGCAGGAACGGCCTTTAGAGTTGAAAATCATGAGGAATCAATTTAAGTACCAACCTCATTAAATTTCAATCAGCGATTTCCATGTTTTTAGAAAGAAAACGAGAATAAAAAAAATCATGGAATAAAATAAAATACAACAAAATAAACCGAGAATCCTTGTACTGTACGTACATTCAATCACATAGATTTCGCTTTTTCGAAATGTTCGCTAAAGGATCTGAAAAGCTTAAAAGAAAGCCCTAACCAAAGTTAAAAAAGTGAAAAATAAAGACAAGGAAACCAAAGCAAAAATGAAAAACACTTTAAGGCATTGATACTGATGATGTGTACGTACAATGCGATATCAATATACGCTTTTATATACTTATAAACGTATATACGTATACATCTAATATAATGTGAAAAAACCCAGTATTCCTATTGAAACTGGGTATTATGTTCTCTGTACACTACATACGCTATACGCGATCACCAATAAGAAAATATACTACTGTTCCGATATCGCACGATGCAAAAATATCTTTTGTATGTGAAGACTGGTAAAAAGGACTAGAAATTTAATAGCTGTACGTGTTTTCATACACTTTCCTATATAGATTTTCCACTTTTGTTCCGTATTTCCGGATTTTTTTCCGCTTTTACCAACTGATGGAAACGAAACAAAACCAAACAGCCAGCTGCTAACTCTCACTTCACCTCGCCGCGCCCAACTCTATACAATCCCATAGATATATATATATATATTTCCAATTCGTAATACCTCCCCGGGTCCTTTTCACTCTATCCGACCAATGCTCACGTTTCTCTATACTCTGGTACTATCAGGGGGTTGAGGTGGGGGTTGACGAAAAACGCAACAAAAATTTTCCCAGCGACAGCCGACCACCCACCGCTCGCTGTTGTTGTTGATGGCTGGTGTTTTTTCTTATGTAAATTTTCTCGGAATTCTGCTTTTACTTTTCCATTTTTTATGCTTTTTCGCTTTCAAATGAGTAAACGTTGATGGGTGTGAGATATTTCTTTAGTTGTTCGCTTCCCATTTCAAAAGCTTGTTGAAAATGATTTTCTTAAGATTACAAGGATTGACAAGGGATCCTACTAAAGTGATGATTGATTTTATTGTGTTATACCTCTATCGGAACACTTGATTAAATGATTCTTTCTGATCCTGCCGATACAAATATTTTCAAGATTTTTTAAATGTCTAATTGCTTTTTTTGCGAAATAAAAATTATTTTGATAAAGTTTTGCAAAAATCTTTAGATATTTGTAGAAAAACCTTTAAGGACACCAATTCTGTATCTTTGGATAAATAATAGATAAATCGGATTTACTACATAGGGGGAAAAAATAGGAAAATAATAGAAAAAATAGGTTCCTCTTGAATTTTCCGAAATTTTACTTAACCGTGGAAAATTGTTTATGAAAATTTTCTTCCAACTCTATTTTTCCGATTACAGAAGTTATCATATGTTTTCAAATTCCTGATTTTCTTGAAGAAAAAAACTGTATCTATAGTATAAAATTTACTTTTAGAGCCAAAAAACACACATATTCCTCTCACTTACGATATAAATAAGATATCGCTACATACTAAAATTTCAAAAAAATTGACTGAGTAGTTTTTTTTAAATCTGGCAATAATTCAACCTGCCCGATAATTCAACATGCCCGGTCCTACCCTACTTCCCTCTAACTGAAAAACTTTTTGCGATGTGACTTTTGTGTCTTCAGATTTATAATTAAACTTAACAAAAGCATTAAAATGTGTGAGCCAAGAAAGGGATTTTTATCGAATTTTCCGGAAATTTCCTGTTCCTAGGAAAATTGGTCCAATTGGATTTTGAATTAACCGTTCCGTTATGTAAAATCATATTCTAAAGACATTTCGTCTTTATAATTTTTTCGATACAATGCACCGTTTCCGAGAAAATAGGAAAATATTATTCTATTTGTATAAGGGAGAGGAGAGGGGGTCGTTCAAGTGGCGTTTGATGCATGGATGAGTTATGTCAAATTCTATTCTAAACATATTTCACATTTATAAATTTTTCAATGCGACTAACCGTTTTCGAGAAAATAAAACCCATCAGTTTAAATTTTCCGAAATATGGAAAATAATGAGGGTATTCACAATCCTCTTTTAATTTTCGGTATTCGGTATTTTCGGTAATATTAAAAGACTGAAAATATTCTGCTGTGAACATCCCACAGCACAGATTTGAGAACAGCGCTTTTATTTGATACGTGACCAAATCATGAACTGCGAATTTGATTGTCACATACCTTTAAATCCATGTTTGATGTATTCTTTTGAATTTCTATTGTGGCAACGGCTATCAAAATTGAAAAAATTTGCAATCCGATGAGATAACCAGCGAGAAAATTTGACAACTAAAAACATTACTAGCGCCACTCGCGGTTGATTCTTGATACCTAATAACCGGGCCGGAAAACACGACTCAAGGCATGTCTACAATTACGGAATCCGGCAATTCATTTTTACATGAAACAAATTACCGTCTCGGTAAAAATCTGTTAAATTTGACTGAATTACCGAGCGGTAAATTTACTCGCAATTTAAAAGAGGACTGTGAATACCCTGAATATTTGTCTTTATAGTTTTTTCGATACATTTTGTCAAAATTTCAATTTGTAAAAAAAAACTATTTGTTTATAGTTAATAGTTTAGATGTCGAGCAGAAAACTTTATCTTTAAGAAAAAATAGGCACAATTGTATATTTGTTGACTTTAAATCAATCTGATATAAAAGCGATTACCAAATGCCCGTAACTTAACTTTAATTTACATTTTTGCGTAATTGTTTCCAATTTCCATTTTTAAATAATACGATTTTCCTTTTTATTAAGCTAAATGATTGCTAAGATTCGGAGGAGTGGTTTATATCCCAGACAATTTATTTGCAAATTGTTTAAAGAAAGATTACTCTCGATTGATAAATGATTCTTTCTTAATTTAAATTTTCCCTTTGTTCATTTTATTGAATTTTTCCAGTATATACATATAATGAACATTTCTATATCTCTTATATCGTTAAAATTATTTTCCGGATTTTTATTTTTATTTTTGCTTTATCTTGCTAAGCAAAATGTTCATAAAGGATAACCCCCATAGCTTCACACATGAATAACATTGAAAGAAGTTCGGATCAATTCGCTTGTCTTATCTCCGTACAAATGTTTAAATTAAAAGATCGAATCTATTCACAGATTTCTAAATTTTCCCATAATGGTAATTCTCCTAAATGAAAATAATTTCACTTCAAATTATTATTTTCCCATTCCCCATCACCGTCCGGCATTTTCCTCATTTTCCATCGTATTATTTTGCCTAGTTTCCCTCATTTCCCCTATTCTTCTTTCAGTTTGACTGCTTACATTTCACTTCAGCTTCAGCGTTGAATTGGATTTTGGGGTTTGATATGCAAATTAGTCGGCAATTAATTTCTTGCGATCCAAGAGGCAGGCATCAGGCAATGTCGACGATGACGACACAATGTGGAAGAAAAAGCTCCTTGTGAAACAATGCCATCATCATGAGTACTTAAGAAATTTATTATTCCCCCAAGTATATACATTGACAATTCAATGAGTATACATGGCGGACTTAGGTACTTACTTTATGTACCGACCATGGGAAGGAATACAATGCTACATTCCTTTTCTAGAACTCGCCAGATAAATCCCATGGAATTCTACCTCCCCCCTCCACCTTTCTTTCGTTTGCACATGGTAGAAGCGATTTAAGGAATTAGTCTTAATTATGGAAAAGGTCTTTAAATTATAAAGAGAACACAAAAACTTTGCTATACTCTTTGAGAAAATAAAGAAGGAAAAGTACTTATTCGGTACAAGTCCACATAAATCCCAATGGGAAAATCGTGTATATGTAGATGTCTTTGTATCGAAAATAATTAATGCTTACTTATTCGATATACAAGCCAAGAAATTTTTAGGTTTGTGGCCGACTTCGCTATTTTTTAGTATTTTAGTCAAACTAAATTAATTTTTTTTAAAATGGTCCATGTGGCAACGACATTTCATCGCCTGGGTAAATGATTATCGTATATATTAGGGCCTATTACAGAATCCGATACGAATGGTTCGGATCGTAAACTCAATGTTGTTGTTGGTTTCTGTGATAGGGCCTACAACCTCTACCCCGAGTGATGATTTGGAAAACTTCATATGAGAGCAGGGTAAAATTTGGGAAGAAAAACAAATTCTGTTCATCTTTGAAACGATAAAAGCTAAAATTTCTGCTCAATCGGCCGAGTGATTTTCGAAAAAAGGGGCCTGCATGTAAAATACGGTTTACTTTGAAGGAAGGGGGAGGGGGTCTGCATTCAAATTGTGAAAAACCTTAACGGAGGGGTGGGATTTCGAAAGGCCGAAATTAATCGAGACTTTTTCTATGGACAGCCCCTAAGCAATCCTTAAAAGTTCTGAAAGCAGAACGTAGGAACCCTTTTTTCAATTGTTCTTATCGGAATAAATATTATCAAGGGGTTCCCGACGTCGCTGATCACGAATTCAATATCAAAATTTTTACCCGAAGGTCCTGTAAAGATAATGCAAATGTCCTTTTCGCCTCAGTCTTGGAGAAACTAGCACTAGTGGATTTTTGTGGTCGCTGGTCACGAAGTTAATATTAAAATTTTGAAATTCTAGTTTCATTTCTATCTTACACGGTTAAAAACTTAAGGATTAATATGAAAAAAAACATTATCAAGATCTTTCACATCAAATTTGTATCAACTCGCATATTTTATCGACAATTTGATATTTGTTTGGTGTGAATTTGGTAAAAAAAAATTGTTGATGTTGTTTTGACATTTTACACTAAATGTTGATAGAAAAATATGCGACTTGATACAAATTTGGTGTAAAAGATCATGATAAACAAAAACTTATTCATATAAAGCCTAAAATCTTTAACTGTGTAGGCAAAAATCAATAAATCCATGCCAAATCTTACAGTAAGGTTTTTGAAAAGCTGATGTGAAATAAATTCGAATCTTAACACGTTAACTGCCACTATGGAGCAAAAAAAATCGGGTCCCAGAGGCGAGTAAACTTTTTTTATGATTTGCCTAGAAATTTTAGTATTTTTAGCAATATACCGCAATATACCTCTTGTGGTTTCACATTGGACTCACAAAATTCATAGGCCAAATATCAAAAAAGGTTGCCCATGCCGTGTAATTTTTTCCATAAGTTTTATACAGTTCTGTGCATCCCATGCTTTACCACGTTGTGAGACCATAATGTGTCTCACACGGCCTAAGGAGCCCATTTTAATGTGAGACCATATCGGCCTCACATGACAGTCAACGTGTTAAAGGCTAATACACCGCACTACAATTAGAATACCTCGTGGTATCTTAGAAGTGATTTGAAAAAATTCAAGAAAAAAATAACTCAATAATCTTTCGAAACAATTTACAAAAAAAAAATCCCTCAATTTTAGTTTGTCGATTTTGTTTTATAATTTCACCCCGAACACAGCCATCCTAAATAATTAAACTGGCGTCTCACAAGTAATTAAAGGGTATCTAACAAAATAGATGGAGTGTGGCAAGAAATTCCATAGTAAAACAAGATAATTTACAAAACCTCAACAACAGCGTCTTCGTCAGCCATCCGTACAACTAGTAAAAGCCTTAGGAAGTTTGAATCTTTCACTGCCGGGAAAATTTCAACATGAAGACGAATTAACGAAAGGAAAATGTAGGCAGCATTAATGGTAACTAGTATCAGAATCAGATAAGTACTCAGTCAGCCGGTTCGCCTATACAAACACATCTATTTTACATAAAACATAATACTTTTATATAGATAGGTATACATATATATAAATAAATATAAAATAACAAATTTGTCCTCATTTAATGAGGATTTATGTCAGCATCTCTCCTCAACATCATTTCTGAAAGACCAGAAATAAACTTTACGTCTGCCTGTCTTTTTATATACATACACACACATATTATATATTTGGTTGGATGTATTCCCATTTTTGTACAATTTCATGATGAATGTGTATATGGGTAAAATCCGAAACCGGCATCCTCCTGGGTAGATTTTCGAATTTAAGAAAGGTGAATGATAGGAAGATACATGCACACAAAATAAAGACTTGGAGATCTTCTCGCGTTCGTTTATACATTCGTTGGTTTGTTGATTCGTTTCTTGTTTCGTTAGTTCTCATTCGACACTGTGCCAGCACCTCGAGACATCTTCAATTTAAATTAAACCAAACATATCCCTTCTATGCATGGATATACATACATATTATATATCGAATTTTACAAATCTATGAGTGTATACCCGAACGGTAGAACGATCTGTGGCACCGCGATTAAGTATAAATACAACTTTCTGACACTCAACTTCAGCACTGAAAGTGGTAATGGGATGTAGAACGGTAGAACGGAAAACGGGTACTTTCCCCAGGTAGCAGCATATCCGATTTCCCGCGGGATGCCATGTCTTCTTATCCTACATCCTATCTACTACCAATTTAACCGCTAACCATCTACCTGAACTTATAGCTATGTATTAATTTCTATCACTTACCACCTACTAGGCACCGTCATCATCGTCAACGCCAGCCTATTTCACTTACCTTTAGCTCTTCAAACCAATCCAGGATATATACTAAGTCTTCAATGTTTTCCCTTCTTCATTCCATTTCCACTCGTTTGATGAAGAATAACTGTCATTTGTGGCTGTAATTACAGCCTCAGCAACAAGAATTATTGCTTCGATACAAATGCTTGTGTCATCACTTATCCCTCAACGAACGAATTATACTCATCTTGGTCTGTATTACATGTAAATGTAAACCGACCACCAACAGCTACTAACATACATCTACGCATCCAATAGAAATAAATACCATACATTTTATGTTAGATGTAATGCCGAAATTGTGAAGCCACTACCACCCGCCAGCCAGCCAGCCATTTGCCATCAAATTGGGCCAGTAGGTAACCTATCACATTGGTTTGGTTTCGAAATAAGTGTCACTTGTTCACATTGCAAATGACATAACGTATACCCTAACTGCCAACATTATTATACGCTTGACATACATTTGCATGTAGGTGGTAAGAACGTCTTGATTACAGCTTCACATAACAATGGACCCAATCGAAACGACCTTCAATCCTTCAGCAACAACAGCGGTAAAGCCCTTTGACCACCCTTTATACCATCACCACCACTAGCTGACTTCAGTTGCTGTTGTTTTCAAGGGTTGCTTGCTGTTAAAATGGAATCCCTTCATTTTCTTAACCATACTTAATGTGTTGCTGCCAAGGTGTTTTCTTCCAAGAGCAAGAAAATCAGCATACGTTGTGTGTGCGTATATCATAATTACATTTCATTATAGTTTTTACAATTGCGGTGTAGACTTTATGTGGAAAGGACAATAACTTTTGGTCATTAAGACTTCAAATATTGATCACATTAGTTGCAAATATGTACGCCAAACAATTGAGGGTAACTCAGATAAATTAATACAAGCTATTCAATCCGAATCTATCTCTTTGATATGAAAATTGGATGTAATTGTAAGTGTATATTTGAAAAAGGGATATTGCCGCAGGTTATTACTCCATAGTCCACAAAACTTTAATACTGCTTGATTTTGCAGCCGATTGTGATAAGAACTTATGTCTCATTTGAGTATAGGAAGATATTTATAAAAACTTTGTGCCCCGAAGCGAGTTCAAATTAATCACAACTAAATTTACCTTCTAAAAGGATATACTTTGTTTTTTATTATTTGGTCGAAGATTAATCATTTGCAAAATTTCACAGTCTTATAAAAGAGTTAAGTGATTTCACATAAATTTTATTCAGGTTTTTTTTTCTAAAATCAAATTTTGCACTTCAAAATTCAGCATTATCTAAAAGTGTCCCAGAATTTTGCTAAAAAAAACTTTGTAATGACGATTTTACTAAAAAAAACTTTATTATTAAAGAACTTCAGGTCCCATTTTCTTGAATTTCTCTACGAATTGTATTCAGAATTTATTCCGTGAATTTTATTAATCTATCGTAGAATAAATTCACTTAGCAAAAGGAGTCAAATTTTAATTTATTTCACCGATTTTGTATGAAAAATTCAAGTTCGGGTGTCTTTCAGGAGTAAATTTCTAAATTTTGTGTTAATGTTAACGTTTGTGCAACATGGCTTTAGTGACGAAGAATAAAATTCACGGAACAAAGTGTCAGATGTAAACGACGGTTTAGATTTGAGTACCAGGAAAACCGAGCCATGCTCAGCGAGCTCAAAATCCTACTTTTGCTGATTTTTGGGGAAAAACTAAATTCACATTATCTTTGCAGAGCTTTTCCAGAGTTTTTAAATTCCCGACCTAGAAAGCTAGAACTAAAACTAACGCGCGACAACAAATTTTCATAGACATCGGTTGAGTGGTTATTGAGTAATCGCTGTCACCGATTTTCGAAACCTTTTGAGACACCAGGTGAAGGTTATCGAGGGGAGGGAAAAGTCAGGTTTGTAGTGGAAAAATCGAAAGCCCTTAGCCCCCTTAGTAATACTGTAAAGTTTCATTAAGATCGGACCACCCAATTCGATGATACCAGGCGAGGGGTATCGAAGGGGAATTTTCTCAGGGGTGAGACCTATCTAGATCGATTTCTTGTCCCCGAAAATCCCTAACCCCCAAGTTTCGTGAAAATCGTTAGGCGGGTTTTCGAGATCGTTTGTGCGGACAGACAAACAGACAGACATTCCTCGTATTATATTATAGGATACCCGATCTTTTAAGGGGTTATGCCCACCTTCGAACTTTGAAGATATCGAAATTTTTCTTTTTGAATATTCTCAAAGTATAACATTTCAACTTACATATATCTCTCAAAATATTAAGATGATCGAATGAAAATTTCTGAAATTGTTCGACTTTAAACTCATAAGTTCAGCCGAATTTAAAGGATTTACCTACACAAAATAGCTTGAAATTTTAATCGCGATTTTCTGAAAACAACTTTTCCGAAATCCTTGACAGCGATTACTCAATATCCACTGAACCGATTTCTTTCAAATTTTGCATAGTTATTTCGCAATAGTTTATCTAATCCTGGACGGGAGCTTTTTGTTAAAAAAAAAAGTTTTTTTACAGTCGCAAATTTATGCCATAAAATCGATGTTTTACTTAAAAACAGACGCCATTTTCTTCGTAATTATTTTTTTTTTAAATTTCGGCCCGACCATAACTACAATTCATAATACTGAATTTTAAAAAACCCATTTGATTGATTTCAGATAAAAAAAATCAGCTATAACCGCAAATTACCTCCATAAAAGGTCCTTTGTCACGCTTACAAAAAAGGGGCTAATTCTATATTTTATCGATAAAAGAAATCTGAACCATAAGTGAACATGTAGGTTCAGGTAGGGTCAAGTGGTCCACGTTTTTATTATTGGCCATAAAATGGTCACAAATTGGAATTTTTGCATGATAAGATAGTCAAATCGCAAGCGCAGGACCTAAGTTAACTTTGTGCATTCACAGATTGCCAACTTTTTGACATTAAATTTAATTTTTAGGCATTTATCGAAAACTTTGATTTTTCGAGTTTTTCAAAATGGTAGGGAGAAGTGGTCCACCCTCAAATTTTTTCCAAAAATCACATAAACATAAAATTAAATGACAAATAAAAATATAATCATGAAGTTTGATCAAAAATATGGTTTATTCGAAAGTAGCAAATGAGCGTTTGGTCTGTTTTGGTGTTGGTTTCTTCGGTGTAATTGTTAAGTGTCTTTTTCCGGCGCTTTTTTCTGCTTTTCGAATTCAGCTCGATTTTCGGGAGAAGTTATAATCGAGCTTCGCATCGATTTTCGGCGACGATTTGAAATACTCAAAATAACTCATAAAAAACCACTTCTCCCTACCGACGCTATTTTGCGCGGAATGACGCTGCTTCAACAATTGTGGAAACAAGTGCAGAAATTCGGTGGATTTACAAAGTTCATAATGTAACAACATTTTAGATTAATTAGCTTATTGAAATTGATGAAGAATTCGTCAAAATGTTGTTGAATGTGAATACTTGCGAAAACTTTCAACAATGTTGTTTTGGCACTGGTCTGTGAGAGTGAGTAAATATACGTGTGCACACTTCAATGAGTAATAAAAAACAAGCTATCATCAAGAGCAACCGATGAGAGTTGCATATTTTGTTCTAATGCCACTATTACTAACAAAAATGGTGGTGGACCACTTCTCCCTACGGACCACTTGACCCTACCCGACCCTACTTAATAAAATGTACTTAATAAAATAAAATTCAAAAAGAGTCGGAAAAAATAGTTTTATTAAAATAGCATATAAATCACCAAAAAATAAGTTCTGTTCAGGCCTTGAAGGTAGGAATTACACATTAAGCCGAAAAAAAGACTTTGTTTGCGGATGGAAACGCTATTTAAAAAGTAAACTTTAATAAGATATTAACTATTATCGATTAATTCTAATAATTTGAACACGTTTTTGAACTTACATAAAAGTAAAAAATCGTTTAAAATAAATACTAATGTGAATTTTATAGCAGTCAACTTAAGCGGAAATTAAGATTCTTTTCACATGTAATCTCAAGTACTTGGAAATATCCTTAAGAAAATACTTGAGTGGTAATTTCAAGTAGTATGGTGTCCTTGTGGATCTTCCTTTAGCAGATTAATAGCCTAATAAGTTTTTTCCTCCACTGAAGTACACAAAATTAGATTTAAATGTCAAACGACTATCAGTATGTTCATATAAAAGAAATTTTTAAAGAAAAAATTGCTTCAAGATGTAAAAAACAAAGAATGCTAGAATTCTTTGAAACTATTTTGTCTATAGATATTTATGAAAATAATTTAATGTGACATCTAAAATCATATCATGAGTTCACCTTTAAAAAATACTGTTTTATTTCCTTATTGCACTTTCTTAATCACAAACTTCAATCCTGGATATCAGATTTTCTAACTTATGGGGAAATGTGGAAAATCGTGGAATATATGTTGTCGCGCATGATTACTAATTTCTCCAATTTCACAAAACTCCCCTCAATCACAAAAACCTTATAGTGCTTGGATTCTCGTGTTCTGGTGAGTTTTTCTCCTTAAATTGCAAAATTATTAACCACCACATTATATTATAGTAAAATTAGGTTCATTGTCGATTTTTTTCCGTTCTTTCATTTTGTTTTCAATTGACCAGATGGCACTCGTGTTAAAATTAACATTTAATGGCTCATTAATTTTGAACAAAGTATTCGTTACGATTGTACGAGTATGGTTAAAAATAATTATAATACCGGGAAAAGTACGACCACATTCACAAAAGTGGTACCGAATTAAAATAACAACCGAGTCTTGAAAAAAAAGGAGAATAGAAAAACTTCCTCTTTATGTGCTCTAATTATCCCAAAAGGGAATGAAAATTTTATTTTAATTTACTTAGAACTTGAATAGAGTCAGATTGTTTAAGGCTTTAAGTGATTCTGTTTCAAGCATTTTCACGAAATTCTGTTTAAAGGAATTTCAGATTACATTGGAGATACATGCCTAGTCTTATGCAAACATTTTACATGTATATGGGTCTACGGAATCCCACATTAAAAATTTATCTCTGGTTTTGGGGGGAATTCTCTATGAACGAACAGAAGGTCATGCAAGCACAATAAATATACTTATCTCAAATCTCTGTATAATTTGATTAAATAATAAAAAACGGTCTACCACTGATTTTCAGCATCGGGAAAATCTGATTTAATTATTTAACACATAGATGACAATTTAGAGAAAATCATTTTATTCTATTTCGGTTTAAACCGCAATGCCGTTTTCAAAATTGACTTTTAGATACTATTATTTTCACCAACAATATTTTAAGTGCTAATTATAAAAGGACGAGCATTTTACCCATTTTACAAAAGTTTTTGTACTTTTTTTACTTTCCTCTTCTATTTATATAAGGAAAGTTTTGTGAGACTGACTCGGGGGCAGATAGAAACGTTCTTATCAATACGAAATCCGTTTCGGGTATAATTATGAAGATGTCCGTGCATCTGTTCTGTGGGTCTGTCGGTTTGTAAGTCTATCCGTCTGTTGGTCTGTCAGTATGTATCTTAAATAACTCGAAAATGCGTTGAGCTAGCGACTTGAAATTTTTTGTAAAATGAGTTTTACGAAAATTTTCTATCAACTTTTGGAAAAGTTACTTTAGGGTACCTTTAAAGATTAAAGGATATAAAATTTTCTACATTTTTCGCTCCAACGGTTTTTGCGTATCTCTAACGGTTCTCAAGACATTTAAATAAAATCAAGTTTTTTGAAAATTTCCCATAAACTATTCACTTTTATCGAAAAATACATAGGACCGAATTCAAATAGAAACATAACAAAAGCTATAATTGCCAATCTGGCAATTATTGAAAACCCGTATGGTGATTTAATTGAACGGCGTATCAAAATTTCATTTGAATTCAAATTTTCCAATAAGATTTTTTTAAAACTTGTTCCAATCGGATTTTGATGTATGGGAGTTTTATGTAGAATCATATTCTAAATAACTTTTGTTCTTAGACTTTTTTGATAGGATGTACCGTTTTTTAAATATTCGCAAAAAACGTTTTCGTTCGTATGGGGGGTACCGCCCCTAATGGTCCATTTTTGCCCATTAACGAACTTAGCCTCACATTTTACGAAAAACGAATCTGTGCAAACTTTCAAGTCTCTAGCTCAATCCGTGCGCCCGCAATCCGCGCCACAGACAGACGGACAGACGGACAGACAGACAGACAGACGGACGAACAGACATGCAAAATTCAATTTTTTTTATCATTTTAAACACACTGGTGTAATTCATTTTTGTGTGCGATGACGGGATCTTGGCGTTACAAACGGTAAGGCAAAGTTAATATACTCTTTGGTTTCACCATACGGGTATAATAAAATTTCCTACGTTTTTTTCCTTTAACGGTTTTTATGTATCTTCAACGGTTCTCGAGATATTCGAAATAAATTCTATTTTTTACATATTTTTTCCAAAACTAAATATTGCAGAGGAAAGTTAATGTTGATCAACAACTGATTTTATACCCGTATGGTCAAACCAAAGGGTATATTAAATTTGCTTTACCGTTTGTAACGCCAAGATCCCGTCATCACACACAAAAATGAATTACACCAGTGTTTGAATTTTTGAAATTGAATTTTGCATGTCCGTCCGTCTGTCTGTCCGTCTATCTGTCCGTCTGTCTGCCTGTGGCGCGGATTGCGGGCGCACGGATTGAGCTAGAGACTTGAAATTTTGGGTGGATCCGTTTTTCGTAAAATGCGAGGCTAAGTTCGTTAACGGGCAAGAACGGATCATTAGGGGGGGTACCCCCCATACAAACGAAAACGTTTTTTTGTTAATATCTCAAAAACGGTGAATTTTATCAAAAAAGTCCAAGAACAAAAGTTTTTTAGAATACGATTCTACATAAAATTGCCATACATCAAAATTCGATTGGAACAAGTTTTAAAAAAATCTTATTGGAAAGATTGACTTCAAACTGAAATTTTGATACAATTTTGTATTTTAATAAAAACGCACCCTAAAACTTTTTTTATGATCTGGCAATGCTAAAACGTCAGTCAGGGTTTACATTTTTATCATGGTGAAGTTCACGAACGAGCAACGTTTGGAAATTATTAAAATTTACTACCGAAATTCTGAGTTGGTGGTCGCAATCGTGTAATCTCGAGAAATGGTCCGGTCGAATGGCCACTTCGCTTATGCGATTTAACGCCGTTGGATTTCTTTTTATGGGGTTATGTTAAGTCGTTGGTTTATGCCAACAAGCCAACAACGTTAGAGGAGCTCAGGAACAACATCGAACGCGAAATTGCCAACGTTCCGGCCGATATGTGTGGAAGAGTGGTGGAAAATTGGTTCCAAAGAATCAATCAGTGCAAACGTGCTCGTTGTGGCCATATAAACGACATCGAATTTCATACTTAAATGTAACATACACCTGGAACTACACCTGGAATAAATTTCAGCCCGATATCTCAATTATTCTGTGTTTTATTTAAATACAAAATTGTGATGTCCTTGTTTTGAAAATCGTCAGTTTTCAAAATTTTTGTGCAAACCTACGTAGTGGTAACTTTTGATGAAAAAAAGAATTATTGAAATCGGCCCAACAGAACTGTATAACTAGGAATGTATAAAATACCTTTTTTTCCATGAAGAAATATTTTAAAATGTTTTTTTTACTGACAAAAAGTAAAATATATTAATTTTAGTTTACAAACAATCGTTTTTGTAAATATCTTCCTTGTTGTAACAAAATACATTACAGTGAAAGAAAAAAAAAATGGCAAAAATGTTTCTCCATGAAACTTCAACTACCACAAATCTGAAACTTTTTCATCATCCTTGCACTCAGAAGAGCAATTTGTGAAAACAATTACAACAAACTTGAAAATCTTAAAGAATGAAAGAAAATAAGATCATAGTTAAAATTAAATATTTATATAGCAAGGTAACATAAGTTACAATAATGGAATATAGTTCGTAATGAATATTGCACCGGGTAAATGTTGAAAACTTTTCAGTTCAAGTTTACTCTATCAAACAAAAGTTTTCCAGTCGACGACACATTTACGTGAAAAATTTATACTGCATTATTCTCATAAAAAGAAAAGGTGTGAAAGTTTAACATTTTTTTTTTACTATGAAAATGTGTGTGTTTTTTTTTTATTCTTTTGGAATTGCAATTTTCGAAATTCTCCATTGCTTGTCTTCAAAAGAAATTAAAAACAACTTTTCTCCTAAAAGTTTTTGACTTCAGAAAGGATATTCCCTTCAGTGCAAACACGAATATCTTCGAAATGCATATCACCCTAAGGTACAAAACGTGGGTGCAAAGTAAAAGACCGTACATAATGTTGAATAGTCGTTGACGGAAAATAATATTGATTGCTAAACCCATATTGTGTAAAATCTGGCACCGTTGAGATTTAACTTTAAATAATTGAACAGTTTTATCGTAAGTGAGTAAAACGATGTTGGCTGCCGACAAATGACTTGTATTCAAAAATCGGATGTGTTCATCAATTAGTTTATATATTGTCGGATTTCATGTAAATATTTTTAATGTATTTCAGCGATTGGGCGAACTAAAGACGAAACTTGATCGGATACAAGAAGCCGAGCGGGAAGTATTTGGAGACGGATCCTGAAGTAGGCAAATACTTTAGACTGTAATGCTGGGTTTACACGAATGACAGATAATGACAATCTGGCATAAAATCTGGCATCTGGCATTTTTCTGACAGAAATAATGACAAAAATGATACTATTTACACGATAATGACAATTTATGACAAAAAAATGACAAATTTGTCATTCGTGTAAACGCAGCATTAGTCATTGACCGCATGCAATTAGACGGGAGTTAAAAGGAGCATCCAAACGATAAATGTTACTTGAAACATGAGTTATTCAAGTAAAATTGTCAAGTAACATTGATCGTGTGGAAGCGCCTAAAATGTCGGCGGTGGATTAAAGAAAGAAAGCGGGTAGATGGTTGTTAAACTACATTTTTTATTAAATCTTAAGTCAATTGCATCAATAAGCAAAGTTTGATCATATGTGATGGAAAGCTCTTTAAATTATGAAATTTTATGGAAAGCTTTCCATAAAATTTCATAATTTAAAGAGCTTTCCATCACATATTTAGAGGTCGTATAGGAGGTCTGCGTGAAAAAGCGTTACGATGGTAGGGGCCGAAATGGAAGAAGTAGAAAAGTAGGAAAAACAGGGGTTCTGAAAAGAGAAAAATTATCATAACTCTAACGTTCCTTGCTTGATTTTTTCTTGTTTTTCTCAAAAACGATCCATTGTTCTCAAAATTGTTTAAAAATAATTTTGAATAGAATTTCACACAAATTTTGCTATCCAAAGAAAATACAGGTAAGCCAGACACCGGCTTCCAAGTGAATCAAACCTCTATAATTCAAAATATAGAGAACCAGAGATTTTTCGGCTTACACTCTAAACTAGACGCCCTTTTTCCAGTAAGTTTCTCAGTGAAATTTTACACTGTTATCCTAGTAAAATTTACTGAACGACAGTAAAAATTACCTGAAACACAGTCAGGGTATTCACAGTCCTCTTTTAATTTTCGGTATTCGGTATTTTCGGTAATATTAAAAGACTGAAAATATTCTGCTGTGAACATCCCACAGCACAGATTTGAGAACAGCGCTTTTATTTGATACGTGACCAAATCATGAACTGCGAATTTGATTGTAAAATATGTCACATACCTTTAAATCCATGTTTGATGTATTCTTTTAAATTTCTATTGTGGCAACGGCTTTCAAAATTGAAAAAATTTGCATCAGTCCGATGAGATTAACAAAAAGCCAGCGAGAAAATTTGACAACTAAAAACATTACTAGCGCCACCCGCGGTTGATTCTTGATACCGAATAACCGGGCCGGAAAACACGACTCAAGGCATGTCTACAATTACCGAATCCGGTAATTCATTTTTACATGAAACAAATTACCGTCTCGATAAAAATCTGTTAAATTTGACTGAATTACCGAGCGGTAAATTTACTCGCAATTTAAAAGAGGACTGTGAATACCCTGAATATGTTTTACGGAAAATACCCTAACTCTTTGCATGGAAATTACTAATTTCATCCCAGTTTAAAGAATAGTACGCTCCTTAATAAATGAAAAAAAAAACTTTAGTTTCACCCAAAAAAAAAAAGACAAGTTTTCTATTACTAGAAATCGAACCCCCATTTTTATATGGAGTTGGTGTTTCCTGCAATGCGATTTCTTACTATGCGGAATTTTCCAGGAACCTAACTACCGTGTAAAAACAAAATTATGAAAATTTTTAAAGTTATCGAAAGTCCAGCTTACACAGTTTTCACTATAGTATCATATACGAAGTTTCTTTTCCTTTCCCCTCTGGGCACCCATATATGAAGATATGAGCAGTGGTTTTTGAGTTAGAGCTTTTAAGATCGAGATTTAATTTTTGGCTAAGATTTTTAACTTTGATTTTTATTTTCAATTTTCCGGAAAAGGTTCGAAAATCAACAACTCAAGGAAATCTACTTCGTAGGGCAAAAAATGAGACGTGAAATTTGTTCCAAACGATATTCTTTTCAATCGGGAGAAAAAATTTCACTGAACTGTAAAGAACAGACCAGGAATCTATCCGTATTTCTGTACATCATTGGAATGTCCTTTAAACGAACTTTTTATTAAATTCTTTTTGAGATGAAAAAAAATTTGAATTTTAAAATTTTCGTGAACACAATGCACATCTCTGGGTTTACAACAATACAAAACCTAAAAACTCTACAAGAGCGAACGAAAAAATTGAACGAAAAGAAAGCATGACTCCTTGCATCTTAGTTTTAGGTAAGGCGCGTAGTTCGACATGTTCCTTGAATGGTCCTTTATTGTTGGCTGTCATAGAAAGCACTCGGTGCTGCACTAAAAACATTATCAAACTCGAACCTGATCAAAAGCGTCTCCGTTCGACCCGCATCTCACCGGGCGACAGTATTGCATCAAGGCGATTCACAATGTATTTTCAGGGGCGCATTATACTGAAAATTTGAATCAAAATTTCTAGACATTTTTCTGGTCTTTTTCTCATCATACTCAAACGTTTTCAATAGCTTCTTATTCAGTAGCGAATTCCCTTTTTTTTCTCTCTTGTGAGCTTACAGCAACCCATCTATAATGCTCATAATATGAACTCTTGGGTGCGACATACGAGTATATGCTGCTTTCTTTATTATAAGCATGAATTTTCTTTTCGCAATATAGATATGTGCTTTGTAGATTTTTTCAATGAAATGTTCACCCATCAGACACAGAAAATAAGATGACGAAGGATAGAAATAAGGGGACGAAATAACACCCGCTATAAATTTTTTAATATACACCAGGCACGCCAACTATGGCAGCTTTACTCGTTCTCTTAGTAAATTTTCTAGAAGAAAAAATGGAAAATCTCCTTTGAAAGGAAAGAATATTACGCTCAAGTGTTCCCTGTGGCGCATAACGCCGTCAATTTTACCGTTCAAGTAAGACGGGAATCGCAAAAGGACTACTACTGATACTTCATCCTTTTCACTACTGCCCCCCTTGTTCTCTTCAATATATAGTCATTTATACTTATACGGTATGGTAAGCTAACAACCATATAAGAAAAAGTGGCAGGATGTCCCAAAGTACAGTTCCCGTAAGTATGAGCATGTATCCTTCGACTCCTTTACGTATAGGGAATTTTCCAGCATTAGTATCAGTCTCATGTCAGTATTATGACATAGAATCACATTTCGAAACCAAATCAAGCTAGAAATGTGCGACGTTTCTTCTGTTTTTTTTCTCGGCCTAAACTGACAATTTTTTTCCAAAAGGACTTTTCTAACAAAACTTTGCGTAACTCTATCAATATTTGTGGATATCTACATGCGTACAGATACATTTAGCATTTTATTGTTATTTCAAAAATAAAAAAATAAATTAAGCGAATTCTATTTTATTCGTTTTATTCATATCTTCAAAACTGAACATCGAGATATCAGCAAAATGTATAATAATACGACATCTAGGATGAGATTCCGCTGGGATAGATTGACACTTTAAATGGCAACTACTATGGAAGGAGTCGCTGCTTATTGAATATTGCAAATCGATTCAGTATTATTTGTACTTTGGGAGACTTAATACTTCGCCAAGGACTTCGATCGACTTATGTTGTATTTCGTTCCAATACGCTTACACAATTTGTTTTGGTTTAGAAATTGGGGCTTAGGGTAGCAAATTGTACGGCACGTGGAATCGTAAATGTGAAGAACACTCAAGAAATTCAGGGAATTGATAGGCTGTATTTCAGTTAATTTGTAATTAATCGGTTTCTATATCAATTTTACCTAAAAAAAATCAACTTGCAAAACTGTTTAATACAAGAAGCCGAGAAAACTTTTGTTTGAAAATTCGTTTTAAAAAAATCCACAATATTTCAGAAATACGATTTTTTTTAATTCGTATTCAGTAGGTACCTAATGTTTTTTTCAGCGCGAAAATTTCCTAAATTTTTACAAATGATTCCATTTTCAGAAAAAAATTGGTTAAGTCCCATAAGATTAGGTTTGCCATAACAAGTGTTAGAAAACTAGGACTCATGAGCGAAAAATGTCGTACATAGTGATCAAAACCGATACACTTAGATTATAAAGAAAAATACTTAAGGTCAAATGTTAAAACCATTAATTTTATTATAATAGACGCAACAGAGAAACATCTGTTGCTATTCCTTCTTTCCTCTGTTTGGGTTGACTATAAAACAATTTTATAAAGCAAAACATGTTTCACAAACAAAAATATACAAAAAGCCTCGCAAGCAAACCGTTTTAATGAAAGTCAGGTGCCGCAGTTAGATTATTCTCGAAAAAATGCGCCGCAGCCGAAAACCTGAAATCCCCATACTCCACGTTTTGTGTCTCTTGACATCTTGGTTCAAAGAAAACTTCTTATTAGGCTCGAAATTCCCTGGACACGCTTACAAATCCGGATACATTTAAAATACGCCCGTAAAGGCCCCATGTGGCTTTATAAAGAGGAGATGTCCGGATAGAAGAGGATGGAATGCAACCCTATATAAAAAGGATAACGCAAATATCTTTTTTCCTTTTATTTTCGAGGAAATCAACCTTCGGGGGTTTTTGAAGTCGCTGATCATGAATGTGATGTCTAAATTTTGAATTTTGTTACCCGAAAGTCCTGTAAGGAAATGCAATCTCCTTAAAAGTTATTGAGAACGTAATTTCTAGATTTTTTTCTGTACTTCTAAAGCGTTTACGTACAGTAACGTACAGTATTTTCAAAAAAAATGTTGAAAAAAAAAATTGAAAAGTCATTTGATAATCAACAACATCCATTCTCTTGAATTATTACCTTTTGGAATTAAATACGATTCAAATCTATCTATCAACACTCAACTCGATTCAGTCACGAATATAAATTAAAACATCCTACAATAAAGTGCTAATACTTAATTTCCGAAGGTTTTGTTACAAAACCCAATTTGTGAAGGTTTCCACCTTACATCAATTGCATAAACGTACAATTACGAGCGTCGATTGATAAGTTTTTATACCCGTATGGTGAAACCAAAGGGCATACTAAAAGATCCCGTCATCACACACAAAAATGAATTACACCAGTGTGTTTAGAATGATAAAAATAATTAATTTTTGCATGTCCGTCCGTCTCTCCGTCTGTCCGTCCGGCTGTCTGTCCGTCTGTCCGTCTGTGGCGCCGAGGGAGCAGCGAAAGGAGTGCCAAAATCGCCATTAGCTGCACTCAGAAAAATGTTCACGTCAACTTTTTATCAGGTTAACTCTGTCCTTACAGAGGTGTCTGTAAGCCAGCTAGCGGTCAGAGTTAACCTATCTAAGGTCAACTCGTGCAGCTCCCAATGCCCTACTTCATCTGCTGGTGGCTTAATTTCAGAATTTCTCCGACCACAGGTCAACTCAGTTTTACTTGCCCACATGCAGGCGAACGCGCGCCTGCCCGAGGCCAATTACGCCGTATGTAGGTCGTCGAGTTAGCCTCCATTTTTCTGAGTATGGCTGTAAATTTTAAATGAGTAAATGAGTACAAAAAATTCGAACGGGTGATTCGCAACAGGATCAAAATTTTCCTCCCTAATTTGGTAAATTTGCAGGGCATCAATTTAAACGACGCGGCGCCGCCATTTAGAAACATTCGGGAGTTCAATGTTTTAGATTCGGAACCCACAAAGGACAAAACATGAAGATACGATTTTCTAACAAATATTAGGTGAATTTAAGGTAGGATTCCCATTCCAACCTCTTTCCCCAGACATGATCCTTTATTTGAGGCGTCCGGGAAATTTTTTTTAAAGGTGGACTGTTTTAGGGCTGAATTTTGCTGCCTTGGACGTAATTCAAAAAGAATAAAAAAAAACCCCTCGGACGCCTCTAAATAGAGGACAGGATCTGGGGAAATAGATGGTGGGATGGCAACCCTAATTTAAAGGTATATTCAGAGCCGTATTAACAAGTTTGAGCGCCCTGGGCTAAATAAAATTTTGCACCCTTACATAGTTTTATTGTAAAAATTCAATTTTTTTTTTTAAATATTCTTTAATTCAAAACACAGTACCTACTAACTTAAATTACAGATACGCTAAATATAAAGAAAATTAAAAAAAAGCAATCAAAATTTCATCGCCTCGGATCGATGGCGCCCCTGGGCTGTAGCCCAATTAGCCCTATGGTTAATTGGGCCTTGGGTATATTTGAACTTGGCATTTAAAAATATTCGCCTGCGGCCCAACAATTTCTACTAGTATGCATTTTTTACATAAAAATTTTGACTACGATGCAATTTTTGTTATTCACCGAAGAGCAACATAATTACAAACAAAAATCGAGACAAATCTCTTCTCTCTGATCGGTTTTTCAAAATTTCAAAGCATACATAAAAATTCTTTATATCATTTTACAAAGAGATGAAGCACAAAATACAGGTTTCACCCGTGCGCCGCTTTGCCTTGGCACTGCGCTGGACATTCATGTGTTTTTTATGCATGTGTTTTTTATGCAGGAATGCCACAAGAGCAAAATCCTCCCAATACGAATAATGGCATCCGTCAAATTGGTGATTAACATATGGCGTAACAACATTTGTTTACCGCTAACGTCAAGTTTCACGTAAATGCTTCTAGGATTAACTTAAAATTTCTACAAATTATAAAAATATAGAAATATTTTTTAGATTGACTTTTAAGAAGCCCAAACTCTGATTAAAACTCTACAATTTTTACCCACTCAAGTAAATTTCAACTTACTAGATCGTTTATCTATTTTGTAAACTGATCAATAAGTCCTCGTGCACTCATATTTACACAGAAATTGTCGTTGTTGGGTGAAATCTAGTACAACAAAGAATGACAGACTTTGATTTTGAAGTAAATTTACGTCTTTTAGCTATAACACAGGTATAGTCATCATGCCATGTCATCTGCTATGAGATAGGTTCCAATTTCCAACCCGCCAACCATCTACAATACGGTTTTTTCGTGAATGCCAAGGTAACATAGAATTCATCCTTCAGAACAAAATCATAGGGACTCCGAAAAAAAACACCAAATCCACCTGATAGGTACTTGTATGTACAGATATAGACAGGACAGTCAAACAGCAGAGCTTGAGCACTCTGCAGAGGTGTTATAAGAATAGATATTCGTTGATTCTTTCCCGTTTCTGTAACAATTCGATTCACCTCTAGTACCAACAGCCAAGAGCGTCAAAATCACCTGCTTACCCTACCATCAGTATAGATCGGAGAAAACCACTTCACGTCAAAGTGTGAAGGGAAAAGGATGGTTAACAATGATTTTGTGTTGGTGAAATCCCGTAGGAGTCTTAAAAATCCATTAAAGGGCAATTTGTAATAAGAACACGTTTCTGGTATATCATGAAAACTATTATGTGACATCACAAGTGGCTTTTGAACTGAGTAATTTGTAAAACAAAATTACAGACTTTTCACGTAAAGTGGCACAGTATGATCACAGCATAGAGTAAATAAACTCGAGCATTAGATGAGAAGATTAATCTTGATATTGAGGTGAATTACAACAAACCGAAAATAAAAACAAGGGAAAAAAATTTCAAAGCAACAAAAACAGGTTAAGCTCTATGGATTATCTCATTTTATCGGTTATTTGTTTTCAGTTCAATGATAAACATAAGAAAAATTGTAAATAAATGAGAAAATGTTGCGGGGAAAATCGATTTCCCGTTTACATTCAACATTGTTAAATTTAATATGAAGTTTTCAAATGAAATTCTCAAGTACACCGAAGACCATTCTTATTGAATGAAATTGTTTCTTCAAAAGTTTTTTTTTCTTTGCTGGTTCTTTTTGAAATCATTGTTTATTTTTATGATTTGTAAGCTTTGTTTAATGTTTTGTATTTTCAGAAAATCGTAATTGACCTGCATTTTGTACGTAAGCCATAAGGACATTCTGTATATAAAAAAAAACTCTACAGAAATCATAATTTCAACGATTTGCACGCCAAACGGTTTTTAATCTCAACTTATGTACTTTTAAATCTTTTAGATTAAATTTAATTTCTCATTGTTTAAGGATTTGCTTTAGTCATTCTCTTTTAATACATACGGAGGTCCGTTTGGTCACAAGGATATTCAAATTTTCAGTCGTTTAAGAAATGTTATTACGAATTTTAATGGTTAAGAAAACTCAGCGACAATTTCTCATAAGGAGTTGTCCATTGAAAAAGTCCACTTCTAAGAGAAAGGGGGGATGGGGTTGGTGGGGGTGGGGGGAAGTCAGTTACTGTAGAGTGTGACGACAATATAAAACTGCATTTAAAAAGTCCCGACAAAGCTTTACGCATCGATCCAAAATCAGCTTGACTTTTTTAATGGACAGCATCCAAGAAATATTGGGAAATTATAATGGGGCGCATAAAATGCAAACGAATTTATAAAAACTCTCTCCAATTCCATTTTAATGTATGGAAAAGTGATGTCATATTCTAAACACTTTTTGTCTTAACTACTGTGACACCTACATATATAATAGAGTGTGCCAAAAACCAAAAATTTCGAATTTCAAATGCGGCTAGCGCTGAAAAGTGGCACTGCGATAACCCTGACAAAATTTCAAAAATTTGGAAAAAAAATTACCATTTTCCAAAATTGTTAACTAGAGCTTAATCAGTTGAACCGTTCCGAAGCTACAAATAATTAAAGTTTACATGATTTCGGCTTTTCCCCGATTTTGACCACCTGCTCTGCCCACCTTACTTTATAAGCCGCACCCTGGATAAGAAGCCGGAAATCTGTCTAAGCCGGACAAATATCCTGGTTCCATGCGATTCCGTCTTAAATATGTTTCACTGTATTTGTTTTTAAAAATTAACCGTTTTCGAGAATATAATCGAAAAAACCTTTCATAGTTAAGTGGGAAAAACGGGGAGTGATTCAAATTCAAAGTTTCTGGATATGATTTGGCTTTTTATAAAAGCCAACTCTGTGATAAATTGCAATTTTCGGTTTGAATTAGAGTTCAAAAATTCCGAAAGACTTTTTAAAAGATATTTCATTTTAGTTTCTGATTTTTCATTAAAAAAAATTAATTAATTAAAAACTGATTATTTTTTTTTAAATAAAAGCTTGAACTTCTTCAAAATATACTAAAAATGAAAAAAACAATTTTTTTTTGCCCCCATTTACACTTGCGGTTTCTCCGCGAATTTTATTTATCTATCGCAGAATAAATTCACTTAGCAAAATTTGTCAAAATTTCAATTTATTCCTTTTTATATAAAAAAATCAAGTTCGGGCGTCTTTTAAGGTGCCGCCCCACATGAGAGTAAATGCCGGCGAGAACCTCTCGATAGCAGCTACTCGCAATTGGACACGTCTCTGAGAGTCGCTCGCCGAAACTCGCAAAAACTCGCGAGCTAGTTTCTGCGAGCTGTCAAAAGTGATTCTACTCTCTAGTCGACACGTACCCACTGAACTCTCGGGGAGTTGCTCGCCAGAAACGAACGGCGTATAAATTTCGCTAGTAGCTCTCGAGAACTCGCCAAAGCTAGATGTCAAAAAAACCAAGATATTGGTCTTGAAAAGAGAAAAATCGCCGAAATTAACTCTCAAATGGACAACCTCCTACGAGTAACTCTCGAGAGTTTTTGAGAGTTACTCGCGTATTTACTCTCATGTGGAGCGGCACCTTTAGGTATAAATTCCGGGATTTTGTGCCGTAATGTGAACTGTTGAGTGTCAACACACACTGTCAACACACATTGAGTGTCGCAGAATAAAATTCGCGTAATATAATGTCAAATAAAAACGGCGCCTTAGACAAAAAATCTAAAAATAATTTTTTTCAGAAGGGAGATATAAGAAAGCAAAGGATTTCCTTTTATAAAAAAATTCATTACAGCAAATTTTAATAAAAAGCTTCCAAAATTCAATTAAATTACCGCATGTTTAGAATTTATATTTAAAATTTCAAAGAATTTTTTTTAAATATTCATCACACTTTGATAGAAATGAATTTTCTATTTTATATTCATACAAGTATTTCAATCTCTTGCTTAAGTAAGCATAAAAATTGGCAAAATCAAATCATAAAAATGTAACACTAACTGAGCAACCGTGAAATTTTAAATGTACTCGCAAATTGTTAATAAATTTTTTCTTTTGAATTATATTAAATTATTTGAATTAGTTGAAAATCCCTATGGGAAACGTTTACAGTACTTACAACATTGATATGAGATTTAGTTTTGTCCCTAAAAGTGGATACGTGCAATATATTTAAATATACGCAACGCATATGGATTATTATGGAAGTGTACGATGAGGATATCGTGTTATCCTTGTTGTCATACAATCTACAAATACATAACTTGTTGCAGAAGGCCCATAACTCACCAAACGAGAAGCCTTTATTAATGTTTTGTGCGACAAAATCCCAAAAGTAATTTGTTTCGCACTTGTTGAGCAAAATGCTGACACAACATGTTCCCAACACACCTACGATATGTAACAACCGTGTGTCACCTTACGGTGGCCGTCTCTCGAATTACACCTCCTCAGGTTTATGTTCTATGCTCGTGCCACCCACCATTCTAATGCTCACCATAATGGTTAAATTACTATGTAGGGGACCTGGGCAGGTTGGCGCGATAGGGACTTTTTATATCCCATATTAGATGATAGGGAGAAGAAGAGGAAGCAAAAGTACTTCAAAAATATTAACGCAGCGTGCGGTAGCATTGTTCGCTACGATGTTCCGTTGTACGCTGGTTGTTCCCATGTAGCCTTAACACTTAAAAGTTACACGCAAAATTTGTTAACATTTAAAAACATTTAGGTAGCAGCCTCGGAGCAGGTGAGACTTTGATTAATGTCAGGGCCAAGGTGTGTGCCATCTAAGAGGGCATTAAAATTGATGATACTCTGTCATATTATGGGGGACTAACATATTGGCGACCACATCTAAAATACTCTTACAGCATTACTTTAAATGTTGAATCAACTCATAACTTTATTCATTAAATTTGAAGATAAAACGTAAACGTCTTGAGATGTTTCTGCCATAATGGAAAGTGGAATTACCCAAAGTACATACGTTCAATGTAGCAAAATGATTTATTAGTATGTGGTTTCGTATGATTAAACAATTTTATACTTGGTATTTCGAAAATAAAAATCTGATTTGAACTTTTATTATTATCCAATCCAACCGCACTAGAGATAATCGATAAATGTTTAAAACTATTCCATACATCAAAATTCAATTCATACGATTTTAAAAACTTTCAATAAATGTGACCGCAGTAAAATTCCTGAAATTTTTGAATTATTTATTTCTGTTTTGTCTAAACCATGTATTTCTTTCACTATAAAATTAATCAAAATTCGAAAATCAATACTTAAACACACATTTAAATGTTACAGCTTTAATAAATTAATGACGCCGCGATTTCTCTTTAATCAATGAAAACTTTTTTAATTACACTCAAGCTTTTTTTAAGCACGTTATCTGATAGAGAGAAATATTTCGCATAGACATAAATCTGATCTGTGATTTATGATAGAAAACGATAATTAGAGCATAAAAATTTCCTTTCATATTAAACGCATTTTTATTAAGATTTTTTATGCTACATTTTTATGTCACATAATTATTGCTATGTTCGTTTTATAACGTGATTTCACGAATGACAGCCATATACAAAGTAGAATATCTCCCAGAAAATGAATTAACATGGAATAGGATTCTGATGGCTTAAAAGTTACAATATATCCCGTATCATCTTTAATACTTGAAGTAAAAATGTTGTTATATTATATTTTATCTTGTTACAGACATAAAGACAAAAAATCGATACATAACATGTGTTCCATATTACGGAGAAAGAAATAGAAGCTTTTGTTCCAATAAAAGATTTTACAAGTTACAAAATCATTGATAACGGTATATATAAATCTAATACGATCAATTGGATGAATGTTTTTTTTTTTGCAAAAAAAAACATTGAGTTTAACACTCTAACTGCCATGACAGTTTTAAGCCTTTTTCGAATATTTAGTTGTCCGTCAAAAAGGCGCTAAGAGAAAAAAAATTAAAACAAAATTATACCTTAATGTTATTTTATAACCATAAAATGTGTGCAACTACAAAAAATCGTTGCGGTTGCAGCGAACACTTTGATGATTTTCATTGTGGCCGTTGTGTACAATTAGGTCTTTTTGACTGACGTGGCAGTTAGAGTGTTAAAGATAATTTTCTAAAAAAAATAATTCAGTACAGATTTTTGAATTAGATATTGTAACCATAGTTGCCGGGCTAAAATACTTTGTATACTTTGTAGAAATATCGAAAAAATTCCAGAAAATATTTTCTCAACATTATCCTTACAGGACCTTCGTATACAAATGCCGTCCGATTAATGGTGAGCGACCTTAAAAATCCCCACGTATAAACAAAACCCTGTTTTTCGTTGGGTTCCGTTTTGAAATTCTAAGATTCACGCGGGGTTATAGGTTGTTCCAATATTTATGGTTGAGTAAAGAGTCCTATAATCCAGCGTTTCTCAACCTTTCAGTATTCGCGGCCCAATTTTCAATCAAAATTGTCATCGCGCCCCCCTGCATACCATAAAATGTATACAATAATAACGTAATTTGAGTATTTTGGCGCTAAACCTACACTACTACCCTAATTTTAAACACAAATTACCAAGAAAACAGTAATTTATTTACATTTGGCAACACCGATCCTCAGCGTTGACAAAACAAGAATCCGGTGCCTTTTTATTGCTCTTGCGTCATTTTTGCGGTTTCGCGAGAAGTTGTTTTAACCCTGAAATCACAATCAACGCGAAACTGGCGCAGAAACTGTCACTTAAAAGTTTGGTTCCTACAAATTGTTTGAAGTGAGCGCAGTGAACGTAGAGAACGCAGCTACAACGTAACCGCAACGCAAAAGTTTGCAAACTTCTAACTTTGCCGCAGAATTCTGCGTTGACAATTCATAAAGTGAGGTTGGAAAAATGTCGTTCGAGGAAAAATTGATAGCCTTAGTGCAAATAACAAAGATAAAGACCAACAAAGCAAATTATCGCTTCAAAATTATCCATTTTTGTAATTTTTCCAAGTTTATACCACTTTATATTATGTCACTTGTACTACTTCACGAGCTGCCATTGTGCTCTGCCGCTAGAATTTTGCACTGCGTGACAGTTCAGAGCGTTGTAGTTGCGTTGGTTTCGCGCTGGTTTCGCGTTCATTGTGCTCTAAGCGTAAGTTAATAAGTTAATTTTTAAATATTATGTCGAAATGTCTTTTGTTTTGTATGTACTTTCCTTTCAGTCAATAAACTTTTTTAAATATTTCGTGCCCCCCCCCCCCCCCCCTTAAATGTACTCGCCCCACAGGTTGAGAATCGCTGCTATAATCGCTTTCCCATGTTTTATAGGAACGTTTCCTATGCGGATTTTAGGAACGTTTCCTATGTAATATTAAATTTAAATAAACTAAGGTCGGATTAAAGAATTAAACATGCTATAATCTATTTGTCAGTTATATTATTTTAAAAACGAAAATATTTATCAACAGAAAGTTTGTATAGCGATGTCAAAACAAGGACACTATTATTCAAATCTTTCTATTCTATAATTCAAACCACAACAACATTGGACATTTAAGCCCTAAAACAACACAGATGTTGGTACCTATAAATACTAAAATCCTAACATTTTTCGCTTAAACTGATCCATCATACTTTGCTATTATATAGCTATATTTACGTACGTATCATAAATGAATATATTTGAAATATCTAAATGTTGATTATGATCTTTCATATCTCTATTGCCAATGTTAGTTAATATAGCTGGACCATATGCAGTTCATATCCACTTCTAATCCTTTTTTCGAAAAATCATCCTCCAGCATCCTGCAATACTTTTGTTTTTGTTGTTTATGCTCTTTGAACAAGAAGTGGAAACCTTACGAGTATTTCACAACTAAACTTGTCTCGTGGTTTTATAAATTGTCCCTGAGATCAAACCATAACAGAGAATATGGAGGTCGGTTCGGCCGCAATACTTTTTGCACAGCATCCGCATCAGTAGTAGTACCCCACCAATAGTAGAATCCAAAGATCCCGGAAATTTTCATTCCATTTCATGCTAAACTATATAGAATCCCTCTATACGTGTTTATATTTGTATGAGACTTTTGAATCCTGTTCTCGTGCATGAAACTGGAACTAGTTGCCCTTTTTAGTTTTTGTGGTATTTTTCCCTTTTCGCCCAGTTTTTGTTACCAAGTTTACTGAGGCCAAAAAGATCCGCAGCAGGACAAAACATTTCTATCATAAATAAAAGACCAAAAGCAACACTACTTGTGTGTTCTTCATTGGTTATGGGGAGTTAGATAAATGGCTGGATAGATGGTATCTACTCCACTCGGGGTTCAACATGACACTTGCAAAATGAAGTGCTCGACTAATACTCTTTGAATGGTCAGAGAATGGTTTCTATATAGACACTGTCATACACTTAATCTAAGCTGGATGGCATAGAAGAGCTAAGCTATTAGGACACTCTTGTACATCTCGGTAATAGATTCGGATATCCTTGTGGCATCACACGAATTCGTATCCTCAAAGCATTGGAAATACTGAATGTGTATATGGTGTATGAAATTCACAGTGGTTAACATTAGCACCCCCTGCGCTATTTCGGTAGCAGAATGTTGAATGGGCACCGAAACTTAAGTGATTAGTGTGTGAATATAAAATTGATTTTATTTCTAATCCTGATAAAAGTAGAGATATGTCTTTTGGAGTAATTTAACTGCAGCTAAGATAACATTAAAATAAATACTAAACTTGTGAATGATATCACTAATTCAACCATTTGCATCAAGGAATTTAATTCTACTAACAAACGTTAACACCATGTAAACGTTTAAATTGATGATGCTTAATGAATTTTAAAACCAAATTCAAGGGATTAATTGAGGAGTTGAGAGCACAAGTGGTCCAAGCCACATAATCGACTTTTTGGAGCTTTTTCACTTTTGTATACTATTATTGACTATAAATTTCTGGAAAAAAATTTGGGTGGACTTTATTACTCGATGTTAAAATGTTCTATTGTGCATCCAAACATTTTTATATAAAAATTCACTCGCAATAGTGGTTCAAATTCAAAAACATTCACGATTTTTATGTGTGGGTTGGACCACTTTTGCTCTCAACGCCTCAATTGATAGCATTTTTTAAAAAATCGGGAATTATAAAAAAATCAGGAAATATAGTGCTAAAAAGTTTTACTATTTTTTCAGAACTTTTTTATTCAAATTGTTTTGAAACATTTTTTAACCGAAATATTATTTTTCATAACACATGCATTGAAAATATGCCTTTCGATGCCTCCGTAGCGGGTCGAAAGTGCGATCAGCTGGCCGAAAGTGTATTTTCGCGACGTGTTTCTCGTACCACAAAATACAGAAGACAAACTTCATAGGCAGAAAATACTAGAGTAAGCAGTACACCCATATATGCTTCAAACCGAAAATTTGTGAATAAAACTGAACGAATGTGAAGTTAGCTGCACGAGCGAAGTGTGATTTAGTTGAGCATTGCCGATTTCCATTTTTTGTTATGTTAATTTGTTATTTCAGAGGAGATAAATTTAAAAATTAAAATCTGTTTTGACCAACATTTCTTAGTAATAAAACGAATTTATAGAATATAGTGGTTTTGTTTTTTTTTTAATTTACTTCTGACGAAGTCAGGGCTCCGCCCCTTGACCCCGTATGGGGGGCTTAGCCCCTCAAACCCCCTTTTGCGTTGCTGTCCAATACGAAAATCGCGTTTAAATGGCATCTCAAGTCATATTTTCAATGAATTTATTATGAGAAATTGTATACGCAACTCGGAGCGAGTCAACGATTTCACTCGTGTGATATCTGCCCTCGCTTGCGTAATATACTATTCCTGTATTTCCAAAATTTTGGTGAACAAACGAAATTATTTTCGAGATTTTTATCGCTTTAAAAAAAACTTTTAAAATTTATTTTTCAAATAGAAAACTTTTCCGAATTTATCAGTATTATTTCCACTAGATTTTCATCTATTCGTTTGCACGATAACTTTTGAAAGGACAAAGCTAAGGCAGTAGTTTCCAATCTTTATTTTTCCAATTGTGGTCAAAATATTATTGTTGCGAAAAACAAGCAGTGCAACTGAAAATTTTTAAAAATAACAAAACGCAAGTTGACATTCTGTAACCGAAATCCGCCACCGGGGAAAACTTTCAACATCTTTAGTGTAGTTGAAATTTACTAAGATTGAGATTTTTTCCTCAAAAAACTGACGCTTTATTCGTTTTTTTTTCGTAGATTCATTACTTTTCGAATTTTATAAAAAATTGATTTCAAACAGAAAACGCACACCGCAATCTCCCTGAAAATGTATGAAGATCTTATTGGTGGTCACCGCAATCGAAAACCGAAAGGACCTCAAACTTTTCACACATACGTTTCTTGTAAAGTTTAGAGCCAAATGCTCCAATTGGCAAAGCCTGACCGTCCTTTATTACCTCTGCGACACAATTAGAATCGTTTTACTGTTTTTCAAAGACTGTATTTAATATCGAAAACATTAAGATAAATAGTGTTCAAACTCAAATTTTACGCAACTCTTCCATACATCAAAATTCAATTGTACTGCTCTGCCCCCCTTTCTCATTCAAATAAAGTCTTAGACGTGTGCATAAGATACATCACACTTTTAACCCTGGACCCGTGTACTATAAAACTTCCATTTTCCGTGTACTTGGGCACTCAGTGCCCAGATGCAATTCCAATAGAAAATGTATGGCTGGTTTGTTTAAAAACCATAAAAATTGGTTTATTCGTTAAACAAGTAGAAATACAATGGGAAAATATAATTTGCAAAAATCGACTGAGAATATAGACCGCCTTGTAAGCTCGCGAATCTGGTACTCGATTTCTCCAACAAATCATGTACTCCACGAAAGAAAATGCAATACATGACAACAATACAATATAAATATTATAATATAAATAATATAACAATACAATATAATATCTGCATACAAGAAAAATCATAAAAGGGGAAAAACCCAAAGCTGTAATCAAAATAAAAACAAAATTCATACAAAATGTACTGACTTGGACACTGAGTGCCCAAGTACACGATATTACGCTTTTTTTTTGACAGCTTCTACAACCCCCCCGAAGATATGCAATTTGGATTTTTTTTTGTTTTTGTACTCTAAATTTCAGTATCTTTCAGAAATATATTGCATTTCATCATATTCTTTATTAAAAATATGGTTAATTTCGGTTCGAAAATCGTTCTGGGCACTCAGTGCCCAGTACAGGTCCAGGGTTAAGAACGGTCTCCGGTAGTATGTCGGCGGTACTTAACTCCATAAAAACAATCGCGTAAAGCGGAAGAAGGATAGGAGAGGGGGCGGGGGCAGTTTTAAAGGCCGACAATTAGCGCGACATTTTTTATGAACAGCTCCTTACGCGATATTTTCGAAAATAACACTCTAAAAAATAACCAAGTATGAGTTTTTTTTTACTGAAATGTCCGGTATACGTTACAAATAAGTGACAACCCCATCTCTATGAAATTAATTAAACGATTCTATTTCCTAGAAAACTATAGAAACAATCTCGTGAGGTAATTTTGTACCTTTCAAAGGCGAGTGATATATCACGACATTCATCATGAAAATGCAATTTCTTTCCTCAATATATATCTTTTCATTTAATCTGGCCAATAGGTGTGGGACAATATTGTCCTGACTTGTTGTTGTTGAGCCGCATAAAAAAATCTGTCTCTATAGAAAATGCCGAATGTCATTCACAAAATGAGTTTTTATCTTATCCGTCAGCATATGTATTCGAATTTTGTATCTATAGTACAACATTTACACACATTTTTCATGTATAAAAATGCTCTCATATAGGCAAACAAATGACGGAATGTATGATACGAAATAACGCAAACAAATTTTATCGAATAAACAATGAAATTCCCGGTGGAAAATGGCCTTGGCCCCTTCAATCATTCCAGAATTCCGCATAGAACGCCTTGTATCTCATGTTTCCCATAAAATCACACACAATAAATCCCCTTTGGTCATAGCTTTATATGTGCTAAACTTTGCAGTAATTAAACTTTCATTTTAGGGATTTTGTTTCTCTGAAAAGTTTTATTTTCGTCCCAGTCATGGGTAAAAGATTAATTGAAAGGCATCCAAGCCGAGCCGAGGCGTAGTCACCCAACAAAGTACAATATTATATTAAAACATTGTATAATTTGATACTGTACTCGTATACAAATATACTTACATATTCTTTGTATACTGAAAAGTTAGGAAAATTCTTTATCACCCGCTCAATGTCTTCTCTTGCGTAGTAGACAAATGAAATTTAGAATAACAAACTTCTTACCACAGGTATGCGAAAGCCGCCCAAAAACCTCTTATTAATTTAAAACAACGGCAAATTGAAGAAAATGTCGTGCTCATTTTCATTTTTCAATAAAATTTAATAGATTCCCATTAAAAGTTTTTGAATTACTGTGGAAATTTTTTGGTTTCGCAAACAATCAATATTTTGTTGTTGTTAAATATTAAGGGAGAATTCTGGAAAAACTCCTTCAATGTTCAATTTTGTTTTGTTTTTACGGTTTTACCCAAATTAAGTAATACGAAGTTCACAATCTGAAAATCCCGAATCACTTTCAACTTTGTGCGTGATTTCAGTGTTTTGCTAATGGCTGAAAATATCAATTAAAAGTGTGAAGAAGTTAAGTGAAAGTAATATCATCGCTCTAATTAAGATAACCTATTAAGTTTTTGTTACTAAGAAATCTGTGATTTCTTTTCTAAATTTATTTCCTAGAGCTTCAAAGGTTTGTTTAACAAATATTTTCCATAACTATCCCACACATCAAAATTCAATTCGAGAAAACGTTGGAAAGTAAACTGAATGTTCATGTATGGGAAATCGCCGTTAAGCGCCGTTTAAATCCAACATTGATTTGTTAATCTGTGATACAAAATGCAATTTGCATAAATATTTACATTGCGGCAGAAAATTCAAAAATTTTTTCCTGAACGACGCCGCCGGAACTGAAATATTTTCATACAAAATCGACGGAATAAGTTCAAATTTCGACAACTTTTTCTAAGTGGATTTTTCCTGCGGTAGCTGAATAAAATCAGAGGATTAAATTCTGAATAAAATTCACGGAAAAATTCCAGAAAAAAACATTTCATAATAACCTAAATTGTGTAAAGAAACGGAGAAAATACGCCGCAGGTAAAATTGCTTGAAAATAATACGATGAAATGTTAAATACTTTAAGAATAGTGCGTCGTAGCAAAGACTTGCATAATATAAAGTTTAGTAAACTTCTGTCCTAAAATATGTCACACTTCTCTTGGGGATATGCGTGGGTGGAATAAGGTCTAGATCAGGGGTCATCAAAGTAACTGCCGCTCCCTTTACAATCAAAAATTTATAACCACTACAAATTAAAATACAGTTCAATGAAACACAACCTTCCACGGCAATAGCTTGACACGAACTGATTTAAAATGAAATGCGTCATGCTAATAATGCACCGATTCCAACTCAAAGCACGATTCGTTTTATTCCTGCGATCCAAAGCCGCAACACACAAGCATTACAGCACACAATAAAAGATCGATTATAGTGGCTACGCTGTTAAAGTCAATATGTGTGATGAGCCAGCCGAGCCACTAGCTGATGATGCCTGGTCTAGATGGAGGTACCGTCAAGACACTTAATAAAATCTTTATACATTTAATTCTCACTTTATTTGTCCTTTTAACGAAAATCGTTACTTAAGAAGCGATTCGAAAAAATCTGATTTTTCATATTTTGAAGAAAATATCTCGATAACGGTATAAAAAAATAGTAGATAACGGTAAAAGGCAAAATTGCGAAAAACTGTATTCTTTTAATTCATCTATTAAACCACCAAAAACCTGTTAGTTTACGAGATAATCACAAAAAACTAAATTTCTCGAAATAACGGCATATCTTGATAAATGTTTAAGATATAAACTTCTTGTAAAAGACAAAAGTATAGGAAATTTCACTGTCTTCAACTTTTTTCATACCTAGGACTACTAAAAAACCCATGGTTTTTGAGAAAATCTCGCAAAATGAATTAGCGATTTTAAAAAGCTCACTTCCGGTTAACGGATTTCCACCAAAAGTTGATAGGATCGTCTTATTTCATATCCGGACAGCATACTAAGAAAAATGAATAGACTTTTAAAATGTTTGAGTGTAATACTACGTTTACACGAATGACAAATTTGTCATTTTTTTCTTGTCATTATGTTAATTCCCGTGTAAATGGCATAATTTTTGTAATTTTTTCTGTCAGAAAATGTCAATCTCTCATAAAAGAATGAACTTGTCCATTCTTTTATGCCAGATTGTCATTCGTGCAAACGCAATATTAGTTATGACAACTTTAGTATTCAACTTTTGTCATAACTAATATTGCGTTTGCACGAATGATAATCTGGCATAAAAGAATGGACAAGTTCATTCTTTTATGAGAGATTGACATTTTCTGACAGAAAAAATTACAAAAATTATGCCATTTACACGGGAATTAACATAATGACAAGAAAAAAATGACAAATTTGTCATTCGTATAAATGTAGCATAACTTTTAAAATGTTTGATATTAAATACAGTCTTTGAAAAACAGTAACATGAATTCTACAGAAGCATTGCAAATAAAACGTAAAATTCCACAATTCAGCAATATAAAATTGAAAAACAACCACCCGTTAAAAGATTAGAATCCTTGTACAATGTGAATTTAAAAATGTCATGCGCTCCCCACTTCCGTATTCATTCATATAGCATCGTCTATCCTCTCGCCTCCCTTAATTGAAATTCCAAATAGCGCAAAATGTTTTCCTTCCCCATTATGGCACAATGAAAATTATTGCTCACCGTATGGCTTATTCTTATATTAAATCCTCAATTTTGACTAGAAGTGAAGCACCCTCTTGACGATTTTCTTATGCTTATGGGTTTACGTCAACACCCAGTGCCAAACCAACACCATCAGCGTAATATTCAGCAGTGATGAGCTTTTCAACTACGGAACATTTCGTGATATGCAACAGGAACCAATGTAGCCTTGAACATAAGCATCAGGTACGGATGAGGCACAGGCCAGGCCAGGTAATGCTCTAGATACGTGTACAAAACGGTACAGCATAAAATATTTTCCTCTAAGTATCATTTCGGGTTGGCTTCATTGCTTGCTATCCCTGCTTGCCGTACATTAAATGGGATTTTATGTATGCACAAGCGAATCTACCACCACCGCCCAAACAACAATTTCGCCCGACCACCGGCAGATATCGCACATGGTCCCGTAGACTGTAGTATCTCAAAATCGGCCATTTTGAGAAAAACGCATTCAAAGTTTTCATTTCAAAATAATTGTTTATGAATAATTGTTTTTTCTGTTGTCTGTACAGTAATATTTCAATTTATTACTCTTTTGATAATAATTTACAGATCATTTGCTTCATTTTTTTTTTTTTGCAATAATAAAAGATAGAGTTAGGTTTGTTTTCCACAAAATCAATTTAAATTTTAAAAAATGGGAATTTAAAAAACCAAAAATAAATAAATTTTAGGACTACGTTTACATTTAAATTTGTTTTTCATTTGATTCAGTCAATTTTCCTTTACATAATGGAATAATTACTCAAAAACACATTTTTTTGAGATACTACAGTCTACGGGACCATGTGCGATATATCTAATAGGAAAGTTTTAACCTGACTTTCTAGTGTCGTTGTTGGTTTGTTGAGGCTCTTGTTGGTGTTGCTGTTGCTGCTGTTGATCTCACCTGAAGTACGGTTAAAATTGAAAAAAAATATTTATGGCTTTTTCCTCGTAAAAATGGGAAAATGAATTGAACCCACTTGAAAAAAGGTCAACCATATGATGCCGCAACAAGGTGATGGCAGTAATTAACATCTTCAGGAAAACTCACTTCTGCCAAGGTCTCTCTTCAATTTCGGTTATTCATTAGATGAGGAGGATACTTGTTGAATACACAATATCGCAAACAAAATGTCAAAAATGAAAAATTTCCATTAAAATTAGATCAATATATGTCGCATGTGAAAAATTCACCATAGCACACATTGAGATTTCTAGATTTTCAATTTCTCTTTTACAATTTTACACTTGTACAACTTTTTTTCAACATATCGACATAAGTCCCAGAGACAAATTTTATTCTTCTGAATGTTAACCACTACAAACTTCCATTGCGAAGCGTTTTACCTTTCTTATATCACTTCAAAAACCGAAATCAGGGTCCCGCACATCCCTGGACTATACCTATTTACTTAGTTCCAGTAGTCCGCAATATGTCAATTCATGAGTTTGTTCATGCCTGTGTATGTAACGATTTTGTTAAGATCAACTTTTGCCAGTAAAGTCGAACCGATTTTAACGCGGTTTTTTCCATTTTAAAGCTGTTATCGTCCCATAGAACCCTATTGAACGCGATTTTGGGAAAATTGAACCGTTTTTGAGAAAATCGGAAAAATGTTTTCCATTTGTATGGGGGATGGGGGAAATAATGGTCCAATTGAATTTTTATGATTGGCAGAGTTATGTAGAATCAGATTCTCAGCACTTTTTGTCCAAAAAGTTTTTTCGTTGACATGAACCGTTTGAAGAAAACTTGAAAAACCTTTTACATTTGCATGAAGGTGGTGGGAAGGGGGAGGTTCGATTTACGTCATTTTCGGAAGGGGCGTAACTTCTGGTCAAAGCCTGTTCTGTGTAAGATTTTAATGTTTTACCTCAATTAGCTGTCGGGTTTTCAAAATAAAATTTGTGTGAAAAAATCGATATAAATATCCAATTTTTCTTTATATGAGGTTTAATTATATAAGAAAGGTATCATCTCACCGCTAGTTAGATTAAGATATGTTGTTTTTCGTAAATTTGATTCAAAGTTTCAACTGTAAAAGTACCTACTGTATTTATGATTAAATTCCATTTCTTTAATAAACAGATGCTGTTTCGTACAATCCATTTTAGTATTGTTGGACTTTGTTCACACCTATATTTAAATATTCCATGGCTTCTATTAACAATTGCGGAATTTTCTATGCAGATTGCAATTAGAAAGGCGTATGTTAGGATTTCTACAACATTTGACAATGTTGTACGAGATAACCGTACACGGAGAAAATTATGTTATCATACTAATCATACTAATATATAAAAATGAGTTGGTGTCTGTCTGTCTGTCTGTCTGTCTGTTCCTCTTTCACGCAAAAACGGCTGAACCGATTGACTTGAAATTTGGCATGAGTGTCTGTGGTAGTTCTGGTTCCAACATAGGCATACGGAAAAGTAGAGCGAGGGGTTGGGGGAGTAAGGGGAGGGATTTTGAAACTTAGTTTTTGCGTTATGTTACCCTTTCGCGGGGAAACTACTGAACCGATTGGCCTGAAATTTGGTATAGATGTTCGTCGACGGTCCAGCCCCAACATAGACCCATTAAAAAGTAGCCCAAGACGTGGGTGAGTAAGGGGGGGGGGGGTTAAGTGATTGGCCTGAAGTTTAGCTCCAACATAGACCTGGAGTTTAGCTCCAACATACAAAAAAAAAATTTGAAAAAACTTAACCCGGCAACGACGGGTATGCAAGCTAGTAAAGAATAAATAAAACCTGGTCAAGTGAAATTCTTTTAGATTCAGAATATTGGAATACAAGCAAAAAATCGAAATTACTAAAATGGTTTTTATATAGGCTATAATACCATCGTGATATCACCGCAGACTCCCACCCACTCCCCACTAAATCCGTGGCGTACTTTATCGACAGCCCCTACTGATGTAATATTGAGAATTCGATTCTTTTTTTCAAATTATATTTAGATTGAATCAACTATTTTGTACTGAACATTTGAATTTGTTGACGAAAGTGAAAAGATAATAATTGTCTCTATTGAGGAATAATTTTTTTTTTCGTGTATAAATAAATTTACTGATTTTAAATTCCTTTTAGCAGAAATCTGGGGCATGTTTGACATACAAATAAGATTATCATGGATTTCCTGTTGTTGCATAACTTCGCATGGTTAAGGCTTTTTAATTTTGCATATTACACAAATGCATAAATGAATAAATAATACATTAAATAATATTGACATGCATTAATCTGTAAAACTTTTATACAGTATATACGATGTGTGTGTATAATCACAAAAGTTTTCGGACATTTCAGGGATAATTTTATAATCAACAAGGAAGGAATTATGTCTCTCATATTAGCTCTTGGACCCGTCGTTTACGGATTCATTTTAAGCCTACACAAACACGACCTCAGTTCTATCATGCTCTCCCAACTCGACCCGTTTTAGAAAATAGTTTGTAATGCTGTAATCTCCCAGAAAATAGTTTGTAATGCCGTAACCAATCAACATTAACTCCAATTGGAATATAATGTATGGAAAAGTTGTGCAAAATTGTATTCCAAACACTGTTTGTTTTACTGTGCCCACTAGACGCACTCGTTTTCAGAAAATGTTACAGCTGTGTAGCGGAGAGTGAACAAATAGCGTGATGGAATTTTGATGTATGGAAGTGTTATATAAAATTTTATTCTCTTATTAGTTTATTAGTTTTTCAACGCTTATTAGTTTTTTCAACGCTACGCATCGTTTTCGAGAAAATCAAAAAAAAAAACATTATTTTTTGTATCGAATTACATAAATTGGTGGTCTGGCCGGACATTCACCAAATTATTAACTGGGCATTTTTAGTCATTACTCATCTAGATCGGTGTAGAATCGAAATATCAGACAAAAATCTTAACCGAAAAGAAAAAGGCGCCTTTTTTCATGTTTTGTAAATATGTATTGTAATTGAATTAGATTTATCCGTACCGAAATATTTCTGTTCAAGAACTTTTCCATTGCACTTCATTGAAAAAAATCCCATCATTCCTACGGCACCAGACATGTGCTTGAAAGTTAAGTGAATAAACGTCATGTTTTACAAAGAACTGAGGACATTCCACGTCAACCATGTCACTGGCAGTTATCGCTGAATTATGCCTCTAACCATCGAAAATTCATCTCGAAATGATTATGATGTTGATGGCCTGAATATTCATTTCACCAATTAAGTCGCACAATTTGATTTGTGTCAATCAATGTTTCAAATGATTTATTCGCGATGTGTACCAAATACTGGTGCAATGGTGGCATCCTTCCGAACCACAGGAAATTTTATCTTCTTTTCTGTGATATTTTGATATTCAACTCAATTTCATTGAAATCGCATCCCTCTGGCCATAAAATATTTATACCGATGTGGGCGTTTATTTATGTTCAACATATATTTTTTGGATGTATAAAAATCAATTGATTTTGATGAACTTATCAATTATGAATTCTTTTTGTCGACTTTAATCCTGTATAGATTTAATGATCTGGCATGTAGAAATATTAATACAAGTTGATTTGACCTCGTAATCATAATTTATTAGCGGAATGAGATTTTCAGTACACATATTTTTACCGAGACGGTAATTTGGTTCATGTAAAAATGAATTACCGGATTCGGTAATTGTAGACATGCCTTGAGTCGTGTTTTCCGGCCCGGTTATTCGGTATAAAGAATCAACCGCGAGTGGCGCTAGTAATGTTTTTAGTTCTCGAATTTTCTCGCTGGCTTTTTGTTAATCTCATCGGACTGATGTAAATTTTTTCAATTTTGATAGCCGTTGCCACAATAGAAATTCAAAAGAATACATCAAACATGGATTTAAAGGTATGTGACATATTTTACAATTAAATTCGCAGTTCATGATTTGGTCACGTATCCAATAAAAGCGCTGTTCTCAAATCTGTGCTGTGGGATGTTCACACACTCAGAAAAATGGAGGCTAACTCGACGACCTACATACGGCGTAATTGGCCTCGGGCAGGCGCGCGTTCGCCTGCATGTGGGCAAGTAAAACTGAGTTGACCTGTGGTCGGAGAAATTCTGAAATTAAGCCACCAGGAGGTGAAGTAGGGCATTGGGAGCTGCACGAGTTGACCTTAGATAGGTTAACTCTGACCGCTGGCTGGCTTACAGACACCTCTGTAAGGTCAGAGTTAACCTGACGAAAAGTTGACCTGGACATTTTTCTGAGTGCAGCAGAATATTTTCAGTCCTTTAATATTACCGAAAACACCGAATACCCAAAATTAAAAGAGGACTGTGAATACCCTTATAGAATAATTAATGTTTTTGCTGTTGACATTTTGTTAATGGATTCTGAAAAACAATTTTGAGCCGATTTTTATTTAGTTACTAGCTTGCTTGCCCGTCGTTGCCGGGTTAAGTTTTTTCAATTTTTTTTTATGGTCTATGTTGAAGCTAAACTTCAGGCCAATCGGCTTGGTAGTTTCCACGCGAAAGGGTAACGTAGAGGAAGAGCTAAGTTCCGAGATCACTTTACCCCCTCCCCTTACTCCTCCACCTCTCGGGCTACTTTTTAATGGGTCTATGTTGGGGCTGGACCCCCGACGAACATCTATGCCAAATTTCAGTCCAATCGGTTCAGTAGTTTCCCCGCGAAAGAGTAACATAGCTCAAAAACTAAGTTTCGAGATGACTTTACCCCCTCCCCATACTCCCCCCACCCTTCGCGCAACTTTTCCGTATGCCTATGTTGGAACCAGAACTACCAAAGACACTCACGCCAAATTTCAAGTCAATCGGTTCAGCCGTTTTTGCGTGAAAGAGGAACAGACAGACAGACAGACAGACAGACAGACAGACACCAACTCATTTTTATATATTAGTATGATTAAACTTCAAAGCTTTCCAAGGACTTATCATTCCAAAATCCATAGAAATTGCTATATTTACCTTAAACAATTGATCTTTATCTTATAATGAACTCTACTATTATGTAAAATACCAATTGTGCTCAACAAAAAACTTTCCTCTGCAATATTTAGTTTCGAAAAAGATGTGTAAATAATAATTATTTTTAAATATCTCGAGAACCATTAAAGATACGTAACAAGCGTTAAAGGAAAATATTTCAAGTCACTAGCACGAGTTCTTGAGTTATTTATGATACGTAGAACAAATAGACTGATAGATAGATGCACGGACATTCTCATAATTTTGCCCGAAACGGATTTCGTACTGATCTGAAAGTTTCTATCTGCCTCCGCTCTCAAGTCGGTCTCTGTCATCCACACAATACTTCCCCTCTATAGCAGAGGAAAGTAAAAAGGCTTTGCTTATATTCTAAGTTATGGAGTTTTATCTGATTAAAAAAATGCCCACTACAAAAGTATGTACAAAAATTTAAATAGTCATAATTTTTACTTCTGGCTACTACTTGTTTCGATTTTTCGGATGAAGTAATCGATCTGTATGGATAACGCAATTTTCTCAAAAGTTTTTAAGAAAGTAATTTCTTGATTTCTTTTCTGTATTTTTAAAACCCAGCAACGATGGGTTCACAACCTAGTTTTGGTCAAAAAAGATTTCTGAGCAAAAAATTAAATTTTATAAATACTTTCACTCCAAATAAGTCTACGCATTGGTATCCATTATCTCGATTATAGCCAATATAATCTATAATTTCATAAAAAAATTAAACCTTCATCGAAAAAGGAGTAATCAATTATTTCGACTTGGAAACCGTTTCAACTTTCAAAAGTGTCAAAAAACATCGAGTAATAATAAATGAAACAGCACTTTTTATTATTAATCCCTTACCCATCATAAATATATTTTCAATTTTCGTCCACAGACCCTTGCTATATTTTATATATAGTTTTTAATTAATTGTTGAGTTGTTTCTAAATAGCGCGCAAAATGCCACCATAAATTAAAAAACCATACACCATTTCCTTAGCACCGCATTTCGACGTTCCCCCGTGTCTACTTTTCCTACCTAATTTTTCCTGTCTATGTCCCAAAAAGTTTTTTCAGAGAAGCCGTATAGAGTAAAAGTTTTCAACTTTTTCGAGCAAAAAAGTTTTCATCTTTAAAGTTTTCGGTACCAAAAGACGATAAGACGAGGGGGAAAATACCTAGGAGACTACCACTCTGTTGCTATTTCTGGCGCCTAGAAATCCTGTAGTGAAAGAGTCCCAACTGCCACAATTTCTATATCGCTATATTCTTAACTACCTAGAGATGAATCGTTAAAGGGGATGGTTTCATTTTCGCCCTTTGGCTGACTTCGGGATACCAAACTCACACAACTCCGGTGAATCATAAAATCAATTAACGAACATTTGCTGTTTTGATTCTCAGACGACGGAATCTTTCATCCTATGTTATGTAGCTGTCGGTTAATCTGGCACTCAAATATACTTCGCAACAACAGTTCAGATATAACGTATCGAATACAATAGGGAAGGACGAAGAAAAAAATATTCCATGTAGAAAAATCAAAAACACAGAAAAAAAAATATAAAGGGATTTCGGATGTACAAAAGAGATTCCCTATATTCCTGGTCGGACATACACTCAACTTTAACTCAACCGAGGGAAAATCGTTTTCCGTATTTTCCCTCACTCTATGTCCTTCACCGCACCGGATTTCACGTCTCGTGACTTTTCTCTCTGACATTAGATATCATAAATCTGTTTGGAAGACTCAATGCTTAAGGGGCTTTTAATCCTGACGCCTAGTAACAAATAGCTCAGGGGCCCACTTTTGGGTTATTTGACCGATGTCAAGTTCACTTTGTGTTAACATATTGTCCAATTTATTTTCAAAAACTTTACGTAATGTTAACTTGTTTTAAACCAAAAAAAAACATCCGTAACAAAAGTGCTATTAAAAGTGTTTAAGATTGAAAAATATTGAATGTATTTAAATTGAAAAATGGATGAAACCCTTCAATATCGATTTCCAACAACTTTTTGGTAGGGGAAACTGGGGTATTCTGGACCACGGGGAATTGCGGACCAGCGTCATTTTGTTTCCCCTAGTAGTGGTTGGTAGCTGCAAATAACTGTAATCAGTTTGCCTCATGTTAAGCTAATTTTCCTAACAGTACTCGACTTGTGTATACGCACTATCACCTCGCTTCGATAGCAAATAGAAAAGTGATACTTCGAAATTTTTTTTTTCACTTTGTGTTTCGCTTAAATTTAACCACATTTTTCGAGAATCAACTCAAGTAAATATATTGATAATATTCACGGAGCCTTAAGCATTCGACACTGACAAAAAATTTTGCATGAAGTTTGCATTGTGTTACTAATAGCTGCCATATTGTAAAAAAGAGCGTTCGGGGAATTGTGGACCACTTTTGTCGGGGAATTATGGACCACTCAATTCTTGACATTTGACAAGCAAACTTCGTGTATTTGATGCATATAAGTGTTTTTTCATGCAAAAACACAGCATTAGATTTTCGGCAATCATCATACTAATCATACTAATCATACTAATCATACTAATATATAAAAATGAGTTGGTGTCTGTCTGTCTGTCTGTCTGTTCCTCTTTCACGCAAAAACGGCTGAACCGATTGACTTGAAATTTGGCATGAGTGTCTGTGGTAGTTCTGGTTCCAACATAGGCATACGGAAAAGTAGCGCGAGGGGTGGGGGGAGTAAGGGGAGGGGGTAAAGTGATTTCGAAACTTAGTTTTTGCGCTATGTTACTCTTTCGCGGGGAAACTACTGAACCGATTGGCCTGAAATTTGGCATAGATGTTCGTCGCGGGTCCAGCACCAACATAGACCCATTAAAAAGTAGCGCGAGGGGTGGGAGAAGTAAGGGGAGGGGGTAAAGTGATTTCGAAACTTAGTTTTCCCTCTATGTTACCCTTTCGCGGGGAAACTACTGAACCGATTGGCCTGAAATTTGGCATAGATGTTTGTCGGGGGTCCAGCCCCAACATAGACCCATTAAAAAGTCTTTAAATTCTTTCCGGTTTTCTTCGTATTCTAAAATTTAGACAAAAAGCTTAACCCGGCAATGACGGGTATACAAGCTAGTTTCTAAATCGGCCGTTTTGACATCGCCAGAGGATGTAAATGACCTTCGTGAGAAGGCTGATATGAAGCGAAAGAGATTGGAGAGAAAAGGTGATAAACCATAATCGAAAAAGCAAAAAGATCGTGTCAAATCGAAGACATCACAGAAGAAACAACCATCTTCAACCTATTGTGAGGTGGAAGAATACATCGATTTCTGCATAATTTGTAAGAAAAATATGCCAAAAAAAATGAACCGCCAAAATACCATCCATTGCAACGTGTGCGACCGAGCTGTTCACTTGGGATGCTCCGGAATGACTGCAAGTTACTGGACTTGCGAACATTGCGTTTCGGACTGATTTTCATTGCAATTTTTCACTTCATTTCACTTTGTCTGTTATATAATAAATATATGAATCAAAAAAAAAAGTTTGTCTATCACATTTTTCCATTTTTAATCGATTTACAAAGTGGTCCACAATACCCCGAGATTTTTCAAAATCGCAAAAACGCCATTTTTGCGCCAACTGATAAAACTTGTATAATTTAATACAATTTGACCGAACCGCTGTGACCCAAAGAGAGGTTATTTATCGTACTACAAATTCAAGCTTTGAAATTTTCAGAAAAAGTTATTTTTTTGCGAGTTTTTAGCCAAAATGAAAATGCGGTCCAGAATACCCCACCTTCCCCTACTTAAAGATTTATATTCATGTGAGATGAACAAGGAAATTTTGCAATATATTCAGAAAAAAATAATAAGAAGAGCTACAATTGCTAGGGACTAATCGTCAAATACTCTACACGGAATATACAAGACAGTAAAATTTTTTGGTTTTGACTCCCCAGCAAAAGCGGAATTCATAACAAAAACATAACAAAAACATAACAAAAGCTATAATTGCCAATCTCGCAGTTATTGAAAACCCGTATGGTGATATTCGTATCAAAATTCGAACAGTTGTACCAAAATTCTACTTTGAAGTCAAACTTTCCAATAAGATTTTTTTAAAATTTATTCCAATCCGATTTTGATGTATGGAAGTTTTATGTAGAATCATATCCTAAAAACCTTTTGTTCTTGCCTTTTTTTGATAAGATGCGCCGTTTTTGAGATATTCGCAAAAAATATTTTCGTTCGTAATGGGGGGTACCCCCCCTAATGGTCAACTTTCACCCGTTAAAGAATTTAGCCTCGCATTTTACGAAAAACGGATCTGCGCAAAATTTCAAGTCTCTAGCTCAATCCGTACGCCCGCAATCGGCGCCACAGATGGACGGACGGACAGACAGACGGACGGACAGACGGACGGACGGACGGACGGACGGACGGACGGACGGACGGACGGACGGAGAGACGGACGGACATGCAAAAATTAATTATTTTTATCATTCTAAACACACTTGTATAATTCATTTTTTTGTGTGATGACGGGATCTTGGCGTTACAAACGGTAAGGCAAAGTTAATATACCCTTTGGTTTCACCATACGGGTATAAAAACAGGAATTTTTCCCAAAATTATAGGAAAAATTCCCTTTTGCGATCCGATTTTGCCCATTCAAGACCATAAATTCAACTATAAAACCATTTAAGTCTCTAACTCTTTTCGAAAGTTATGGTGTTCACCGACAGACAAATGGACTGATAGACAAACAGACAGACAGACGGATAGATCGACTGAACGGACAGACGCACGGACATACGAACGGAACAGATGGATGGACAGATGGGCGGACAGACAGACGGATGCAGTGTTGCCGGAGACCTCAAGCCCTAAATCACGGAAATGTGGAAAAAAATCTCAAAAGTCTCCGAAATTATAGACAAAAATCGCTAGTTTTGAGACTTTTTTTTAATGCATATTTAAACATATAATCTTGCTTTCAAATCGCTTTTATTCTTTGTTTTTAACAATAATAAAATATAATAATAAAAAAAAACAACTTTGTCTTCTTAAAAAACACAAAAATAAAAAATTGTTAAGTTCTTCTTAGAAAAATAATAACTAAATAGACTTTAAGTCAAAATATCTACATAAAATTTACTCATATCTTAGATCAAAGATTTATTTATGTCTAAATCCACTGTTGTTAGGTCTTAATTCAATTTTCATTAAATTTTTGCATTTTTATCAAATGTTCTTGCGTAACATAAATATAAAAAATTGTGAAAAGTATGATATTTATTAGTAAAATTTTCAACAGTTTTTTTTTCTTAAGAAACTTTTGAAAATCGCTGAAAATCTCCGAAAAGTCCCCAAAAGACCACTAAAATTTCAAATCTCAACACGTGCTTTTTAAGGCATGAAAGTCGCTAGAAATGAGACAAGTCGCTGAAAATTGCAACACTGGACGGATGGACAGATGGACGGACGGACAACTTCGTTTAGTCAGGCGACGACGGTGTTTTCTTTTCACTAACGATATAAGGTACAAACAACCTACTGCTGTCTCCAAATCACTTTTTTAAAACATTTTTTAACTCAAAAAAAATTTTCTACAGCGGAAAACACAAAAAAATATGTATACACGTACATTTGTGCTGAGAAGCACCAAAGCAGCGCAGTAAATGTGGCCAAGTCTGATACTAGCAAAATATACTACTACTAGGGGATTTTTATACTATAGTAAGATATAATTCCCAAATAGATAAGAAAAACCGTTCCACAGTCCAGAAGACCGCAGTGGTTCGAAAGATTTGTTGAAGCCGCTAGTCATCTAATGGTAAAAATGTAAGAAAAGTTCCGTTAGCGGTTCACAAAATATCCTAGGGTTAAAACGGTGGTATTTTATTAATGATAGAAGCTTCCTAGACATATTCTTTATCCAACTAAAAAATCGCACCCAAAATTCAAAAATTAACAGGTGAGGGGCATCGAAAAATAAGTAACAAAAGTTGATATAATTTTTGGAGTATAATGGAGTATAAATTTAAAAAAAAATTCAAGTAAATAAAATTCATTTTCCTATCATTTTGTAACATGCATAGAGAAGCTATATAATGTTATATATTCGTCATTTAAAATCGTTATTTTCGCAAAAGGTTTTAAAAGGTTAAAAATCGACACAAATAAAGATTACTGGGAAACTATAATTAAGGACCCCATAAATTTCTTCAAATTGCCATCATTTAATTTCTAAGCCTTCGTTGCATTTAAGAAGAAGAGGAAAGGAAGGATCAGATTCAGACAATCGCCGTCCACGAAGTCTGGTTGACTGGATAAATAAAATTACCTTTGATAAAAGTATTCAAAGAGTAATTACGGAAGGTAATCAATTTTCAGTTCTCTGAAAATATTCTACTCAAGTGTAATTACACACCATCCAGTCGGAGTTTTTCATTCCATTCAACAATTTTATCGTAAAGAGACAAAAAAAAGACAACTTCAATTTTCAGCCAAAATCATTGCCGTTCTCTGAAAAGATCCAAAGATATTGTAAGTTTATACACCAGTTGATATATGTTTGGTACTTACCTACGAATCCTTAATACAATCACATAGAAGCAATGGCAGCTTAAATACTTATATACGAATAGGTAGTTGTAGATATGTATAACGAAATGGATGTGTTCTTCATCTCAATTAAAATCGATTTTAAAACCCAAAGTTGTCTAACGCAAATGGTGCATAAGTGTATTAAATCAAATATTTACTTGTCTGAGAAAATTATTTCCTGGGACATGTTATCGTCACAAATTCCAGGAGCTCGAATCCCCAGGGAAAAGCTTTTCTCCACTCCACACTTTATCTTTCAATTAATAACTGATTCAAAAAAGTTTGATTTTTTTTTCTTTTAATCCTTTTTGGTGTGGTCCAACTTTGCACGATTCTCACATGTGTGTGTTAAGGAAAAGCAAACAAGTATTGAAAAAGTTTGAGGGCGTGAACAATTTGAAATATAATTTCAGTGACTACAAACAAAAACCAAATTGAAATTTAATCAGTTTTCAACTTTTACTGAAATCTATAAATTTTCAATTATGTGCGTCATTAGAGTTCGATCGAAGTTTCTTTTCAGCATTTTAATTCTTGCTGAAACATCCTAATGTGCACAAAAAAATATTTTTTTCCCTTTAGTCATTTTATTGAATCGGATTGTTACTTATCTCTGCTATAGGGGGAAAGTATTGTATTGATGACGAAGGCCGACTCGAGAACGAGTGCAGACAGAAACTTTCTTATTGAAATTCGTTTCAGCCACAATTATGAGGATGTCCGTCCATCTGTCGGTCTGTCTATCTGTCTGTCGGTCTGCATATTTAACAAATCTTAAATAACTCGAGAACGTGTTGAGCTAGCGACTTGAATTTTTTTCTAAATGAGTGTTACGAAAGCACCTTTCATATATATTTATATTTCGTCGGTGATAGTGCAATACCGCGTATGAGCAATTTGTAAATACCGCGTATCTACAAAAGTAGCAATTTTGAGATTTCGGGCCTAAATGTTCGAAGTGATGAATTGCTTACTTTAGGAGTCATGCCCTCTGAATTATTCAATTGGTAACCGCTCATAATGAGGTCCCAAAAAATCTTAGACGAGAAAATCTCTTTAAAGGGTTAGAAATATCAAACTTTTTCTTCCCCCTGTAAAATATTCAAAATGTAGGTACGCGGTATTTACAAACTGCTCATACGCGGTATTGCACTATCACCGACGATATATAAATATAATTTTTTTTTTAAATACAGTATGTTCAATCAGTTTTAATCAGGGTGTACCTTCTATTCCGGATGGAAGAGAAATTTAAGGTAAGGGCTTTTGTTTTTATCGTGTCCGCCGGGCTCTAGATTTACCCGAGGCCAAGCTGTTTTCTATAAAAATCAAACCTTAACGAAGTATGAAATATTCCTCGCAAAAAGGGTTTTATATAATGATTGATTATTACAATTTATCAGTCATAATCAACTTCTAATAAAATAAATTAGTACTATTTCATGAATCCAAAATACATATAAACACGAAGAAAGGGAAAAAGTTTATTGTGCAGCAAAACAAAATGAAATTAATATTCGAATATATTATGGATATTACACTGAGAAAAATGTCCAGGTCAACTTTTTGTCAGGTTAACTCTGACCTTACAGAGGTGTCTGTAAGCCAGCTAGCGGTCAGAGTTAACCTATCTAAGGTCAACTCGTGCAGCTCCCAATGCCCTACTTCACCTGCTGGTGGCTTAATTTCAGAATTTCTCCGACCGCAGGTCAACTCAGTTTTACTTGCCCACATGCAGGCGAACGCGCGCCTGTCCGAGGCCAATTACGCCGTATGTAGGTCGTCGAGTTAGCCTCCATTTTTCTGAGTGTATGTAAGTTTTCTTCCTTAAATGTATGAATAATTTCTCATTTATGTTTCATGCTAATGACATCACAATTCAACGCAACGAGAGGAAGTTCTTTTGCATCATGGATAAAGGATGTGCTTATAATTTCATAAAATTCTTTCGAAAACTATGATCCGCTACACATATTTATATGGAAGAAAAAAGCTAGTCATGCCTAGATATCTGAAAGAGTTTTTCCCACACAATAAAATTGTTGAAAAGAGTGAATTTGTATTTCTATAGCATAAAAATTTATATGATTCTACACATTGAGGAAAATTATCATTTTCTGTTATGAACATGTCCTAATCTTTTTAAATCAAAATTTGTGATACCGAAGAATTATAATAAATATTTATTCATTGATTTTCATGGATCTTGCAAACATGTTAAATGGAAAATTCCGAAAACGGAATGATTTTTGAATACAAAGCCTAGTCAGAAAATTTGGAGAGAATTGTACCAGGAATTTGAAAGCCATTTTCAATACCCCAACAGACCGAATTTGGATATATTTTTCGCTATTTTTATGGAACAGGGTAGAAGTCCAAGCAACCATTTGTGACTCAAGTCACCATATGGCCTCGGTCGCAAAATGGCGATTGTAAATCTGTTTATATGTTTTTATCTGTGACCGGACGTAAATAACCGGTTTCAAATTAGTTACTTTGTGACGGGTAGCTAGAAACCCGTTGCAAATCGGTTACTTTATGACCGATTACACAAAGTCACTTAATACAGATTGGTTATTTTGTAACAAGTTATAACGACACCGTTGTAAGTCGGTTACTTTGTGACCGATTACAAAAAAAAAACGTTACAAATCGGTTACTTTGTAACCAGTCGGAGAGTTGTTGTTATTCTTCGTTGTTTCTATTGTGCTCGCTTATAATTCACTTACAAATAGTACTATCGAAGTATAAATAGTCAATTTTGTACCAAGGAATTCATGCTTACAGCGTTTTCTTGTATCCACTTGCGATACAAGCTTGCATTGATGTCATACTTGGTCTACCCATCCTCCCCCATACTTCCTCCTCCCCTCCCCAGCACCCTTGTCCAACTTTGTCATAACAAAGTTTTTTCACATTTCCCTAGCATGTTTTCCACAGCAGTTTTCGCGGTGCCCAACCGCATAATAGCGAAAACACAATGACGCGTCAAGGCGTGCGTAAGCTTTGACATTTCGACGCTTCAAAAGTAAAACCCGTGTCTTACTATGGGACGATTTATAATGGCGCTTCGCCTTGACGCTTCAAAGCGCCCTGACGCTTGGAGTAGACCTACTTTCTACTTTCAGACGCGTTGGCGCTTTGAAATTTGAATGAAAATGGCGTACTGTGAGCGATTTTTGGAAAATGGTGGGGCATTTATGGAAAGATTAATTAAAAAAGAGAAAAATAATTAATATTTATGCAATTTAAAATCGAAATTGTGTGAAAATGCGGAATAACAAGACAAAACACAAAATAAAAATAATTCAAATATATTCGCCGATTATTCTAGTGACTTTAAAAGATGCTAAGGATCATCGTGGCTTTTATTTAAATAACTTATTTTATAAAGAAGTCGTCCGCATCTCTTTCAATATTTATTTCTTGAATTCACCATCATCAATTGATGCTTTTAGTTCATGTGCTTTGTGTGCTACTCCTGCAAGAAATTCAATGTCTTCCAAATGCTTTTTAATTCACATAAACTCTTTATTTCCATTTTATTTGAAATAATAATAGTGAAGCGTGTAGTTCTTACGAAGCGTTATTAGGTTTTAGCACAGACGCTTCAACGCGTTCAATTGTCAAAGCGAGCTTGGTGCGCTGAAATGTCAAAGCTTACGAACGCGTTGACGCGCCATTCTGTTTTCGCTATTAAGCAAGGTTCCACTGTCTTGAGAATTTTATTTGAGTGTACGTAACCTGGATTTTTATTGTCTCTAAAGGATTTTAGAAATATGTACAAATATACTAAAACAATAAAGGTTGGCCTTTGTGCGATTTGAAGGATGAGCACTGTTTTTCATATTTAACAAATGAAAAACAGCAAATCCTTGACTATAGTTTTCTGTTCTATACAGTTTCGACTTCGAACAACCGCCCCCCAAAAACCAACTCCAAATGACGTCGCCGTGCAAAAGTGTAGCCTCTTGCATTAAATTTTCGGGAAATATAGGAGTTATATGTTTAAGTATGGAAAAGTATTCCCTGGATTGGATACGGTATCCTTTTGGTGAACTTGCTAAAATAATGGGCTCTAATGAATGCCACCAAAAAGCACCGCAATGAATACATTACAGCTCATAAAAGCTCAACAAAACTTTTGCACTCGAAAAGTATTCGTACACATAGTTTAGATATTCTGAAAATTTTGTTAAATTGGGTAAGCAGCAAGGGGTTACAATGAGAAACTTTCATATATATGTATTTATATAGTTGGCAACATTAGAAATTACCAGTAGATATTAAACTATGTTAGCTCAAAATTTTTGGAGACCAAAAAGGAACAATCGAATTTCAAAGAATTCTCTTAAAATAGAACATGCCACTGTATCTACGTACATATTTGTAGACTAGTTATTATTATACATTTATGGTATGTAGCCATTTATAAAGAAATATATATGTAGAAATATTTATACAAGTTTAAGTATCCATAATATACCATGTCTGGGACCATTAAACGAGGACACATAACAAAAACAATAACTTAAGGCTCATTATTACTTAGGTAATTCCTTTCGGGACTTTAATGCAAATTTAAAATAATTAAATGTATTTCAGAGACAAAATTGTTATATAAAATGTATGAATAGAGTCCCTATCTCTAGTCTCACAATTACTGTATGATACAAACAGTAAACGCCAAGAATCCTCCTAGCCTTAGCGTTTTATTGTTTCATTTTATGTTCATGGTTTTTTGTTTATTCTTGAAAACATTTCGTTGGCTTGGCTTGTTTTCCTATTAATTTTTTTCGTTTTTCTTTTTTTTTTTGAGGAAATTTTAACCAGAGACTAGTTAATGTTATTTTATGTGTGAATAGAATTTACCATTAGAGTGACCCAACGTAATTGCCTATTGAAATCAAAGAATTAAGTACTTTAAGGACAACAATTTAATTCAATTAAATGAATTAATTCTTATATATAGTGCAAAGCTTTTGAAAACTGAAGGACGTTTGAGCAAAACGCCCATTATATTGAGAAACAAACTTCATGCATTCCGCTGGATTGTCATTAAAACCATTAAAAATATCGCCATTAAATCAATTATAGTATATGTTGCGAAGCAATAAAAGTCCAGTTAAAATAAATGAAAAATTTATATCAAAAATAAATTAATTAACGCAATAAAATACAAAAAATGTTCAGTTATGTTAAACTTTGTGAATAAAAATTGCGATTTTTTTGATTAAAAATGTGAAAATGGATCACTCGTCATTGTGAAATTAATTTTGACTTTTATCAAAAGTAGGTAAGTTTAAAAGTTAAAGACAACACTGCGTTGAAATTTCCAAAAAAGCGTTCTTAGTACAAAGGCTTGCCTCGATTTATGAGGTTTTTGTTTGGCTCGAAATTCCTGATTTTGTATCGTATATCGAAACGTCGTACATACACTCAGAAAAATGGAGGCTAACTCGACGACCTACATACGGCGTAATTGGCCTCCGGCAGGCGCGCGTTCGCCTGCATGTGGGCAAGTAAAACTGAGTTGACCTGTGGTCGGAGAAATTCTGAAATTAAGCCACCAGCAGGTGAAGTAAGGCATTGGGAGCTGCACGAGTTGACCTTAGATAGGTTAACTCTGACCGCTAGCTGGCTTACAGACCCCTCTGTAAGGTCAGAGTCAACCTGACAAAAAGTTGACCTGGACATTTTTCTGAGTGTAAAGGCCGTGTTGTATTTTTTTAGAAATAATAAAGATAACATCGCCATACTTCTGCACCACCACCCTCTCTCCCTCCTAACAGTTTGACTTATTTTATGGGCAGGTCATTATGTAAAAAAAAGAGACTTTGCCCTTAAAAATTTCGCAATCGAAACCCTTTTCAAGGACTTCATGTCTTCGTCAGACTTGGTTCTAAAAAATTTCGCTATCGAAACCGTTTTCAAGGCCTTCACGTCTTCGTCGACCAATAATTCCCTGTTTTATTAGCCTCTGGCCTCAGTTCTTTGTTGCGCTAAACTGAAGTCAAAATTTTCTAAAAATTCAAGTAATGAACAGGAGTGCAAATACAGGGATGTGGAGCTGGTTTTAGTGGGCGAACAATATCCTTGAGGAATGACCTGGCGTATTGTGAAAACCGGATCAAAATCCATTCAGTAGTTCAAGAAATAGCAGGAGAAGGGTTACAATGAAAGATAAACTGTGGATAATGATGAATAAAAAAATGTTTGGTTAGAATCGTGCACATTTGGAACATATTTATAACTAGCTTGCATACCCGTCGTTGCCGGGTTAAGTTTTTTCAAATTTTTATTTTTTTTTATTGTCTATGGCCCTTACCAATGAGCTGTTACTTACTTAGTAACAACTTAAGGCATGTGCTAAACGGTCTAATTGCATGCTAATTCTAGTACGTTTTCAATCATTTATTACAGCGAACTGGAAACTTTCCAATAGAAATTAGAATTTGGACCGAAATTAGCAAGAAATTAGCCCGTTTCGCACACGCCAAAAGTTATTACTAATTTAGTTACAGCTCATTGGTAATGGCCTATGTTGAAGCTAAACTTCAGGCCAATCGGCTCGATAGTTTCCCCGCGAAAGGGTAACATAGAGGAAGAGCTAAGTTTCGAGATCACTTTACCCCCTCCCCTTACTCCCCCACCTCTCGGGCTGCTTTTTAATATGTCTATGTTGGGGCTGGACCCCCAACGAACATCTATGCCAAATTTCAGGCCAATCGGTTCAGTAGTTTCCCCGCGAAAGAGTAACATAGTGCAAAAACTAAGTTTCGAAATCACTTTGCCCCCTCCCCTTACTCCCCCCACCCCTCGCGTTACTTTTCCGTATGCCTATGTTGGAACCAGAACTACCACAGACACTCATGCCAAATTTTAAGTCAATCGGTTCAGCCGTTTTTGCGCGAAAGAGGAACATACAGACAGACACCAACTCATTTTTATATATGTATTAAGTATGAAAGTATTATCTTACAGGGATTAGAGGCTGTCCCTAGAATACGTAAAGATAATTTTAAACTTTTCGGACGCAAACTTTTTCGGGATTTTTTGAATGACGTTTAGTGCCGCTAACCCCTCTCCCCCTTCCCTGATCTCTAAAAGTGAGTCGTGTCTTGTTCGTTTCGGAATGGTGGGAGGGTATTTTATTTACAATTTTATTCGTTTCGGAATTGTCAGAAAGTATTTTATATAAAAAAATATTTTCAAGAATTTTGAAATCCTTTCCATAGCATAACTAAGAAATCTAATTCCGTAGATGCAAATAAAATTCATTTCCCCGACTATTAACCTATTAAGATATTTTGCCTAACATTTTAATTATTCAAAATTCAATTAAATATTAAACTGGACCTGAACGTAATTATTTCAAACCCTAATTGAAATTTCATTTCAATTTCTGGAATGCTGTCGAGACTACGATTCTAATCATCTGTAGTGCTACTCTAATTCATTTGCAAGAAGCTAATTTATCCTTATCCAATAAGGATATCCAATTTCGATTTCATTTCAGAGTGAGTGGATCTCGTTAACTGTAAAGTTGAGTAACTCATTTTATTTATGTCCGCTATATCCCACGATATAGAATACCTACTCATAGAATACGGATTATTCATCTAATTAATTTCTTAGCTTTACTCGGGCTAACTCCTTTACTATCATCGTCTCATCCTTGCTTCATGGCTGGTAAGTTTACAAGTGTCGAATAGAAAAAAACCACAAGCGCTTTTATGTTTACTTATACCGCATTCCGGATACAAAAAAGATTATATAAAATTACTATGTTGCCATAACATAACATGTTCTGATTGAGAAATCTCTTTTGGATTAAATTATTCACTTCCCATCCGGTTCTTCCTCAGATTCATCCGACTTTTAGTATTAAGTTAGCTTACCCAACCAAAACTGCACAGATTCGACAAAATTAAATTTTCCACTTTTTCACCATCGTTGCCAACAGTTTTAAAGGCAAATACATAATCTTTCCTTCTACACAAGAATGCCCCGTTTCGTCCTTGACGACCCAAGGGATACCAAAATGAAAAAGAATCCTATACTACTTCTACTACACTACCAACCCTACATATATAATATAAATATAATATACTATCTAAGGCAAGGAAATCCAAGTATACAGCAATAAGATGATGATGCCTTTTGCCGTTTTGTAATGCCTTTAAGCATTATCCCTCAGTACTGTTTCATACAAAAAAAAAACACGAGTAAAGAAATTTGTACGGGACGCAAACCCAGCTTGCGGGGATGTTTTTCCTTTTCGGTAGTACAAACAGTCGCAGGAGACAACAATATTACAAGACTCGGCGTATTGGAATGGAAGAAAATAAACAATTCACGAAGGCAGGGTGCGGATGGGCAGGGAGGGTAGACTGAATCAGTATAAGGCCAGAATTAGAGGGTGCTTCCGGTTTGAAACAGTGAAAGCATCATAAATCATCACTCGCGGAATTCCCGTTATCTCATTCTGGTGTGCGCTAAAGTTAAATTAGTTGAACGATCTCACTTAATTTTATTCTTTCCTTTTCCTTTGAATCCTTAAACTTATCCCCCAGGTGTTTATTTCACTATAAAATATTAATGAAGCCATGGTTAAGATTTTTCGGTTACGTTTTACAGCTAATAAGGCAATAGAATTCAATCTGATCTCCATTTCACTTGGTTAATTATGCGAATGTAATATAGTATATTTTTAGATGTTTCTTTTTTTTTGATATTTAACCAGACTTTTTTTTAAACACTTGCATTTTCCAAGGGCCAATCGTTAAATACTTTATATGAGGACAGGCAAAATGTTTGTTTACCAAAATCCATTTATGTGGGAGAGGGGAGAATGAGTGATTCGATTGAATTTTCATGTCTGGAACGGTTATGTAAAATCATATTCTTAACAGATTTCGTATATTCATAAATATTTCAATACGATGTACCGTTTTCGAGGAAATCGCACAAAACTATTTCATTTGTATGGAAGAGGGGAGATGAATTTTTATTTATGGAAATGTTATGTAAAGTCTGATTTCAAACACATTTTGTTTACCATATTTTTTTTCGATAAGACGATCCATTTTCTAGAGAACTGAAAAAAAACTGTTTCTTTTGTATGGGGGAGGTGGTAAGGAATTGGTTGGTTTTGCCTGTTCAAGAACTTAGTCTTGCTATATAACGAGAACGCAACTGTAAAAAAATTCAAATCTCTAGCTCAATCCATGAAAGTCATGGTGTTCACCGACAGACGGGCAGACGGACCTACGGACAGATGTGCAGACAGAAAGACGGACAGACAGACGGACAGACAGACGGACAGACGGACAGATAGACGGACAGACAGACGGACAGACGGACAAACAGACGGACAGACAGACGGACAGACAGACGGACAGACAGACGGACAGACAGACGGACAGACAGACGGACAGACAGACGGACAGACAGACGGACAGACAGACGGACAGACAGACGGACAGACAGACGGACAGACAGACGGACAGACAGACGGACAGACAGACGGACAGACAGACGGACAGACATAGTGACAGACGGACGGACAGACAGACGGACAGACAGACGGACAGACAGACGGACAGACAGACAGACAGACAGACGGACAGACAGACGGACAGACAGACAGACAGACAGACGGACAGACAGACGGACAGACAGACAGACAGACGGACAGACGGACAGACAAACGGACAGACAGACGGACAGACAGACGGACGGATAGACCAACAGACGGACGGACATGCGAAAATTAAAATCTTTCGTCAAAATGCTTTAAAGCTTAAATTATGTAGAGTGTAAGATATATTTGTATATTTTGTATAGAAATTTATTTTTTACTATTATTTCTTGTAATATATTATAGTCAGTTGGTTCTCATTACCTGTTGATAAATAAATAAATAAAAGATATTGATGCTATCTGTATATATAAAATCGTTTCACCTAGCTGACTGACTGACTGACTGACTGACTCATCAACGCCCAGACCAAACATCTGAAGCTACAAGAGACAGAGTTTTTTGAAATTTTACCACTAAAGGAGCCTCCACACGTTCAATGTTACTTGACAAGTATTATTGATGAAAATTTTCAAGTAACATTGATGGAAATTGCTTGCAAACGTAACATTGAAGAGCATCCAAATGATCACTGTTACTTGAAACATGAGTCATTCAAGTAAAATTGTCAAGTAACATTGAACGTGTGGAGGTTAAATGAGGGTAAAGATGGTTTGGGTGTTTTTAAACCTTGATTTTCGCCAGGAATTCGACTTATTGGGAGACTGAAAACTGTCACTTGTAGGTTTCCGAGGTCGCTGATCACGAATTCGATTTTCAAAATTATAAACGGACGGTCCTGTAACGCAAATATCCTTTTCTCATTTTTCTCGGGAAAAATTAAAACTAGGGGATATTTGTGGGTTTTCGGGATTGCTGATCACGAATCCTGTGTTAGATTTGCAAAATTCGAAACGGAGGATCCTGTAGGGATAACTCAAATACCCTTTTTCCAGTTTTTCTCGGGAAAAATTGAAATTAGGGGGTTTTAGGGATCGGTGATCACGAACCTGATGTTGGACTAATCCGCAACGGAAAGTCCTGCGAGGATAAGATTTTTCTCAAAAGTTTTCAAGTTCTTTCCGGTTTTTTTTTTTTTTGGTATTCTAAATCTTATACAAAATACTTTAACGCGGCAACGACGGGTATGCAAGCTAGTAGAGTATAAAAGAGTATAAAAATATTAGTTCTGATTCGAAGTAAATTTTGGTATTACCGTCTGATTGTTTGTGGATGGTTTGTGATTTTTTTTAGATAAATTGTGAAATTATTTGGGCAAAATCGTGATACTAATACTCCAATCAACTCAGGAGTGCGGACTTCGTATAAAAAAGTTATACTTCGTTATACGAAAATAAAAATGTCGTGAAATGCACAAAAATTTTAACTGACATAAATCCGACGAAAAAAAAACCATGTCTCTTATTTAATTTAAATCCATCAAAATTTACATACCAAAGTTTTCTGTTAGCTGATGGCAATGAAATTATTTCAGTTATTTATGAAAAGTAAATTGTGTCCAATTAATTATCGTTCCGTACGTAATTCCATGAGACCGAAATTATTTTCAATTAAAATCCTTCACAAACAATGCTCCCCATTAGCATAAGCCATTGGGATAACATGTCACGCTCAAGGGAGTAAGTGGATCCTTCGTTTTTGGTGGTAATTCGGCGACAACACTAAACTTGGTCCTTAAACTACCCTCACGAATGGAAATTTTAGTCCCTTGCACTGGTTTTCAAATATACAAATAATAAATAAATATTTACATGCATTAAAAGAAACACTGCGAATATCGCATGGTCTCAAACTAAGCCCGAAATGGTACGGAATAAAGTTTCTCCCAATTTATGTAGATGTCGGTGTCGCGACGTTTCTATTTTTATTTATTTGTTTATTTATAAATATAAGATTGTAATCTAATGCAATTATTGTGACAAATTGACCCCACAAATACTGACTCCTGGACGCCTTGTTCGTGATTCTGTGTTCGCTGCACGAAACAACAGAAGTAACTCTAATTCAAATAAATAGAATTAAGTCGATAATTGGCATATCGTTGAAAGGTGACCACTTAAGGTGTGTGCACGATACAATGATGTTTAATGAAGCTCAACAGCAGACCAATTATATTGATGATTATGTGAATATGGGCAAATAATTAATTTTCATGAGGAGATAATTACAATTTAATTGATTTATTAGCTAAACAAAGCAAGATCATGTTGGTATGTGGATTTATTTGAGATTCTCGAATATCTAATAATAGTAGAGTGATATATTTTAAGACCTTCAAAATATATTTATGTAAAATTTCAAAATCTGACCGTTTGAGTATGAGAGAAAAGCGATACTGACCTCTCTTTTAACCATAAAGTTAATCGGGTTCGTCTTTTGTACCAGTAGATATGTTCATCAAATTTATTTTAAGAAAATTGGGTTTTCAATTTTTAGGGAGATTTTTTTTGAAAATATTTTCTGAATGTCCAGAAAATTTCATTTAAAATACTGATTAAGGTGTGTGCACGATACATCAATCGAGAACAGTTGTTCACTAATTTTTTTTATCGAACCAAAAATTATTGACCAACAAGAAAATACGTCAAATGATATCAACACCCAAAAAAAAAAATAGTTATATATATTGTGAATTTGTCGAAGCGAACGCCATTCGCACAACGTAATTTTATACGGTTCAGCAATTTTACACCCGTCACTTACTCTACTATAGTATATCCATGTGTGTATTGACATCTAAATGGAACCCTCAATGTCCTGTTGGCATCCGAATTCAGGGGCTTTTGAGTCACATACATTTACGACAGGCCAATCAAGTTGGGTCCATCATTTGGGAATTTCAGAGAAAAATTATTTAGAAAAGTGAAAAGGTCAATGTCAGCCACACAACTGTTTATCCCAATTCAATGAACTTGTTTAGTAAAATCCTGTACATATTCATATCTATATAGTGGAATATAAACAGGGCAGCGAAATAGGATAATAAGTCTATCAAAGGTGGTACTCGTACGAGCATAAGCAGGAAAATTGAAAAAAAAAAACATTGGATGCTTACTGGAACGAATGGACCCGAAGTGGGATCGAAACCATGCAGATGGCAAAGACAAATTGCCCTGTTTTTCTATAACATAACAAAAAAAAGGTGAAAAAGGTTACCAACCCAAACCTCTTTAGGTATGTGTGTAAGCAGTGACAGATATTTTTCTTCGCATTTTATTTTTAACTTTAGCTTTTGATATGATTGTGGGGTCCATTCTGAAAGTGTTTTCACTTTATATTTCTAGGTGTTAATTTTTGATATTTTTTATAAAAAAAGTAAAACTGTCTTAGTTCCCTTCTCGATTAGCATAGTTTTTTCCCTCGTTTATGCTCTGCGATTAAAATGTTCAATCGCGGCTGCATTTTTAGGAAATTTTCGAAATGTTATCAGTGTAGCCTTCAAAGATGAAAACCAAAAATATTTTGAGTGTAATTCGGCGTTGGTTCAATGATAATAAAATCAGAACCAAATTTTAAAATTGTAGGAACCAAAACCGAAACCAGTGTTTTGGTTCCTACAATTTTAAAATTTGGTTCTGATTTTAATTTTGGTCTCTTAAAGGCCGCCCTCCATTACCATGACTTCGGCAACTGCAAAAAATAGAGACACATTTATGTGAAGATACGTTGACGAGAAAGGGAGATAAGAATCAACTGCAAAAATTTGTCGGCAACTGCAAGAATAATTTCCCCTGTTTTTTATGGCGATTTTATGGCGAATTCTACTACAATCACACATTGTCCCTGTAAGTGAATAGTAAGCACGGACACATTCAAACTGTTATTATAGCGTGATGTCATTTTTCTCCTTCGCATGCATAGTCAAAAGCTTTGTTACCATGCCAATTTGAACATTATATTCATAGCATAAGGTTTGATATGATTGCTATAAAATTGGAAGGGATAGCGTTTAACTTGTATTCAGTCATTCCTTTTTAGATCTACATAAGTCTATCTTGCTCTCTAGTTTTCTGCATTTTTTTGCAGTTACATAGAAGTGATGGTAATGGAGGAAAGCCTTAAAGCTTCAATAATGTAGTTCTGGTTTTCTAGTTGTAGTTCAGTTTGGTTTCCAAAATTCCAAAAATTTGGTTCTGGTTTCTAAAATTTCAAATATTTGATTTTCGTTTAGGTGTCTAAAATTCCAAAAATTTGGTTTTCGTTTTAGTTTCCAAAATTTCAAAATTTTGGTTTTGGTTTTGGTTCACTGAATTTTTAATGATTTCGTGATTTTTCGCCCCTACAGAAGATTGAATGTTTTTGGTACTAGCTTAACAGAAAAAACTGCTAAAGTTTAAATTTCGGTCGAAAACAGAAAATATTAAGGATTTTTCGATTCTAAGAACTCAAATTTAAACCGAACGAAACCATTATAAAAATTTTGATTTTTGATTTGATTTCAGCATTTGTTTTAAAAACCAGTTTGGTTGTAGTTCGGTTCAGCCATCTTTTTTATTAATGATTTTGTTTTGGTTCGGTTCAGACATTTCCGACAGTGGGATAGTAGAGGGAAGGTTCCGACAGTGGGATAGTAGAGGGAAGGTTCCGACAGAGTGAAGGTTCAGACAGAGGGAAAGTATTGTATTCATGCCGGAGACCAACTCGAGAACCGAGACAAATAGAAACTTTCTGATCAGTGTCAGGCAAAACTATGAGAATATCCATGCATCTGTCTGTCGGTCTGTCCGTTTTACGTATCTTAAATAACTCAAGAACGCATTGAGCTAGCGACTTGAAATTTTTTGTAAATGACTTTTACGAAAATCGTAGCTATCTATCAACTTTTAGAAATGTAACTTTCCTGAATTTTTTCCTTCAACGATTTTTACGTATATTTAAAAGTTTTTGAGATATTTGAAAAAATATGATTACATACATTTTTTCCATATTTCTTCCAAAACTAAATATTGCAGAGGAAAGTTTTGTGGTAATCACAACTGATGTTTTTCAGAGTGGTTCAGTTTATGGTTTAGTTTTGGTTCATTGAAGTTTCAATGGTTCAGTGGTTTTTGGTTTGGTTTAAAAAACCCGGTCGCATCTCTGGTAGCCTTCAATTAAAGCTAGAACCTGAATCGTACGTCGATGCGTCCGTCCGGTAGACAGTTTTATGCGGTGACAGTTGGGTACGGCAATGAATCACTTCTTCTTCACTTTTTTTGCACTTCTTCTATTAGTTTATCGTCGAAACAATTACTTTCAATTTGTTCCATATTTAAATTGCTTAAATCGTAACCAAACTTTTTTGCGAAATTACATTTCGTGCGTTGCCGCATGTAAAAGTAGAAAGTCGACCTACTCTATGCGGTGCGTTGCCGCATCGGACAAACGCATTATTAGGGGAGTACTCATAGCAGCCCGTTGATTTTACTTTGATGGCATCGCATGGCGGACGCACGGACGTATGTTTCTGGTTCTACCTTAAAGGCCATATTTTACTTTGCGGCGCATTTTCTTATACGTTTATTCGCATTGTTGCCAAAATGGATTTCGCCTGCTGCGTATTTTGTTCAAGAACTTCATGACTTTTACATTCATTTTTTGCATTTAAATCAAATCCCGCCATCCAGAAAAACGGATGTACCATTGAACCTCCACATTTTGCACGCTTCACAAAAGCAATTTCTTTCACGACATTTTTTTTCCATTATAACGATAAAATCAATGACAAAAAGGGTGCCATTACCTTCAAATTTAGTACATTCAAAGAAATTTCAAAGAAAATATTAACACCTACTTTGAAAAAATATCAATATTTCGTCCATCGATACTCCACTCCAAATTTTATGATCTTAATATGCTCTCTTATTTATAGAACATTCAAGGTCGTATGACCAAAAAGATTTGAAAACATTAAAAATTCTTGAGTACGTGACCTTGAAATCATCTCTTTTTAACTTTTATTTTATTTCTCAGAATCAAAATTCTTGAAAAAGTATAAAAATAAGTGCCCTTCACCATGGGATTTCCGAAAAGACTCTTTTAATTTAAAAATCACTGATCCCAGTTGTAATCAAGGAAGGAGTATGCAAAATGATGTAAAAAACATATCCTCCTCGTAGGATTCACATCAAATACGGAACCTCTTGCCATGGTTTTCTTTTTATTTTGCCAACATTAAATAGGAGACACGCGCATGAGAACAATCTGTTCATTCAAATCCATAAAAATAAAACTGTTAAAGGGCACAATCAGGAGTAATCTTTAGCTTTAAAATGTTATTTTGACTGTAATCTCTGTACAAAGCTAAAATCATCACACAAAACGAATGAATTGATGTAATTCTATTGAAATTCATACAGACAGACAGACAGAAAGACAGACAGACAGAAAATCAAAAGAAAGACAAAAGTTGTGTCATATCTATAAGGATGCTAAAAGTTAAATCCAGAAAAAAAAGAACACTGACGGCTTTCGCGTAGATATGGGGAAAAATATGGAAACAATGTTCGTTCGACATGCCAAAACGTTCTGTTCCAGGAACCAAATAGAAAATGATCGTGGAAATTCAAAGGAATGGAAAGTTAGTAACTAAAATGACAAACGAAAAGGATGGGAATTGGAGAGCCATTCAACAATTGAATTTTATGAAGTCAACCGTAAGTTAATGAAAAGTTTCTCGAAATGAGATTTTGACGTCTTTTCCTTTAGCGCTTTTTCGAAGGCATTTCAAGCACTTCTTGCATACTTTGTGATGATGGCTTTGATTGCTGAACAGTTTTTTTAGATAGCGAACTGAAGAGTCAAATGTCTGAATTGAAATGTTTGATAAATAAATTATTCCCATACATTGAATTATATTTAAGATAATTGCTGAGATTTCCCTTTGTTTTAGCAAAATGTTTACACTAACATTTATTTAATTTGAGTACAAAATAAAATCTCTTTTAAGTAAAATTGCGTCGAAAAAAATATCTGGAAATTATTAATTAAGAAAATGAAATATAGTCAAATGCATCCCAAGTAACAATTTATGACGCATGTCGCAATGTGTCAGTGGCCAATCCGTTTATATGACGGTTTCCCTGTGGCCACACGCAAAAATCCGGTTTAAAATTGGCTACTTTGTAACCGTTCACAAAAAAAGCTATTGTAAATCGGATACTTTGTGACCAGTCGGAAAGTGGTTATTTTTCGTTGTTTATATTTTGCGACAAATCTTAACACGTTCGTGACATTTGCTTTTTCAACTTTTTTTACATTTGGACATCGTGTACCACGGGTGGTACACTAGCGATTTGTTTTCTGGCGGTTGTGCGCCATCGGTGGTACACGGTGCGTGTTTTTATATTACTTCATAAAATACTGACAATTTATGTTAAAACTATGTTTTTATACTTACGATTGTCAGGAATATTCAAAAATCGATTGCACTATGCATGTACCATTATTTACTCGCGCGGTTTAAAAAAACTGTACATGTACCACCAGTGGCACACGATGTCACGAACGTGTTAACATTCGCAAAAAAAACAATTTTTTTATCTTGATTCGAAAAACTTTAGCGCTTTCTTACCTCGTATACTTTTAGTCCTTGTTACGCCACTGAGAAACGCTTCATAGATATTATACTCAGCTAAAATTACTTTGCTAGACGATACCAAAGGTTGAGCAAATTAAGCTCCATTTAACAACATGAGTGTGAAAAGAATAGATATTTGCTTCCTTTTTGCTCCTTTAATCCGATATATCTCGTCTGTAGCACCAAAAAGAAGGTCCGAAACTAGGGACCCAGAATTGAACCACAAATATCGAAAGATTAGGACAATTTTAGTTATTTGATTTAGTTTTTAGTTTTCAAACAGGTTTTGCTATAAAAAATTGTGATTTTCAGATTTTATTGTTTCAAAATATCCAGAAAAAAGCTTTTATATATAACCCAAGCAACAAAATAAGTCGTAAAGTCATATGTCACGACCATAGAGTCACGAAATTAAAGTCGCGATGACCAATTTACGACCTTCTGTGCAACTTGGGAAGGGTTTGCACCTTGAACCGAAATTTACTTTTCGATCGATATCAAAAAATCTCCCCTGAGAAACGGACGTGGTCTCACATTAAAATTGGCTACTGAGGCCGTGTGAGACAAATGTGGTGAAGTCTACCGGCCTTTGGGATCCGATTTTTCCGATTTTTTCGCCATGGTGGCAGTCAACGGGTTAAACAAAATTATATGATGAAAATCTAATAACTTGTGTATAAATTGTGCTGATAGTCATTACCGTTAATTTGAGGAAAATCAAATTAAATAATCCAACTTTCCGCGATACAAGGTACAACTAGGGATGCCAACGATACCTCGATGTTTGCAAAACATCGAGGTATCGTTGAAAAATATCGAGTTTTAACCTCGATGTTGAACAGGCCGATATATCGAGGTATCGAGGTTGTTATCCACGATGTTAGAACATTTCTCTTCATAAAATTAGTAGAGAAACTAATTTTAGGACTAGAGGGATTAGTTTTTAGATAGATTTAATATAGCCACTCTACTTAAAGATTTGTTTAAATTTTCTTTGGTATCAATTATCGGTTTAATCTTTCTACCAGAGCTAGCCATGAAATTTTAAAATACCAGAAAATACCAGAGCTAGCCATGAAATTTTACAAAGAAGTTTGATCCTGATGTGGAAATCCGTTAACCGGAAGTAGCCAAAACGGCGTCTTTTTAAAAACAATGCGTTTTTTTGTAATTTATTCCGAAACTAGCCATTTTCCAGTAGTCTTATGTATTACAAAACTTGAAGACAATAAAATTTGCTACATTTATGTGTTTTACTAGAACTCTGTATCTCAAGCCGTTATGAAGATATGCTGGTATTTCAAAAAATTAGTTTTTTGCGAATATCTCGAAAACTAACGGGTTTTTGGTGGTTCAACGTATAAGAAGAATTAAAACCGTGTTAATTCTACCTGGATGCACTCCACTCACAGTAGAGCATCCGCCAGGTGGCTAAATTATTTATTAAATTTAACTTTTTCAAAACATCGGAAAAACATCGAGGTATCGATGTTTTCAGGACGATGTTTTTTGACATCGCCTTAAAAAAAACTTCGATTTTCGATATATCGAGGTTTTATGAACGATGTTGCATCCCTAGGTACAACCCCGGTTTGTACAACTAGGGATGTTAAAAAACGGGCTACCCAGTGCTTTTGCTTCGGTTAACCGGTTTTTTCGGTGTTTTTTTTTTTTGCACGGTTATACCCCGTGTTTTTTCAAAGCCAAAAACCGTTAAAAAAAACCGATCATTTTTTTTGTGCGGAAGAATAATTTTAACCCAAATTTCGTGCAACTGGTTTGTTAGAAACACTTCTTTTTAGGCACTCTAGACCAAATACAATATTATATTGTGCCATTTATGGCCTCTTAATGGATTATATGGCACTTCACGTCTTTTGTTTGTATTATAGTGTATTTGTTGTGTCTAATGCGGCCCCTAGACGTACAATATTATTGTGCAATATATTGTACAATATTATTGACATGCCCCTAGACGATGCAATGTTATTGCACAATAAATCATTTTACGTTTGATTCGTGAGCAGACAACATGATTCTAAATTACATTAAAGCTAGTTGTGTAGCCATCACATTCCACAGAGCCGGCAACGCACGGTACACTTCGGTAACTTCGAGGATAAAAGCACGATCTTCTTTTGTTTTCTTCGCCATGATTAGGTGTACTCTCAGCGATATTTCCTACGATACTGAGCCAATATTGTGCAATATCGCCCTCAGACTATACAATAAACCTTATTGTGCAATAAAAATTAAACCGATTTTGATTCCTTCAATATATTGCACAACCGTTCAATATTACCCCTAGACGGTCAATATATTGCACAATATTGAAATATTGTACAATAATATTGTACGTCTAGGGGCCACTTAAGACCTAACCTACCCAATTTGAACAAAACGGTTTTTTGGTGTTTTTAATAACCGGTTTTTTGGACCCGGTTTAGACCGAAGTCTTAAAAACCGGTTTAACCGAAAACCGGTGTTTTACAAAAATTGGACATCCCTACTTTGGACCATTATTCTTGTGTAACAGTTACAAACGTAGCAGTGATTTTTTTACAATTCGTTTAAATATTCCTGTGAGGTGGTGACTTTGAAGTGGGTTTTTTCCGGAGAACGAATCGTATTTATAGATCTTGCATCACCATAATCTGCTTCAAATATTTCTTCGATCTTTTCAATTCATCAAATTTCTATCAAAAAAAAAACTTTCTTGTACAAAAACCAGCTTTCCATTCCAGGCGAATTTCCCCTATTTACTTTCCCACTTGACTGATGACAACAATTGGCTCTCAAAACTTCTTTATATAGGAAAAGTTTTTGGGGTAGAAGTTTTCAACATCAATTATTTGTATTTTGACTTATAAAGCTCTTGTAACTGACATCAATTGCTACAATCACATCACAATAGCAACAACAATTAATTTCAAAGTATTTCGATAGAATTCCCCTCAATGATATAAATATAATTCGCCAATTGATCAGTCAACCGAACCAGATATTCTGAGCCCAATGCCCCGTGTACTTTTTCAGCTGCAAACGTTTTGTAGTAGCTGTTGAGCGTGAGCGTCGAACCTCTTGTTGTTGACGGTTTCCGGCGGTTCGGGAATTAAGGATTCCACTTCCTTGTTGTTGTCGTCGTCTTAGTACCGTCGAAGGGATGCTCCAGAATGGCCAAAATCCAAATGTTCGCTGTGTTGTTGGCTGTGGACGTCTTTGTGGAAATTTGCGACGATTTCGTGAGATTCTGGGACTTTTACTGACGCCTGAACGTCCATTTAATTGGATTGTAGGTACCCCCATCAAAGATGATAAAAAATTACAAAATCCAAAAATCTTAGTCCAGCATCCAGAAATCACAGGTGTTGGTTGCGCTGTGTAAGTATAAGTTGGTGACGTAACTGTTATCGTTTGGGTAGTCGTTACACTTTGCCCATTCACTAAACAGAAATCGATTTCAATAAAATTTCGTTTAATACAAAAATCACAGATAATTCACCAAAATTTACTCCTAACAGAATCACAATTATACATCGAAAATATAGAGTCATCTTCAATTGAAAATAATTCTACAAATAAGATTCAGTTTCCAAAACAGTCATTTAGATATAGAAGTTTTTATTGAAAAAAAAATTGCTTCATTAGCAGAGTTACAAAACAAAGTTATAAAAAAATCTAATTGACTAACAAATGGTTTTTCAGATAAGCTTAATATCATTACTGTAATTTAAATGTACTAAAATTGAAAAAAAATTAAAAACAATAGTCTCGGTAATGACCGTTGCTATATCATAAAACATTAAAATAATTGTTTGCTTGATGTTGTGAATTACATATCGTGTGAATCCCAATTTTTTATTAATTTTTTATTATTTAAAATTTTTACAAGTCGATACAAAGGATGTTTTTTCCATAAAAAAAATCGCTCTTTCTCGAGCACTTCTCCATTGATCACAGTTGTAGAAAAAGGCTTTTGGGGCTATCAAATCTATCTATCTATTGCACTACAATCCAAAATGGAAATGAAATTCATAAGGATCTTTCGGCCCTGCTACAGTTTTAAAACGATTGCAAACCATCCAATGATGTCGTTAGCACCAAGCAGTAACTTTCACCACTCATTCCGGTAAAGTAAGTATGTAGAAATCCATAAAATACGTCATATAAAGTAATTTTTTGTCTTCTCAGACATTTCTCCTAGTCCATCGCTACGCTTTTTATGATTTTTTGTACACTGTAGAAAATGGATTTGAATTTAAACCGAAAAATGGGGTAAAAACGGGGTAAATTTACAAAAACGTCGTAAAATTTCGAAAAAAAAATCAGAATTTAGCTCGCACACCATTTAAGTTGTAAAATCACCCAAAAAACATTAATCTTACACTATAAATAGGGTAATTTTAAACCTTGCGTAAAATTTCGACCAATATTCATATTTTTACTCTCATTTTGGTGTAAAAACACGCTCACAGGGTATTTTTGCATTATTGAATGGACAATTTCATTATTTCACAATGCAGTTGACGGATATTCGCTCTGGTTTGATGCAGCTATGTTGCCTTAACCTTATAATTCGCATAAGGTTTGTGGAATCGGAGTATAAATACTCGAATCGAGTTTTACTCCACCAAAATCCTGTAAGCCTGCATGGAAGCTGGTAAAGCCTAAACCCCAATTACGCTTTCGTGCGTGCGGCATGATTTTGTTTTGGCATTTAGTAGTTGTCACCGCGTCTAAAAGTAGAAACTGAGCCTACTCTACGCGGCACGGACACGGCAACGCGTCTGAGCAACGCGCAATTATACATTTACTCATTTAAATGCGTAGTTTTTACCTTCACCGCGTGGGTGCCGCACGCACGAACGCGTAATTGGGGTTTAGGCTTAAAGCAGGCTCTCATGACGGTGAGCCAGCTTCCATACCAGAAACAGGCCCATGATAGGTTTTCTGGGGAGACATGCCCGACCTGTTGGGGGGAAATTTGGATGTGAAAACATCCGCAAAAATAATATAATTATTATTTTTTGTTTTTGCAGATCGTATAAGCCGAGAAATTCTAATACCATTTTCGGTGTAATTTTAAACAAAAAATGTCGTAAGTTTACACCAGTATTGTACTCTTACGTCTTATTTATTTTAAAGTTCCCCCGTAAAAGTGGCTTTTGTACGCCACAAAATGAGTAAAAATACATAGCTTTTAAGCCATTACGACTCGGTGTAATTTTACCCCTATTATAGTAGGAAAATGGTTTCCTACTATTATAGGGGTAAAATTACAATAAAATTTTCTAGAGTGTAGACCATTTTACACCGCCCGCACATTAATGCAAACTCAGACTAATTGTGACGAGCTGCTTTGCCATTTCAAACAGTAATGTAAATAAGACTTTATTGTTACAAGATTTATTGAAAAACTACTTCAGTAAATAAATTTCAAATATATGAATAGGCTAATTGTAACGAATTATCGCAACTTGTATTATAACTCACTAGGATCTGCACTCCGAACCGCTTCACGATTCATTTTCCACACAAAGGTCGGCTTTCGGCCTCCCTATGTGGGAGAAAACACACAGGGAGGATCGATCCGTGGGAGAAAACTTTCCGTAAAATATGTAGTTTCTAATGGTATAGGTGCCGCTCCACATGAGAGTAAATGCCGGCGAGAACCTTTCGATAGCAGCTACTCCCAAATGGACACGTCTCTGAGAGTCGGTCGCAAAAACTCGCGAGCTAGTTTCTGCGAGCTGTCAAAAGTGATTCTACTCTCTAGTCGACACGCATCCACTGAACTCTCGGGGAGTTGCTCGCCAGATACGAACGGCGTTTGAATTTCACTAGTAGCTCTCGAGAACTCGCCAAAGCCAGATGTAAAAAAAATCAAAATATTGGTCTTGAAAAGAGAAAAATCGCCGAAATTTACTCTCAAATGGAACACCTCCTGCGAGTAACTCTCGAGAGTTTTTGAGAGTTACTCGCGTATTTACTCTCATGTGGAGCGGCACCTTAAGAGCCGGATCCAAATCCCATAATTCAAATTTTCGGTTAGTTTCAAGACACAAAATCCTTATCTTATTTTCCTTTTTCCCTTTTTTAAATTGATTTTTAACTTTTTAAAAAGAAAACTTTTCAACAAAGCTAGGCATGTTTTATTTCATTTAAAAAAAAGTCTTACAAACTAAACAAAAGGTGAATAATCTTACTATCTAAATAAATAATTTTTATTTGGTATTTTTTATATAACAATTTGTGGGCATCAAATTTATCCTATCCAAATAGTTGCCACCAGGCATTATTTGGTGATTGTTGGGTTTGGGATTGTGCTTGATTCTGTGATGTTTGCTGAGACCTTGCACCTCCAGCAGAACCAGCATTTGTCGGTGGATTAAACATGTTGCTGAGTTGATTTAAAAATGCTGGTGGAAGGTTCCAAGGTTGTTGTAACGCTGGCGTAGGTGTGGTTTGCACTTGTCTTTGCCTTGGGCGACTTCTACGCAATTTCCGTCTATTTCGGGAAGCCCTTCTCGCTGGTCTACGAGTCGTTCCACCCACAGAATAGCTTCCAAATATATTCGACATAATATTCCCGAAACCGAATAATTTCGCAGCACATCCCGTAATTACGGTACTCGGCTGGGTCGGTGTCGTGTAATATTGATATGTCGGACTTGTCACAGTAATTGTCTGGGTATTAGTTCCAGTTTGTCCATTAACTAGGATTCGAAATATGATAAAAGTATCATTTTAATTTTTGTTTATAATTGAATTTATAATTATATCATTTAATTAACAAAAAAATTACCATAACTCACAGCAAATCCTAAAATAACTACGTAAAATGATATAAATTTCATGACACTATGAATTGTAATTGAATATAATAAATGGTAGAATAAATTGTGGTGAGCCCTTATATAGCTAATCATTTGATCATTAGATGAATGTAATTTAAGTAAAAAATACATATTTTAATAAATCAATTCACAAATTATAAATTGGATACATATTCAATGCTATCAAGTGTAGCAAAAACATTTAATCCATGTTTAAGTACCGCAAATTAATTCTCACCTTTACCTTTATTTCACTGAAGGGCGAGTTTTTGTATCAATATTTTATCATTCTGTATCATTTACACGCATATTTAAAATAATATGCAGATTTAAACTTGAAAAGTTCTTTATAAAAGAAATAAAACTACAGGGGGATGTGCATTTTCATGATTAGGCAACGCCCATCTGATGCATATTTTTTACTAGTATGTAATAGGATTATTGTAGGGCTTTTAATAATATAATATTTATTACAATTATGTTACAACAATTTTAAATAATACCAGTGAACTACTAAAATACTTGTAAACCCAACATTTTAAATTCCTGATCTGTGAATTTACCCTTTACAGTCAATATTGTGGGGTAATTTAATTCTCCGCAATTCTATAATATGAAACAATTAACAACAAATATACAGTGCTGTGAAATTCCAACAAAGTACATGCCCAAAATTTAATTACTGAGCTGGTGCAAAAAAAAAAGAGTTGGCTAATTTATTTTTAATTTACGCCAAAAAGTGCGCGCCTGGTTCGTTATTCGTAGTCATTCTTTTTCCAATTTGTTTTTTTTTTACATAACCTTATACCTACGAATCTGCTATATGGAGGCTATTTAAACAAATTTTTTAACTACAAATACGGGGTTTTTTTTGGTACTGCGCTAGAGCATCATATGAGTTTCAATAATTCAAGTGAAAGTAATTTTCAAATTTAATTTAAATACCTCGGAACCGTTCTGGAATTGCTTTATAAACTTTTGTCATGTGCACGATGTAATGAAAGCCATCGGAAATATCATCAAAACGTGAAAATGGCCGAGAGTTTTTGATTACTTTCAATGACAAAAACCAGCAGCATTGAGGGGTAGGTGAATCAAAATCAAAATGAATTCTACGAGTATTTATTAAAGCTTTTAAATTCACATCTTTAACGATGAATTATTACCCCATATACGATTCTGGCTATCAAGCCAATCAAATATTTATTCATCAGGTTGAACGTTGAATGACGGCATATATAAATTTTATAGGCTGATGGATTTTATTAATTAATTTTGGATTAAGATGAATACCATGAAATGCCAATTCTACCGGCGATCATACACATAACATCAAGTAGGTAAATTGGTCATCAACTTGGTTTAAAGTCCGTTATTAAAATTGATTGGATTTGGTAAAATATCGAAAAATTGGATAACCTGACTAAAATTAGCACGGATTTCGGAATACAATGATTAGCATGGAATAAAAAAATGAGATAATTTTAATATTAGAAAAAAGAATCGGTTTTTTTTTGATTATTTTTAAAAAAATTTAAAAAGATACATTAGTAACTGTCGATTTCTTTATATAGAACAAATGAAGTCTCTACCCCGTCCACTCCTGTCTGTGTCTGGTCGTCAGGTCATCAACAAAAGTGTAGGAGTTGTTCTGAGGAGGCCCAAATGCACTTTGGGTGGAAACTTGACTGAGGCTTCGTTAACAATTTTTCCTTCTTTGTTTCAAATGAATTAAAAACTTCAAAATATTTAATCGTTCGTCAGGAGAAGTCCAATACAATGAATAGAAAATTCGTTTCGAGAGAAGGAAATATTATTTAAAATATTGACCAATACACCATTAATTTCAAGATATTTAAATCTATTTAATTTAATTTAATATAAAAAACAGTTATATCTTTTATAGTCTGGTTTTTGGAAATAACCCAGAAGAATCAACAATTGAGAGAATTGAGTTATCCTCGCAGAATCTCCGGGTACAAACTTGAAAATTTTGACATTTGATCTGTATTTTTAAAACCCCCTAATGGCAACTTCTTCTAAGGGGTATTTCAACAAGGACATAACAATTTTGTATTTTAATAAAAACGCACCCTAAAACTTTTTTATGATCTGGCAATGCTAAAACGTTTACATTTTTATCATGGTGAAGTTCACGAACGAGCAATGCCACACAGCTGGTCAAACAATTGATCTATTGAAGGAGAAGTTCGGTAATCGTGTAATCTCGAGAAATGGTCCGGTCGAATGGCCACCTTGCTCATGCGATTTAACGCCGTTGGATTTCTTTTTATGGGGTTATGTTAAGTCGTTGGTTTATGCCAACAAGCCAACAACGTTAGAGGAGCTCAGGAACAATATCGAACGCGAAATTGCCAACGTTCCGGCCGATATGTGTGGAAGAGTGGTGGAAAATTGGCTCCAAAGAATCAATCAGCAAACGTGCTCGCGGTGGCCATATGAATGATATCGAATTTCATACTTAAATGTAACATGTCCACTACACCTGGAATAAATTTCAGCCCGATATCCCAATTATTCTGTGTTTTATTTAAATACAAAATTGTTTCGAATTTCTTCGAGATTAGCGATTTCTAAATCCTCTATGGCAAATTTTCCCGAAAAAAGTTGAAAAAAGAAAATATATTTTTCGGAGCTTTCTATGACCACCCCGTTTCTGTCAGTCTACTACCTCCCCACCCACCGCCTTCTTCGGTCTCGCACTTATATTACCAATTTTGCATTAAAAACCTGATGAAAATTGCTTTAACGGTTCAGAAGACAGAAGAGGAAGGGTAACGGGAAATGTGATAGGTAGATTTAAATGAAAAAGAAATTCTTTTAAAGCACCACCTGCCTTAGATGAAGTCTCTTTAGTGGCCCGATCAAAATCTCTTTAGCGGACCCGAAAAGTGGCTGTAGGATAAATTTTTAATGACAGTTGCTTGACTGCGAAATCCTTTATCCAACACAGAAAACCGCAAATCAATCGGTCAAACGGTTCAAAAATTATCACGAGAGGGGTATCAGAGGATCGGAGAAGAGGGGTGATTTCAATATAATTCATCCTATTCTTTATTCCGCAAGCGAACTTTTCCTGTGTACACCATGTCAGCGAAAAATCAGTTCAACAGTTTTCGCGTGATTTCGGACACAAACATTCAGGCAAACAAACAAAAATTTTAAAAAGGTTATTTTTGGGTTCAGTAGAAGAAAATCCATCGATGTACCTATATTAAAATTTTTGAGAAAACCTTAAATCATACCATACTAATATATAAAAATGAGTTGGTGTCTGTCTGTCTGTCTGTCTGTCTGTCTGTTCCTCTTTCACGTAAAAACGGCTGGACCAATTGACTTGAAATTTGGCATGAGTATCTGTGGTAGTTCTGGTTCCAACATAGGTATACGGAAAAGAAGCGTGAGGGGTGTGTGAGTAAGGGGAGGGAGTAAAGAGATTTCGAAACTTAGTTTTCCCTCTATGTTACTCTTTCGCGGTTTATGTTCGTCCGATTGGCCTGAAATTTGGCATAGACATAGACCCATTAAAAAGTAGCCCGAGAGGTAGGGGAGTAAGGGGAGGGGGTAAAGTGATCTCGAAACTTAGCTCTTCCTCTATGTTACCCTTTCGCGGGGAAACTACCAAGCCGATTAGCCTGAAGTTTAGCCCCAACATAGACCATCAAAAAAAAAAATTGAAAAAACTTAACCCGGCAACGACGGGTATGCAAGCTAGTTCAAAATAAATTAACCCCATTAACATTTTGTTGCATGTTATATAGGAGTACTCACGAATTCAGTTTTTCGGTAATAAAATAGAAACGTTAAATTTTATGTGAGTTTCACAAGATTGTAGATACAACGCCAATAATAAAAATAATTCAACTATCACAAGTTTAACTAAAAAGTAAAAAAGAATTCCGCATGTTGCCTAATAAAATAAACATTTAATACGATTGTATATCAATCCAACAATTGCATTTAATGACCCAAAGATATGTTCCACAGTTGAACATATCAAACGCCAAAGGAAACTGTATTTATTTATTAAGTGTCGCAGAAAATCAAGAAAAGGACGAATGTCCGCATGTTGGGAAACATAGTGAAAATAATGTATTATCCACTAAAATAACGAATGACACCACACACTAGTACCATAAACGTTTTTCGGTTTGATGTTGTGAGTTTGTGCGTTTTGCAGCCAGGACAACTGAAATGTCATTATGGCCATATGTTGTTTTGAAATCAAGTGATGAATTATGGACCAAAATAAGATAAATGTGTCACACAAGTCTTTTCCGCAGAGTTCATTTAGTTTCTTCTATGTGGCATAGTATAGAAAGGGAGCTAAAATGAAAACATATGTAGACGCATGTTATGCTAGAAATATCACTTTGGACTATTTTTTTACGACTTCGAATAGACTACACACTTGACTCGTTTCCTCGTTGACTCGTTTCCGTTTCCTTATATTTATTTTTTTATTTTTCTCTTTTCATTTCATAAATCTTTTATATGATTGTTCGTGTGATTATTTTTAAGGTGTCATTCTTGTAGTCCACTCAGACATTTTCTAGTAGGGGAAACTGGGGTATTCTGGACCACGGGGAATTGCGGACCAGCGTCATTTTGTTTCCCCTAGTAGTGGTTGGTAGCTGCAAATAACTGTAATCAGTTTGCCTCATGTTAAGCTAATTTTCCTAACAGTACTCGACTTGTGTATACGCACTATCACCTCGCTTCGATAGCAAATAGAAAAGTGATACTTCGAAATTTTTTTTTTCACTTTGTGTTTCGCTTAAATTTAACCACATTTTTCGAGAATCAACTCAAGTAAATATATTGATAATATTCACGGAGCCTTAAGCATTCGACACTGACAAAAAATTTTGCATGAAGTTTGCATTGTGTTACTAATAGCTGCCATATTGTAAAAAAGAGCATTCGGGGAATTGTGGACCACTTTTGTCGGGGAATTATGGACCACTCAATTCTTGACATTTGACAAGCAAACTTCGTGTATTTGATGCATATAAGTGTTTTTTCATGCAAAAACACAGCATTAGATTTTCGGCAATCATCATACTAATCATACTAATCATACTAATATATAAAAATGAGTTGGTGTCTGTCTGTCTGTCTGTCTGTTCCTCTTTCACGCAAAAACGGCTGAACCGATTGACTTGAAATTTGGCATGAGTGTCTGTGGTAGTTCTGGTTCCAACATAGGCATACGGAAAAGTAGCGCGAGGGATGGGGGGAGTAAGGGGAGGGGGTAAAGTGATTTCGAAACTTAGTTTTTGCGCTATGTTACTCTTTCGCGGGGAAACTACTGAACCGATTGGCCTAAAATTTGGCATAGATGTTCGTCGCGGGTCCAGCACCAACATAGACCCATTAAAAAGTAGCGCGAGGGGTGGGAGAAGTAAGGGGAGGGGGTAAAGTGATTTCGAAACTTAGTTTTCCCTCTATGTTACCCTTTCGCGGGGAAACTACTGAACCGATTGGCCTGAAATTTGGCATAGATGTTTGTCGGGGGTCCAGCCCCAACATAGACCCATTAAAAAGTCTTTAAATTCTTTCCGGTTTTCTTCGTATTCTAAAATTTAGACAAAAAGCTTAACCCGGCAATGACGGGTATACAAGCTAGTTTCTAAATCGGCCGTTTTGACATCGCCAGAGGATGTAAATGACCTTCGTGAGAAGGCTGATATGAAGCGAAAGAGATTGGAGAGAAAAGGTGATAAACCATAATCGAAAAAGCAAAAAGATCGTGTCAAATCGAAGACATCACAGAAGAAACAACCATCTTCAACCTATTGTGAGGTGGAAGAATACATCGATTTCTGCATAATTTGTAAGAAAAATATGCCAAAAAAAATGAACCGCCGAAATACCATCCATTGCAACGTGTGCGACCGAGCTGTTCACTTGGGATGCTCCGGAATGACTGCAAGTTACTGGACTTGCGAACATTGCGTTTCGGACTGATTTTCATTGCAATTTTTCACTTCATTTCACTTTTTCTGTTATATAATAAATATATGAATCAAAAAAAAAAGTTTGTCTATCACATTTTTCCATTTTTAATCGATTTACAAAGTGGTCCACAATACCCCGAGATTTTTCAAAATCGCAAAAACGCCATTTTTGCGCCAACTGATAAAACTTGTATAATTTAATACAATTTGACCGAACCGCTGTGACCCAAAGAGAGGTTATTTATCGTACTACAAATTCAAGCTTTGAAATTTTCAGAAAAAGTTATTTTTTTGCGAGTTTTTAGCCAAAATGAAAATGCGGTCCAGAATACCCCACCTTCCCCTACTTAATTCCACCAGAGTTCTAAATTTAACGACAAAATAATTACAACAGTGCAATTAAATAGGCCATTTTGTAATAATACTATAGTTTTAGTAATTAGTAATGAAGTAATTTAATAGTTTTGTCCACTTAGTATATTTCACCCTCCACGGAAATTTTTATATATATATGGTAAAAGCAGTGGCGAAGCTAAAGCAAATTATATGAGTGTTCAGTTAATAAAAGTTCAAGCAATTTTCATGTAAAGATGCTTTTTTTGGCGAAATTTGGATCAACTTCCAACTGCTCCAAATTTGATTATTTGTACACATTGTTCAACGCTATAACCTTCCATGGTGATTTGCCATACACTACTGAACAATTCACAACAAATTTGACAGATGGTGTTTTAACAACATGGCCGCCCGAACGTAACAAACTTTGAGCGTCCTTATTGAAAGACCCTTGATACTCGTATAAACAAGAAAAATGTTATTTTCACGTTTTTTTTTTTCATTTTCCAATATCTAAAGACTGAAGCTTGTGGATCAGAAGAGAAAGGCGATTTTGAAATTCCGTAAAATATTTCCAAAGGTGAAATATTTTTAAGTACTTTATAATGTTTTTTAATTAACTCAAGATAAAGTTTAATAAAGTGATTCGTTATGTTTGCTAACAACTAGAAGTGCTTAAAACTTTCTGTAAACAAGTAGAATGCAGCCCAGCGTGATTCATTTTATGAAAAGTATCTTAGCTAATAGTAAAAAAGGACCTTCCTTAATCTCAATGTTCAAGATGAAAAAAAAAATTGAAATTATGTTCCACTTGAAAAGTTTTAACCGCCTTATTCTTCTGGTCCACAAGCTTCAGTCTTTAGATATTCAAGCTAAAAACTTTAAGCCATCAAAGAATTAGGTCATTGCTATCTTCCCCTCTCTCTCTCTCATTGGACACATTAAAATCCCACTATTTACAACAAAAACAACGAAATACTGCTTTTCCTAATCACACCGGGATGACGATATAACTGTTTTCCAGAGACTGGCTTGGAAAATACATTTTAACAAAGCATCCTTTTTTTGCATGAGGAGAGAGAAAAATAGTTTTCGAGCTTAACAAACTTTATAATTCCATCAAAAGTTCATTTTAATTAAGTTTTCGCTTACAGCAAACTCGAGCCACAACTACTTATCCAATGTTTGAACATTGCAGTCGGTTCTACACATATTTAGCTCGCTTTACAAATGATTACCGTTCCCCGTCAAAGACAACCCCCTTAAAGCATGCACCCCATATTAACACAAACCGTTAATGAACCACATTTGTGATCATTTCATCATAGGTTCCATTGAAGCTCTAAATTCCAGTTTTAGGGGCACATAACCTAGTCGGGACGAAGTTTTTTTTTCGCAACGCATTGAACACATTTGGCAGGTATAATTTTTCAAGTCCATGCAACACATTGACGAAGCATATTTAGAATCACATTCCAGAACGAACGTGACTTTTGCTGGCTGGGCGGTAGAAGTTAACTATGAAAACGGTCCTAAAGCTATGAATTTAGACTGCCATCGTTGTTTGTATATGCAACCTATATAGCATATTATATCGACTTCTCAAATAGAAACCAACCGAAATTTAGTGGCAGCTTTATCTAACTCCGGGGCTTAAAATTTACTTTTTGCGAGCAAAAACGTTTAAATCGGATGCATCGAACATGAAACTTGACTTGACTTTGTGTACCTCAGGCGAAAGGCCAAGTTTTATATGAAAGTCGAGGTCATTTGTAGTATTAGAGATACGTCCACATCGTAGGGAGTTGTGGGCTAAATTCAGTTTTTATAGTCTACTAGCTTGCATACCCGTCGTTGTCGAGTTAAGTTTTTTCAATTTTTTTTTTTTTTTATGGTCTATGTTGGAGCTAAACTTCAGGCCAATCGGCTCGGTAGTTTCCCCGCGAAAGGGTAACATAGAGGAAGAGCCCCTCACTTTACCCCCTCCCCTTACTATCCCACCTCTCGGGCTACTTTTTAATGGGTCTATGTTGGGGCTGGACCCCCGGCGAACATCTATGCCAAATTTCGGGCCAATCGGTTCAGTTGTTTCCCCGCGAAAGAGTAACATAGCGCAAGAACTAAGTTTCGAAATCACTTTACCCCCTCCCCTTACTCCCCCCACTCCTCGCCATTCTTTTCCGTATACCTGTGTTGGAACCAGAACTACCACAGACACTCATGCCAAATTTCAAGTCAATCGGTTCAGCCGTTTTTTGCGTGAAAGAGGAACAGACAGACAGACAGACACCAACTCATTTTTATACCCGTATGGTGAAACCAAAGGGTATATTAACTTTGCCTTACCGTTTGTAACGCCAAGATCCCGTCATCACACACAAAAATGAATTACACCAGTGTGTTTAGAATGATAAAAATAATTAATTTCTGCATGTCCGTCCGTCTGTCTGTCTGTTCGTCTGTCTGTCCGTCTGTCCGTCCGTCTGTCTGTGGCGCGGATTGCGGGCGCATGGATTGAGCTAGAGACTTGAAATTTTGCGCAGATTCGTTTTTCGTAAAATGTGAGGCTAAGTTCGTTAATGGGCAAAAATGGACCATTAGGGGGGGTACCCCCCATACGAACGAAAACGGATTTTGTGAATATCTGAAAAACGGTGCATCTTATCAAAAAAGTCCAAGAACAAAAGTTATTTAGGATATGATTCTACATAAAACTCCCATACATCAAAATCCGATTGGAATAAATTTTAAAAAATCTTATTGGAAAGTTTGACTTCAAAGTGGAATTTTGGTACAACTGTTCGAATTTTGATACGAATATCACCATACGGGTCTCCAATGATTGCCAGATTGGCAATTATAGCTTTTGTTATGTTTATATATGTATTAGTATGATATGAATTCGGGAAATATATGTAAACAAAAATATTTTTTCAAATATCTTGAGAACCGTTAAAGACACGTAAAAATTGTTAAGGAATAAATGCAGGAAATTTTATTTCCTTTGAATGCATAAAATATCATAAAAGCACATAGTTTCCAAGAAATTTTCAAAAAACTTAATTATTTTCAAATATGTTAAGAAGCGTTAAAGATACGTATAAATCGTTAAAACAAAAAATGTAGATAATTTTATTTTCTATAAATTTAGTTATATGCATTTTTTCATAAAAGTGCACAATTTTCGACAAATTTTCGAAAAACAGTATTTTTTCAAAAAAAAAAAAAGTACCTGTTATAGCTACCTTTACTTTTGCAAAAGTTGATAGAAAACTAGGATTTTCGTAAGACTTATTTGAAAAAAAATGCAAGTCGCTAGCTCAACGCGTTTTCGAGTTATTTACGATACGTAAAACGGGCAGACCGACAGACAGATACACGGGGACATCCTCATAATTTTGCCTGAAACGGATTTCGTACTGATCAGAAAGGTTCTATCTGCCCGGGTCGGTCTCCGTCATTAATGCAATACTTTCCTTCTATACAAGAGGAAAGTCAAAACATAACAAAAGCTATAATTGCCAGTGTTGGGGTTATCTAGATAATAATTATCTAGATAATCATCTAGATAAAAAAAATGTTATCTTTATCTTATCTAGATAACACCCCAAAAAAGTTATCTTTATCTTATCTAGATAAAGGAAAATCCCATTTATCTAGAGATAATCGTTACCACCGAAAATCAAAAAATTAAATCTGAAAAAATGCTGAAACGAAATTGTTTTCTGCTTACTTTTGAAAACCTAAAAACTTTTTTTAGGAACAGTTTTATACTTGGCAACCATTTTTGGTTACGGAGGAAGCGACGTGTCACTCTTTCCCTCGCCTCTCTTCTCTTGTCCATAAAAAAAAGTTCTGCCAGTAACTGTTGCCAAGTGTAAACCGGGCTATGAACGAAATAAAAAATCATAACGTTATAAATTTCCTTACGTAGCAAAATTAAACTTATATTTCGTGACGTTATTTCGTTTTATATCGATAAAAAACTTAATTTCGTTACGTTATAATGTTATTATTCCGTTACACATTGTATTGAAACTGAAAACAAAAAAACGCACTGTAATAATAGTTTATCACAAAGTAATTCAGTTCAGTTTCCATAAAAATAAATTGTATAACAAATAATAAAACTCAGCAAAAAGAAAATACAAATAAAAACGGAAAAAAATGTGATTATTAAGTTAAAAAATCAATAAAAAATACAAAAGACAAAAAATCACACAAAAGTTTTGTTCATTAAAAAAACTGTCTCCACAAAAGCGTGATTTTGATATCAAAGATATAGAATTTTTTTATAGAATTTCGCTCTACTTCTGGAGTTACTAAAAAGAAAATCTTTTCGCTACCAAAAAACTTGCTTAGAAGATTTCCATTTTTGTATCTCCAGAAATAGAGTGAATCTGGCCAAAACAAAATCCGATTTAGAATCAAAATACGATTAAAAACACTACTCCAATATTTTTGATTATATTTTATGTCTGTGGGGTTATACTTGATGAACTTTTGTGGGAAATTTCACAAAAAATAATACTGAACAAAACAAGGAAATACTAAGAAACAACGAAAAAACGTAATATTTTTTTCGTTTTTCGTTATGGTAACGGAATTGAATTTCTATAACGTTCATTATAACGTAATTTTGAAGAAAAAGCCCGAAAATCATTTCGTTACGTTACGATAACGTTTCTTATCCGTTTTCTTTTATTATTATTTCGTTTCTTATTATATTTAAATTGGAAATCAAGAAAAGCAAAAAATTTTGTGCTATTTTTTTTAGTAGGGGAAACTGGGGTATTCTGGACCACGGGGAATTGCGGACCAGCGTCATTTTGTTTCCCCTAGTAGTGGTTGGTAGCTGCAAATAACTGTAATCAGTTTGCCTCATGTTAAGCTAATTTTCCTAACAGTACTCGACTTGTGTATACGCACTATCACCTCGCTTCGATAGCAAATAGAAAAGTGATACTTCGAAATTTTTTTTTTCACTTTGTGTTTCGCTTAAATTTAACCACATTTTTCGAGAATCAACTCAAGTAAATATATTGATAATATTCACGGAGCCTTAAGCATTCGACACTGACAAAAAATTTTGCATGAAGTTTGCATTGTGTTACTAATAGCTGCCATATTGTAAAAAAGAGCGTTCGGGGAATTGTGGACCACTTTTGTCGGGGAATTATGGACCACTCAATTCTTGACATTTGACAAGCAAACTTCGTGTATTTGATGCATATAAGTGTTTTTTCATGCAAAAACACAGCATTAGATTTTCGGCAATCATCATACTAATCATACTAATCATACTAATATATAAAAATGAGTTGGTGTCTGTCTGTCTGTCTGTCTGTTCCTCTTTCACGCAAAAACGGCTGAACCGATTGACTTGAAATTTGGCATGAGTGTCTGTGGTAGTTCTGGTTCCAAGTTCTGGTGCATGAGTGTCTGTGGTAGTTCTGGCATACGGAAAAGTAGCGCGAGGGATGGGGGGAGTAAGGGGAGGGGGTAAAGTGATTTCGAAACTTAGTTTTTGCGCTATGTTACTCTTTCGCGGGGAAACTACTGAACCGATTGGCCTGAAATTTGGCATAGATGTTTGTCGGGGGTCCAGCCCCAACATAGACCCATTAAAAAGTCTTTAAATTCTTTCCGGTTTTCTTCGTATTTTAAAATTTAGACAAAAAGCTTAACTCGGCAATGACGGGTATACAAGCTAGTTTCTAAATCGGCCGTTTTGACATCGCCAGAGGATGTAAATGACCTTCGTGAGAAGGCTGATATGAAGCGAAAGAGATTGGAGAGAAAAGGTGATAAACCATAATCGAAAAAGCAAAAAGATCGTGTCAAATCGAAGACATCACAGAAGAAACAACCATCTTCAACCTATTGTGAGGTGGAAGAATACATCGATTTCTGCATAATTTGTAAGAAAAATATGCCAAAAAAAATGAACCGCCGAAATACCATCCATTGCAACGTGTGCGACCGAGCTGTTCACTTGGGATGCTCCGGAATGACTGCAAGTTACTGGACTTGCGAACATTGCGTTTCGGACTGATTTTCATTGCAATTTTTCACTTCATTTCACTTTGTCTGTTATATAATAAATATATGAATCAAAAAAAAAAGTTTGTCTATCACATTTTTCCATTTTTAATCGATTTACAAAGTGGTCCACAATACCCCGAGATTTTTCAAAATCGCAAAAACGCCATTTTTGCGCCAACTGATAAAACTTGTATAATTTAATACAATTTGACCGAACCGCTGTGACCCAAAGAGAGGTTATTTATCGTACTACAAATTCAAGCTTTGAAATTTTCAGAAAAAGTTATTTTTTTGCGAGTTTTTAGCCAAAATGAAAATGCGGTCCAGAATACCCCACCTTCCCCTACGTAATTTTGAATTTTGTGCAATGTCAAAATAAATATTTATCTAAAAATTATCTACAGGGTGCGCCATCTGTTCCTCCGGTATGAGAATGTTGAATAACTTTTGAAAGAAACAATAGATTGCAAAAAATGGTGTTTTTTTATTTAGTTCAATCCTTTACAATTTATGTGGACTACTTTTTGAAAACAACATCGATCAAATGACCACCTTTATTGGCCACCGCAAACTGTGCTCTTTTTCGGGCATTTTCCATCACTTCAGATGGCGCACCCTGTAGATAATTTGGCTTTTTATCTTATCTTATCTATTATCTTTCATATTTTCATTATCTATTATCTTATCTAGATAAACATTACGAGCATTTATCTTTATCTTTATCTAGATAAAAAAATAATTATCTGGCCCCAACACTGATAATTGCCAATCTGGCAGTTATTGAAAACCCGTATGATGATATTCGTATCAAAATTCGAACAGTTGTACCAAAATTCCACTTTGAAGTCAAACTTTCCAATAAGATTTTTTAAAATTTATTCCAATCAGATTTTGATGTATGGGAGTTTTATGTAGAATCATATCCTAAATAACTTTTGTTCTTGGACTTTTTTGATAAGATGTACCGTTTTTGAGATATTCACAAAAACCGTTTTCGTTCGTATGGGGGGTACCCCCCTAATGGTCCATTTTTGCCCATGAACGAACTTAGCCTCGCATTTTACGAAAAACGAATCTGCGCAAAATTTCAAGTCTCTAGCTCAATCCGTGCGCCCGCAATCCGCGCCACAGATAGACAGACAGACGGACAGACGGAAGGACGGACATGCGAAAACACATTTTTTGTGTGATAACGGGATCTTGGCATTACAAACGGTAAGGCAAAGTTAATATACCCTTTGGTTTCACCATACGGGTATAAAAAATGAATTACACTCAAGTATTTGGGATAAGGAACAATTTTGATTTCCACTCTGAAATCAATTAAGCTATAAACTTGAAATTTTGCACCATTCTCATAAAAGGTCATGTTCGGGAATGGGAAAAATCGGATCCTTTCTTCCCCTATTCAAATAAAATAGTTTTTCGCGATTTACTCGAAAACGGTGCTTGATATCCAAAAATATGTAAAGACAAAAATCATGTAGAATATTATTTTATATTACTCTTCCATATATCAAAATTCATTCGGAGCACCCTTTCTCGTCACCGCATACAAATACAAATTCTATTGAAATTTAGCCTGCTTTCAGTGAATGTAACGATATCCCGTGCGAATTATCGCAGCTTTCCTGTTAGTTCTGTCACAAAAATTTTTTTTTATCTATTTACAACCAATTTTTGTAAAAAAGCTCTCCAAAAAACTTTTGCAAAATTTATACCTTGGCTTTGGGAATTTCGTACCGCAATCCTTAACAAACAGACGTATTTTGTTACGATTTAAATTACTAAGTTGGTCCCAAGATACCCTAAATTATTGTTCTATACCCGAAATTTCGAAACTTGATCCATAAAATGTGGCAAAGACAAAATGAAATCAAATGCGCTGAAAGGTTTTTTTCGTTGCCGACACCAAAAAAAAATTGTGGACAGAAACAGCAGCCACAAAAATTTATGTAATGCCAAAATGCACTGAACATCGATACAGAAACGCCCGAAAGGTCTGAAACACATTTTTAGTCAAATGGGAGATGCAACTTTTGCCGATATCATAACTATAGTATGTACAACTGTACACACAAATTGGTACAAAATTCTGGTCGTGGAACTAAAAGATCCAAAGTATGCATGAATGAATCCTGGAACTTGGCTATCAGGACAGGACTATGGAAATGAATTTCCATCGTACGAACACCACAATACGGACATCATTCATATATCTAATCTACATAAAAATACATACAAGTGAGTGCAATTGTACACGATTCAACGGAATGAAATAAAAAACGATTATACTACCATATATGTGAATGAATATAAAGTTTTGATGAATAATGGATACATATAGCTGGAGGATAAAACGCATACTCAAAATGGATTATAATATATTGTAATCACGAATGGTAGGACATTCATTTCTATGCTGTTATCTGTTTTAAAGCAGTTGAATGAAAGTTGCCATTTTTTCATTTTGAACTTTTTCAATCAAAGGCAAAAATAATTCAATTTTAAACTTTTTATTCCATTTTTTTATAAAAAAAAACTATTTCTAACTAGATTTTTGAACTGTGAAAAGATAAATCAATAAAAATTTATGGAAAAGTTGAAAATCACAATCAAAGTTAATGTGTCTGGGGGAAAAAAAAGATTATTCTCGAATACTAATTTTAAAATGCTTCCATATGTGATTTTCACAATAAGTAATTTCTTATTCTGTGTGAAGAAAATATTGTTAAAAATTCCAAAAAAAAAATTTCTATCCAGTTTTGGCAGGTGATACCAAATTATTAAAGATATTAAAATGTTCCATAGTTTTTCCTTTTACTGTATAACGGTACCTTTTACCCTATTGGAATTTCTCGGCTTATAAGGTCTGCAAAAACAACAAAATTATATTATTTTTGCGGATGTTTTCACATCCCAATTTCCCCCCAACAGGTCAGACATGTCTGCAATGAAAACCCATCAGGAGCCTGTTTCTGGTATGGAGAGCTGGCTCACCGTCATCAGACCTTTTACCGTTATCGAGATATTTGAAGCTTTTTAAAAGAAAATTTCATATTTTTTTATAAACTAATATTTTTTTCGTCAGGCTAGAGTGTAAATTGTGCAGAAACGTAGATTTAGTATAAGAAAGTCATGTGCTGTTCACATCACATATTCTGACGTGAAATTGATATCAATTGAAATTATTTTAAGTACACCCTTCTGATGATCTGATGATATTGCTTAAATTGTGTTCACTTCAAATTGTCAATGTAACTTTTTTTTAAATATCAAAATGGCGGTAGCTGTATTCAAATAAACATAAATATGAAATTTTGTTGCTTATTTCAAAGAAATTAATAAAAAAAAAACACGTCAAGTAAAACAACAAAACGCCTCATAAAACAGACACTCATTCATTCGCATCGGTATTCAGTTGAGGCATCAAACATCGGAAAGGATGATAAAAAGTTAATTCCCGGAAGAGTTTTGTGTTTTTGTTTTAAAAGCAAATTTGAGTAAGTAATGCGATAAAACTGAGTAAAAGAACACGAAAAAAATAAGACGAAGAAAAAAAAACTGAAAAGAAAGGATGTCGGACGAAGAAGTATGCACGCCCTTTCGAATGATGGCAGGACTCTTCGGGAATGAAAAAAATTGAAAAAGGATCAAAGTTTTCGAACAAAAGTACAATAAAGTTTTTACAGCGCTTAAATTAGGTCTGACAGGGAATAGTCTTATTTACCATAAATTAATTATTACTTTCTCACAATTTTAATGTTTCGTTTCCCGCGTTTTACTATTAGAAGGACATAACTTACGAAAGATTTGACTTTAAAAGGATTCCAGATGATGTTTCCTTTTGTATTAAATTTAATTTAAAGGAAAATTGTGTTAGTTTTATGTTGAATTACTTATTGTTGGGCTGTTCTGTTTCCAGCAAATCAGATGTTCGCGAACGGAACTGTTCTTTAACGAGAAAAACTCTACTGATTTTCGAAATCTGCACAATTATTACTTGGCACGTGGAGTAGGATATATATAGAAATAGTGCTCTAATCATACTCATACTAATATATAAAAATGAGTTGGTGTCTGGCTGTTCCTTTTCACGCAAAAACGGCTGAACCGATTGACTTGAAATTTGGCATACGTTTCTGTGGTAGTTCTGGTTCCAACATAGGCATACGGAAAAGAAGCGCGAGGGGTGGGGGGAGTAAGGGGAGGGGGTAAAGTGATTTCGAAACTTAGTTTTTGCGCTATGTTACTCTTTCGCGGGGAAACTACCGAACCGATTGGCCTGAAATTTGGCATAGATGTTCATCGGGGGTCCAGCCCCAACATAGACCCATTAAAAAGTGTTTAAGTTCTTTCCGGTTTTTTTTTCGTATTCTAAAACTTAGACAAAAAGCTTAACCCGGCAACGACGGGTATGCAAGCTAGTCAAAACATATTTTATTCTACTCGACAAAAGATCGGACCATCATTTTTATAAAAAAAAGTTCAAAAATCGAAAAGTTGCATACTTTTAAGGAGGTTAAAAGGGATCCTAAACATGGATGGTTGCCGATAAAAAAAACACGTCCCTTATTTTTCTACATTCTTTGTGAGTTTCATCAAAATCGAATTACACCTCGCAATGTTTATTTGTCAGTAGGTTTCACTTATTAGCTGCCCATAAAAACGTCACATTTTTAGGACGAGAAGGAGTCTTCTGCACTAAATTATATACAAACATAACAAAAGCTATAATTGCCAATCTGGCAATCATTGGAGACCCGTATGGTGATATTCGTATCAAAATTCGAACAGTTGTACCAAAATTCCACTTTGAAGTCAAACTTTCAAAAAAGATTTTTTAAAATTTATTCCAATCGGATTTTGATGTATGTGAGTTTTATGTAGAATCATATCCTAAATAACTTTTGTTCCTGCACTTTTTTGATAAGATGCACCGTTTTTGAGATATTCACAAAAAATATTTTCGTTTGTATGGGGGGTACCCCCCCCCCCCCCTTCCCCCTAATGGTCCGTTTTTGCCCATTAACGAACTTAGCCTTGCATTTTACGAAAAACGCATCTGCGCAAAATTTCAAGTCTCTAGCTCAGTCCGTGCGCCCGCAATCCGCGCCACAGACGGACGGACAGACGCGAAGGACGCAAGGGAAGTGAAAGGCTCGAAAAGCTTTAAACTATAGAGACGTGTTTTTTTTTTTGGACAGTCCCCAAAACATACGAGACAGTTTTTCCTGACACATCCCCATTTAGAAATAACTGCAATATGATTTCGCAACAATATTCTTTTAATAACATTAAATATAAAATGAAAATCGATTTGATTTATTCTTAGAACGTATTTCATATAAAAAAAATTAAAATAATCTTCACGCGGAAATTTCCAACCTATATTTATTGCAGTTAAAGTATAGAACATTAAAATAATTACTCTTACATTATTCTTCATTACATACGAGTGAAATTACGAAAAATCCTCGGTAATCTTCTTTTAACTGTAAATTATTTCATTATATTTTCCATAAAAACAACTAAAAGTAAATTAACCAAAAAGTTTTATTCGACTTAAAGGATTTCGCAAAACGGAGTGCATAACAACGAATGGAGTGTAACAACAAAAAGCCATATTTAAACTTAACTACAGACCTTTCTTCATAAATTAAGTTATGCCGCATTCATATACGAACATTTATTTCTAAATGCAGTTGTTGTGCATGTTAGTTCATACTTTAACTGCATGCAAACGACATGTATGAACGCGCAGTTGATATTTTTCAATTTTACGATGCTATGATACTCATTCAAAATTTATTACAAGACATTCCTGTTCTGCATAAAGAGTAAAAGATATCAACGGCATATGATTAGTTGAATTTATGCTCGATATGAAACCAAAAAATAATTTAGTTCGCTCATAAATATTTTATGACTTGATAAACGTATTCTTAGAAAATAATAATATTTAACAAGAAATTCCGTTCAAGATAGTCTACATTTTACACAAAATTTTTATTACTCATTCGTAGTTATAGTTGTTAAAAATCCATAAAATATTACAAAGATTTTATACATTGTGATTTTTGTAACCGATAATATTTAGCAACTGTAACTACGAGTGTGTAGTAAAAATTTTGTGTTAAAAAATGTGAAGAGTTGTAATTTGTATTTTTGTCATTTTAGTTTGATTCAAGAAATACTAATCAGGGCTTCAACCTAAAAACAGGTAGGAGCCATCAAAAGAAGTAGAATTGATGAGCTGTTAACTGTTATCGATCAAAATATGTCGTACTAGCTTGCATACCCGTCGTTGCCGGGTTAGGTTTTTTGTAAAAGTTTTAGAATACGAAGAAAGCCGGAAAGAACTTAAAAACTTTTGAAAAAAATCTTATCCTTGCAGGACTCTGTTGCGAATTCGTCTAACAACAGATTCGTGGTCAGAGACCCCGAAAACCTTCTAATGCCATTTTCTTCGGGAAAAATGGGATAAAGGATAGTTGCGTTATCCTTACAGGACCTTCCGTTTCTAATTTGGAAAATCTAATACCAGATTCATGATCAGCGACCCCAAAAACGCCCGAGTGAAACTTTTCAGTCTCCTATTGAGCAGGATTCATGGCGAAAATCATGGTTTAAAAACACCCAAAACTCTTTACCCCCCGTTCACCTTAGCGGTAAAATTTCGGAAAACCCCGCCTAAGTGAGCGCCTACGTGATGGTTGGGACATACTGTGAAAGTTTCAAGTTTCTAGCTTCAGGGATTTGGGCTGGGCGTTGATGAGTCAGTCAGTCAGTCAATCAGGTTAAACGATTTTTATACCCGTATGGTGAAACCAAAGGGTATATTAACTTTGCCTTACCGTTTGTAACGCCAAGATCCCGTCATCGCACAAAAAAATGAATTACACCAGTGTTTAGAATGATAAAAATATTTAATTTTTGCATGTCCGTCCGTCTGTCCGTCTGTCTGTCTGTCCGTCTGTCTGTCCGTCCGTCTGTCTGTGGCGCGGATTGCGGGCGCACGGATTGAGCTAGAGACTTGAAAGTTTGCACAGATCCGTTTTTCTTAAAATGCGAGGCTAAGTTCGTTAATGGGCAAAAATGGACCATTAGGGGGGGTACCCCCCATACGAACGAAAACGGATTTTGTGAATATCTGAAAAACGGTGCATCTTATCAAAAAAGTCCAAGAACAAAAGTTATTTAGAATATGATTCTACATAAAACTCCCATACATCAAAATCCGATTGGAATAAATTTTAAAAAATCTTATTGGAAAGTTTGACTTCAAAGTGGAATTTTGGTACAACTGTTCGAATTTTGATACGAATATCACCATACGGGTCTCCAATGATTGCCAGATAGGCAATTATAGCTTTTGTTATGTTATATTATGTAGATGAAATAAGAAACAGAATAGTGGTCCATTTTAAAAATCTAGGCGGAAGAAATGGTTTGCAATAGTATGACGGCCGCATAAAGTTTCATACATAAATCACGAAAAATCATAACGTAGACGGAGGAGAGGGAGAGTTAGCGCAACGAATATATGCGATATAGGTGCATTTTTTCGCTTGAATATTATTTAATTTCCTGTAAAATATTTAAGGATATTTTCAATATATTTTTATAGAACCAAGGAAATTACAATGAAAAATGCATTTTTAGAATTATATTTGATTCGCATTTGGTTTTTATTTAGAACATAATACAAAAACATTTAATGATCGCCGCGTATCACATACCAAATTGGTCTCTAAATATTGGAAACCTGAAAATATATTATATTTAAACACATAAAATACATTCTCAGTTGGTAATGTATTGTACAAAATAATAGGAATTTTCTAAGCTTTTTTTTTGACAGTTTATTTCAACAATCAATTAAAAAAAAAGAATATTATATGTCAACATAAGGTAAATGTAAAGCATCGAAAAATTCTAACATTTTTAGTCAGTCGACATTAAATTGCATATAAATTAAGTAAAGAGATAGTAAATTTTACAGTACAGGGGCAATAAAAATTTATACGACAGCAACAATTGAACATTTCAACTTATGTTTAACTTAAAAGTGTAAGGTCAGTGGTAGACTTATTTAAGCTTTTATTAACAGTTCGTGCAAAAAGGTTCTAAAAAAAACGATTATTTTGTTCAATTATTTCGAACTCTAACCTCACGTTTATACAAAGGAATTTTTCAAACAAAATGTGGATTTTTCGTCAAAATTCTTGTCATATTTTTTACAAAGAAGCTCAAAAAAGCATCTGCAGAAAAGATTTTTATATAAGCATAAAAAAGAGTAAAAGAATTCCAAAAGATAAAAGAATTTTGTTGGTTAATCTAGTGTAAAATATTTAAAAGGTAAAAGAAAAATCTTCAAAAATTGATAATTTTAACACTCTAACTGCCACGTCAGTCAAAAAGACCTGACACCTAATTGTACACAACGGCCACAATGAAAATTATTAAAGTGTTCGCTGCAACCGTAACGATTTTTTGCAGTTGCTCACATTTTATGGCAATAAAATAACATTTAGGTATAATTTTGTTTTAATTTTTTTTTTTTCTCTTAGTGCCTTTTTGACGGACAACTAAATATTCGAAAAAGGCTTAAAACTGTCGTGGCAGTTAGAGTGTTAAGAAAAAAGCTTTTTGTTAGATATTATTGTTTTAGTTAATAAATTTTATTCGATTAATTTTTTTTTTTAAATTAGTCATTAAAGCATTCGAATTACTTCTATACACTGATTAAAATTCTCGTGTACTTTGATATTTTAACAATTAATTCTAAAAAAATATTTCCAATCTTTTCTTCTTTTTTTTATTACTTTTTGATATAATATGTATGTATAGGAATTACTTTTTGCTTATTTAAATGTTTAAGGACTTTGTTTTTAAACTTATTTACTGTATTTAGCGATTTATTTAATGTTTAAGAGAAGCAATTTAACTACTACTTAGTAAAATATACATTTATAAAAAAAAAAAATATTACGTTAATTTATACAAAAAACAAAAATACTTTTCACGGTTGCTTGCAAATGCATTCTGCTAGATTTTGAATTGCAAGCTATTAAGATAGAATATTTTCTCTTGATATCTGGATATAATATATATGATATACAACTCTGTCAGCTGATATATTTTTATTATTTAAATGTATTTTAATTTCTTATTATTAAAAAAAACACTCTTTATTTTGATTTTAGTTAAATGTACTTTTTGTCTCGAATAGACTGTTTTTTTTTAGAATGGACTGCTTTGCTTTTTTTTTTTGCTTTCAAAAAATATTTCATTTTGTTCTTTGCTTTAAGAATTCTTTTATTTTAAATCTACTTAGCTTAACTATACGATGTAAATTGTATTTTTTAAATATATATATTTTTTTAAAATTTGTTGCGAATGCATTTCATTTATGAATTTCAACGTACCGAAAATTACATAACAATAAATAATGAAATTTTCTCGCGTGAAAAATAAAGATAATTCAATTAAAAAAAAATAGTAAATGGAAAAACACATATGTGGGAATTAGTATTCAATTGGATTTGGATCACGTATTTTGCGAGAATATTTTAGGCCAAGATTTTCACTTATCTCGTCTATAACATTTAAGGCATAATCAAGCTGCTCCTTTGTGTGTGCCGCTGACAAACAGAATCGGATACGTCCTTCCATAATCGGTGTGGCGGGGAAACCGACACCGACAACAGCTATATGGCGAGTTGTTAATGTTCGTACAACAGCTCTAAAGAAAAAAAAAACGAATTATTAATTTGTCTTCAATTTAAATTGTCTTCATGGTACAAAAAACGGGACCTGCCCACTTTTTTCAAGAGTTTTTGATGTGAAAAACAAATTTGCTTCAGGATTTCTAGATAATTTTAGGCATATTTGGGAATATTTAGGTTTTTGTAATTTGGCTTAATACTAAGTTCACACCGACGCAAAAACACGTAATTTTGAAGATTTTCGTAATTTTGAACGAAATCACGCTCGAAATCACAAGATTTCCAGGACATTAGCCTGTTTTCAAAATCACTAAAAGTATGCAATTTCCACAAAATTAGGAATGAAATCAAGCAAAAACAATGTATACAACCCTGCATCACTTATTCAGCTCTCTTCAGCACATCAGTTTTGACATTTGTGCTGGATTGGAAAAACGGAAATATAAGATAAAGAAGCCGTGTTCCGCACGCAAAGAGGATATATTAGTAAATCTGTGGTCTGAAAAAATAAATAAATGGACATGTTTATGATGGTTAAATATGAAATGGAAAATAATTGTTTATTTTCATTACAGATAATTCCCATTTTCTTCTAAAGTGTCTAATTCTGTTTGCACATATTTCATCGATGTTTTGAATTATATTATTCATCATATTACTAAAATTCATAGTAATTTTATGTCTGATGTTGCGTCTAGTGAAGATTGAAATGCCAGCAGTTACGACAGAAAAGTCAGACAGTTTTTGCTGACATCTTTGCTAACAGAAATTGTGACGGAAATTTGACATTCGTGAATTTAAGATGGCGGACTTTAATTTGTCACGTGGAGAGACGCTCCGTTGTATAAACGAATACCGTTTAAAAGAGTGTCTCTGGAATACCAAAAGTAATATTTACAAAAGAAATGATTTGAAAAAGGCATCGTGGGAGCAGCTGGAGGGCAAATTTCATTTTAGTGCGAAAATTTTAAAGAAAAAAGTGAAATCACTGAGATCGTCATATGTAACCGAATTGAAAAAAGTTCAGAGCTCTCAAAAATTGACCCAATAAGCCCGTGTGTTTGTTTTATATTCTTTACTTTCTAGATCTTCTAATTCTTGTAAGCACTTTAAAATATTTACTACTCTCAGCTGTTTACTGTTCAATGCCATTTCTGAAAATGAAATGTCATGCCAGAATCAGCCCATCGACGTCACATCAAAATTTTCTAGTGACATTTCTGTTAACAGTTCTGTCAATGTTTGCGCGGTATTACACACGGCAATTTTCGGGCTTACTCAAGCCGATTTTTGGGAGAAACGACTGAGGAGGGAAAAGTTGCCACTCGAAATCATGGCTTATCGACAATCTGCATACATGCAAAGCGTGTGAACCGGTTTGGGAAAAGTAGTAGGCAGAAATCATTTTCGTTCTGACCGTCAGCAGGTAAAGATCTTGGGAAGTATATGAGCAGCAGCAATTTCAATGGTTTGAGTCCACACACACCCATGTAAACTTGTGTAGCATATGCAAACAGGATTGGCTTATTTAAGCCACAAATGTAAGCACATTGGCTTATTAAGCCCGAAAGTTGCCGTGTGTAATATCGCGCTTTCCGGCAGATGTGGATGGCATGTTAGTCATCGACGCCAGCATTGCCAGCGTGACACATATTTTTGACAAGCCATGGCCAAATCCGGAAATTACTACGCAAAATTACCCAAAAAATACTATAATATTAGTTGCGCCAAAATTCAGTATCGGCTCGTGTATTTTTTGTATTATATCATTGCAATATCATAAGTACATTTGTGATTTCACTCATGTAAAATAAAAAAAAATAAAAAAATATCGTTCACGAGTGTAATCGAATCTTGATAACTCGAACCGGTAGGGGCAGAAAAAAACCGAATTATCAAGGAATTCGATGCTATCGAGACACTTCTGTATTTCATATTAAGATATTTTTCAAATACAGAATGCTATGGAATTCGATCGCATGATGCGATCGTAGTAATACGTCATTTTAATGAGTCACAGCATTGTTTGAATTAGTAAGTTGATTTAGTTTGTAAAACGTTAAATAACAGTGATAAGTAAAATAGATCCACACACTAATTTCATTTCACTTTATAAAAGCAGAATAAAAAAGCTCTTTTCATTTTTATCGATTCGCTAGATTATGGGAACAAAAAGATAAAACTTTTTATCTCTGTTGACCTATCCATTACATGTGATACTAATACGCATTTAAGTACAAACGAACTTAATTACCTAGAATAGATGGAAGTAAGCTCTAATTTACCTCAAAAAATACTCTCTAAACCTGTCACGAAATTACCGCATACGTCATTTTAGCCGTTAGGCGTGGCGAATCAATATTTTGTAATCAAAATAAACTACGTTTATTCGCGTTATCTCGATCGATAAAAATACAATTAGATGAGAAAAATAAACGTTTGAGTCATTAACAATTTCCGACAAGCGTTTCAGTTTTGCGTAAAACTGTAAAAAAATACAAAAGAAATTCTTACCCGATTTTGGAGAATAGATAAACTAATAACGGGACAACGGGAGAATCTTCATGTCCATACGTGATAACACCGATCTGTGCTAATCTTCTACGGAAATATCTTGTATTCCTTGCTAGCTGGTCAGTTCGTCGTCGTCCCTCGCTAGTACCATCAAGGCCCATAATGATTTTCATTGATGTTATAATTTGTTGGGTGACTGGTGCCGACATACTACTAGCATAACAATGTGCATGACTATTAACTTTTAAGAAATCTATCAATTTCTGAAAGATATGAGAGCATTTATCATAGAAAAGTATTTTCGCGAAAAAAAAACCATTCACAACCATTTACTCACTTTCGATCCAGCGATATAACCGCCGGCGCTACCAAAACTCTTGGTGAATGTTCCCATAAGAATATCAACATCTTTTGGATCGACACCATAGTAGTCGACAACGCCTCGTCCATGCGAGCCCATGGCTCCAATACTGTGCGCTTCATCCAAATATATATACGCTTTGTACTTCTTTTTTAATGCTATAATTTCTGGTAGTTTAACTACCGAACCTTCCATACTGAACACACCTTCAACGATTATCATGATTTTCTTCCATGGCTTGCCAGTCTTTGGCTGGCCATACAATACCGCATCACGTAAAACTTGCTCCAAACTCTTCATGTTGTTGTGTTTAAAGACTTTTATTGTGGCACCAGAGAGTCGGAGCCCGAGGATAATCGATGCATGATTTTTCTCATCGCTTAGACACAAACAACCGGGTGACAGAAGCGATGGTAAATTCAGAGAATTCGTGGCAAATCCCATACCAAATGTGATGGCATCCTCAACACCAAGAAATTTCGCCGTTAACTGTTCTAATTCCGCGTGCAATGGATTCGTTCCCATCTCCAAACGTGAACTGCACGTCGCCAGTCCATACTCTTTAATCGACGCTAAGGAATTATCAGCGCAAGGTCCATCAGATGCAGCGAATCCCAAATAGTTGTATGAACCGAGATTAATACATCGAGTTGTCGTGCCAGTGAATTCAAATGACCATCCATAGTCTCGGGTTATCCGATCTTTTAGTGTCACTTCAGCGCCAGGCACACTGCAGATTGGCCTGTTCCAGCAGTCTCGGACTCTTCGGTACACATAGCGTAGATAAAATCGCTCGAAATTGTCATACAGCGGAACGTATCCCTGGAAATATTTTCATTTTATGATTTATGTGCATTTGGAAGATGTTTTTTTTTCAATTTCAACTTACATCGCGATGCTCTTCTTTAGCAACTTTTGGTGTGAAAAACAGTTGATTTATGTATCCCAATATCATAAGTAGATAGAATCCGAGGTATGTGAGGCAGGCAGTGTGGAGTGGAACTTCCTCGAAAGATTCTTTCGATTTCGCCTTATGTTCCATTGGGATGCCATCACCTGAGCAAAATCCATTGGAAGTCGATGTAAATTTCTAAAAAAAATTAATTCATTTTTAAAAACGGCAAAAAAAATATATTGCTGATTTATTTGTCCAAAAATTAAATTGTTTCGCTTTATTTGAAACTAATATTGGAATGCGGTTTTCAAAGTTAGATAAAAATCTCTCGGACAAGCTTTTTTTCTGAAACCTCTCCCCTTACCCTCCTGAAACTTTGCAGGAATTTTAATCGGATTTTCACTATTAATAAGTCGATCCTCAAATAAATTCACGTATCCCCTTCCAAATGCTATCTCTTAATTGATTCAAAGGTTTTCGTCAGGTACCTCGGCAGGACGAAGGCAGTTCTGAGACCTATTTTATACTAAGTACGCGCCATAATTTTAAATTTTATCTCGAAAACGGCTCTAGCGATTTTGATGAAAGAGAACTTTTGGTTTTCGAAGCGATACAAACGATTAAAGGGCTGTCCATTAAATATGTGACACATTTAGAGGAAATTGAATCGGCGGTAGTGTGTAACGGTGGTATTGAACTCATAGAGTTAGGAAGGGGGAAGGGGGGAAGGGCTAACCTGTGTCTTTCAGTCGCAGCTCGATAAGTCGAATTTCGCTAGCATCGAAAATTTGACCGTACTTTCTCAATTTTTAAAGGTGATTTTAAAATCACTTGTCCCGAATCTGATAGTGAAATTTCATAATTCGTATCCCAATGACTTGATAGCGGAAATATCCTTTTTTATTTTGTTTTCGTAATGGATCGCAGAGATAAATTTTCGAAATGTACAACCGTTCGTGCCCTACGCGTCTTTTCACCGACACACCCGAAAATCGACGCGACAGAATGATTACCGACAGGTGTTGTTTTCAGTTCAGTGGAATGCTTTGATTGTCACAGCTGTCAAAATGTTTGCACTTTTGGAAAACTTGTTTGATTTTGAGGAAAATAATAACCCTGAAGCAAATTTAACTATAATTCGAAGGCAGCTTAGAGAAAAAAAAACAATCCTCAAACGGACAAACTCCTCAGCCACACCCCGCTTTTTCCCACCGCCCCGCTTTTCCCACCCTCCTCTTTTTCCCACCACCCCGCTTCGTTTTTGTTGATTTTTTCAGCGAAAACTCGCCTCACACTTTTTGATGTAATTTGAAAACGGGTTGAGATATTTCTATGATTCTTTGCATTTTATTATCTGGAGTATTAGGCGCAGTTTTTGGTAAAAAAAAATCCGTCTTTCCCCTCGTTTCACGAATTACACTTTTTTCAGCGGGGTATAAATCAAATGGTGAGGGGGGCGGGGGAATATTATCATGCTATATATTTTTGAATGTACTCTTCAATACCTTTCATTTGAAGTACCACACACCCCCTCCCAACCACCGGGAAAAAGTTTCATACAAAGTTTGGGACCCCTGGAGGGGGCAAGGGGGACGAGCGACGGCTAAAACACCCATTTTGGATAGGGGATGCTTCTCTCTACCCCTCCCTATACACGAAAAATCTCTAGCGTCATTGTCGCTAAACTGAACTTTAGCCAAAAAAAAACAAGAGTTTATGGGAAAATTCAACATATTTACTTTATAATTGTTCCCATATATGGTGTAATAAAACACAACAAAATTCAAAAACTGTACCTCCAATAAATTTGGAAAATTTTCCATCTTACACGAACTAGACGTATTTCTTGGCAAGTTTTCTATTAAAGAATAGTAAAATCGACCTTGATAACATCTTCAATGCAAGAATTATAAATTTTTTCGACAAAAAGAAGAATCTTTTTACCAACACTCGCTCATGTTGTTGGCCTTGCATACCAATTTGTAATTGAATACGTATTTCAAGTTCCACATCTTTTATGATAATTAGCACCCCAAATGTGATTAATTGCTTTTTTGTTAATGACAACCAGTTTAGTAAATTAACTAAAACCTCTGTCATTTAGGAAGTAATCAAATTACGTTAACTGCAGTAAAAGCACGCGAATGATAAGACAAAAATTTTGAATCCATTCTAAAAGTTAATAATTTACTGGACTACAAGCGATAAAAGTTAAATTGTTGAAAAAAAAATGTTGCGATTATTAGACTACAAGCGATAAAAGTTAAATTGTTGGAAAAAAAAAGTTGCGATACGAGCAGATTTTTTTTTTCAGGTTCGGATACCGGAAACTTGCCGTGGGCTTGTCTTGCTTTAGTATTTATTTGGTCATCAATATAGTGTGACTGGCAAAAGTAATCATAGGAAAGAAATGGTTCACCACTGTCGCTTACGATTGCCAATTTAAACAATTGGAAATGCTGATGAATAATTAAATCAATTGCAAAACATCAAAGTGCTGAAACTTTATTGATTTTGTAATTAGAGAAATGAAAAACTGACTAACTGACGGACATTCGATAGATTAACGAAAGTCAAATAACATTGAAATTAGTGGGGCCGAAAATTACGAGTCTTTATTATGATTTCGATTTATTTCTGGCGGTGTGCTGTTAGATTGTTCAACTGATATGCGTCCAATTTATTCGGCAACCTCCCCAATTGGAAAAAACCCTCAATCAAGGATATATTGCGGGTAGAAAGCGGAGATCTGACAGAAATCGAAATCGAATTGAATTCCTCGGCGTTTGATAAACCCACTGGAAGAGATTTTTTGATTAATAATTTATGAATAAACAACATCACAACATAATTTGACCTAAACGGTGGGGTTTTATTGCTCTTTAGCTTGACCTGGCCTAGCGACAGCCCGGTTAAAACCACATTCGCATTCAAATTCGTGCCATCACCACCGACCCACCCCACTACATTGAGCAACGCGGCTGTAGGATTTCACGTGAACTGGCTTAGAACACTAGCACTTGGCAAAGGCTGATTTTGACCTGACGGTGGCGGCGTGTATGACATGTTGGATGGGACGGAATGTCAAAATGTACAACCACCGAAATGGAAGAAAACCCTTCTCCGAGCCGGGCTGCTAGCCCCTCACGATGCGATGGATGATAAGGTGATGACCCAATTTCTTTGGCGGTGTGAGGTGCAAAAATGGAAACATGAACACATTTCTTGGAAGTGATTTTTTTTAAATCTTTCTATTTACATACCTTCGAATGACTATCCGGATGATGGTGGATTTTATAACCGTTCGTACGCTGCCTTAGATTGTCCGGTTGTTCATCTTTAGTTGATGTAATTGAGATATTATTTTCAATATGAAAACTATTCTCCGCATCACCATCGACACCCGCAAGATTGCCCATTCTGTCAGCCACTGACCTGCAATATCAACAGAATTGCTATTTATAACGAAAACTACAAGAAACGAGCAACTCAAACAAATGGTATAATAGTCGATAGTACAGTTTCGATTGAATCGTCGAATCGTGTGATACATCGTAAAGAGTCGTTGGAAATTCAATTTTTTTAAGTGAAGAATTGGTATTTTCAATTTACAAGCGGCGGAAACCCAAACACTAATAAAAGTAGTATTAAAAACCCGACATAAAAATAAAAACGATTAAGTTTTCAAATGATTCAGCTTTCAGGAAAATTGTTTGGTATTTTAATTCACAAGCAGTCTAACAGATGGAAGCACGTGTCACTTAATGCAGGGCTTTTAGACATTTGAAAAGTTTTCTACTCCTATTAACTGTGATTCGATTATTTTATTGTAAAGTCATGAAAATTGCAAAACATAACACCACAATCTAAATCTGTGATTCGAATTCGCTATTAATTTATTTAAGTCTTTCTACGCTTTAACCCTGAAATGCATACGCGATGGACCAACTTTTTGGTAACAAATGCTGCACCAAAAATTGACAGTAACATGAAATCAGTCAGATGTTTGACATTGTTTTCGAGACAATAATGCTTCGATATTTGGTTCGATGGAAGTAATTACAATTCTAATGGCAGTTTGTACCAACTATTCTTAAAAAATTAAGTTGTGTTAGCCTACTAAAGCTGTAAAAGTTCTAATTGGAGCAATTTCAACACAGTCCGTGGAGCAATCGAAATTAAACGCAAGCCTAGGTTTAATAGAGATGACACTTAAAATTATCCGAACCTGGAATCCTGTGTTGAAGTTGCTGCGACCGTTAAAGTCTATCGATAAACCGGAGGACAAAACCAGTACAGTTTGCTAACAAAAGGTCAACAGGCACCGTTATAACTTGAGAGGCCGGCCAATGTTTTAAGCAAAGCTTGACCAGCCCTCTCGGCTTTTAAATTGATACCATTTTAAAATTGTATTTGTACTATGGTGTTTTTAGCTGCAATCTCATAAACTTTTTGTTGGCCGCATTCAAAGCAGTCTTGGGCTGCCTATCTGTAAAAACAGTGTGCGTGTCTTTTACTGAAATCTAGAAAAAAAATTCACCTGCGGCGCATTTGGTTGGAAAAACGGGTGAACATTAGCTTGTAAAAAATGGGGAATTTTCAAGAGTTAGCGTGAACTTCGAAAGTTCTGAAGACTCACAGAACTTTTTGTGTTGGTTTGTGTCTTTAGGTTATTAAAAAAAGAGGCAAACTAATTTTCACGAAAAAATATTTTTTTAATAATTTGAAAAATTAATTTGTTTTGGAGAATTAAAACCGAAACGTTAAGTTGATGATTTAGACATATTTTTCAGCTAAATGCCTTTTTTACGTTATCTTTAGAAATCCACGATTTTATGTTCAAGATTCTTTTTTTGGTTATTTAATGAACTGAAATGTTAAATGAGTGAAACTATCGGGGAAACCCCCAATCCTGCATGTTTTATTCTATCAAGTACACATATTTTTACTCTAAACGCGACAATTGCTATTTTTTGCAGGAAATTTTTCAAATGCTTTGGCTAAATGTACAACAACTTCTTTTACCCCCTCAGAGATGGCATTGCGAGCATTTTTGAAATTTTATTTCGCTTCGCTTTTCATTCGAATGCATGATTTTCAACAAAGTAAAGAAAAAACAACACCCCAATAGAGTAAAAATGACTGGTTTAAGTATTAGTGGAAAAGTACTAGCATTAAGAAATGATATCATTTTATTTTCCAGCTGCATGAGTCATTTGCATATACAGAAGTCTAGTCCGCGTCTGCGTTTCCAATTCTGGCTCTTTCAAGAGTTAATTCTGCTTATCTTTCTGCCTGCCGATTCGTTTTCGAGTTCATTTTCCACGGATTCAGCAGCATTTTGAATGTTATTCATCATCAGCTGTCGGTTTCTGGGGTGGATACGAGGCCAAGTTCAAATCTCTTCTGTTTGCAGCCACAAAGTACGGTTCGCTCTTTCCTGGTGGAATACATTCTCTTGTCATTCCAATTACACAAAATTTTACCGAAGCAAATACAGCTTTACAAGACTAAAACCAAAACCAAAAAACGACCGTTGTTTATCCAACCATCAGCGAAAACATCCAAGAGAGGGGTGCGCGTGATTCCATCAGCGTTTCATGTAGTAATACTGGATTCCAAATCAAACCCGGCACTTTTTTACGCTTTTGAAATTGTGCAGAGATACGATACACGCAAGTACAGACTATTTACAGACAAACATTGGTGCAAATTGTTGGTGATTCGCCCATCTTACACATTGACGGTTTCCATACTATTGCAAAAAAAACATACTCTTGTGAACTCTGGAGTCGTCTCTTCTTCCAATCGAAACGACGTGCTAAAAGAATTCTACTTTGTCCAAAACTTCGAGTGAGTGCATTTGATGAAGAAAATATTCCAACTTCGGGATCGTCCATTAAAGTGTACAAAGTGGTAGAGTTTTACTAGAAAATTGCAATATAAGCTAAAAAAAATTATCTCGTGTAGTTAAAAATCGAATCAGAATTTTGAATAAAGTTTTAAAAATATTTTTTGTTTTGAAAATCCCTCTAATTTGATCGGAATTATAATTTTTGAGAGGTTCTTTCTGGCATTTTACCGAGCCGGGACTAAGTAAGTTTGCAATAAACACTCATTTATTTATTTTTTTACACGACGAGTGATTCAACCAAGGAGAAAAACTTCACAACGATAAAAAAAAATGGATTTTAATTTTGGAAATGAACCAACTGAAAAATCGACTGCAGGCGGTCAAAAACCGAACATCATTGGTTCATTCCATCCGGATGGTGAGAAATTAGCAAACTTTACGATTGGTAGCATTGACCGCCATCCAAGTGAAAAACATCATAGCGACGAGGAAGACGATGAGGATTTTCTAAGGGCTGAAACGGCTAGAATGCAAAAGAAAATTACCGGCATGGTTGATGATTTCGAACATGTCGACCGCGACGATCCGTTTGCTGATTTTTCGTCTACACAGCAAATCAAGGATCCACTGATACATCCATCCGCAGGCAAGGGCGACAAGGGACCATCAGCTGATGACTTTGCCAATTACATGTTTGCCCCGCCCGCACCAGCCACAACCAAGAACAATCTTCCCAGTGATTTTGGATTTTCGCAATTGACCAGCACCGTCCAGGATACCGCTTCGGACATTGGAAATTTCGCCTCGAATGTTGGCAAGCAGGCTGACGATAAAATCAATCAGATTGTGGACTTTATGGCGGCTGAACGGAATACCCACCCGAAGCCGACACCAATTGGCAATTTATCTGAGAATCTATTCGATTCAAAGCCGAAGAGCTCTGCCCCAAGCTTCCTCGACGACTTCGACAATGAGCCGATGGCACCACCACCCTCGGCCACGGCTTTTGCTCCGCCCGCGATTCCCGAGCGAATTCCTTCTGAACCATTTAACCCATCGCCGGTTAAAAAGAGTCTCAAGGAGGAAAACAACGAGAAGTTCATATCATCGGAGGATTTGCTGGGCGACTTCAAGTATGAGCGCACAGTTACCCCAGAGCCAAAATCGACCATCGCACAAGAGAAGCCCAGCAAACCAATGGAACCATTCAAGCCAACGACAGTTACCAAGCCATCAACGAATGACGACAGTTTCGATGACTTCCTGAAACAGGCCAAGAAGGATTCGAGTCCCTCTAAAGTTGAGGACATCAAATCCTTCGATCCGATACCACCACCATCAGCAGCGGTTACCAAACCAACAGGACCCGCTCCGACTAAGAAACCAGCAGAACCACCAAAGCAAATGATATCCGCCGAGGAAATGTTCTACCGGTTCGGATTAGGTAAGTGCATTCACCTTATTATATCCTTACTGTCAACTTACCATATGTCGTAACGAGATTTTTTTTTTGCATTTCTACTATAGCTTGTAATTTGCCTTTAAATTGTTTTAGAGCAACCCTTATCGATTTCAATTTCCCTGGAGATCTGAACACACCTCACAAAACACACAGAGAGCTTCGCATGCCGTTCCAGGCTTTCATCGTACCTGCGAAAATATCAACCAATCGACATTTTACGCAATGTGTGCAAAGTGGGTGAATTCACAGCGCAATAGTTTTATTGGGGCAGCTGGAAAAGTCAGGGAATAAAAATTAATGGAAAGTTTCCTTGCTGCCGTCTTTTGAAATTAAAAATTCAGGGGAAAATCTCTCGCATATAGGGAAGAAAAAATAAAAAAAAATACAATTGCCAAAAGGTAATCGTCAAATACCCTATGTGAGGTAATTTGGATCCCATTTTTAAAGAAGTTTCAATTGGAGTATGTAATTCGACTTGCAATTGGAATTTAGTGCGTGTTAATACATATCAAATACGCCGTTTCATTGCGCTGCGTTGCTGCACGACGAGATTTTTATAGACAGCCAAACGAATTTAGTTGTTTTTCCTTCTACAAAAGGTTCTTACTTGCATAGTCTTTATTTGTGCAATTGCACACCTTCTGTAGAAGCAACAAAGTCTAAATTTGTTTGGCTGCCTTTTAAAATCGTGCAATGCGACATCACGCATTTGGTATTTCATAGCTGTAAAAGTCACTTAACATCATTTTGCAAAAACCTCTGTTTCTATGAAATAACCCGTTTAGTATAAATTTTTTCCCGGAATAAATATGTGGTGGGTCGTTTTTGAGAAAAATGATAAAATCTTTGAGCAAAACACCACAGAAACCAGTGGTGTATCCCGGTTTGGTGTTGGTGAGGGCGAATATTAATATTTATTGTCCTTAACCGATCTCCATGCGAAAATTTAAAGACTTTTTTTATGATTTTCGCATTTTTTTTGTCATGGGTCAAAATTTGCAACCCCTAAAAACGTGTCCCGAAGGGCCGGCATTTTCACACCCACCCTTCGTTATGTCACATTTTTACAACGAAAAAAATGCCTGTTACTTTCCACTAAAACAAACCGGTCTTAAAAAAATCTTGCCACACACAGAAACAAACGTTTCCTATTCAAATAGGATTATTTCTTTTTATCCCTGGTCCACATTCTCGCCCAATGCAGGCGAATCACTTTTTAACCCACTTCCAAAAAGGAAAAGGTTCTCTATTCGACCCGTATGTATTTTTTCTAGTGGTAGAAACGTCAAAAATGCTAATGGGGAGTCTTTTGAAGCTACACCAATATTTTAATAATAATTTCCAATCTAAAAAAAATGAATAGAAAAATTCTAATTTTAAACGGCATATCAGATTGCTTTCCATGAAACCTCCAAATTCATAGCTCCATGAAATTTCAAACTATTTCTTAAACTATTTCACAACTTGAAGAAAATTTGATATAATTGCTTACGAAACTGTGATTTCGAATTACCCCATGGAGTGTCGTCAACCGAATGATTCTTATTTACAATTTTCATTCAGATGACGTAATTTCTGGACATAAAAAAAAATTCTTTTCTTGCCGATTTTATATCTGAATTTGCTATAATCCAAGGCCTTATATGCTTTTAGTATTTCCACCATCCATCGTGAATTGAATATTTTAATCTTTTGTGGCTTTAGAAAAACAAAAAAAAAACACAACAGCATAAAAACCTAGAAGCGCACACAGTGGAAAGCGAACACATTTTTCGTGTGCCATGATTCATTTTTTTAATAATAAAAAGCCAATTTCATATGAAACTTCGAGATGGAAAATACACATCAACGTCAGTGCACGCGAAAAATAACATCAGCACACCAATCGACGAATAGAAGTACAAAATTTACACTTTGGTTTGGAAATTGGAATTTTTCTGTGTTGTTCACGATTTTTTTTTTTTTGTAGATAATCACCCGGTGTGTGAATCATCGAAACGCACTCTAGCAAAAACCGGGCGAACCGAACCAAAAACCAAAAATGTACGAGAATATTACGACGGTTAACGTATATTGAAAAAAAAAAACGATGATAGTATCGATGACAGCATGGAAGTCGGTTAGTTCATATTCCAGCCATTATCGCATTGATCACTCACCGCCACTACCATCACAAGATAATTCCACCTTTGTGCGATAGATACGATGTCGATTCTATTCTATCCAGTTGAAAATATGGATTAAGTTGGCTTCACAAAAAGCTGGGATGATTCTTGCTCTTCTTAATGGATTTGGGTTTGAATTTCGATTCGCGCCAAACCCGAGTCCCGTCATCAATTTCAAATCGATTCTTATTTTACAATACGCAATTTGATTGCAAAAAAGCTCCTCAGTTTTGTTGTTTTATTAATAGAGGCGGTGGCGGTGGCAGTAGAGTAAACTCGGTGGCTTCAATTTCAAGGCAAAAAAAAGGCACTCGTAAAGATATTGTGGGGGTAATTCTGCTCCAAAAAAACACACCTTTTGTTAGTCTTCACTTGATAATTGTGCTAAATCGATCGAACGTAATACATATTTTTTTTCTCTCATTATAACGTTTTTATCGTTAATGTGTTTAAACATTTGGTAACATTCAATTAGCGGTAGCAAAATAAATAGTAAGTAAAGCATTTTTTTCTAACCTGTGTAAATTTAATAAAAAGTATTCCTCACTACAATAGAACTCACTTGAAGATAACAACAACAAAAAAAAACTCTTAACCACCAAACGGATCGAATTTAAAACAATTCTTTTATCTTTCGATATATAAGATAAACATCCGTGCGATACGATCAAAATTCGATTTAATTTTAACTAAGGCCGAAAGAAAAACTATGATACGATATCGAAATTGAATTGAATAAACGCATGGATCGGGAATAGAATAAAACTGTAAAAACGTTCCCCGTATGGCGGTTGATTTGGTCTGGGGATCTGATCACGACTGCGATCCAATTTTTAATGGCATTTCATTTCGATCGCATGTTGTGTCGAGTTAACCAATAGCAAAAAAGGCGAAATGCCTCAATATGAACTTTTTTTTTAAAGCACAATTTCCCTCTTTCTTTGATAAGTTATCAATGAATCAAAAATATTGCTATAGTTACCATACCGCCAGTGTACACTTGTTCTGATATCATATATTATTGTATAATATTTAGAGGTAGCTACCGGGATCGTTTGACATACAAGTACATACCTATATATACTTCTTTTATGTAATGTCCGATCCACGCCGGTGATAGCGCTACCCTCTTGCTAAATATAATTTTTTTCTTATCAATAGTGTAGTATTACAAGCGATTTGATGTTGAAAATCTTTCCTGTCTAGTTAAAAGATTAATTGAATTCTTGTGAGCCAGTAAAAAAAAATACAATTTGATATACAGTGGTGAGAAACCTTGAAAAAATATAATATTTACTGTTCTACATCGATTTTTGGTTAATTTATCATTTCAAAACATGTGGCCAAATTTTTCATGTGTTATCAAATTAGCATATGTTGTTTGGTTATTTAAAATGAAGAGCATTGTAAATCTTTGTACCTTACAAATCTTGATATTTCGAAACTTATTTAAATCAATTTGGTTATCAATGGTCCTGATGTTACACAACAGAATAACAATTGCAAAATCGATTTTTATACCCGTATGGTGAAACCAAAGGGTATTTTAGATTTGCCTTACCGTTTGTAACGCCAAGATCCCGTCATCACACACAAAAATGAATTACACCAGTGTGTTTAGAATGATAAAAAAAGTTGAATTTAGCATGTCCGTCCGTCCGTCCGTCTGTGACGCGGATTGCGGGCGCACGGATTGAGCTACAGACTTGAAATTTTGCACAGATCCGTTTTTCGTAAAATGCGAGGCTAAGTGCGTTAATGGGCAAAAACGGACCATTAGGAGGGGGGGGGGGGGGGGGTACCCCTCATACGAACGAAAACGTTTTTTCGAATATCTCAAAAACATGCATCTTATCAAAACAGTCTAAGAACAAAAGTTATTTAGGATATGATTCTACATAAAACTCCCATACATTAAAAACCGATTGGAATAAATTTTAAAAAATCTTATTGAAAAGTTTGACTTCAAAGTGGATTTTTGATACAACTGTTCGCCGTTCACTTACACTTCGAACAATGCCATATCACCATACGGGTTTTCAATAAGTGCCAGATTGGCAATTATAAAGGGTGTTTTTTTTAGACCTGTGGTTTTCAAGAAGAAAAAAAACGCATATAATTTAATGTTATGGCAAAAAGATAAGGGTTTGCCACTATGTTTTAAAAATGATTTCGGGCAAGTGGCCGCCGCGGCTGGCTCGAATAAATTCCAGCCGAGAGGCCCAATTTTCGACCACTTTTTGCAGCAATTGGGGCCGTATGTCAGCAATAACGCGCCGAATATGCTCTTCCAAGGCGTCAATCGTCTCGGGCTTATCTGCGTAGACAAGCGACTTCACAAAACCCCACAAAAAATAGTCCAGCGGTGTTAAATCGCACGATCTTGGAGGCCACGCCACAGGCCCGCGACGCGAGATAATGCGCTCACCAAAAGTTTCCTTCAATAAATTGATTGTTTCGTTGGCTGTATGGCATGTAGCGCCGTCTTGTTGGAACCAAAGGTCGTCCACATCAACATCCCCCAATTCAGGCACGAAAAAGTTATTAATCATGGCTCTATAGCGTTCCCCATTGACTGTAACATTATGGCAGGCTTCATTTTTGAAGAAATATGGACCAATGATTCCCTCTGCCGTTATTGACGTACCCATTCAACCAAAAGTGAGCTTCATCGCTGAACAAAATTTTCTTGTGAAAATCGGGATCGGTGGCCATCTCGTTTTGGGCCCATTCACCGAACGTGCGACGCGCTTGATGGTCGTTTGACGAAATGGCAAACCAAACTGAGCATAAATCAAGTGACAACTGTCAAAAAGACCAACTCCGAAAAAAGTAGTGCCAGATTGAAAACCACATGTCTAAAAAAACACCCTTTAGCTTTTGTAATGTTTTTGCATCGAATTTACCCTCCCTTTTATATTAGCTTTAAAAAAATTTGTTAAATTATAACTTTCTCAGTATTTTTATTTTTTTTCAGAATTTTTTTTTACTATTGCCGTAACTTTAAATCAACCAATCGCCCTCCATCTCGTAAAAAAAATTTACGACCGGGAAAAAATTAATTTTTTGTCAAATCTTCACCACCCAAAAATTTAAGCCATTAAACATTTTACTCTTGCCCCACTTCTTACCGCCCATAACCAAATTTTTTTTCCTCCTTACTCCGTCCAAAATTTTCTGTTCCTAAAAGGGGTAAAACTTTACAGCTTCCTCCTGAACCAATGAATGAATTTTGACCCAGTTTTTACCATTACCCAAATCGGTCATAATTGTGGCTGCAAGCCGAAGAGTTCTTTTTTTCGGGAGCGAATTGCCCTAAATCTTGAAAAGGTTCTTTGCCGCTGATTTATTAAAATTTGATATGTCATAACTTTCTTATCTAACGACAATTAAAAAAAAATTTTTTTCAAGTTTTTCTAATATCAGCCACTTTGTGTTCGAGCTTGAAGCTATCATTAACCCCGGATCTGCCTCACACTTATATACATACAAATAGTTTGATTTCTTGAAACCGCATGTACGAACTCACCACCCCGAAACATATCAATTTTCATTTAAAGATAAAACAAATTTAGATAGCATAATACGTAGATGACATTCAATGCCACTTAGAAATAAAATCGACCTACAGTTGGTGAAAAAGTATTTTAATGGTCCATAACTGATTGCGGCCTTGTTAATAGACAGACACATATAAATGTGTAAAATTATACATTCTCATAGTTATTCTTAAATGCCTACATTGAATTCTTTATTCAGCCTATATGTGGCTAAAGAGTGTGAATTGTTGCTTTATTTAGTCTAATTTGATTTTACCAATAAAATTCCGTTGAACTATTCGTTCGTTGATTAAATTATGGGTGATTTCTTGGGGTCTCAGTTATTAGAAATTATGTAAAAAAAATTTTTTTTAATAGATATTTAGAGAAAATGGGTTAAAAAATTCTTTTATGATGTGATAAAATATTTTCTACGAGTTTATCACGCGAACCGTAAAAGATATCGAACTTTTAAAAATAAGAACGAAAAATTATGAGTTTCTAAGCGATAAAGTAAAATGGACGGTGAAAACAGCGTGAATTTTTGCTGTTCTTTGTGGTTTCTCTTGCACTAGATGATTATTTCATAAAAAATCTAGCATCTCGCTTAGGATTATTTCTCTCCTTGTATTAACAAACTAGGACAGATTCCTACAAAAAAAAGTGTAATATACGAGACCCCCAAAAAGGGAGACATTACGAAAAAATAGGAAATTCTCCAACAATTCTAGGATAAATTCCGTGTTTCTGAAACGAAAAATTGTTGAGAAATCGCAATTGACTGACGAAAAAATTTTAACAAAAATAAAACTCATCAAATCGACTACATTGTCAGTGACGCGAAATTCCAGTAACAATTAATATGGCTAGATTATTTTTGGCTACATAATTATCTGCAAAAGTTCATGCCAATCTATCGTGTGATTTATGAGTGAACAACAAGAAGCAATTCCGAAAGGCTCATGCGTTTTTTTTACTCGAGGTTAAAATTTTAATTTAAAAAAAAATCTAAAATTTATTCTAAACTAATTTGAGGCACTTAAAATACTAAAAAAAAATCACATTCAACTAAATTGCATGCAATCTGCTCGACTATAATATAACATACATATGCTTGATTAAATTGACCTCGCCTATTATTAAAATATGTATGTCTGTACGAAAAAAAAACATTCTATAAAAAAAGTTTTACAAAAATCAAAATACCAGCATGCGATACAATTTTTTTTATGTATTCGTTCATTGAAAAAATTGCACTTTATAATTGAAAATTGATGATTTCATGATAGGCTTTAAAGAGTTTTTGCGTATATCAAAATTATTTCCAACAGCGATAACAGACAGTCTGCCAATTTTTATATCTATCAAATCTATACAAGTGGAATAAAAGGACTCAATCCACTTGAAGTTTTTCAACCCTTTAAACCCTCTAAACGAAAGAGACAGCCACCATCGTCGCAGTGGCTCCACTGGCAATGACTCCAAAAATATATTGCATTTTAGCTTAATAGCGCATGTCCTTAACTTATCGTCTTAAGAGAATATAGAATGAGGACTCTTTAACTTTCCAGTTTTCTGGTCGGCGGTGCTTTTAAACTACGCAAAATCGATAAATCGAGACTTTTTCGCTTCATCGAGGGGTTCATCCCAGCCGAGTCATTGCTCAGATACTACGTCGCTGTATTCGCCGTTATTCCAAACGTCGTCACTGTATCAATCCCAAAAAAAACGTCTAAGTATTTTGCCAAGAAAGAAAGATACAAAAAAAAAACGTCGCACCTTCTGATTCCGCAATACTTGAACGCAATAGTCGGTAGCGAAGCCAGCAAAGGATAGGAAAAAAAAATCGGACATATTCGACTTGTGACAGTAGGAATTTAATTTTTCAACACACGTCTTTCATTATTCAGTGAAACTAGCTCCTGACGCTTAAATAGCACACAGAAAATCGATTGCTATTGTGAAGGGTGGTACGCTTTCGAGAAATCACACTAGGAACTGTGTTGTGGTCACTGTTGTTAACAAAAAAAAAATTTTGTACAACGTGAAAAGACCGTTAATTTTTGAGACAAAAACTACTAAAATCTTAGCGACAAAGCTAAAATTACAACCACAAAACGTGCGGTTTTTGTAATTTCTTAAAAATAAATCATATTAAATACGATAACGTGAAACAGGATCCAATTGTTATTCCCGTCTTCATATTACTCCCCTAAATATCAAAATGGTGGCAGAAAGTGAATTCAATCAGAACGGTGTGTGCAAGACTCGCCCCTTATTATGCTGTCTACTTGACCCCTGTAAGTTTGCTTTGAGAAAAAAAAACTATAGCGAAAGCCCTGAAATTTCCTAATTTTAAAATATTTTTTCCCCCTTAATTTGAGCATATTTTGTAAAAAGCCTAATATTTGTGTATATCTTTTGTACTAAAATTTTAATTGTAACTAACGTTAAAAGCTTTGGCACTTACCTAACCCTATACCTTTTCTATTGATTCTATTTCAGACACTTGGTTTAAGCCAGACCGCTTACATCCAAAAGGTAAGTTTGTAAATAATCAAATTTACTAATCTTCTGGTAACTGCTTTTCAACTAACTTAGATTTTATTAATTAATATTTAGTTAATTAGAAGGTTTAGGAAATTTTACTAATTTAGCCGGCACATATGATTTAATAATAGCACAATAATCCTTTTTATGTAAACAATTACAAAGTTATGTAATTTTCATCTGTTATATTTTTTTTAGTAAGACAACTTGGCTCCTCGTTTGACCTAAATATTTGTCGGATTATGTCATAATCGGCTGAAATAATAACCCACTTACAAAAACACATGTCAGGCAAAAAAAGAATCAAATTTGTTTTCAACAAACTGCTTGATAACAATTCTTTATTTAAGTATGTATTTGAAATATAGTTGCTGAAAGGCACTTATTAACAATAATCAATCTTTATCCAAACTGTCCAGGGGAGAGTGATACTATTTGAAAAGTTAGATAACTGCTGATAGTTGTAGCAAAAAATTGTCTCATATGATTAGTTGATTACACAAGCCGACAAAAAATTTTAATTTTTTCCACATTTGCAAGTGTTGCTGGGTCAGCTATAATTTTTATATATTTAAAATTATGAAATTCGACCATCTATAATATTTTCAAACCACTTCCAAATTTGGAAACAGCAATCCTTGCTGATTTGGAAACAGCAATTACTTTAAAAAAACCATATTAAAGTGCAGCAAATTGTGTGTCAGCCTGTGTTATCATTTCGTATGATAATGTAAGAAAAACCAGATAATGTGAACATCTCTGGTCTAGATTGTTATTTAGATTAGTTCTGCTAATGGGTCTCAAACCTTACAAGTATTTCAATACCATCTTTGGTTTACAATTTGGATAAAACTGTAAATTTTCGAAAAAACTGCAGCAGAGAACAATATTTATATCTGTATGGTGAAACCAAAGGGTATAATAGATTTGCCTTACCGTTTGTAACGCCAAGATCCCGTCATCACACAAAAAAATGAATTACACCAGTGTGTTTAGAATGATAAACATAACAAAAGCTATAATTGCCAATCTGGCAATTATTGAAAACCCGTATGGTGATATTCGTATCAAAATTCGAACAGTTGTACCAAAATTCCACTTTGAAGTCAAACTTTCCAATAAGAATTTTTAAAATTTATTCCAATCGGATTTTGATGTATGGGAGTTTTATGTAGAATCGTTTCCTAAACAACTTTTGTTCTTGGACTTTTTTGATAAGATGCACCGTTTTTGAGATATTCACAAAAAACGATTTCGTTCGTATGGGGGGTACCCCCCCTAATGGTCCATTTTTGCCCATTAACGAACTTAGCCTCGCATTTTACGAAAAACGGATCTGCGCAAAATTTGAAGTCTCTAGCTCAATCCGTGCGCCCGCAATCCGCGCCACAGACAGACAGACAGACAGACGGACAGACGGACGGACGGACATGCAAAAATTAAATATTTTTATCATTCTAAACACACTTGTGTAATTCATTTTTTTGTGCGATGACGGGATCTTACGGATTGAGCTACAAACTTGAAATTTTGCGCAGATCCGTTTTTCGTAAAACGCGAGGCTAAGTTCGTTAATGGGCAAAAATGGACCATTAGCGGGGGTACCCCCCATACGAACGAAAACGTTTTTTGCGAATATCTCAAAAACGGTACATGTTATCAAAAAAGTCCAAGAACGAAAGTTATTTAGGATATGATTCTACATAAAACTCCCATACATCAAAATCCGATTGGAATAAATTTTAAAAATTCTTATTGGAAAGTTTGACTTCAAAGTGGAATTTTGGTACAACTGTTCGAATTTTGATACGAATATCACCATACGGGTCTCCAATGATTGCCAGATTGGCAATTATAGCTTTTGTTATGTTTAAACCCTGGTCCTGCATTTTTGCGACTTTTTGTAAGTATCTTAACCCATTGACTGCCATGTGACTGCCGGACATGGTCTCACACTAAAATGAGTTGCTCAGGCCGTGTGAAACCCATGTGGTCTCACAGTACTTGACTTTAGTAAAAGCTGCGTGGTAAAGCATTCGTGCAAAATTGTATTCCAAAAACTTTTATCATCAGCGCCCATTTTCGAAAAAAAGTTTAAAAAAATATTCCGGTTGTATGGGGGAAGGGGGAAGGGGGAAGGGGGAAGGGGGAGGATGGAAGAAGTGATCCAATTGAATTTTTGTGTATGAAATAGTTATAAAAAACCGTATTCTAAACCATTTTTGTCTTTTTTCGATATAACGCATTGTTTTTGAGAAAATCGCAAAAAATGGTTTCATTTGTATGGGAGAAGGGGAAAGGATTGCCCAAATAAACAATTATATAGCCTGTTTTACTAAAATAAAATAAAAATATAGGCTGTTTCAAAAAATCCATTCAGTCTGATGCGGGCACAAACAGACAAACAGAGAAAAATCAAACCGGAAAAAACGAAATATGAAGCAACAACTTCAATTGAATAGGAAAAAAATATATTTTTATATATACATATGTATAGAAATTTGAACAAAAACATTACAAATACAAAACATTTGAATGAAGAAAATTCATATTACGAAGAGTTGATGCCAATTGCGGAAGAATTCATCAGAGATGCAATTTCCGATTTGTGAGTCTCCCTCGTTTCAAGTAACAAGTCTATCAGAATCAGGGTGTATATTTTCCATTGGACGTCATGAGTTTTTGTTGGATTTTTTGGATTGATTTATTCTGTTCTCAAATGGTGCTTCAAATGCTATGCAATGATTATACGAATTTCTAGGGAGTGCTTCCTTGTGATACTCACAGATTTAAACTCCATATGATCGTCAAACATCCTTGATTTAGAACCGGTTTATATATCAGTTCGGAGCCCTTGCGGTTATAACTAAGCATACAACCGATGAAAACAGGATTTCAGTCATGAGAGAGTATTGATAAACATTTTAAATCTTTGGTTTGTAGGCGTGAATTGTTATCACACTAATGCAAGCAAAAAATCTATTTTCTTCAATGAAAATGTATGAGAATTTAGGAAAAAATTAAACACACTGAGATTTAAAAAAAAAACTAGGCTATATTTGTGGTCCATGTTTCTGTCTACCCATCACTCACAATCCTTCGATTTCTGAATTGTTTGCCATGGAAAGCTACAATTTTATATGAAAATAAATGCGGAAAGTCGCAGACACTCTAGGGATGTTTAACCCAAAACGGAATTAATTTAGTCTTATCAGAAAAATAATGATACCAAAATCCTTATTTATTCGATCGTACCTATACTATAGTTGGAAAGAGATAAATCAACTGCAGAGCATGTTCTTCTTGAAGAATTCTGCGTTCTATATTGGCAACAATTCGCCACTACCTTTTAAATAAATGGTGCTAATAAAAAAGCTTCCTCCCATCTACATACGAATTCAAATAATAAAAATACCTACCAGACCGGTAGGTACGTGAAAAAAAAAATATTCTCACAAATCTATAAATTCTTTATAAATCAATGCCAAAAATTCACTGCAAAAGAAAAACAATTCAAATGAAACAAAAATACTTAAATGAAATAATTTCTCTCGCACGAATACAAATAAAACTGAGATAATAAGTTATCGCGAAATGTTCACATTTTTATAATTCATCAAATAAAATATTTAAATTCTTCTGTATGGAAAAGTTTGTTTTCGACATATATTAGCTAACTTCATGAAACCTATCAATTAATGGAAAGTATGTGAATTTCTACCAAGTTTTAGTCAAGTTTTTGCGTACAAATTCGAAATTTCGTTTCAAGATAACTGCAAGTATTTGTATGTTAACTCGCAACGTATCTTTTGAGTCCGTTGGACTTGCGAATTGAATCACTTTAGGAGGTGGTAACATTCCCGGGTGGTACATTCTTCTCCCTTTATGTGTAACTAATTTTATTGGTACCTCATTTTGAAAAAGCAATCTTTTTTTTCTTTTTTGTTATTTTCACATCTGAAAAATTCTAAGAGACTCAGACGGATCCGGTCAGATTAAACGCAGATTTATAGTTTGGAAGGTGGCAAATCAGTGGAGTACTACATATTTTGGACTCGAGTGTGAGAGAATTCTCTAGACTCCTAAAAACGCAACCAATCTTTTCTCGATGGAAGTCGTCATAGTTTCAAACCAAAAAAAATTATTGAAAATTTTATCTTTTTTGATTTTCTAAAAAGAAAATCGCTAGAACTGTTTGGGATTGCATGTGAACATGTGAAGTGCATTAAGAATTTGCACAAACCCTAGCTCACATTGTACAAGAAAGTTTGAGCTGCATCTGATGAAGGTCTCTAACTTCCAAACCAAAAACAGGCTCCTAGTTGACTTCTTCTTATGATACTTTATCCCAAGGTGGGAATAGGCCCTCTCAGATGAAGTTCCATAATAAGTTGTCCGCAGTTACAGTTTTGCATGGACTGCGAACCATGGATGACATGCGATATTTGTCAAGTTTTGTTACAACTCGTCAACAAGAGTAGCTGTGATAATAATTTGATCTAAATCAGGGGTGTCCAACCTTATAGCTTTTTTGGGCCACATTGGGAGAAGACGACTTATATTGGGCCACAAATAAAATATATTAACCCTAAAGATAGCTTGATTAGTAAAAAACGTAGAATATATAAATTCTTAGTTAACAATTTTAAGTAATTTTAAACTTCATTAATTCAGAAAGTTTGTAAATAAATCAGTTTTTGTTGGGCCACATGCAAACACATCCTGGGCCCGCGGGCCGCATTTGGACAAGCCTGATCTAAACCGATGATGCCGTTAGCACATTCAGAAAAATAATAATGTATCAGGCAGACAGAGTTATCCATTAGATGATATCACATCCTAGAAATGCCTATCTCAGGTCAACCGGTGCAACTCCTTACGCCAGACTTTACTTGCTGCGGGTTTAATTTTTGAATTTCTTCTGCGACAAGTTGACACAGTTTTTCCTTTTTCTAATACAGGTGAACGCGCGCCCAGTATAGGCTAAATTTTCCTGCAGGAAGCCAATTAAACCATACGTAAGCCGAGAACTTTTACACAATTTTTCTGAGTGCACCCAGCGTAATTCAAAACTAACGGCACGGCGTAAGAATTACATTCATTAACTGAGGGGTTAAAAGACGTAGTAAAAATTAATTACAGAAATTGTGTTCTGGTCAACCAGCACAACGATATAAATAATTTTGTTTTTTATTCTGTTAGCAGTGCTAACTATAATTAGATTAGCCATTTAAACAAGATGAGATACACGCTATATATGATTTTGTTCACATGTTAAGCGTCTAGCTATCCCGGGGTCGTGTATTTAGCTGTTTTTTCTGTGGTATACCACATTGTCCTATCCTATGTGTAATAAAGATCAACATTAAATTATCTCAATTGATTCGATCTGATATTCTACAATGAACATTCACTGCACATTCATTTTTTTTAACGCAGTCAGTGGAAATATTCCAACAAATGTTCTGATTCATGTACAAATAAAGTCCACTACTTTAATTTAGAACTAGCTTATCTATTGATAATATTTTAAATAGACTTTAAACTGTAATATTTACTCACGAGCGATAAGTTGAAATTCGTTTTCAAAGTGCATCCATGTACGCACACATACACAGAATTCTGATACCAATACAGTGGAATAATTTCAATCAATCCTCGCTTGTACAAAAATTGAATATTTGTAAAGTTTACTTTCTTCTAATACATGTAACGGCCATTTGTGGCTCTTTTTGTGATAGTACTGCATATGGCTAGGCAAACCAACTACGACGCTGATGTATTTGTCAATTTGTTTGATTGTCTATTACACTCGTCCATTTGAGTTTTTGAGATAAGTGTACCTCGTCTATAGTTTGTCACAAATCCAAAGTACGTGTAGCTGAAATCAAGCTAAGTGAAAATCATATTCGAACAAAAGCTATAGAACCAGCTAAGCTATACTTACTATACTCCGTAATTTGTCAGCTTACTTGCCCTGTCTGTCTGTTGTCGGTACTCGTTTTGTTTTTAATTTTTTGTGATTTTAGTGAATTTCGTTTAAATTAATAGAGAAGGTATCCCCCTTCTAGTATATTATTAGTTCACGTAAACGCTCTCAGTCTAGTAGCGAATTTTAGCAACGACGGATTTAGGAGCATTTTTTTCGTTCTTGTTTCGATTGCATTACTCTAGAGGCTTCCTTTAAAAGTATCGTTTGAAAAAAATCGTTTCTCATCCGTTTGTGGAAAATTTTCGCTTCCAATCCGGTCCATTTCCCAGTCCTTTGCAACGAAATCTGAAACGCATAAAAATCACCCGTTAAAAAAGGTCCTGTGCAACGTTTAAATACTAGTGGTATATGCGCTATTTGTGATTTTTTTTTAAAGTGTAGATGAATTAAAATATCGTAAGCTGTGAGAACCAAGTTTTGAAAAAAAAAACGTCCCGGGTAGATCGTTTAGATGACTGCGTGTTACTTGAATAAAATTGCTTCTAATTTAAGTGGAAGTGCATAATTACTTTGTGATAAAAAAAATAATAATAATACAAGTATTACCACATAAATAGAAATATTTTTTTTTTTTAAAAAAGCAAAATTCTAGTCAAGAGCTGAAAATCACTGCATGCCGTGCGTGTATTGATTTTTGTGTGATTTCCTTAAAATTTAAATTCAACGAAATTAATTTTTTCCAACGATTTTACCCACAATATTACATTGAAGATGTCATTAACATTGGATGATCTAAAGGCTGTATTGAGCATTAGGTTCAACAGAGCCGAATGTAAGTTCTATTCATAAGAATTGTACACATAAGTACGTGCATAATTATAATGTAGAGTAGAGAATATAACGGAACTGAGGTAAAAAACATTAATGCATAATTCTGTAAAAACTTGGCAAGACATCTCATCAGTCAGGCAATTTTCTACAGAATTTCACTTCAGTGTTTTTCACCTCAGTTACGTGCTAAAAACAAACTAGTAGTAAAAATTGTTAGAAAACATTATTAAAATAAAAGTCTTATTGAAGGGCGACGAACGCAGGAGAACAGATGTCACTTTATTAAACTTACACATGTACAACTAATTTGTCTTCTTCAATTTTCGGGCATGACTTTTTTGGCTTAATAATTATTTAGAGGCACATGAAGTCGGGAGCCGTCAATTCTTGTCGTTGTCAAGGCATAAACTGGGTTCATGTGTGAAATTCGTGTACCAAAAAAAATTTGTTGCTATAATCAAATTTTATGTTTCTTACATAATTTTATGCAGACGTGGTGCTATAAGGAATATAAAAAAAAAACCTAAAATTGTTAGGAGGTGGTAATCAAGTGACCTACATGATATTTTAGAAAAAAGTTGAGTAAAATGATTTAGGATCTGTAAACCGTCTGGCAAACGGTGCGTCATTTATCATATCCGGAATTTTTTAACAAAAACTGTTTAGAATATGATTTTACACAACTCTTTTATACATCAAAATTCAATCGAATCACACCTTCTCCTTTCTCCCATACAAATAAAGTTTTTGTCAAAATCTGAAACATTTATAACAAAAGTTATGAAACATTTATTTTTTGTTTATTTTGGCGCCTTTTTATGTACATCGATAGAACCGGCCCTTTATGTAAGAACGGTAAAAATGCCATGTTGCTCTATTTTTTTATGCTGCTATAATTTTAGTGCCAGACACCACAAAAAATGCTAGTTTTGCCCCAAAACTTTTGCACCAAATTTTCAGTCGAATTTTACGATTTCCCCCTAGAAATTGTAACTTTTTTATGTTTTAATCCGTTTTTCGTACTTCCTGGCGATGTCTTTCGTCAGAGTTCTCGGTCACATACCGATGTCTGCCAGTTTTGTATTAAAATTATCTTTGGGTCCTGCTCAACGTCATCGTGACATCTGAGATTAGGTCACCCTTGTCGCCTTGTTGTTAATAATCCATCGCAAAAAACTTTTTGGGACGAGTCACTTTCACTTCACCGTGTTATACAGAGCTAAGAAAGCTCTGGAAACGGAAAAACGTTTTTCACAGAAAAAAATGCGCCAACGACGAAAATTTCGACGTTTTAACACATTGACTGCCATGGCTATCATTTTTGTGAGCCAGTGAGCCATGGCTATCATTTTTGATAGCCAGTGAAAATTGGCACTATGATTCATGAGCGGCCAAGGCTATCATTTTCGATAGCTGGGTCTACAATCTACATTGGTCTCAACGTGTCAACGTGTTAAGGTCAAATATAATAGAAAGCGGAACTAACTTTGGGCACAAATACGTTCCTTATTTCTAATCTAAGATAATTAATTTCTTTTTAAGAAATAAGGCAAAATAATTTGCTCTCCTCCCTTTTGGTCAGATAACATTTTTCTACTAATTTTTGTCAAGATTAGTATTTCAGTCGTCACAGTGCTTGATTCTTAAAGTAGAATTTATAATTTTGTAATTTTTTTTTCATGTAAATTAAAAGTAACGGTAAAAATTTACTGAAAAAACCTCACAATGTAAACAGTTTTTACAATATATTTTTCACGTTAAAATTATCAGACAATTGAAAGTCATATTATCATTATGAGCTTAATTATATCATAACTTTCGTTTTTTAACCGCCAATGCAATATGAAAAAATACTCGTTTGTCTGTTTTTTTCAAGTTCAAGTCGACCATCTGACTAAACAAATCCCGCTGATAACATAATTAACTTATCATAGTTTTATTGTGGCACTAGTCAAGCATGTTTGATGCGAATGTCTTAATTGTTAAGGGGCGTCATCTACGGCCCAGACATTTATGTTTTATAGCAAGATTCAACTATAACGCAGTTTCCACATTTCGTATTACTAAATGTGTGACTTTTTATTAAGCTGTGTACACACAGACTGTTTTTTGAGTTTTTTTTTGGAATATGTCGTAATATTGAAAATATTGTATTCAAAAAACATTCGACCGTTGGTCAGGTTAATAAAATATACTTTTTCTTTGGGTTTTCATTCGAGGACCGAGAAACCCAACGAAAAAGTATATTTCAGGTTCTACTGTAATTGTAAATATCCCAAGATCTTAACTAATTAAACTAACATTGAATATAAATAGATATCCGCCTTAAAAATCACGCACAAAAAATTTAAAACTACTTTGAGCTTTTCAAGCTTCTTGGAGGGTAAGACGAACATTATTTTAGCTAGCCAGACACTAGATGTAGTTCCAACGGCGTGGAATGGAATGGGTTTCAATCGAGTTCTGTTTTTCAGGCGTTTTTTTGTAACCCTTGTTCTCTTCGTTACTGACTAATTCACCTTTCCTTGTTACTCTAACTTCCCGTAAACACCACTTGGTTATTGCGGTGTTCTTGTTTTCTTGTTTTTGTTTTTTTGGCGCGAGCATATAAAGCAGCACCCATGAAATTGCGTCACATATCGCATATATTGGCTCCATGATCTCATAGGCCCAGAACCAAGTCAGAAACTGTTAACTTGTTTTCTTCGCACTTTAGTTAGCTTTAAGCTTTGTGCGATTCTCATTTGAAATTGAAAAATCTTCCTTCATGTTTTTCACTATCGCTATTTGAATTCAGTAGAAAATAAAGTAAGTGAGCGAGAATAGATTACGTTGTCTAGTTGCCATTCCTGCATTTTGTAGGAGTTGGAATTTTATTCAAAAGCTACAAACGTGGCTCCACGTTTTTGTTGTCGAAAGTTAAGGTCCAAGCTGAGAAGGTTATCTTGTAGCCAAGTGTGTACGACGTTCAACTTTCTTAACCTCTGCAACAAGTGTGCGTGTATTTTTTCGTAGTGCAGCATAACATCAGCAGCAGCAAAGCATTCATTGCAGTTCTTTGGTAAATCTCTACCAAACCATCGTTTTTGCTGCCACTTCGGAAGTTCAAACTCTCACAGTCGCCCTCTCCGCTGGTGTAGACGTTGCGTTTTGACGGTTATCAGATCAGTTAGTGGTCGCTGTTTGAAGCCATATCAGTCACGTTGTTGTGGTCAATATTTCAGTGAGACAGTCCATACGATAAACAATAACCAAGTTCATCTAATAATTACCTTCCGGTATCTAATATAATACTTAAAGTGTTCTCTTTACGTATTACAATTTATTCTTATTGTTAACTCGTTTGTTGTTATTGTATTTGTCCGTACACACCTTAAGTAACTACAATGGCAGGTGGAAGAAAACCAAATGCGCGTTTCTCAAATGGTAATTCGGTTCAGTTACCTGAAAGAGGACCAGGTAAATTAGTTAAATTGTTAAAAGCTATTACATTTTCTTAGACTAAGAACCTTTTATTAAACTATTTTTTTTTTCTAAATCTACTTTACAAATCTGTTTATTTCACTAAAATTTACTTCATAACTACCAAGTCGACGTGTCAGAAAAAAATGTGTTTTGCTCAAAAGTCAATTCAACATAAGAATCGCTTTTATTGCGATCTTTAAAAGTTAGTCATTTAGAAAATTTCCTTCTACCAACGAAATGTTGTTTTTTTTCGAATTTGAAAAGCGCCACGAAGCTCAACTCATTAATTTTTGCATGTGTTACAACATACTGCAGTAAAACTTGTTATCTCTCAACTTACTTTTTGTTTCCTAATTAATTTATTCCGCCACGCGGTTGCTACTTTCTCTGTCAGCAAAAAGAATTTTATTTGGGTCAATAAAAAATTCACCTTTAAATCTTTTTTTTTATCGCATTCATTGATCTTTTATACATTATCATGCTTTTGAAACGCAAATATTAAAAAAGTATGAAATCTCAGCAGATAATGTTCGTTAAACTGAGATTTGATCAAACAAAGTGTTTATTATTTGAAACAAAGTCTAAACCTCGGGCTAAAGAATTTTGTAAAAAATGAAAATCTGGCTTTTATTTCAGTAAAACTAAAACTTTTCAAAAAATTACTCATTAATTTTTGTGAGTTTAATTCAATTGTTCCATTTTTGTGTAAAGAAATGTACATGAAATGCATCACAGAAATTTTCATCTTTTCTAAACTCCCCCCCCCCTCCCCTTCAACCGGAATCTAAAACCCTTCAGAGGTTTGAGATAGGGATGTCAAAAAAGAACCGGTTACCCGGGGTGCGTTCTTTTATTAACCGTGGTTAACCGTGGTTAACCGCGGTAAACAGAAATGCGTTCTTAAATGCCTACGGTTAACGCTAAGTAAACTTTACTGCCGTTCCTAAATGCCAAAGTTAAACTGTCAAAGTTACTTTTCTCAACTCTGCTCGAGAGCTGAGTTGGAGAAAGTTAACTTTAATTGTAATTAAAGAACGCGATAAAGTTAACCGAGACGGTTACAACTGTCAATCAACTGTCAATTCGTCTCGTAGTTTCGAATGAGTTTTGTGCAGAATAATGGAGGATTTTATTGTGGTCCTTGTAAATGAGAAATACGACATCAAGGAGAATTCTATTTTTTTTAATGTATTGTTGTGCACATCACTGCTGTCAAAGTTAACCAAATCGCGTTCTTTTAATCAGAGTTAACGTCGGTAAAATTTCAACTTTGGCAATCAGCTGTTCGAACTTTGACAAACCCAACCTTTACTTTACTCGGGAATAAAGGAACGCACCCCCGGTGTTTTGTCTTCAGTTAACCGGTTTTTTCGGTGTTTTTTTTTAACGGTTATACCCGGTGTTTTTTTAAAGCCAAAAACCGTTCAAAAAAAACCGATCATTTTTTTTTTGTACGGAAAAATAATTTTAAACCAATTTTCGTGCAACTGAGTTGTTAGAAACACTTCTTTTTAGGCACTCTAGACCAAATACAATATTATATTGTGCCTTTTATGGCCTCTTAATGGATTATATGGCACTTCACGTCTTTTGTTTGTATTATAGTGTATTTGTTGTGTCTAAGACCTAACCTACCCAATTTGAACAAAACGGTTTTTCGGTGTTTTAATAACCGGTTTTTTGGACCCGGTTAAACCGGCCCAGTTAAACCGGCCCGGTTTAAACCGAAGTCTTAAAAACCGGTTTAACCAAAAACCGGTTTTTTTTTTAAATTTGACATCCCTAGTTTGAAAGATTTATGATGAGAGGGCAAGACGGGAATATAATTCAAAATATAGGACACCCCAACCACAAAGTTTAGGAATTAACATGTTCGTGACATTTGCTTTTTCAACTTTTTTTACATTTGGACATCGTGTACCACGGGTGGTACAATAGCGATTTGTTTTCTGGCGGTTGTGTGCCATCGGTGGTACACGGTGCGTGTTTTTATATTACTTCATAAAATACTGACAATTTATGTTAAAACTATGTTTTTATACTTACGACTGTCAGGAATATTCAAAAATCGATTGCACTATGCATGTACCACCAGTGGTACACAATGGGCGCATCCAACTACCAGAGCGGCTCAGCATCGCTCTAGAGCGAAAAAGGTGCTCAGTTACTGAACGCAATCGCTACAGAGCGGCTCAACTGAGCAGCTCACATTTTTTCTGAGCGTAAAAGAACTCCGCTCAGTAGCTGAGCAAATGTCAAATGAAGAATTACAGAACCTCAATTCATGTCTAAAAACGACGACGGAAATACATAAATGGTGTTATTTATAATATTTATAGTTATTTATGTTATTTATAATACGGGAAGCCTCATGGAAGTTCTTGCTGAGCAAACGGGAATGGAAATAGTCGGCGTTGCGGAAAATGTTGGCGAAAGAGTTCGGGAGTGTACTTCGGCATAGTCACCTCAAAACAATCCCGGTTTCTTTCGAGTGCCGCATTCCGGATTGGGGCGACTTCAACTGAAGTATTACACTCTTCAACCAAAAGTGAAGTAGCTTCCAGATTTATCGTATCAGAAACACAAATTTCTAACATTACGGAGATAATTACATCGCGGTCCATCTTGAACAATAATTTCTTTCAATGACAGCTCATATATAAATAAGCGGTGCATTCAGGACACAAAATGCTGCTCAGCTGAGCATTTTTTTGACAGCTGAGCTTCGCTCCAGAGCCGCTCTGGTAGTTGGATGCGCCCAATGTCACGAATGTGTTAAGCCGAATTGAGGACGCAACGTCCATTTCGCGCCTTTTTTGCGTTATTTGGTTAGAATCGTAGAAAGTTGCATAGTTCATCTCCAAATGAAAATGAAAAATCATCTCCAAATGAAAAAGAGTCTCGTTTTTACTGCGAGACGAATATTTTAGGTGTTTCCTCTTGTAAAATTAATCGCTCAAACTAAAATTTCTGCGAGTTTTTTCTCTTGAGACAAATAATAGGTATAATTTCTTTAAATAGCATTTATGTCAACCATGATGTTAGTGGCTAATATGGCATATGTAAACCGCTACCATCACGGTTGACAAACATCCTGCTTGTATAAAACTACATTCAATGGATTGCAATTCCTTTAGTCTCTAAAAAATATCTAAAGTTCTCAAAAAATCAAAAATCTAATTATATTAAAATATAAAGTAAAATTTCTGCTGTAAAAGTGATCAGCAAAAAAGTCTCACTAATATTTTGGTCTGCAACACACTGCGATCGCTACAGAATACCAATCAAGTAAATTAAAATTCATTCGAAATTTATCTCAAAGGTATTTCACATAAATGGATCAGGTTTTTGTCGGAATTAAGTAAAAAGCTCAAAGTCGGTACCTATAGAATGCTAGAATATTTTTCTTTTCATTTAACAAATCGTGATTTTGAACATTTTACAAGTACATACAGTAAACTCACGATTGTATGTACATGAAATCTTTATTAGAATGTCAAATATTTGGTATGCATTAAATACAACCATTCATATAATACGACGTTCATATAATCGCAAGTCTACTGTAATGTGATTTAGCACAATAATTTCAAATGATGTGGTACTAGTGACTCTTAACAAAAAGAATTTTTCGATATTCGTAGTAAATCCAGGAAACGCAATAAGATGAAATCCAGTGAAAAATCAATGAACTCATCAATGAATCATGACAGTTTAGCAATTGATTATTCCATTTTTTTCAACCGGTAGAAACGGGTTTAAAAAGTGTTAAATATATATCGAACTGGTCAATAAAAAATATTATTAATCAATAAAAAATATTAATTTTTATTTAAATTTAAACAATAGGAAAAATGTTTCAGATTTCTTAAAGTGCCGCTCCACATGAGAGTAAATACGGGAGTAACTCTCAAAAACTCTCGAGAGTTACTCGCAGGAGGTTGTCCAGTTAAGAGTTAATTTCGGCGATTTTTCTATCGCTACTAGCGAAATCGAGCTTCTAGCGTTCTCGAGAGCTACTAGCGAAATTCAAGCGCTGTTCGTATCTGGCGAGCTACTCTCCGAGAGTTCAGTGGGTGCGTATCGGCTAGAGAGTAGAATCACTTTTGACTCTCAGAGAAGTGTCCATTTGCGAGTAGTTGCTATCTAGAGGTTCTCGCCGGCATTTACTCTCATGTGGACCGGCACCTTTAAGGGCCGTTTCCACTAAAGAAAACTTGCAGTTTTGTTCTCAACGAACCATTTTAGGCAAAAATACAAAAAAATACACAAAATACAGAAAATTGAGGCGCATTTTGGGTGTTTTCACTTACAAACCAATCGCGAAAAGCAAACCTGCAAGTTTTTGTTTGTGGAAACGTCGAACAACAACCAAAGGCAACAAAATAAGTAACAAATTATTATTATTATATTTGTTGGCTTTTCCACCACCAAAATATTCATAAATGGTGTTTCAAAAACTGTAATAATTCATTTCGAATAATAAAAAATCATCAAGATATCTCCAAAACGAAACATCGGTCAGTGTTTATGAACCAGGCGCACATTGATCGGTTGTGAACCTCGTCGGAATTCAAATATTTTCCTCAATTTTTTTTTTTGAAAAAAATAAATTTAAAAAAAATGTGTTTGTCGAATTCGAAGATTTGCCTGCTTTTGCTTTTCCGTCAAGTAAATAAAACGGAAGAACAAAAGCCTTTCATTCTACCTCTTCAATTCTATATGATCACTTGATCATTTTGTTTCTGTATCTAAATCAGCTAGAGACGGACGTGAATTTCACATTGATCGCTTCAAGAGTTTTATTTTAAGACAAATTCATGCTGTATCAGAGAGAAAAAAAAGAATCTTTTCGTTCATTCAAATAAACAAAAAAAAAATACCACTAGAAAATGAAAAATTAAGAAAGAAATGAAAGTGACAACGTTCTTCTTCAGTTCGATTCTCTCATTCCGCTAAAATAAGCTCTCCGGCTTGTTTTTATATTTTCTTTAGCGAAAACTAAGATCACCGAGACAAATGTCCACATCAAGACGACTCTAAGGAAAATACATTTCTCTATACAATTGGATTTTCTTTTATTCGCGCTTAAAAGGAAAAAACGAATCCAGAAAAATTCCTACAGTCGTCATTGTGTGATTAGAGTTTAAGGTTTTTTTTTCGCTCGTTTTGGTTTCAAAGAAAGGATTCGATCCGTTACCGGTTTTCAGCTTTAAGATAAAAAGTTCAAAAGTAATTTCAATTCACACAAGAAAATTTAATTTTAGTTGAAAAATATTTCATTTCTTTCATTACGGAAAAGTTTATTTTTGTGCCATGATTAAGTGGAAAGTTCACTTCAGTTCAGTGAATTGTTTGAGAACCTTCGATAAAACGTATTTCTTTTTTGGATAATGTAAAATTATTTTAAGTATTTTATTCGGATTACACGAATAATTAAAATGTGAAATATTTTCCAAAAATAATTCTTATGCAACCGTTTTAAAACCAGAAGCGGGACCTAAAGACCTAAATTCAAATTTATGTTCATAAATGATATTTTTTATGTTGCCACACGGAAATTGCTAATCAGCATCCCTTAATTTTTAATTATGATTTTTTTTAATTAATTTATTAAGAAATTCACAAGATTTTTAAAGTAACAGTTAAATGAAACTAAATTTTCAAATGAAACATGAAAAACTTGAAACGATCTACACTGATCTTGATATTGGTTGTGATGATCAAATAACAAATGTTGGAAAATGTACAAAACGACAATAAAAAAATTGTTTGCTGAACCTAATTTTTTTACACGGATTTGTTGTCTTCTTCTTTTCCGGTTGAGGTTGATAGATTTTACAAAACGGTTGCCATGTGATCACTGGATCATTGATCGCAAACTGTAATCCCATAAAAATCAATGAAAATTGATATTATCTCGAATGATATTGGCTAGAAATATTATATTTCTGTAATCTTTGTAGCTATTGATTTCCATAATGATCTTTATTTGCATTAAACAATAATTTTATTAAAAACCAAACATTTTTTTATAATTTCAGTGGAATCTCTCATCTATTGGCGTGATGTTAAGAAATCAGGAATCGTTTTCGGTGCAGGACTTATTATTTTATTGGCAATATCATGTTTCTCAGTGATAAGCGTATTCGCCTATGTATCACTATTGACACTTGCAGGAACTGTAGCCTTCCGTATTTACAAAAATGTACTTGGAGCCGTACAAAAAACATCAGAGGGACATCCCTTCCGGTAATATTTATATAATAAATTCCCCCTCCCCACAAAAAAAAGTCACAAATTTCAATAATATTTGTAGAGAATATTTGGAACTTGACTTGAATATGTCACAAGATAAAGTTCAGCAGATTGTTAACGTTGCTGTTGCCCATGTTAATGGATTCGTTAGCGAACTGAGGCGATTGTTCCTTGTTGAAGATCTTGTCGATTCCATTAAATTTGGTGTTATTTTGTGGATTCTTACATACATTGGAGCCTGGTTCAATGGAATGACACTCGTTATTTTGGGTAAATTTTCTTCAAGTTTTTTCAATAAAAAAGTTATTAATTACTGATTTTTTTACCTTTTATTCTAGCATTTATTGCACTCTTCTCATTGCCAAAAGTTTACGAAAATAACAAGCAATCGATCGACACGTATTTGGATTTGGTCAGGAGCAAATTCTTGGAAATTACCGATAAGTAAGTAATTTATATTGCACAACAATAAAAAAAAGAAGGGGCGAAGAAACTCAATAAACTCTAGAAAGAACTTCCAACCTAGTTTATTCGTGAGATATCGCGACTGAATACACAAACGACAAATTAATATTACAAAATATATTGAGGTTCAAAAACCTTCAAATTTATTACTAATACAACGGGAAGTATTTTCTGAACATTCAAAAAATCACTTAATTCCATACAGACAAACGTTTTCCGATTCGAATTCTCACACTTGAGAAAAAGAAACTTATAAACAAAGATTTCGTTGATGGCACTGATATTTTTCTTTCAAAGATGGTTTCCTCAGCATGGCTGATTAAAAAGAACTGATATAGCGGCCACAACATCTGGATTTGCAATATTGTTGCACCGCTGCCTCGAGAAAAAAATTTTTCCAAGTCCAATCCGGATCCGGTACAAAAACAAAAAAAAATATAAATCCAGTATTTTCAAAACAAAAACAAAAATCAAGCAGTTTTCCTGGGTCTAATGTGGAAATTCTTGCTGCCAAAGGCCCAGAAGAAAGTTAATAAAGTGCAAGTAGTTCCCGTCGAACGTCTTTGTCAATTAAAGGACCTCAGTGGGTTTATAAAAGTGCTCACTGAATTTCTTACTCCTTTTTTTGTCGAGCTTACCACTTCTTTAAAAAAAACTGGACAAACCTCGATTAGACGATTGATCGACAATAAAGCCGGCCATACATTATGAGACTTGTTCTAAAACCAGGTTCTACAACTTGTCTTGGCGGAGGCAAAATCAATAGGGTTTTGATTTTTGTCGAACCTAAAATTTGGTACTACAACCGGCCCATACACGATCCAACATTGCCTACAACCGAACCAAGTTGTACAACAAGTCTCATAATGTATGGCCGGCTTAAAAGATATTGGAAACTATCTGTAAAATTACTAACTTTAGGAAAAGATACCCAAAAAATATCACAAGAACTTCACCCATAAATTTTCACTTTCTTTTGGATTATTTTTTTAAAAACTTTCTGTTTAATTAAAAAAACTTGAATTTGAAGTTGGTCACAAAAACAGAAACCAATCATTGGATAACCGCCAATCGAATAACTGACGAAATTTTAATTCTATAATAGACCTAATATTCAAAGTTTTAAATATATTTATGGGTCACATAATTTAGTCGGTCCTTTTACAACTTGCGGAAAATTCGAGCCGTAGCTTCCCGTTCGTGTAAAAAATTTAGCTTGTCGTGTCGGACAACACGCATCTACCAAAAACTTGTAATGCGGTCCCTAGACGTACAATATTATTGTGCAATATATTGTACAATATTATTGACATGCCCCTAGACAATGCAATGTTATTGCACAATAAATGATTTCACGTTTCATTTGTAAGCAGTCAACATGTCTCTAAATGACATTGAAGCTAGTTGTGTAACCCTTGCACTGGCTGTGAACTTCAAAAAGAAGTTTGAAAAAAAGCGCAGATGATTGAAGGAGTGGTTAAAAAAAAGAATGCCTTAAAAATAAGCGAACCAATTGATTTTCTTCGCCATAGTTAGGTGTACTCTCGGCGATATTTCATACGATACTGAGCCAATATTGTGCAATATCGCCCTCAGACTATACAATAAAACCTTATTGTGCAATAAAAATCAAACCGATTTTGATTCCTTCAATATATTGCACAACCGTTCAATATTACCCCTAGACCGTCAATATATTGCACAATATTGAAATATTGCACAATAATATTGCACGTCTAGGGGCCACTTAAAGCACAGGTTATTTAAGGAAGAAACCTCAACCCTATTGATTATATCTCTTTGAATGTGGAAAAAAAATCGCCTGGAGTGCATTTCGGACAACGAATTTGCATTTCGGACACGGAACACTTCACCTGCGGAGCATTATTCCTGATTAGAGGCTTTTAAATTATCTTATAATCTATCGAATAAGCGGGCCGTGAATTATTTAAAACTCTCAATTTCGAAAAGGGGGTCGAGAGACCAAAAAAAAGATTGAGGACCGCTGTGGTTAGGAGATACAGAACCTCGGAAGGGGATAAGTGAAATCTGAAGAGGATGGAAATCCCATATTTCAAGGTAATCAAAATTTGACTTATCGAGGTGCAACTGTACTGAGAAATAGTAATGAAAAACAACTTCTCCGCGTTTTTCATTTCACAAAATGCAATGCAAGGAAATAAAGAGAATTTTTGCACCCCAGGAAATGCGCAGGAGGAATTTTTATACAACTGTTCGAATTTTGATACGAATATCACCATACGGTGATACGAATATCACCATATTTGCCAGATTGGCAATTATAGCTTTTGTTGTTTTTTATTAACGAAAAAAATGGACTGGAGTTTTATGTTAAAAAAATATGATTGAAATTTTCACAAACACCGTTTGTGGTTACACCAACTAAAATTTAAAAAATTCTAGTCCGCAGTTTCCCCCCAAACATATTGATATCTTCATATAGGCGTTAAATTGCGTCTTTTGGTACCCTCGCCAAGATTTTTTTCCCAATTTGGTTGTACTCGTATAAAAGAATTAGAAGAAATGTGTGACATTTCTTACTTAGTTTAATACATTACATGTTTTCAAAAAACAAATAAAATCTATATAATATATATTTTTTTTTAAATTGCCAATGACTAATACATTTTTTTCTTAATTTTTAGGGTAAAAGCGGCAATACCAATTGGTAAAAAACAAGAGTCTGAAAAGGACAAGTAAGACAAACAAGTCTTGCAACAATTTTTTTGTTTCACTTTTTATTTTTTTTTTATCTTTTCAATTTAATTTAAATAAAATTATATAAAAATACAACTCCAAATAAAATACAGTTTACAAAAATGAAAAAAAACAAATGTATGAAATTAATTAAACTTTTTTTAGTTTAGAACACAAAGGTATAATTTTTTGTTTTGAGGATATTAGCTATTTGTAGCTACAAGAAACTTATCAGCATTAAAATACAAAATTGTATAAAAGCAGAGAAGTTCTGGTTATTATTATAACAGAAAGGTAAATTTTAAAAGAAAAAATCAATGATGTTTTAAATTTAAATGGAGTTTAATGTTAAGATTTTTAATAAATATTTAAAATTTAATAAAAGTAAAAAAATTTTTTTTTTCTAAAACACCAGAAAAAGCAAATCTAAAAGAAACACAAAGATTCAATATGAATGAAGATCTAATAAGTCAAAATACGTGTGTAGTAGACTTTAAGCAAATGAAATATTAAAATTATATGCTATCAAAACAAAAAAAATACATTATAAAAGAATAAAATCAAAATCAATGAATGAAATTTGTAATATTTAAGATTAAATCAATATTATTAAAAAAAATTGTACAATTGAAAGGAGGACCAGCTTTTGTTCTCAAAAGAATTAAATTTATCCGCTATACTGTTTATGTGTCTCCAAATTTATTTATCATTTTAATCTTTATGAGAAATTGTACTCCAAAATAATTCACGCTTTTATTCAGTTAAAATAGACGATTAATCAAAATCTGTTTCAGCATACAGCAAAAAATATATAAAATATGCTGCAATGCAAGTTTATTATTTATTATGAGATTAACACATTTGAAAAGGAAACTAAAAATTATGAAATCATTATTAAGTGAAATGATATTTAAATAAATATTTATTTTAGTTGGATACTGTTTTTTTTTTGTTTATTCTGTTTTTATTTTATTTCAGGATTTGAATTTTTAGTTAAATTTTGCCCAACTAGCACTTTTGGTGTCTGACACGTATCTGCTACTTAATTAGATACACTTTTACTCACAGATACACCAAAAATTCTAGTAAAAAATATTACTTCGAAAATTCATTTCATTTACGTTAAAATTAAACATCCTCTCAAGAAAAAAAAACAATTTGGATATTTGTAAAGACTTATACACAAAAATACAACAGCACATTAATGTTTATGACTAATCAAACAAGAAAACAAAAATTAACTTAAATAAAATTTTCAAGTGAGAATATTTATATTATGTGAGAAATCATAGTTAAATACGAATAAAAATGAAAAGGTAGTTATCACTAAGCCAAAATGCAAGAGAGCCGCTTTTATGTGGGATGTTTTAAAAGGGAAAAACAAAAATACTTACTTTTTAGTAGATAAGTCTTTTTTGGAGAATATTTAACGTATAGATAAGATAATCTAAAAAAAACCTTTTTGAATATACCGAATTTTTCTATTCTTGATGAAACAAAAAAAAACATTGGTGATTATAAGATGAATACCTTAATTTGGGTAAATATTAATGTATGTTTGATATGGCTTCGTATATTGCATATTTGACTGTCCACGCCTAAATAAACGTATGCCGTTTATGTCGATTTGATACAAAGATTTATTAAGTTCTACTTGAAGGATTTTATCTAAAAGCATTGAGACATTAAAAATATTTCAGTATGACTTAAGTGACTCTGATGTAAACGGCTTTATAAGTGCATTACAGTTAATTACAACAATTTTATGGTTTGCAAAGCACGTCACTTACAAATCAAACTATTATTACATTTCGGGGTTATCACAAATAAGAACAGTCGTTCATCAAAAACAATTATATATTAGAATGTGACTCACATTTTACTACAATATAAAATAAATTCAAAATCATAAGAAATTTGGTCTAATTTTAAAATTAAATAACCCAAAAAAATATCATTTCCAACAAGAATATCACAAAAAAAATCAAGGAATTACATTCCGATTCTGATAGACTTGGCACTTCAATCGAGTTGCTAACGACACGAGCCTGCTCTTAACTGCTGTAAAATTTAGTTTAAAAATTCATTTATTTCACCACGAACATCAAGACTAAAACTCAAGGAGAGCAAAATAAGACATCTTCTGTCTTTCCGACCATTCTTGAGCTGCGTTTCGGCATGAAACTATGAAAAACAAGTCTGAAACATAAATGACAGTTGTCAGTCATAAGGAGCCTCCACACGTTGAGTGTTACTTGACAATTTTACTTGAATTACTCATGTTTCAAGTAACATTGATCGTTTGAATGCTCTTCAATTTCCATCAATGTTACTTGACGAAAATTTTTCATCAAAAATACTTGTCAAGTAACATTGAACGTGTGGAACATTGAACGTGTAGGGTTGAACAACAGCTTAAACCGACTAATGTCGGTCAACAAGACTATCAAAATATTTGATGTCATATTTATCGACACTCTACCTATCAGAATTGAGGCGTTAAATGCAAATGAATGGAGTACATTTGCTCTGTTCATTAAATTCCAGATTTTTATCCAAAAAGCATTGCACTGGAGCTTTTTCCAGCGATATTCAAGTTCTTACAAAATTTTACTGAATTTTTCTTCTCCAAATGCAGTTGGTTTCACTGAAACCCATTTGAAGCATTTTCCTTTATCTTGTAAAAATTAACTGCTTTCGTTGGAATATTGTAACTACTCTGAAACATTTCTTAACCGTTTAAGCTCACAGGAAAAACAATTTTTTTCTTCATTTGCAAAGACCAGCGTGTTTTCATTAGCCAAAATGTTGAGCGAGCACTTAAATGCGTGGTTCATACAAATTTTCTAAAGTAAGTAACAAACAAACGAAAAAATATGAAATTATGTTTTGAAAAGCGTTAATTCTTGTGGTATATTTCAGAGGAAATTTAATAACTGTAAATTATTTAGCTTTATTTGTTCAACTCATATGAATTTAAAGCTTGGTTTTTTAGGACAAATGTTACGTTGATTACATTTTATACAAAGCTTCTAAATACTGTTGGCTTGATTACATAATTTTGTTGTAACATGAATTTGATATAAAATTAATAAATTAAATTTAAAAAAAATATTGTATTGCCTTTTTGTAAAGAGAGAACATATAGAAATGTATATTTAAACAAGATCAAGTTTTTAATAATCAGGGCAGCAATCATGTATTCCGACGCGTCTCTGTCTTTCGACTTCGACGCAGCTTTTAACCCTTGACTTCGTCATATCATCAGCTTCAAATTTCCTGGAGTGACAGTCAGAATCACGTTTGGATTCATAGTGACGATTCCGAGAAATTTCAAGCTGCAGATATGGCGAAGTCAAGAGTTAAAAGCTGCGTCGAAGTCGAAAGACAGAGACGCGTCGGAATACATGGTGCCCAGAATTTAAAAAAAAACTTTATCGACTTATTCATTTAAATCGGTGTTAACTGTTTTTTTTTCTATTAATTTATAATTCTATCACGTTATGTGTGTAGGCTTGGTCTGGAGAGGATTTACCATTAAAAAATTTCATGCAGAATTCACGGAGAAAGATTTCTTTATTAATTTATTGCTTCAAGATTGGTTCATAAATTATTATTATAAAAAAAATTGATTGTGACGTGAATTCGAATACAACTTAGTTAATCCCTATCGTATGACAATATAATGTGAAAGTTTCGTGACAATTGATACTCGACCAAAAGTAAAATTTAAAAATTTGAAAAGATTGAAATTGAAATTTATGAACTTATCTTACACTTTTTTACATTTCAAATCAAAGAATAACAAAAACAAAATGTCACTCAACAATTTTCTTTGGTAGAAAATCATATCATCATGTTAAAAACAATGATTTTCAATGCTTTTCTAATTGATCTAAAAATATAGACTATAATAAATGTTTTTCTATTAATAACTTCGTCTCCGTTTATTTATAAGTCGTTATTCTTTTTTTTTAATATGTTTTAATTGGAAAATATTTTACATAAAATAAATCAAAATTTATCATTACTTAAGTTTTTAATCATATTTCAAAAATAATTTATATTTTTTAAGAGTCTGAAATATGTTAAAAGCAAAAATTATTTAAAATAAAAATTTAACGCTTAATTCCAGCTTATTATTCATATTAGACTCTTTTTTAAATAGCATGGATAGAAAATTGGGGTAAGTAATATAGACGATCATGATTTTTTCAGGGATAAATTTTTTTAAATTCAATAACAATAAACTATGCAAATAAAGATTTTTTTTACCAAAAGAGAAAGGTATTAACATCATATGCTTGCTGAGTAACGATTTAGGTTTAACACTCTAACCTGTTGGGTACAGTGAAACAATGAATATTATTAAAGTATTTTTCGTAGTTGCACACATTTTATGGTAATAAAATAACATTTAGGTATAATTTTGTTTCAATTTTTTTTCGTCTTAATGCATCCTTTTTGACTGACAACCAAATATTCGAAAAAGGCTTAAAACTGTCGTGGCAGTTAGAGTGTTAATTATTGAGAAACGAATTTGATCAGTGATCAAACCGTACTCAAACCGAATTCGTTACTCAGTAATCAAACCAAATTTGGTTATCAAAATGAATCAAATTCGTTTATTTGCAAACTGGATTCAATTATTTTGCGAATTGAGAAGACAAATTTTGAGATAGCAAATTTTGAGAAAGCAAATTTCAAGAACGATTCGAAAGATTTTCATGAAATTTGGGTACTTTTTTTAGTCTTCGGGATGAAAAAATGATTGAGCTAGGTGACATCTTCGGGGAAATTCTTTAAGGCGAATTCGTCAAAATATTGCATCATTTTGCATCATTTTACGTCACTAAGTGCCGTTTGCACCAACGAAACTTACCAACTAAAATGGAGATCATTTTAGTATCTTTAATTTTTCCTTCAACGTTTTTTTTTCTTCGAAAAACCGTTAGTTTTCAAGCAATATACAAAAACCTAAATTTTTAGTTTTTCACAAAAATATCTCAACAACGGTAAAAGACAACGGATAACAGTGAAGGACAAAATATTGGCAAACATTATTCTCTTCAATTCATCTCACATGTCGAACGACCAAAACCCGTTATTTTTCGAGATAATCGAAAAAAACTGATTTTTTGAAATAACTGCATATCTCGATAACGGTTTGTGATATGTAGTTCAGGTGAAAGTAAAAAATGCAGGAAATTTTATTGTCTACAAGTTTCATAATACATAAGACTACTGAAAAACGTGTAGTTTCGGAGTAAATCGCAAAAAACGAAATTGCGATTTTTAAAAGACCGCCATTTTGATTACTTCTGGTTAACTGATTTTCACCAAAAGTTGATAGGATCACTCTATTCCAGGACCAAACATCCCTGTGAAATTTCATGGCTCTAGCTCCAGTAGTTTTTGGGAAGTTTTGTGCACAGAATGACAGGATGACAGACAGACATTTCTATATTATGACTCCAATCGACTCGGGAGTGCTCGGGAAATGTTTTTTAGGCAAAATTAAGAAGTTGAAGTTTTTCAGGAATACAATACGAAAGAGTCCATGCGACACGTTTATTGGAACTGAATTGAACTGCACTGTAAAGCGCAAAATACAATTGACCCGACACAACATTTACGGCGACATTTCAGATTTTAAACTTCTATCACCGTATGCTTCTGTACACAATCTACAGATCAACTTTGTCGTCATAAAAAATTGAATGTAATTTAATTTTTGTCGGTCTGCTCGCCGACAAAAGTTCATGGTTGATTCAAAATGAAATCATATGGGGACGTCATAAAATCTAAACTTTGGCAGAAAGTATTAGGAAATATAAGTTGCGTTTTTTAATGTTCTAGAACACAGAAAAACGATATAAAGTAGGAAATTTCATCGAGTTCAATCGCAACTAACTTCACGTTGGTTACATCAGTAGACCGTTACTGCTATATTTTCTTGCTAGACTTACGATTCGCTATCTCCCAAGATTAAAACTATTTCGCTGTCGAACAGAACCAACGAACCACCCATAGAAAATCGTCTAATATAAAATAAAATGTCAGTATTATTGCGTTGAAGTTAGCAGCATTTCATTACCGTACATTACGGTATAAAATTTCCCTTTGTTCCAATTCCAAACGCTGTCCGAGATGAAAAGGTGGTGCAGGGTATGGAAAGCTTGCTCTGAATTGCTTCAGAACATTAAAAAAACGTAACTATAGTTCGTATTCCTGTGAATGTGAATTAGTAACAAAAGAATATTATATGTGGCTAACCGTCCCATTATCAAAATCAAATGACAAACAATTGACGTTTAGAACAACAATGTGTATGGAATTGGATATGGAGGACAACTTTGTCGCCGTAATCTGTCACCATAAATATTGTGCGGGCCAATTGTATTCCGGCCTTAATGTGACCACATCAAATAGCAAATCGAGCGATCTACTACATATCTATGGAATTATTTTATGTTTTACTATAATTTTATTTACACCCTGTACTAGACTTTTTTGCTTTTGTAAGGCTTTTTTCATACATTTGATTGGAAAAGCGAGAACCTTGAATTAAAATATCATCAATGAAATTAACATTGTTGGCAATGAGTAATTCTACAATTTAGGTTTACGAAAAATTCCTTTTCTTTTATAACAATTATCTGTCAATTTTTTTTTAATTTCGAACATTCAGTTGTCAACGAACTAGCAAAGCTATCAATAGATGTCGCGGCAATTTTTGAATTTTTTGAACATTCATTTTTAAGCACATCGTCAAATCATATGCGCATGGTCGACCTCTGACAAGGTGACCGACATTAGCTACAAAGAAAACACTTTACAATTACTTGCGGCTCGAACTTTGGAGGGTTAAAACACCTCCCCGGTCGGTCTTCGTTCGCTAGTTGTTACATTACACTTAATTTATACCAACAAGAACGTTATAAGAGTATCAAAAAGAATATAATAATAATAATACTATAGAAATATTGTTATTATATTTTTTCACTCTACGTCAATCAATCATCGACGAACAAAAAAAAACCCAAGAAGTGAGAGATATTTTGTGATTTCGAAAAGATTTCAGTGTCATTAGTTGTGCGACTATCAAGTGCAGCAGTCAAAATCTTAAAAGCGATATTACGCACAAATTGTTATTAAATTCCGAGTTAGCAATTCGACGAGAATAGAAAATGTCGAAGCCACAATCCGATATTGATAAAAGGAAGCAGATCAGTGTCCGTGGTATCGCAGGAGTCGAGAATGTAACCGAAGTCAAGAAGACATTCAATCGTCATCTTCATTACACACTTGTTAAGGATAGAAATGTAGCCACAGCCCGTGACTATTACTTTGCGTTGGCACACTGTGTTAAGGATCACTTGGTCGGCAGATGGATCCGTACGCAACAGCATTATTATGAAAAGGATCCAAAGGTCAGTTGTTCCTTTTTGTACACTAAATTCCTATTTGAAAATCAATCACACGCTGCCAAACCATGTAATCACAATCGGCGAAAATTTTAAGCTCAATTAAATCATTATTCGTTAAGTAATTGATAAAATAAGTGACGTACTGCATACATATGAGATGAGATAACAAACGAATTACGATTTTTTTGTGAATCCCTAAAGTCGTTTTATTTTTCGATGAATTATTTTTGGTAGCCGTGACACACTGAGCTAGCAAAAGTATTTACAAATTATATTCCTCTGGCAATTGTTTTGTACATTGCACACTTCTCTGGGCGATCGTAAGATTCCATTTCTATCTTCAAAACAGTCGCCCCGAGACCGACACAACTAGCAAGCAATTGCTGCGATTCCAATTTGAGATAAATCTCCCTTTCAATGCATGCTGCATCATCATTTCGATAGGAAGCAACTTTCTTCTGCTACGGTACACTACTTTGGTGTACCCGCAATGCGCCTGCGATGAGTTTTTGGTAAACAAAAGTCTGTTACCTAATCAGTGGCTACCATTTAGCTGTTAGAAAATGGCCAAAAAATGCAGGTAAATTTGGTAAATCGGCATGTCTAGCCAAAGGTTTCATATTTGCTGTCCAATGTTTAATGTTAATTGCCTGTTAACTATTCTTCTCATAAATAATGTTGTACGGCAATTTGAACTTTAAAATCCAACAAAGAAAACTAAAAATATTGTACGAATCTTTCAATCACGACTGCTAGGTAGGGGCTCGACATGTTTTGCCAACATAAAAGATTCAAAATCTTAAAATGTTTGCGAAATTAAATTTGAAATTTTTCTTTTAAAACATGTGTGCGTAGGGAAGAAAACAGAATTTCGTGACGATCTATTTTTGTAACCAAATTTTCTTTTTTACCAGATTTTTTTTCTTGAAATTGAAAAACGAACGGAAATTTTTCCAATGGTCATTGTCGTGTTGTTCCTCGTCGTGCGGTCTGTGTTAAGAAATAGAAAAAATGCGACGAGAATTTATATTTGGCATATTTTTTTAAATTAGTTTGATACAGACACACACACATATAGGCCTGCTACCCGTGCACGATGGCGTAGATATTTTAACCACTCATCAGCGGCATCGACTTCATTTGTCCTTTGTGAATGTCAGAAAATACCGGAAAAAATGCCTCCTTCAAGAAATAAAAATTTCTCTACTACTCACCACTCAATTGGTTTTTTTCTGCCCATGCATTTGTGTCTAACAAATGTCCAAGGTCGATTAAGGTTATCGTTTCGCGAGTTTCATATATTATTGCTTATAATAACCCCACGACATGAAAAAAAAGTCGTCGCCGGTGATGATAGTCGATAGTGGCTCCACGGGCATATTTTCTTTTTTCCAACTAACTGCAATTATCATTTAATCTAATTTTATAATTGCTGAATCGGCACGCTATAATCAGATGCGTCTGGGATTGTACTATCAGACTTTACTTGTGATTAAATTTCAATTCCTGTTTACATTTTCCATGTTTTCCTAAAAATAAATTTTTTTTTTAGATTAATTATGATTTTTGCTTGCTTGAAAACAACAAAACATGGTTTTACATAATTTCAATCAAAAAAAAAACATTCTAATGATTTGATAAGCGAAGACTTCTAGCTCGAAACAAGTTTTTTCTAATGAATATTGATGTCGATTTTTATGAACCGATAGTGATAATTGAAGTTGATCACAAATACGAATGAGCGAACCGATAAAGAATTTGACCCAACGAATTTAAAGAAGTTAACTGGCCAAGTTCAATTCATTTTTTTCGCTCACAAAAGTGTTTGCGAAAACAAAATTTCTTTGGGGGGTTGAAAACAGCAAGCAATTCAAACTGAATTCCAGAGTAGACAAACAGTCGGTTTTCCTTTTCCACAGTTTTTCAATTCAATTTCATTTGTTTGCCTTAATTTTATCTGCCACAGAAGTATGTGGAAGACGACATCATCATGCGAAGACAAAAAACAATTAAGGCAAAATAAAGTGGCTAAACCAAGGCACATTCATTACGTATTGAGTTTATAGTTTCAAGTAACTTAAATCAGCTGTTGAGCACGCGTACCATCATGCGGTTAATAAAACGAAATCGAAAGTAAACTTTACTCCACTATACAAAGAGATTGCCTTCGCTATGCATGAAGTCGAGGTAGAACAAACACTTCATTTTATTCATCGCAGCGAATTCTGCTCTTGATTGTGACTCGAATTTAACCATCAGCCAAAGTCACGCGCCTAGTTTGCAATTATTTTCGATTTATAATAAAACAAAATGTGTCTAGCCGGTTACCCTTGTCACATATTGCTGAAAAAAACAATTTATTGTATCGAATATCATGTGCATGGTGGAAGGAAGGTTGTATTACGTCTTTTTATACCCGTATGGTGAAACCAAAGGATGTATTAAATTTGCCTTACCGTTTGTAACGCCAAGATCCCGTCATCACACAAAAAAATGAATTACACCAGTGTGTTTAGAATGATAAAAAAAGTTGAATTTAGCATGTCCGTCCGTCTGTCCGTCCATCCGTCTGTCTGTGGCGCGGATTACGGGCGCACGGATTGAGCTAGAGACTTGAAATTTGACACAGATTCGTTTTTCGTAAAATACAAGGCTAAGTTCGTTAATGGGCAAAAATGGACCATTAAGGGGGTTACCCTTCATACGAACGAAAACGTTTTTTGCGAATATCTCAAAAACATGCATCTTATCAAAAAAGTCCAAGAACAAAAGATATTTAGGATATGATTCTACATAAAACTCCCATACATCAAAATCCGATTGGAATAAATTTTAAAAAATCTTGTTGAAAAGTTTGACTTCAAAGTGGAATTTTGATACAACTGTTCGCCGTTCAATTAAACTTCGAACAATGCCATATCACCATACGGGTTTTCAATAATTGCCAGATTGGTAATTATAGCTTTTGTTATGTTTAATAATTCAAATCAACTCCGAAGTTGATAATAGTTGCGTTTTTTTAATGTTCTAGAACACGGAACATTAAAAAAACGATCCAGAGTAAGTGGGAAATTTCATTGAGTTCGAATGGCAACTAACTTCACGTTGGTTACATCAGTAGGCCGTTACTGCTATATTTTCTTGATATAATCACGATTCGCTATCTCCCATGATTAAAACTATTTCACTGTCGAACAGAACCAATAAACCACCAACACAAAATCCTCAATTGAGAATAAAATGTTAGATTTATTATGTTGAAGTTAGCAGCATTTCATTACCGTACATTACCGTATAAAATTTCCCTTTGTTCCAAGCGCTGTTCGAGTTGAAAAGGTGGTGCAGGATTTTGTATGGAAAGCTTGTTCTGAACTGCTTCAGAACATTAAAAAAACGCAACTAATATAGTACTGGGTTTCAATTACAGATCTCAATTTTATTAAAATTTATCAACAAATTCAGTAGCGGATTTAGACAATCTAAAGCCATAGGCACGGGAAAAATTTTAGGCTCCGATGGCAATTTGAGGCTCTGTGTTCTACAACCTTTTTTCTCGGATTATATTCCTTCGTGCTCCCTATGTAGTAAAATCAGATTTCAAATACCTAAGGGCCTTATTATGGACTGTCAATTCACAATTGATAGTTAATAAATATCAACTGAGTTGATAAATCGGTATTACGAATGTCAATCGTTGTCCACTTTGGTTCACAGCTATCAATAAAGTTGACACCGATTGACATTCGTAATACCGATTTATCAACTCAGTTGATATTTATCAACTATCAATTGTGAATTGACAGTCCATAATAAGGCCCTAAATCAGATTTGATCAATATCTAAATCAGATTTCAAAAAACACAAAAGAACAATTCGCCGCAGGAGAGGTTTTTTTCACAAATGACTAGTTTTTTAAAAAAAAAGTGATAACTTTTGAGTTATGCTATTGTTGTGAACCCCCAATTTTAGAGCTTTGGCTTAAAAAATAGTTTCGATGCCTCAACGTGTAGATGGAAACCCCAGTAGTCGAATGAAGGTATTATTAGCTTCCTATTAAATAATTTCAAAACATTCTTTCAAAGAAGAAATCATTTTTGAGAACCAGATTGTTGGTATATGGTCGATTTGAAATTTTTGGGAGTTTACTCTGACTAAGGTTCAATTGAGGGTCATATTTGACCCTAAGTACGTGATAACTTTCACCTACAGCACATCGACAAATTTGTTTTTCAAATCAATTTGCCTGCGGCGCATTTTTTTTCATTAAAGATTTTCTTGTTGTAATTCTTCTGAGTTCTTATGCAATGATGAGAATTCCTCGAGGTAATTGAAATCTCAACAAAAACTCGCCTACCGCGCATTTTTTTATTATTTTTTCTTGCGAATTTTGTTAAACATCGTGACTCGAAATTTCAATTGTCGCAAACAAAATTTTGGGCCTGTCACTTTTAACACGTTGGCTGCCAAAGCCTTTTCAGGATTTTGATCGTGCAGTGCCAACGTCTTTTCACGAATTTGGTCACCTGAGGCCAACTTTTTTTTGTTATTTTTTGTTTCTTTGTGCCTAAAAATCATTTTTGACTACTCGCGACTTTATTATTGGTCCTAATTTTGCAGTTATAACGGTTTTTTTGTGTCGCGCGTTCTCGTGCGACATGGCCTGGGAGAACATAAAACATCCTGTGGGGCCACGTGGCCTCAGGGTAACATTTGGCTGTCGCACGAAAACGTGCGACATGGCAGCCAACGTGTTAAAAACCAACTTTTTAGGGGAGGACAGGAATATTTTGGCAAATAAAAACCCAGATTCTATTTATCCGCTGTGCGAAAGTGTCCCTCCTACTTCACTTAATTCAGTAACAAAAATATGGAAAAAGCCTCAAATTTCTAAAAAAAAAGCCTCAAATTTCTAAAAAAAAGCATCAAATTTCTAAAAAAAAAAGCCTAGAATTTCTAAAAAAGCATCAAATTTCTAAAAAAAAAGCCTCAAATTTCTAAAAAAAGCATCAAATTTCTAAAAAAACAGGCTCAAATTTCTAAAAAAAAAGCCTCAAATTTCTAAAAAGGCCTCAAATTTCTAAAAAAAAAGCTGAAATTTGAAAAAAAAGCCAATTAATAATTTTTTCGAAGGCAATTTGATTTTTTTATTGAATTCAGTTGGCTTTGTAAGGCCCCGTTTACATTTGCGATTTTTTCTTGAATTTCTTCGCGAATATTATTCAGAATAACTTCCGCGGATTTTGTTTATCCATCGCAGAATAAATTAACAAAAGTTGTGAAAATTTGAATTTATTTCGGCGATTTTGTATGACAAAATTCCGGTTCCTGTGTTTCTCTGGAAAAAGTTTCAGAATTTTATATCGTAATGTAAACGGTTGCGAAATGTGAATTTAGTATCGCAGGATAAAATTCGCGGAAAAACTGTCAGATGTAAACGGCGCTTAAAAGGTTGTAAAACGTGAATTTAGTGTCGCAGAATAAAATTCACAGAATAAAGTTTCAAAAACGACACCTAAGTTTTTGCAAACCACTGTCAAACATTTTATTATGTTGAGATCTTGTAAATTAAACTTTAATTAACATCTGGTACAAATTATTGCTAATAAAACTATTGTTTTGAATGTTTCTTACATACGAACACCTCTTTTGGTCTCGTCGATATTAGAATCATTTTTTTGTCTGAGAAAACAAGCGGACAGAAAATACGCTCATAGTTTAGAAAAAAGAATTGAAATTTGCATTCAAATTAGTTGCGTAATGTACTCTGAATGTGCTTCTCAATCTTTGAGTGGGTGGCGAAATTGGTCAAAACGTGAAGCAATATTTAGTAATGTTAATGAACTCAGATTGATTGTTCAATTGAAAAATTGCTACTTCATAATCTTCTGTAATTCTAAAAAAATTCACCGCAATGATACAAAAAAATGTTTTTTTTATAAACATCTGATCCTCGGTGACTCAAAGTTAGATAACTTGCAAATTTCCATGAATCATTTAACAATCTTACAATTTCTAGCCATACTCACCTAACGATTCTTATCTTAATTTCAGCGTGTTTACTATTTGTCCCTCGAGTACTACATGGGACGATCACTACAAAACACCATGATCAACTTGGGAATCCAAGGTGCATGCGATGAAGCCATGTACCAACTCGGTCTTGATATTGAAGAGCTGGAGGAGCTGGAAGAAGATGCTGGCTTGGGTAATGGCGGTCTTGGACGTTTGGCTGCTTGTTTCTTGGACTCAATGGCAACTTTAGGATTGGCCGCCTATGGCTATGGTATTCGCTACGAATACGGTATTTTCGCCCAGAAGATCAGGAACGGTGAACAGGTTGAGGAGCCCGACGATTGGTTGCGCTATGGCAATCCATGGGAGAAGGCACGTCCCGAATTCATGCTCCCAATTCACTTCTACGGTCATGTCATCGATACACCCGAGGGCAAGAAATGGGTTAACACACAAATTGTCTATGCTATGCCATATGATAACCCGATCCCTGGTTACGGCAACAACGTCGTCAATACTTTACGTTTGTGGTCTGCCAAGAGTCCAATTGACTTCAATTTGAAGTTCTGTAAGTATTTTTAATTGTGATTTTAACAAGGAACAGTTTTAAATAATTTGAATTTACAGTCAACGATGGTGACTACATTCAAGCCGTGCTCGATCGTAACATCGCTGAAAATATTTCTCGCGTACTCTATCCCAACGATAACTTCTTCGAGGGCAAAGAATTACGTTTGAAACAGGAATACTTTATGTGCGCCGCCACACTTCAAGACATCATCCGTCGCTACAAATCGTCCAAGTTTGGAACCCGTGAGGCTGTCCGAACTGACTTCAAGCACTTCCCAGACAAAGTGGCTATTCAACTCAATGACACCCATCCATCGCTCGCTATTCCAGAGCTGATGAGAATCCTTTTGGACGTTGAGCATTTGACTTGGGAGGAGGCGTGGGAAATTACAACGCGCACTTGCGCCTACACCAATCACACCGTCCTGCCCGAGGCATTGGAACGCTGGCCCGTTTCAATGTTGGAATCGATCCTGCCACGTCATTTGCAGATCATTTACCACATTAACTTCTTGCACATGGAGTATGTTAAGAAGAAGTTCCCCGGCGATTTGGATCGCATGCGTCGTATGTCGTGCGTTGAGGAGGAGGGCGAGAAACGCATCAATATGGCACATTTGTCAATTGTTGGATCGCATGCTGTTAACGGTGTTGCTCAAATTCACTCTGATATCCTGAAGGCTGAACTCTTCAAGGACTTCTACGAATTGTCACCGGAGAAGTTCCAGAACAAGACCAACGGTATTACACCCCGTCGATGGCTGTTGCTGTGCAATCCTGGACTCTCAGATCTCATTTGCGAGAAGATCGGCGACGAATGGCCAGTGCATTTGGATCAATTGGTCGCCTTGAAGAAGTGGGCCAAGGACGCAGCATTCCAGCGATCGGTTGCCAAGGTTAAGCAGGAGAACAAACTCAAGTTGGCAAATTTGCTTGAAAAGGAGTACGGCGTAAAGGTGAATCCCGCCTCGATGTTCGACATTCAAGTGAAGCGTATTCACGAATATAAACGTCAATTGCTTAATTGTATGCATATCATCACATTGTATAATCGCATCAAGAAGAATCCAACCGCCAATTTCACACCGCGAACAGTCATGATCGGTGGTAAGGCGGCACCAGGCTACTACATGGCCAAACAGATCATCAAATTGGTGTGTGCTGTCGGAAATGTCGTCAATAACGATCCAATTGTCGGTGATAAGCTCAAAGTAATCTTCCTCGAGAATTATCGTGTCACCCTGGCTGAAAAGATTATGCCAGCCGCTGATCTTTCTGAACAAATCTCAACTGCCGGCACTGAGGCATCGGGTACTGGCAACATGAAATTCATGTTGAACGGTGCTTTAACTGTTGGTACATTGGACGGTGCCAATGTTGAAATGGCCGAAGAAATGGGCAATAACAACATTTTCATATTTGGTATGACCGTCGATGAGGTTGAGGAACTGAAGAAGAAGGGTTACAACGCCTACGATTACTATAATAGCAATCCAGATATTAAGCAATGCATCGATCAAATCCAAGGTGGATTCTTCAGCCCCGGCAATCCAAATGAATTCAAGAATATCGCCGATGTGTTACTCAAATACGATCGCTATTACTTGTTGGCCGATTATGAAGCCTACATTAAAGCTCAGGACTTGGTTTCAAAGACTTATCAGGTGAGAAACTTTTCTGTAGAAATTTTTAAACTCAGCTAATTTTTTTTTTACGAAATTCAGGCTCTTTTGGGGCAGAGGCTTATCCTCAAATGGTAGGTCCTACGAGAAATGGTTGCCATAAAATAAAAACTTGCACAAGTTGGACCCACCTCGAAAAAATGTTGCAGACCCGCCACCAACTTTTGCTATGCTATTATGCAGACCGCAAAAGATTGAAACTCTCTTTCGTTGGGCGTCTAAAAAATTAACCCTTTTTTTTAGGAGATCGATTTCAATGCAAACCACTTGTATTTTAGGAACAGTCTATTGCGCATACAAACAATTATTAAATTTTGCTATGTGAAATCAAAAACTTAAATTTTTCCCAAAAGTTGCCTCTCACTCTCTCGGCACTACAACCGGTTTTCGCACTACAACCGGTGTTTTAGCCTGCCGCAATGTCTCTCGCCAGAGGTCCCAGTCACGTGCCGATGTCCTCCAGTTTTGCATCCCAATTCTCTTTGCGTCCAAGTCAACGCCGTCTTACCATCTGAGGTTGAGTCTTCCTCGTCTCCTTGTTAATAACCTACCGCAGAAGACTTTCCGAATCGGGTCACTTTCACTCATTCGAGTGACATGACCAGCCCACCGGAGTTTCCTCACGGACCCTTATTCGAGCCTCCTAATAACATAAGTAGTCGCAAAATAAACGCCACGACCAGAAAGTCTTCGATTTGGCTCGAATTTAAGGCATGACTACCATCTCCCAAACTCTTGCAGTCTCTGGCTTTTATTTCCTCATTTATTTTATTTTTATAAAAAACATTCGAAACAATAAACACTAATTTCATGCATTTTTTTTAAACAGAATCAATCAAAATGGCTCGAAATGGCAATCCATAACATCGCATCAAGTGGAAAATTCTCAAGTGATCGTACCATCTCCGAATACGCCCGGGAAATTTGGGGCTGTGAACCAAACTATGAAAAGCTTCCAGCACCATCTGAGTAAAGCGGGACTACTTTTCAACTACTATTTTAGTGACATAAATAAACAAAATACTGTAAAAGTCGACAAATTTTAAAAACAAAAATTCATATTTTTAGGCTATTGTAAAATTTTACACAAAACAAAAATTACAACAAACTGGAACTTTTTGGTATTTGAAAAATAATAATAATAAAAAAATCTATTTCTACATGACAAAAACAAAGTAAAATAAATAAAAGTTCAATTTGAACGAGCAATCCAAAACACTGCCATAATAAGTTTAGCAATCAGTGGTCCATGAGGACAACTCTTCAAAATAGCCCTCCGAAAATGAACAACAAGTCATGCTAACAGTAACCAAATTGCAAAAATTTAATTTTTTTTTACCGAAAAAATAGCCAAATTAATTGATTAGAAAGAATTTATTAATCTAGTTGGATAAATTATAAATTAACAATACTTCGCGTGGAATTGTTATAGCCTTATTAAGCGAAAGCATCAACAAAATTATTTAATAATAATATGTTTAAAATCGTTGTCTGTTGAGTTTTGGTTTTCTTAATTTGAAAATAATCTTAACAAGGCGAACAAGAAGACAAGAATGCATGGACGCCGCATAAAACTAATACTTTTGGATTGTGTCTCTTTCGAAACAAAGAGGCATTGCAATCTTCTTATGAGCAATGAATAATTTTATTTTAAATGTGTTATGCTTTTTCATTAAATTTTATTATGCTATCATATTTTTTTAACAAACGAAGTTACTTGAAATTGTATAATAATATTAAAAAAAAAATACTATAAATAATAATTATAAAATATTATTTCGTTTTTAAGTAGGCCATAAGTAAATGCCTAGCTAGAAAGAAGAAAACTACAAATTCGCTATATTAAAATTTTAAATTCGATTTATTTCATTTGTTTTCTCAACATTTTTTTGTTGGTCTAATTTTTAGTTTTCAAACATTATATTTTTTTAAATAAAGAGATTTGTTAAATGGTTATAAAACAAAGTAAATTATTATCAAGTTGTTATTTATAATATTAATAAAATTTAATCTTAAAAAAGAACTCAAATTAGTAATGCTTCGATCTAAATCGTTTTAAAGTAATAAATGTAATATTTTTGTGGAATTTCAGATTTATTTTCATTTGTTTTTACAATTAATCTTCTAACCATGTTTTTGTCTTAAGGGCTGTCCATAAAATTTGTCACACTTTTTTCGCCTTTACGAAAGTCTTTTTCCACTCTCTCCAGCGTCTTAACGAATTGACTACTGCAGATCTGCATCTCCCCTAAACGTGTGATGTATTTTATGGTCAAACTCTTATGCTACTACATCTTTTTGAAAGCATAACTTAATTAAGACCGCATAAAATCTTATGTAAATGAGTTTATATGACCTGATGAGATTTTTCAAAGTCACATTTTTAAACTGCTTATTTGAAGATCATTTAAAGAGATTTTTGGGGAAAACCCAGGGAGGAGAATGAGTGCTTTAAAATTAGAAATTGTCGCATTAAAATAAAAACCCCGAATAAGCTTAAAAAATTTCAGATTCTTTTTTCATTGATTTTTTGCATGAAATGTGGGATTGCATAAAATGTGGGAGACTTTAACGTAAGTATTACGGATAACGAATATCTTATTTGTAAAGCGCCCGAAAGTAGGCAACAGAGAGTGGTATCACAAATTATGAGTAAAAATAAAGTCGGTTAAAGAAAAAACGGAGCCTCTCTTGAGTCGCTGATTTGAGGGGTCGAGATCGGTTCCGATTGAATGAATTGCCATTTTGAGTGTCCTTAAAGATATGTGGTTTCCGAATGTAATCCCGACTAAAAGCGAGTTCATATATGTCGCCATTTTCATTGATTTAGAAAAAGTGATATAATATTACGGTCAGCTGGTTGGATTACAGGCATGGCCATATAGTTTAACTGGGCCAACCGAACTCAAACACCAAACAAAAGAGTAAAAACTATTAGCGACTTTTGTTTAATGAAAATGGTTTTTTTTTAATTCAATGTTAAAATAATATGACTATATTTGAGGCGTTAAAAGCTAGAGTGGACCAACCCACATAATCGAGTTTTTGAAGCTTTTTCACTTTTGTACTATTATTTACTGTAAATTTTTGGAAAAAAAATTTGTGTGGACTTTATTACTCAATGTTGAAATGTTCTTTTGTGCATCCAAACATTTTTATCTAGCAATTCACTCGGAATAGTGATTCAAACACAAAAAAAATCACGATTTCGACATGTGGGTTGGTCCACTCTATCTTTTAACGCCTCATTTTGCCTTTAGAATAAAAATGGTCTACGCAGTAATGAAACACAAAATCCTAGTGAAATACGCTTCGAAAAGCTTAATATAAGATCCTGAATTTATTCTACTGTTTATCATTTTTTAAACCGATTTGGAAGATATTTTCAGGAGAGGATCGAATTTAGGACCAATGATTAAGCCAAGTTTCCTCATCTTTATTATTATTAATACCTTCCATTGCCACCGCCTTAGTAATTACTCTTTATTTTTCTTTACACAGGCAACAGTTTGTGGCGTAATAACTTAAGCATTTCGTACTAAATCACCTCGGTTTGGCCAAGCTAGATTTAAATTATCGTTTCTAGTCAAATTTATTATTAACAAAGTTTCATGCACCTGAATTTTCTAAAACAAAAATCCTGTTAAAAAGTAAAATCTTAAATCCTACCTGTTGAAACCTGCGATGTGAAGAAGATGATATGAAGAATATTCTACTTTTTCACTACCTTATGTTATTTTCAAGAAAATTTAATTTTAAACGTACGAAAACAACACATTTCAAGTAAAAACAACCATCTCGAAAATGAGTATCGAAAAACTTCAAAAATGGGTATCAACAGTGAAATATTTTTCGTGTTCCAAATAGAGTACCTCCATGATTGCGAACACGAGAACAATTACGTAAATGAATTTTGTTGGCAACGGAAATAATGAAAATTAATTATTATTATTAGTTTTATTTTTAATTTGAATTAAATTAATAATAAATTTTATTTTATCAAAGAATGAGTTACAGAAATCTGTTTATTTGAAAGCAAAGTCGCCAATTAATTCGAAATAGACGGTTGTAAAATTTATTTCCAATATAAAGAAAAAGTATTTCCCAATGCTTATAAAATTATTTTAGTAACCTATTCATACAAAAAATTGAATGTTTTAACTATTCAAAAATAAAGAAAAAGCATTTCCACACAAAAACACAGTCAACAACTGCAAGTAGTACTTATCTTTCAAAAAAAAAAAAATTCTGCTATTCCGTTAATTACAAATATTTTATATTATGATTTACAATTTTGTATAAATACATACCTTTTAAATTGGGGTTTCGTAACTATTATTTTTTCCTATCCGTACAAAAAAACTAATAATACTATGAAAAGAAGTGTAGTCTAAGATGACAATTTTTGACAGCTGGTTATTGTCGTTTAATTGGTTCCTCATGGTTCGTTCATTCTCCATCATTAACCTAGTAAGGATCGCAAAAGGTATATTAAACGAAAAGATGTAAGATCGCAGCGAGGAACGAAGCCTTAATCATTATGTTAATATAAGTTGTTTGAATATTTATGGTGGACTACTAAGCGACACCAGCGCCACGCCGTTACTTGTCCTCGAACTAAAGATGTTGGCCGATGAATTTGGTTATACAGTAGAATCCCGATAATTCGTATTTCAAGGGACCACCAAATTCATACGAATTAGCGGGATATACGAATTATTGGGGTACGAATTATCGGGACTTTTTTCAAGGGACCAGCGAATTCATACGAATTAGCGGGATATACGAATTATCGGGGTGCGAATTATCGAGATTCTACTGTAGTAGTATTAGATAAATGGTATTTAGTCCGTTTCGCATACGCACTTATGCTAATTCTCGTACGTTTCACTAATTTATCACCGCGAACTGGAAACTTTGCAATAAAAACGGGAATTAGAACGGAAATTGTAATGGAATTAAACCGTTTCGCACACGTCCTAAATAAGGAAGCCTAGAGCGACTTGGGCGTGTGTGAAGCGGTCTCATTTTTTTAATATAGTTTCAGCCAGAGCTATGGACCCTTTGATACCGCAGCACAACTCTAAAAACAGAAACGGTCTGCATGCTAATTCCCGTTCTGATTCCAGTTTTTAATAAAAAGTTTCCAGTTCGCAATAAAATCTAGTATGAAAACTGACTAGAATTAGAGTGTGGTCAATATAAATTCAGCTTTTGGCGCTATTTTTCAAAATATTTTCTTACAATCAGAGATCTACAAAATAACAACTATACCTTTTTAATATGAAAATTTTCAGTTTGAGGGTTAACAAAAATTTAAATCGCTGAAATTGCTTAAAAAGAAAATGTAAAATTCATCACAATAGACACTAATTCGAATAGTCCATATTCGGAGAAGAATTAGGATTGATCACATCCTAGTTATTAAATCACTCTAGGAGGGAATACCAGGGAATAAAAACACAACTTCACATTGTGGTATACAATGATTATATATTGAATTCCACATAACATATTAATCCTTGGTTAATAATAAAATGTATTCTCATAAAATGATAAAAAAAAATAATAAAAATAAGATTATAATACATAAAAATAAATTAAATATTTATTTATTCTTAGACATCGATCATTTATAGTTAATTTTTTATTTTGTTATTGTACAAGTAACAAAGTTCTTTCATATTTTCATATTGTTATTTTAACAACAGAATAGTATATCTTAATTGTTACATGTCAAATGTAATTAAATTTTCCTAAATTTAATAGAGCATAGTAGATAGAGCATAATATGATAATTTCATCAATATTTTTCTTTACATGTGATTTTTTATCTCTCTCTTTTTCAAATTCAAACATTTATCCAAAAATTAGAAGCGAAACATAACAAGCATTCATACACAGAACATATTAGAAATATTTTATTTAATACAACTTTCGTTTTTTTGATGTTTTAACACTAAAAGATTTTTTTTTGTTTTTGGATTTAGTAAGGCACTTAATTTGGGATTCATTTATTATTTTATTCAACTATCCAGTATTTCTACAAATAGTTAAAAACACTTTTTTTTATTTTCCTTCTTTCCTTTATTTAATTTCGTTTTAATAATTTTAATGATACAATGAAATATTTAAGTTCTAATAGACTTGTTTTCGAGCAGAAAATGAATGATAAAAAATAGTTTTAGTAAAAGACACAGAATTAAAGCTAAGTACACACATAATCACAATTTTTAAATTATATCTGAATAATTTCTAAAATATTTCTTTGCTAAAAACATCGATTTTTGTTAAGAAATAAAAAAAAGTTGTCTCTTTTGTTGGTTAAAGATTTTTTTTTTCGTTTGATTGTTTTTCTGCTCGATCGAATTGGAATATTTTTGATTCTTTTTTTTCGATTTTTAATTGAAAATAGTTCTAAGGATATAATTTGAATTTTAGAGAAATGCGATGACAGTTTTATTGCAATGTGGTCACTTTGTGCGACGAGCGATGTGTGTGTCTCAGAAATCATTCTAAATTTATCCGATGAATAGGATTTTGGTACTTGGAAATGTGACTGAAAATGAATTCGATTTCATTTTTTTTTCGATTTTTTTTCTTGTTAATGTTTAAGCGACATTAATTGCTTCAGCTCCCCTTAGAAATACATGTTCGCCGTACCAATCATACATCTAAAATAAAATAAAAGAAAAACTTTTATGTAAAAAAAAACTAAAATCACACATGACCAAATTAAAAGACGAAATAAAAACAAAAATAATCAATTTAACTTCCCGAAATGAAGTATGCTTCATTGGATTTTTTTTTTTTTGGTTTTCAATGTAAATAAAAAAATATTTTTAGGTCTAGAATTTTATTAATGTTAAATATTTTTTTTTGCTGAAACGATTTAAAGATTCCAAACGAAGTTTTAAGTTTGTCTAATTGTAGTTGTAGTAGATCCCAATTTCGCCGAATTGAAATGTCTGCTTAAAATTTTGTTTTAAATCCGAAACGTACGTGCAATCTACTTACTAGCAATCCCGAGTTCTCCTAAGTAAACCTTTTGTTACTTAGGAGTACTCCAGAGTACTTAAAAGTAGTTTGCACACAAATTTGATGAATGAATATTTGTATTGGAAATTAAATGTTTTATGGTCAAAACTGGAAACCCTTTCCAGAAGGTGTAATTGCCAACATCAAAAATAGAAAATATGCCTTCGAATTTAATAGTTTTGAAACAAACTAAAATTATGTAGAGAAGGTTTTCAACGAATATGCAGGTTTTGCAAAATTTGATTACACGTTTTAGGTCAAAAAAACCATTTTACGACAATTGATTTGCAATTACAACACAATTGCCTTTAAAATGTCTTCGAATTCAATAAAATTAATTGACTGTGCAACAGAATTGAATGAAAAACCATTAACGAATTTGTAAATAACAAATTTCGAACGATTTTGATAATCGTTATGAGAACAGCAGTTGAAATTTTTCAGAAATTTCTTTTTTTTTTGTAATTTTTGTGTACTATGATGTGTCTTTTTATATTAATATGAATATGTTATTTATATAAAACGGCAGTGTTTTAATCACTAATAAATTAGCGATATAATGCTTTGGTATGTAAAATTTGAAACTGATTCTAAAGAAGGAAAATAAAAATGTATTACAATATTGTACAATTGATTTAAAATGTTTTCTCTTTCGACATCATACACTTAGCAATAATGATTCATTTGAATACAAGAATTTACAATAAATGTAATTAGTAAATTGATTTAACTTTGGAAATTGATCTGATTAACAATATAGGAAACTATTATCTAAAACGCTTATCTAGCGAAGAATATTTTATGCATGTTTTTATTGTTTTTTTTTTCCTTTCCATGATGTGTTTATAAATCCTTTAAATATTTTTTTTTGTTTTCTTTAAATTAATCAGTCAATAATATGTAGATAAATAACCTCTCTAAGCTATGAATAAAATTTAAACGATTTTTTTCTTTTTGAAGAATTTTCACTAATCATTAACAATTAGTACGAGTAGTTAGGTAGATGTATTACGAATAACTGTCTCTACTATTAGCATCTACTAAAACTACAATTAAACTTTCACATTAATTAAATTTAAATTTTTTTGTATTCATAATTCTTGAACTTTTTAAATGAGAAGCATAAAATTGCTAAAGAAATATCCTATTGATTAATCAATTTTCTTCACTAGTATGTTTTTAACTTTTACATAAATTAAATAGAAAAAATATTTCAACATTAATAACAATGAGAATTCTATTAGAACATAGAATTTTTATAAATTAGATTTAACATAATTTTAAAATTTCTTATAATTAAATTGATTATAGAAGTTTTTTTTTTAGATGTCAGTTTTTGATTGTATTCTTTTCTGACTTCATCGTGGAACCCCAATATTTGTTTGTTTTTTTAGTTAACTGGAAGGCTCACCTGATTATCTTCGAAATCTGAATCAATATCGGATTCAATATCGCTACTTGGTGGCGTTAGTTGCTCGGCACCATGATTTTCGAGCACAATTAGGAACTGTTGATTTTTACATTGTGCTGCGATTTGGTATGCCGTCAAACCACCATATGTTGTTGTCTCGATATTCAATTTCTGATGGCATTCCTCCAATAAAAATCTCGTTAGAACTTCGTTACCGGTTTCGATCGCATAATGAAGAGGTGTTTGTCCAGATTTGCCTTCCTAAAATAGATCAAAGGTGGTCGTTATTAATTGAATTTCACCTTTAATTATGCTTAAATTCTATTTTTAGATCATATTTTTAAATGAATTGGAAGTCAGCTCTAAAATTATGGTCGACAAATTAATTTTAATCCCCGAAAAAGTTATTTTTATTGGATTTTTTTTAGTGATCGTTACACAATTCTTTATAAAACCTTCCTTTATCAGCATTTTTGGTCCATAAACATAACAAAAGCTATAATTTCTAATCTGGCAATTATTGATAACCCGTATGGTGATATGGCATTGTTCGAAGTTTAATTGAACAGCGAACAGTTATACCAAAATTCCACTTTGAAGTCAAACTTTCCAATAAGATTTTTTTAAATTTATTCCACTCGGATTTTGATGTATGGGAGTTTTATGTAGAATCATATCCTAAATAACTTTTGTTCTTGGACTTTTTTGATAAGATGCACCGTTTTTGAGATATTCACAAAACGTTTTCGTTCGTATGAGGGGTACCCCCCTAATGGTCCATTTTTGCCCATTAACGAACTTAGCCTCGCATTTCACGAAAAACGAATCTGTGTCACATTTCAAGTCTCTAGCTCAATCCGTGCGGCCGCAATCCGCGCCACAGACGGACAGACGGACGGACGGACATGCAAAAAATAATTATTTTTATCATTCTACTTTCATATCTCTATCGTGACATTAGCGGTTGACATATTACGTCAGAAAATATGTCAAACGCCAACGTCACAATTCACATGACTTCTGTTTAAGTTAAAGGATTATCCATCCGCCAAGTTATTTTTTGATTTTTCGAAACACCTCCCCCCCTCCCCCATGGTAACGATTTTTCGTGAATTTTCGTCTATAGTTTGAAACCACCGTCACAAAAAATCTCTGCCTCATTTTACACAGTCGCCGCAAAAACCCAACAAAAAATGGCAATTTAAAAAAAAATAAAAAAACCTTTTTATTTCTAGAATAAAAAAAACTCCTTACCCTAGCATTAATATCAGCTCCGAACCAAACGAGGTGTCTCAATACATCCAAATGAGTTCCATCAGCTGCCAAATGAACGCAACGTTTACCTAAAAAAAACACAGAAAACAAAAATAGTTAAAAATCCAATTTAGTTGCCATGCAAAGGATTCATGTGTTAAATTTTTAACGAAACAGTAATTCGATAGAATTGGCTTACAGCATTTATATGTCCGTATAATTTCGACCCACTATACATAAATATTTCATTAGATCCCAAAACACGTAAACAATACCAATTTTTGCCTTTCGCCCAGGAAACTGGACAAAAAAAAATTCCCATTCATAAGTTTAACTATTATGGGTAAATCCCATCGATTCAATCAAAAGTTTCTTTTTCAACACGTGCATTTCTCCGTTTCATATTGATTGAGAGATAGATATTACGTGCATAAAACTAAAAAAAAATAGAACCTTTTTTTAGTTTAACTGATTTTTCGTACCGATTGTCTTCGGGTTCAATTACAGAAATAAACTCCTGCCATCGATAAAATATCAGAAACCTTCGGCGATTACGTATGCTCACGGTTAGGACATATAAAACAAAATCCCAATGTAGAGGGAATTACCCACCTCACAATTGGATACTATATTAGGTATATTTAAGAAAATCAATGCTTGCCTCTACTTTCTTTTGACATCATTGCTTCGACAATTTATTCCGACGTTTTTCCTTTTTCGTCAGAATTTCCCAAATGTGATAATCGATAGGCACGCAATAATTCCCTTTTGTAAGATTATTTGTAATCGGATTTTGTCATGAATTAACTGTGCTAAATACGGAATCCAAAATGTGTAATTTTAGTGGTATACCGGAATTTTTTGTTAAGAATAGAGTGTCATTCGGTTTCTTGAATGAATTAATGGGATTTTGTCGTGTGGTGCTAGATTTAGGTTTTTATGTGTAATTTTTTTTTCTAAAGAATATCCATGAATGAAATAATTACGCTTTTGTTAATTTTAAGAATTTAAAGGACGATATAAAAAGCGGAGTTTTTAAAAAAAATACCGTACCAAAACCACCTCAGTTCAGGTAATGTGATGCCTAAAACACTTGCTACTTGCTATGAGACATCGCGGCACGAGACAGAGTCAATGTTGGTTATTTGACGTAGTCTATTTCTTTCATTTAGGGGTTTTTTTTTCATATTGGGGACCGGGAATTGACGGTTCTTTTTAGGAGACAAATTTTTGGAACTCCCAACCCTCAAGCATCCACTCCGCTCACATTGCAAGATGGTGAAACTTCCGCTCCTGGTTACGCCTCTGATTTGAAGCATAAAATCAACATAGAAAAAAATTAAAGATCTTAAAGCAAAACTTTACAACTGTCAAAAAGTTTGGCAATGCATTGATAATGACCATCCATATTCAGTGAATATCTGTGAAAATCTTTTGAAAAAAATTTCTTCAATCTCTAAAAAAGTTTATTACAAAAAACGTAGCTTTCCACTGATTGATTGGGATTTCAAAATTTTCACGATTATTTTCAAAGAATGAAAAGTTCCCTCAAATTTACTTCAATCTCTAAAACATAACAAAAGCTATAATTGCCAATCTGGCAATTATTGAAAACCCGTATGGTGATATAAGTTGTATCAAAATTCCACTTTGAAATCAAACTTTCCAAAAAGATTTTTTTAAAACTTGTTCCAATTGGATTTTGATGTAAGGGAGTTTTATGTAGAATCATATCCTAAATAACTTGTGTTCTTGTTTTTTTTTTTTTTGATAAAATGCACCGTTTTTGAGATATTCACAAAAAACGATTTCATTCGTATGGGGGGTACCCCCCCTAATGGTCCATTTTTGCCCATGAACGAACTTAGCCTCGCATTTTACGAAAAACGGATCTGTGCAAACTTTCAAGTCTTTAGCTCAATCCGTGCGCCCGCAATCCGCGCCACAGACAGACGGACGGACGGACGGACGGACATACAAAAATTAAATATTTTTATCATTCTAAACACACTGGTGTAATTCATTTTTTTGTGCGATGACGGGATCTTGGCGTTACAAACGGTAAGGCAAAGTTAATATACCCTTTGGTTTCACCATACGGGTATAAAAACGTAGCCTGCGGCGCAATTTTTAAAACACACTCGCTTTCCTCTGATTGATTGGGCTTTCAAAATTTTTACGATTATTTTCAAAGAATGAAAAATTCCCTCAAATTTTCTTCAATCTCTAAAAAAGTTAATTACAAAAAACGTTATGTGAAAAACCCCAAAAAATTTCAAAAATTGATTATCTCCATCAAAGATTACCTTTTCCCACAATCATAAATTCATAATCATATCAGTTAAACTATAAGATTTTTATTACAGCAATAGAGTTAATTTCCAATGACTAATCTGGGATAACAAAAAAAAATATCAGTATTTTTGGTAAATCTCACCAGTTTAAAATATCAAAAGTTTATCGCGATTTGAATGAAAACCCGAAAATCAATTATACTCACTAGTCAAAGGTATCACTTTTACAATATCTACTATAATTGAAATTGAAAATGGTAGACTCGTAGAAATTGCGATAATAAAATTAACCGAAATGAAATCAGAAAAAATGGTATATACTCGGTTTTGACGTTATCTCGTGGGTCACAATTTAAAAATGAAAACCCACAAACATTGTTCTACTTGGATAGAGAATTTTCTAAGTAATAGCACCGTTTCGTAGCAGAGCAAAAAAACCCTAAATAAGATAACGAAAATCCGTGTCAATTGGTATGTATTTGGGGTTTTGGTTCATTTGCAATTTCAACATTACTTTCGCTGATTTGGAAGTTAGAAAAAAAAACTCAAGATTTTCCGTTTTTGAATAAAATTGAAGATTGGAAAATCGTAAGAAGTGCGAAACGATAATAAGACTCTGACTTAAAATGCTTCTAATTGATGAATTAGTTTTCTGCATTGATTATCTTCGCTTGTGATATTTTTTTTTATACTTTGGAATAACCCGAAATTTCAGCACATACTTGAAATGTATGCCAAATGTATGCTTAAGCAACAGGGAAAAAGTCTCCGTACGCGAAACAAAAACCAGTTAAATGGGAAAGAAAACACAGAAAATTGTATAATAAGAGTGTGGGTATAATTGCTAAGGAAAATAAGAAGGCCATCAAATGCTATTACCTTCAGAGTATTAAAATTGTGGGATATTCCGTGATTATAGTTTTCTAGTTTAACTAGTGTGATATATATCGCATTTTAACGGGCCTTTTTGTTTCTATTCCTTATGGCTGTCATGTGTGACATTAGATTTTTATTACTTCATGTTGTTATTGTCGGTCGGCGTTGCGGTATAACAATTGAATTCAATCGTGTATCAATAAAGTGTTTTTAGTCTTAATTACAACCAAGTAATCAAGGTTTGCTAGTTTTTCTGTTCTTTAAGGTTTAATGAATAACAAAAATTTTGTTTTTCAGTTTTTGTAAAAAGATAAGAAACGGAAAACTGTAATGGAAAACCTTGACATAAATTTTTTTTTATCTTTATTGAAAAATTCCCAGTTTAGGCAATTCTTTAGATGATAAAATGCTGAAATTTATTGAATCTGTCATTTTAGGCGTCAATAACTATGGCGCCCTTAAAGATTTTTTTGGCGCAGATTTCCAAGCCCTTTTTATGACTTTTTAAAAAGCATTTATTTCAACCGGGATGTTCGTGGTTCAAATATGTCGTTATTTTAATCATTGGACCGAGAAACACCAAGATAGTTTTTATAAATAACTAGCTTTCATACCCGTCGTTGCCGGGTTAAGTTTTTTGTCTAAGTTTTAGAATACGAAGAAAACCGGAAAGAACTGAAAAACTTTTTAATGGGTCTATGTTGGGGCTGGACCCCCGACGAACATCTATGCCAAATTTTAGGCCAATCGGTTCAGTAGTTTCCCCGCGAATGAGTAACATAGCGCAAAAACTAAGTTTCGAAATCACTTTACCCCCTCCCCTTACTCTCCCCACCACCACACCCCTCGCGCTACTTTTCCGTATGCCTATGTGGGAACCAGAACTACCACAGACACTCATGCCAAATTTCAAGTCAATCGGTTCAGCCGTTTTTGCGTGCGAGAGGAACAGACAGACAGACAGACAGACAGACAGACAGAGAGACAGACAGACAGACAGGCACCAACTCATTTTTATGTAGTAGTATGATTACACATCCACCGGTCAAGCAAAAACAGTAAAATGGATTATGTCGTTAAAACTTTTGCAACCTCATTAAGGCAGAACACCCTGTAATCCAGCTCGAAAATCATTGAACTGCTTACTCTTTTTTCTTCGTTTTTGTACACTAGTGTAGAGAGGGGAGTTTGGGGGGGGGGGGGATGAAGACGTTTCCCGGAAACCAAACTTTTGTCCCGCAATTTTGCAATCTAATGTTGTAATTTCTTAATCACTTAAAAAATGACCTCGAAACCCAAAAATTTTCGCATGCGGCGCAGTCTTCTTAGAAATTACTGCCTCTGGCACACTTTTCTTTAAACTTAATTGGCCGCGGCGCAGTCTTCTTAGAAATTACTGCCCCTAGCACACTTTTCTTTAAACAAAATTGGCCGCAGCGCATTTCATTCTATAATAATCAATCCTGGAATGTGTGTTTCCAAAATTTTTGCCTGCGGCGCAATTTTTGAAACAAACCCTCTTCCCTCTGATTGGAATTTCAAAATTCCCACGATTATCTTCGAAGAATTAAAAATTCCATCATACTCCGTCACATTTATTTAACCCATTTTTTCCCACTACACGGCTCACATTTATTTAACCCATTTCTTTCCACTGTTGCATTTTTTGAACTCAAAAAATATAAAAAATGTGGAGATATGAATTGAAAAACAATATTTTGTTTTTAGATCATATCATATTGTTTGGTTTTTCTTTTCTAATCGACCCTACCAGGTTTTTTAGCGTATGGGCAGAATCTAACCAATAGTAATGTATGTAATACTAGCTTGCATACCCGTAGTTGCCGGGTTAAGTTTTTTCAAATTTTATGGTCTATGTTGGAGCTAAACTTCAAGCCAATCGGCTCGGTAGTTTCCCGCGAAAGGGTAACATAGAGGGAAACCTAAGTTTCGAGATTAATTTACCCCCTCCCCTTACTCCCCCCACCACTCGCGCTACTTTTCCGTATGCCTATGTTGGAACCAGAACGACCACAGACACTTATGCCAAATTTCAAGTCAATCGGTTCAGCCGTTTTTGCGTGAAAGAGGAACAGACAGACAGACAGACACCAACTCATTTTCATATATTAGTATGATGCATACAACACACCAAAAATGCTAGTAAAATGTACGTTAATAGACATTTAATATAAGATTAGGAAGAGTTATTTTAGTTTCTATATTAAGCAAAAAACTATGCATTTTTCGCCATTTTTAATAAGAACACAAAGAAAAAAAAATGAAATCCAAAAATAAAACTAAAATCATAAACGATAAAGTCGCCGAAAATAAAATGCATTCACAGCGAGACTCAATTATGAATCACAAATGCAATTTAGATAAAAATAATATAACAGAGAGACTAATAAAATATTTCCATAATTAAAAAATGTCAGGTCAGTGGACCGATCGAATGTTTATAAATAAAAGTGAAAACTTAAAATAGAATTTCACCACACGTGAAAAAGAAACGATAGCCAATCCTTTCAAAAACAAAAAAAAAAATTGACAATATTATTCGTCCTTGAGAAGAATTTTACACCACTCTCCCTTGTCCGGTTTCCTAGTTTCGTCGGTGGGTATAACAAAACATGGAAAAAGGCTTTTATAAACATAACCTACACAATAAGTTGAATCACCTTCACCTTAAACGAACCGAAGTAGATGTTTTCAAGTCTAGACGACAACAACAACAACAAACTTGGGCAGGGCAGAGAGATGGTCAGGCGGGAAAATCAATAGCAACGAATCAACAACCAAATGATAGAACGTGAAAATATGATAAAAATTCAGTTTTTCAGGTGTCCACTTTATACGACTGATGCTGTATATTGAAATATAGCTGCATATATTAATCCAATATGAATTTATCATGCCATATATAGCGTCAAATAGCAATCAAATCAAGTTTTTAACCACTACAACATATTTTTTCTTGATATTTTAGTTATCACATGCATATAGTCCGCTAAATGATCACGTCTCTTGACCAATTTTATTAATCGACGACGTTGTGTGTTCGAATGATGTTTAAAAAGGTTTGTATGTATTCGCATATCACAAACACCGTTGGGAAAAAGTGTATTTTTTTCCAATCTCATTTAATGTAAGATGGGGGCAGGGTGGATACAAGAGATGCAAGCCATAGCAAAATCAAATAAAATAAACAAAAGCGAAATATTCAGAAAAACCCGAGAAATTCCCACAATATCGTAAGCAATGCACGACAACTAACCAGCAGCTAAGCTATATTATAGTCACAAAGGTCCCGAAAGCTGATGAAAAACACACCATAGAAGTGTTGTGCTCTGTTCTGCCTACCGGTGCTTGTCACGATAAGATGCGGATGATGATGATGATGGCAGAGGAGGCTCCGAATGGGGCGCGAAGGTGGTGGCTACCAATCAGATGAGACGAAATCGACGACAAGAACGAAGATCACAGTTGAATTAACAATTTTTATCAAAAAAGTACTATTAATCAAAAGACCGAATTCGAAAGGCAAGTGGAAAAGAGAGAGGAAATCACCAATTCCAACACATGTTTAAAGCCAGTATTTAAACACCTTTTAAATAACGTAATGATTAAAAATAATTAAATTTACCTTATTAAGCATTTTTTTAGAAATTCTTTGAGTTTTTTTTCTCGTAGGTTTTTTTTCGAGAAAATTTAGGAACTTTATTCAAAAATTTCGGAATAAAAACGCCTACGTGAAAATTTTCTGTTTACTGTCCGAATTCAACGGAAACTGATGGATAAAATGACGACAACAATGATTTGTTTTTATGTAAAAAGACCCATAGAGAAATCTCCTGATAATTTTGCGATATGTTTGAAGTGATGATCGAAACGCATGATTAGAAGAAGCGGACTATGAAACGGGTTTCCCTGTTTTAAGATAAAATATTTTAAAAGACAGAAAAATCGAAAAAAAACATCACATATATGTCTGATGTCGCGAAAAGAAAAAACAAAATCTGATTTCCGATTATAGGAGCAATGACTCTGATTGGGCTATTTCAACCTGGAAAGCTTGATATTCTTTCGGCTATTCCACATCACATCGGTTCCTTGGAGATTATCTGGACAAAGGTTTTTTTAATGTGTTTTATTTTTCAAAGTTCTCCTCAAGACGTAAGTATAAATTCGCTAACGTCATGGTCCAGAGATTTTACGAATGATGAGGTCTTCTGCTGTTCTGGCGTAAAAATTGCAAAGATTAGCAAAAACCAGAAATAAATTCCCATTTATGTTGAATTCATTGTGATTACGGATTGTATGAGGATAGATGGAGATTATAAAAATACCTTTGAACCCTTGGGGATGATTGATGCCAACTATAAAAGCGGGAATCTCCCAGCCACTAATCCAAACGGGAAAAATTAATGAGTTCCTTCTTCTTGATTGTCGTTATACAAGACAAAAAAAACAGACGTTTGTTTGTTTCGCCTTTAGACTCAATTGGGGCAGAAAACTTTTGGCCAAAACGACCGTCAAGAGGCAAGACGAAGCGAAGCATCCATTCGGGCGACCACGACAACGTTTCTCGATGGTCAAGGCTGAGAATATTTTTGGAATCATCATTAACTTACCGCAAAGTTAACCGGGACTCAAGAGGAATCAAAGACCTATAAAATTTCCATCATATGTATTTAAGAGGTTATTTGCTTTAATCGATTTCGAGACGGAGAAGACTTAACGATGGAAAAATTTCCGATCTTACCAACAAAACTACTTTCTTGTGGTTTTTCCGTGTCTTTCTTTGGTTTGTTATTTACTCTTTTTTTTTTTTAAATGGTTGAGTTGAGTTATAGTGAAGTGATGGTACATAAAAAAAAGTAACTTCACGAATGCAATATGCCTATGACCTGAGTGGTATTTTGTTGGTTGCGAGAAAATCTGCACGTCGATAATGACGGTCGTGAAACTGGAAAGCAAAAAGAGCTGGGAATTTCCTTAATAAAAGCAAATATAATCTTTCCAATCCGTGGTGTAAAGCCCCAACAATCATCTTTTTTTTGCAATTTCACTGAACTAAATTGATACACGTGCCGTGTTCCCCAGATTCAAATGTTGTTAGCTTTTTGAGGCCTAGCCGAATTCGGGCGGACCAATTGGAATAACGTCAGCGGTCAAAAAAAGCCTTGACCACAAAATACCCAAACCGATTGGATTGAAATTCCGTATACTTTTAATAGTAGTATCGTCAATTTTATATATTGTGTCATCCCCGTCCCATTTTCCTTCCACTCTGGTTGAATCTTATTTCCACAACTGAAATCTAAGGACCCTTTTTACGAGACCATAAATATGAAGATCAATTTCAGGGGCTCTTCAAGTTCCTACTTACGTCACTGACAGAGATCAATCTGTTTATCTACAAGCAGAGAAAAAAAAAGTAAATTTAACTATTTTATAATACGGAATCGGGACTATACCTAAAAGAGTTAATTTCCATTACAAAATCGTTGAAATCAATTACAAAAATAGTCAATTTAACCACAAAATAGTAAATTTTACTACTAAGTGATTAAATCATCATACTAATACAGTACACTCAGAAAAATGTTCAGGTCAACTTATTGTCAGGTTAACTCTGACCTTACAGAGGTTTCTGTAAGCCAGCTAGCGGTCAGAGTTAACCTATCTAAGCTCAACTCGGCTTAATTTCAGAATTTCTCCGACCACAGGTCAACTCAGTTTTACTTGCCCACATGCAGGCGAACGCGCACCTGCCCGAAGCCAATTACGCCGTATGTAGGTCGTCGAGTTAGCCTCCATTTTTCTGAGTGTAGAATCCCGATAATTCGTACCCCGATAATTCGTATATCCCGCTAATTCGTATGAATTTGCTGGTCCCTTGAAATACGAATTATCGGGATTGTACTGTATATAAAAATGAGTTGGTGTCTGTCTGTCTGTTCCTCTTTCACGCAAAAACGGCTGAACCGATTGACTTGACATTTGGCATGCGTGTCTGTGGTAGTTCTGGTTCCAACATAGGTTTACGGAAAAGTAGCGCGAGGGGTGGGGGAGTAAGGGGAGGGGGTAAAGTGATTTCGAAATTTAGTTTTTGCGCTATGTTACTCTTTAGCGGGAAAACTACTGAACCGATTGGCCTGAAGTTTAGCTCCAACATAGACCATCAAAAAAAAATAGAAAATTGAAAAAAACTTAACCCGGCAACGACGGATATGCAAGCTAGTTTATTATAAAGATATCCGATTTTAGTTATTTTTGTAATAGAAATTAACTATTTCAGTAATAGTCTCGATTCTCCATTATACAATAGTTAGATTTACTAATAGATAGACTTCTGTTTATACACTCGTATGTGACGCTACATCCCAAATGAAACAGTGCCCCTTTATTAGAGATGCATAAATAATTTTCGCACCAATAGTTTTACATGGATTGCGAATCATGGATAAATCACAACATTTGTAAGGTTTTTATGTTGCAACCCATCAACAGCAGAGGTCCTTATAGCAATCTGGACTGCGGCAACTATCACTACTCATTTCGTAAAGCAAATTGAATGGAACCACCGACCTCCAGATTACAGATCAAGTACTTTACCCCTTGAGCCACTGACAGAGATGCTAAGCCCAAAAACCCTTGGAGTTATGATGTCATCACAAATCTTACTTCACCGAAATATTATCTTTAGTGAGTAGTTTTTGCTTTCGATGGGCAGCAAACCTTACAAATGTTGTAATCCCGTTTTCAGTTCGAAATTCACGTTCAACTGTAGGTGCGACAGACATCGGAGAAATTTTCTTTACAAAACCCTGAGGATGATCGATTTAAAAAACGGAGTTTATTTTTATTAAAACCACAATCACCAAGAAATCTAATAATTTTTCTTGAATTTTTCTTAAATTTCTTCCAGGAAAAAAATTTTGTGTGACGCATTTAATATTTACGTTAAGTTTTAACAATATTTCATTGAAATTTTACCATCATAAAACATATTTACTATTATTTCAATAAAAACAAAATTATTACGGGATCTTCAATAGATGATTAATAGTAGAATAAAATTCGAGAAATATGTGACAATGGCATTTCATCAAGGTGTTTCGAAATAGGAATTTTTTATTAGCAAAAAAAAAAAAATGATGTAAACAATAAATGTACACGTTGTTTCAATTGAATGTAAACACATGGAAAATACAGAAATATTTTTTTATTCATTATGTACTCGAACTCGCCAATGTGGACATAAGAAACGAAGTCTGTAGCTTAAGGAAAAAAAAATTATACATAGAGCAAAATTAAACCGAATAGCAAATTAAACGCTAGTTGGGTGGTAAATTTTCGTTTCGATGTCGTATCAATATAATAATAGCAAATGTTTTTTATGTAATTGAATGGAAAAACCAAAAGATATGGAGCTATAACTGTTTGTTTGAAATAAACCAAACTGGCGTCGCAAAATTGGTGTGATAACCAAAGTGGTGAACCTATCCAAATATTATATCGCAGCAATTTAGCCCTCCTGGCGTTTCTACGTCCCGTCGTGGCGTTCCTCCGCGCTCCCAGTTCATGAGTACAAAATGATACGTAAAGAGGGCCCACTTGTAGTTTTATAAAATCGGTTTTTTTTAATATCGATTTCAATATTGCAGATTGTTGAGATTAGATTGATAACGAAAAGTTCATTTGAAATTTATGTTTTTTTTAATTAAAAATTTCCTTTTCCCTATTAACTGTGATGGGGAAATCGTAAGTGCGCCACTTATTTTTTTTTTTTGCAGAAAAGATATGCAAATTGCAACATTTTGAGCAATGGAATTATTTGTATTTAGGGGCTGAGTAATTAAAAAATTTAAAAAATGTATCAAATCAAAGTTTGAAAAAAAAATTAGGGGCTGATTAATTAAAGGATTAAAAAATGCATCAAAGTTTGAGGGCAAATTACCAAATTTGATTGAATTTTTTTAGCCCGAATTCGCTGTTTGAATATTATGACTATTTTCAAAAGCTGTAGGGCAGCAAAGGGGAGCAGAATAGGTTGGATCTTTTTAGGGGTGGTAAAACAAGCTCAGTGCACAAAACTATGCAAAAGTTATGTGAAAAATTACCAGGTCAACTTTTTGTCAAGTTACAGAGGTGTCTGTAAGCCAGCTAGCGGTCAGAGTTAACCTATCTAAGGTCAACTCGTGCAGCTCCCAATGCCCTACTTCACCTGCTGGTGGCTTAATTTCAGAATTTCTCCGACCACAGGTCAACTCGGTTTTACTTGCCCACATGCAGGCGAACGCGCGCCTGCCCGAGGCCAATTACGCCGTATGTAGGTCGTCGAGTTAGCCTCCATTTTTCTGAATGTGTCGAGACGACAAATTTGAATTTTAATATACGCCCCGGGTGTCACCAATTTAAGAATTAAATTTAAGAATTCTTTCTACTCGCTTGATGTGAAAACTAGGTATATTTGCACCAAGAGTTCAAACAAGGGTTAAAAATGTTTTTCAACAATTTTATCTTGTGTGATTTTTTTAGGTTAAAAACTTTACCTGTGGTGTTGGGTTATTTTTGACCTCAAAAATGTGAAAATCATGACGAATCGGATTTGAAGTACTCAAAAGTTAATGAACTGTGATTCCCCAAATTAATCATTCTAATAAGAAAAGGGGAGTTCAATTTTTTTTTTCGATTTTCACATTTACAATCATTAAATCTCTTTATTTTCATTAACGCTCCTAATTTTTAATTTTTTTTAAATATATTTTGATTTTCACGATTTTACACCGGCTTTTATATTTTAAAACATCGAGATTTTCGTCTAGAAAATTGTGATCTTTCGATTTCTTGTATTTTTAGTAGAAAAAAAAGCTTGACGAATTAAATTCTGCTAAAACAATCTCGCATTTAAGAACATTTAAATGTCTAAACATTCAAAAAATGTCCTTATAGAGAGTTGTTTATAAAGTACACTCAGAAAAATGTCCAGGTCAACTTTTTGTCAGGTTAACTCTGACCTTACAGAGGTGTCTGTAAGCCAGCTAGCGGTCAGAGTTAACCTATCTTAGGTCAACTCGTGCAGCTCCCAATGCCCTACTTCACCTGCTGGTGGCTTAATTTCAGAATTTCTCCGACCACAGGTCAACTCAGTTTTACTCGCCCACATGCAGGCGAACGCGCGCCGCCCGAGGCCAATTACGCCGTATGTAGGTTGTCGAGTTAGCCTCCATTTTTCTGAGTGTATGTCACGATCATTTCAGAATTTTCGGACTCCCTTCCCCCCTACTAGAAATATCATGTTTTTATAGCCAGTCCCGAAAGTTATCACCGATTTTTTGAACAGTTAAGAAACCTTTGCATTATTATAGGCAGTAAAAATGTCCTGTAATTGAACAATTACAATTAAAACTATTATTACAAATTGCCAATTATTTTAATATTGAAAAATTTCCATCAAAACAACCAACCCGATATACTTAACTCATTTGTTCGGTGACAACGATTTTACCATTCTGGAAAGCCCATATTGAGTGGGTAAATTTACAACATTGATCAAAGACAAGGTGGTTAAAATGATTTTTTTACAAGGTGGTTAAAATGACCGAAAATGTTTGAAAGGACATATTAGACATCTTTTGTGCCAAAAAAATTGATTGAAAATTTTGTCTGCGGTGGAAAAAAGTCGCCAAAAATTATTCAGGAGCCGTCCATAAAATACGTCACGCAAATAGTAAAGGGGGGGGGAGGTGGTTTTGAAGTTTGGCGGCAAGATTTGAAGTTTGGCGACAGTATAACTTGCCACACAAAAAATCGCGTAAAAGCGTGACAAAGCATTTTTGGTATATGGCACGTATTTGCCGCTAAATTAGAGGCACTTGTAGTAGCAAATACGTGCCAAAACTCCTAGTAGGAGAGCCAAAATGTTAATTTATATTGTACCACCCTGTTTTAGTCATTTTAATTGATCAGTCATCAAAGAATGAATATAATAACCAGAAATTAAATATCATTAGGTGACTGATAGTTGAATATTTTGAATATTAATCTTGTAATTAGTAGATTGTCAATTTATAATATTTATTTACTGTCTATACAATACGGCTGTATCTTTCAATTTTATGTCTTTATTTTTTTCCACCTACCATTGATTCGTCTATTACGTTCGAATTTTACATCACTGGTATTTCCAGATTACTGCAAATTCCGCACTTAACAAAAAGAGAGTTTAAAATGATCACAAAGTTTGGAGAAAATATGTATAGCTCGGACAACAATTCGGTTTTTTTTTTTTCTTTGGCACACAAAATACAAAGCATGTCAAGAGATTTTAATAGGGTACAAAATTTTCTTTCACTGTTTTTCACGAAATTTCAAATTAATCGGTTGATTAATTTTCTTTTAATACAGGTGAGATTTTAATTAGAATTGTTAATTCGAATTTTTTCTGTTTTAAAATCCAATTGAATAATTATCTTCTGTTACTTTCCATGACGTCTTAAACAATCATCATCGTCATTATTATTAATAGTATCATCATTTTTGTTGATCATCAATTGAACAGATAAGGTTTAACCCCTCTAGGACTTTGACTACTATTTCGCAAATTTCTAGCTAATCTTTTAATTTCATTAAAACTGCATTATAATGACTGGTATGAATGAGGGATTTCGACTATATGTTTGTTATTGCATAAAATCGGTAAAAAAAGATTTATGTTGCTATAAAACAAACCCCCACGGGTAAAAATCGAAGTCAATACTATAGTGTGGTAATAACAACTACAGCAACAGGGCGTTTGGGAAAAAAATTTAACAAAAAATTACTTGAAGAAAAAAAAAACACTAAATCCGAATGGAAGTACGCACGGAAGATATTCATTGACTAACTAGTTTTTGTTTAAGCAAACAACCTTCGAAATAATTTTTACGTTTTTTGGTCATGTTTTCAAATATTTTTAGAGGTTTGCTGCTGCCGTTACCGTTGATTCTTCTTTTGGCCAATACAGCGTTTTTTTTTAAGAAGTACGAAATTTACTCTAGGGATTTTCGTATGCTTTGTCAACATTACGACACATTAATAAGAGGTTAATTTCGCCGGACGGCGAAAATCATAAAACATTCGGTGGAAAAGTGTCGATGAAATCAAATGAGGAATCCCCGTCAATCATAGACGTTTGTATTGACGTCAGCATTTAAAGAACAAATCATAAATCAGTTAGAGATTATTATGCTGGGTTTACACGAATGACAGATAATGACAATCTGTCATAAAAGAATGGACAAGTTCATTCTTTTATGAGAGATTGGGCGCATCCAACTACCAGAGCGGCTCTGGAGCGAAGCTCAGCTGTCAAAAAAAATGCTCAGCTGAGCAGCGTTTTGTGTCCTGAATGCACCGCTCATTTATATATGAGCTGTCATTCAAAGAAATTATTGTTCAAGATGGACCGCGATGTAATTATCTCCGTAATGTTAGAAATTTGTGCTTCTGATACGATAAATCTGGAAGCTATTTCACTTTTGGTTGAAGAGTGTAATACTTCAGTTGAAGTCGCCCCAATCCGGAATGCGGCACCCGAAAGAAACCGGGATTATTTTGAGGTGACTATGCCGAAGTACACTCCCGAACTCTTTCGCCAACATTTTCCGCAACGCCGACTATTTCCATTCCCGTTTGCTCAGCAAGAACTTCCATGAGGCTTCCCGTATTATAAATAACATAAATAAATATAAATATTATAAATAACACCATTTATGTATTTCCGTCGTCGTTTTTAGACATGAATTCAGGTTCTGTAATTCTTCATTTGACATTTGCTCAGCTACTGAGCGGAGTTTTTTTACGCTCAGAAAAAATGTGAGCTGCTCAGTTGAGCCCCTCTGTAGCGATTGCGTTCAGTAACTGAGCACCTTTTTCGCTCTAGAGCGATGCTGAGCCGCTCTGGTAGTTGGATGCACCCATTGTCATTTTTCTGACAGAAACAATGACAAAAATGATACTATTTACACGATAATGACAATGTATGACAAAAAAAATGACAAATTTGTCATTCGTGTAAACGCAGCATTAGTGTCAATCAACAGAAATGCACCAGTGTTTCAACAAACTTCGACAATTAGATTTGATCAAACACTGATCGACGATCGTTTTAAAAAAAAATATGCGCATTATCATACCGGATCAAAGAGGTCATCATCATCTTCAGCCAAAATATTACCACAAGTGGGGAACACACGGAAAAAAAAGTTAACAATCAGAATGAAAAATGATCTAAAAATCTAAAAGAATATTTTTATTAGCAAATTCCAATGTGGCTAAATATAGAGAATGCGTTAATTTTGAACAAGGCGGAAAGAATAAGAGAGACTCGATGAGGAAAAGTAATTTGTTTGATCTGAACTTTTACATCTTTTGAATTAAGTCATGCAGAAATTTCTTTTATGATTTTTTTTCTTCTTCTTCTTAAAACCTCCTAATCTTAGATGATGCTCATCATATTTATTGGAAGTAATTTTTTTTCGTGTTTTTTTATTATTTCGTAGGGGTTTTCGCTATATCGGCTTGATTTGCTTTTTGATTTTCGATTTTCTGCAAACCATTTTGATTTTGGAAAAACCAATGTTGGGAGGGTCATACTTTATGCGATCAAGCGACTCGTTGGATGTTTTTTTGTTGCTTTTATAACAACGATTTTTTTTTATAGATGTGGCTATAACGAGATTAAATTTAATACGAAGGGAGAAGAAGTAAGAAATGGGAAATTTCAAAATTATTGCAGTATTAATGGTTATTGCCATCTGACCAAAGTGCTAGGAAATAAAATGGTTGACCTTAATTCAAGAGTTTGCCTTTTTCTGACTATTATTGTCGTTAATTTGATTTGGAAAAAAAAACAGGCACAAAATTATGATAGTTTGTTGGGAAAAAAATCGAATATTAACGTGGGCGCCATATAACTTCTATTAATGACTTGCGTTTATTTTTTTTTTGTCTTTAGATACAAAACTAGTTAGTTTTAAGGTTTTTTTAAGATCCGCTTTAGAATTTCCAACTTTTTGGATGCTTTTTTCTTTTGTTGCTATTTTGATGTTTTTAAGAATTTTTCGAAAATTTCGTTCAAAATGTTGTTGGCGAAATTTCTACAAAACTATGACGAAAAACTGTGAAGATACTTAATTCACTGGTTATTCCAATATTATGATTTATGACGTTCCGCTGAATTGATGATAAAAAGATTAACATGATTCCGAGAAATCGTAAAAAAAAAAGTTTCCTGACGGAAATTTCATAGTTCGACAGTCACCTGTTCGCTGAATGACAACAGGTTTAAAGGGGAAAAAATCTATTCGAAATATCTAAATCTTCGCCTTCTTTGGTGAGATAATTAACACAATCAGTTAGAACCATTAATTTCTACATGTTTTTGATTAAAAGTTCTAAAAAAAATCAATGTTTTTTTTTTTGGGAACGTTTTCAGGTGATTTAAATTGGAATCTTCAAAGTTTGCACAAGTAAATAAATTCCATGGCCTTAAGAATGTTGATATAAAAATTAGAGTGGCAATAGTTTAGAATTTTTAAACTATTTTAAAATGATTGGTGTTAGACATTATTTGAACGAAACGTTTTTTGTTTATAATTTGTAATATCAAGGTGACAATTTTTTTCACCTGGTTCGCCATCTTAACGAAATTTTTACTAAAAAAAAGAGTTACAATAAATAACAAGAATTTTCACGTCACAAATCTTGCTTTTAATTATTCTGTAACGGTGGGTCTCGATTTTACAAAACTTGGAAGGTTCGAGTCAAAATGCGTCATCACTTACTAATTTTCAGGTTAACCTATCTGTTTACCAAGATTTCTCATTTCAACCGTTGTTTTAATAAATCTAAAGCGTTGTATTTTGTAGATTTTTATTATATACTAGCTTGCAAACCCCTCGTTGCCGGGTTAAGTTTTTTCAAAAAAAAAAAAAAATTTTTTATGGTCTATGTTGTAGCTAAACTTCAAACCAATCGGCTCGGTAGTTTCCCCGCGAAAGGGTAACATAGAGGAAGAGCTAAGTTTCAAGATCACTTTACCCTCTCCCCTTACTCTACCACCTCTCGGGCTACTTTTTAATGGGTCTATGTTGGGGCTGGACCCCCGACGAACATCTATGCCAAATTTCAGGCCAATCGGTTCAGTAGTTTCCCCGCGAAAGAGTAACATAGCGGAAAAACTAATTTTCGAAATTACTTTACCCCCTCCCCTTAGTCCCCCCACCCCTCGCGCTTCTTTTCCGTATGCCTATGTTGGAACCAGAACTACCACAGAAACGTATGCCAAATTTCAAGTCAATCGGCTCAGCCGTTTTTGCGTGAGAGAGGAACAGACAGACAGACAGACAGACAGACAGACAGACACACAGACAGACAGACACCAACTCACTTTTATATATTAGAATGATTTTATATCTGGGGCACCACATTCTAAAATGGAACTGGGCCTTCTCAAAATTGAGGTTATGCAACAATAGTACACCCCCAAAGTTTTTCATGAATAGCGAATCATGGACGATTGGCTACATTTATAAGGTTTTGCAACGCGAATAATTAACAGCAGAAATTGTGATACGGAAACTACACAAAAGGTCTTCAAATTTTCGACAGGAAAACATTAGGGAAGGCAACATTTTGATGTCCACCCCACCACCATCAACTCTTGCTACGCCAAAGCATAACTGCTAACCCCAAAATCCCCAACCCGTTCTTCTTTTCCGGGTTTTTAATTGTAAAATTTCCAATTCTCCTCAAAATCGCAACAAAATATGATAAAAGTTTGTTTCTATGTTATGAGATGTGGATTAAAAATATATTTTTAACTGCTGTAAAACCATTCCTATAATAACATTTAATAAACTGCGCAGTAATTCACAACCTTTTTTTATCGAAATTTGTGCAATAAAATTTCGTGTACAATTTTACAATTATGTCTGATAAAAAAAAATTTATTTACTCAAAACAATTAAAAATTATGAAACCTGGATGATTCCAACATGCATCAGATTACAGTTCAAATGAAATGGTCAGTCATATTTATTTAAACAGGTTTTTTCCACTTTGATAAGATGTAAGCTCCAACGTCTAGAATGTGTAAATCAATAAAAATTTCTACGTAAATGTCTATGATTTCGTAGGAACGCATTTTTTCTTCCAATAAATATTTTCTGTTTAATCTAAGATCAAAGGCTAAATATATTTTCAAAAAAAAATTTGCAGAGAGCTCTGCCCAAGGAGCGAAGAAGGTCGTAAAGTGGTCATCGCGACTTTAATTTCATGCTTTTATGGTTGCAACAACCACTTTACGACCATTGGTGTTACTTGGGTGGTGTTTCTGTGACCTGCGATATGAACTATATGGACTTTTTATCATTATCAAAAAATTTCGGTACTTTCTTTAGACTTTTCTTGGCTCTTTTTTGGCATATTATGCAGCATTCGGTGGCGTGGACGAGGGGGGAGGTATGTTCGAGGTTGACCCCAAATGTTTAAGGGATCTTAAAAATTTACTATCCTGCGAAAATGTTCGCCCAAATTTTTCGAAAAAAAAAAACTTTAAATTCTTGGTCATCAAAAGAAGTTTTAAAAAGGTTTCAAAATTTGGAAGCTTTAAAAAAATTACCACCTCAGAGTGGCGGGGGGTTGTAAATAGTCTTAACACTAGCAGTATCAGCAAATTTCACCTACGTGTGAATATATTTAACTTTTTTATCAGACTATTTTTAATTATTTCAAGAGTATAAATTTATTTCACAAACTATCAATGGTCGCGATTATGTAATCTACTAAAGCTATTAACATCATCATTTTTTGTCCATAAATAGTATATAGGGAGTTTTATCGTGTTTTTTTACAATTAAACCGTTTCCGGAAATACGTCAGTATTTTTATGGATTTTTTTAATACTCGTAACATACAACTAAACTATTTCGTTTAACTGTCTGTATTTAAATTCAAAATTATTCCCGTGGTTATCAATTAGCATTCTTTTTAGAATATACAGTTTGATGTTTACATCATCATGTTATGTGTGTGTATTTTAATGCTCTGCTATTATAAGTTGCTTTGATTTTCTTCTCTTATTGTAAACAACGAGTAACCAATGACGTCAAAGCTTTTATAAAACAAACAGAAAATCCAGAGGAAAAGTGTTTTTTTTCAGTTTTTTTCTTGATTTGAAGGATAATTTAAATTTTTAATTCCAGGAAGAAATAGAATTACGAGTCGGTAAACTGATGGTCACTTCTTGAAAGCAACTTAAGTTCTTTGTTGAATAAATTCTTCTAAGAATAGTTTACTCTTTTTCCCTGAATAATACAAATTGAATTTCACACCACAGATTTAGTCGGAAGGGGGAAGGGTTTGTTAAAGTATTACGGCGGTAACAAATACAATCGCGAAAAAGGTGGATGAGGGGAAGAGGGAGGAGCCGAAAGGCCAATAATTAATTAGGGTGACGTATTTTATTTTATGGATAGTCCCTAAAACCTCATTTCGACCCAAGCAGCAGTTATATCAATATCCATTAGAAAAATAGTCAAGATCGAAAATTTTTATAATAAATTTATCTACTAAGTTGTAAAATTGACTATTTTGTGGTTAAAATAGTCGATTTTTGTAATTGAAATCAGCTATATTAGTAATAGTCCCTATACCACATTATAAAATAGCTCAATTCCCGATCACTCCTGAGTCGATTGGAGTCATATTAAAAAAATGTCTTTCTGTCTGTCAGTCTGTCTGTCAGTCTGTCTGTCAGTCTGTCTGTCAGTCTGTCTGTCAGTCTGTCTGTCAGTCTGTCTGTCAGTCTGTCTGTCAGTCTGTCTGTCAGTCTGTCTGTCAGTCTGTCTGTCAGTCTGTCTGTCAGTCTGTCTGTCAGTCTGTCAGTCTGTGTACAAGATTTCTCAAAAACTAATAGAGCTAGCGCCATGAAATTTTATAGGCATGTTGGGTCCTGAAATGGGACGATCCTATCAACTTTTGGTGGACATGCGTTAACCGGAAGTATCCAAAATGGCGGTTTTTCAAAAATCGCAATTTCGTTTTTCTCGATTTGCTCCCAAACTACGCGTTTTTTAGTGGCCTTAAGTATGACAAAACTTGGAGAAAATAAAATTTCCCACACTTTTGTCTTTAGCTATAACTCGATATCTCCACCTGTTATCGAGATAAACCGTTGTTTCCAAAAAATCAGTTTTTTGCGATTATCTCGAAAACTAACGGGTTTTTGCTGACTGAATGTATGAAGTGAATTAATGAGAATGGCATTCTGCACAATTTTGTTTCTTACTGTTATCCGTTATCTTTTACCGTTATTGAGATATTTTCATTAATATGTAAAAAATCATATTTTTGCGAATAATTTGCAAACTAACGGTTTTTCGACAAATCAGTTAAAAGAATAATTAAAGATGTTAACATTTTCTACATTTTTGCCATTTACCGTAAATTGATATCTTTTACCGTTCTCAAGTTATCTCAAATTTTGTACGTTTTTGATATTTTTGAATAAACCAAGAATTTATTGGGAGGTCGTCTTAGGTTGACAACGCGACAGGGCTCTAGCGTAAATTGCACTGGGTCGTAGATTTTGTAGAAGAAAGTTTTGTGTTGACCACAACTGATATTTTTATTTGCGTGTGTTACGTTGGCGGTTGCCAAACGCTGCTTGGGCATTTTAATACTGCATAAAATTGCTCCAAGTAAAAACTACTAAGAAAGTATGGTAAAAAAAAATGTTCGCGAAAAACCCAGTAAAAAACTGATTTGAATTCCTTTAAGGTATTTTTAGACAATTCCATATCACGTGCGTTGCTATTTTCAAGTGGTGCTAGCTGGCACTTTAACACCGCATGAAAAATTCATGACGTCGGAAAATGATTTATTTTGGGGTAAAAAAATATTTCTCTGTCTAAATCATTTACTTAAAAAATGTTGAAAGATTTTAAATCACACTGGAATTCTCTTTGTGATTTTTTTTAGGTTAAATGCTATGCGGAAAATGTAATCTCATGATCGGTGAATACTAAACTCTAAATTAGTAAAATTTTACGTCTAACTTGATTGGAATTTTCTAAACATTAAGTGTTCAATTGGGTAAGACTACAACTACTTATAAATATTTTCTACGGCTGTTAAAGTATTCGTCAATCAAAAAGTTACACGATAGAACGATAGAAGAGCAACAGGTAAATTTATTACTTTGAGAACTCTTTGTGCTGTCCATGTCTTAATGCGGGCATTCAAGCCACACATGTGAATTCTTTTAAGAGTAATAAAATATATTTTAAACCTACATTAAACCAGTTTAGAGTGATATATTGCCATATTCTCCGTTCAAATATTTTACAATCCGACTTTGCTAAGAACATTCCAAGGATATTAGTTTGAGATTTTCTCGGTACCTCATCACCGATGACTGATTTCCTTCTGTTGATCTGCCATACACTTGAATTTTCCGATTTTCTGATTAATAATTGCCAGTGAATCATGAAAATAGCAAGCAGATCAGTAGTTCAATTCATTGTAACAGAAATTTGATCAACAGGTGATCATCGTGTTGGGACACCCACAAATTTCCATCATATGAAAGACCATTTGTAGAAGTTTCGTTCTTAATTTACACTGAAGTATCATCTCAGTTTCGGTTATACCAAAATCAAATTCAGCTGCTTGTGGTGAACTTTGAAACCTAATGATTCATGAAAACCGCTCAGAAATTCTTAATCTTAATCAACAACGAGTCATACGATATCAATTAATCTTATGTTGAATAGTTTTATAGTTTTTACGTCGATGAAACTGCATTCATTCAGCTTTTAATAACGTAACAAGATTTTATTTATTTTGTTATTTAATGAGCAAAATTTCCCTAGTTACCTCAGCGAGTCATGCAAGGCAATTGAAAAATTCTTCTATGAAAATAACACGACCTTTGGTAACAATAAATTGCGCTTGAATACGGATATAATTTTATTTTAAAACTGCAGTATCGATTTTATATCTTTGGAATAACATGATTTGCATTCAATTAGTCTAGAAAGACGTAATTTCAAACAATTAATCCAATAAAGGTTGACCAACAACACAACTTTTGGTGAAAAACCGTCAACCGGAAGTGATACAGTAGGGGTAGGTTTCAAAATGCCTTTAGGGGATGTTCATTAAATACGTCACCACAATTTTAAGGTTTTCTAACACCCCCCCCCCCCCCTTCGCACTGCTTGGTTTTTTTGGATATTTAAAACAGCCGGTCGAAAGATTTTCCTGGTGAAAAACCCACCCCCCCCCCCTCCCCCTTGCCCACCATGTTGGATTCCATCCATGTTAAACAGTAGGTTCAGCTGCTGCGACAAAATAATCACAAAAGCGACAATATAAAGAAAACTTCTCACATTAAGTGTGTAAGAAAAAAGGGATTGAAAATTTCCCTCCTCCCTGACCCCTTCGCCTACTAATTTCTAAACCCTTGGTCGGTTTTGAATTTATCTTCGTTCTTAACACGTTCGTGACATTTGCTTTTTCAACTTTTTTAACATTTGGACATCGTGTACCACGGGTGGTACACTAGCGATTTGTTTTCTGGCGGTTGTGCGCCATCGGTGGTACACGGTGCGTGTTTTTATATTACTTCCACAAAAACACTACCGCACTATTTACTCGCGCGGTTTTAAAAAACTGTACATGTACCACCAGTGGTACACGATGTCACGAACGTGTTAAATAAAAATACAAGTTTTTATTGGAAATTCGCAAGAAAATTTTATTTCAATACTCTCATATCTTAAGTTTCGGCTACTTATTTTTCTTGTTTTAAAATTTTAACCTTAAGATTAATTTAAATTATCAAAGCCTTTATCGATTTTCTTCTCTCACGTTTTTAAAGCTAACCATCATCATTACATTAATTGAATGTCACATTAGTTAAGACAAAAAATTAAATCATGTCAGGGACACGAAACGATAAGAAATAATATTGAAATAAAGTCGGAATAGATAAAAATCGATTGCTTAAATAGAAAAATAATTGACTCTTTCACTACATGCTCATACATTGCTATATTATTATTTTTATTTGTAACGTAATTTTAGTGAAAAAAAAAATTTCCTTATCACAATATTGGATCGAAAGTGGCAGCCAAAGGACCTTGACTTCTTTTCTTTGTCACGTTTGTTTTCGTTGTTCTTTCTTTGGATGGTGGAAAATTTATATTTATTTTTTTTTTCGTTATACTTTGCGAGGGTATAAATGACTTGCTTTATTTATACATACACAGGGAGTATTTCTAAAATTGAACTCTTATAGGAAAAGGTCAAGGGTCATATACGATATAGCGATTGTGTTTTTTCCCACGTTTTGGAAAGAAAAAACGATTTAGTCGATTAATAAAATGTTCGGTTTAGCCAATTTTGTAATGTGATTGATATTTTATAACGATTTAGAAAACTGCGAAATTAATAGTGTCTGGAATTATTTTTGTTTTTATTACCTATTACTAGGATCGCAAAATTTTGTAAAAACCCATCAATAGATTAGGGTGAAATTTTAATTCGATTACAAGAATTTTTCATGTGAATCTTGGTTTCAAAATTGTTTTTTAGCAGCATTATTGTCTGTAAAATTCCTTGTCATCATATTCGGTGTGAATTTTCAATTAAAATTTTCAACAGAAGCGGTCCATAAAATACGTCACGCTAATTTTAAGTTATCCAAACCCCTCTCCCCTCTCGACGGACTTTTTTGATTTTTTTTGTATGGAGTAAAGTTGCTCTTACTGCAATCCCACACTTTCCCAAAAAGTGAAAAGTTTTTTTTAAAGCGCTACAACTTGTTTCGGGTCTGGAGCAGCCGCAATGTCTGTCCCAACGTCCTCAGTCATGTGCCGATGTCCAGAAGTTTTGCATCCCCCATATTAATTGTCCACATCAAAATCAAGACTGATCTACTAGCATTTTTGGTGTATGGTACGTTTCTGCCACTACAAGTGTTATTTATTCGCAGATACATGCCATACCTTATAAATCCTAGTACACGGTAAAAAATTTAAGAATTTATATGAATAAATTTTTGTTTGTCAAGATCTTTCACACCAAAGTTTTATTAACCCGCATATTTTTATCAAAATTTGGTATCAAATAAAAAAATTGATAAATGTTTGGTGTAAATTTGATCAAAAAAAAATTTGGTGTTGATCAAAAAAATCAAAATATTCAAGTTGATAAAAAATTGGTGTCAGAGGTTTGGATAAACAAAAATTTTATTCATCATACTAATATATAAAAATGAGTTGGTGTCTGTCTGTCTGTCTATCTGTTCCTCTTTCACGCACAAACGGCTGAACCGATTGACTTGAAATTTGACATGAGTGGCTGTGGTAGTTCTGGTTCCAACATAGGCATACGGAAAAGTAGCGCGAGGGATGAGGGGAGTAAGGGGAGGGGGTAAAGTGATTTCGAAACTTAGCTCTTCCTCTATGTTACCCTTTCGCGGGGAAACTACCGAGCCGATTGGCCTGAAATTTAGCTCCAACATAGACCATCAAAAAAAATTTTTTTTGAAAAAACTTAACCCGGCAAAGACGGGTATGCAAGCTAGTTATTCATATTTTTATTCATCTACATCCTTAAATTTTTAACCGTGTAGGTTTAGAAAACCTAGTGCTTGTTTTAATCGCTACTTGCGCGTGAGTATAGAAGCGATATTGATGTTCCTTTTACTCCTACCGGTATTGGTTCTTGATTATCTATCTCTGCTCTTGCATTTAAATTATAATAAGTAAAATTTTGCACGAAATTTGAATTATATTTCGTCATTCAAACCAATTAATGTGTTTTTTGACTCACATTAAACTAAGGTGTATGTACTTTGAAACCAATGTCGGTTTACCGAAAGTAGGTTAAAAAATTAAACTTTTATGAGTGGTTCGTGCGGCTCTTATCTGAGTTTTTTTTTTAAATTGAGACTTTTGTGAAGAAAAACCAGTAAGATGATTAATCTGTTCTTTTACACGACAATAACAAAGAGAAATTCTCCGTCCAAGTCAAAGTATGACAAACTCCAACATATTGTAATAACTAAACTACTAAAAAAACAAAGCAATATTAATTGGAAAAACCATTAACTAAAAAACTTCTTCTATTCAATTCTATTCAATCAAAAAGCGTCTTATGGTTTTTATTGTAACATTGGCTTTAATTTCATTATCGTTCACGTCTTGAATAGCAAAAACGCATACGTTATGGGTTTTCTAAAATTACAAAATATTGATTAGCAAAAATAGTAATAAAAAAAATCCACCGAAGTTTATTTACGTATGTAATCGCATCGATGTTTATCATTCTTTAAAAAAAAAACTACTTAAGAAAAACCTTGATAAGCAATTATATTTTTGGCCGATAAATTGTTCATATTCGTTTATTTGATCGCGGTATACGATTTGTTGTTGTTCTTGGCGTTTTCCATCATAAGTAAATACAAGTGTGTTGCAAGCAGGTTGGAAATTTTATTATTATTACGAACTAGTATTTCCCATATGGATCATTTTTCTGGTTTTATTGAAATTCTGAAGGATTTCTAAAGCATACCAGAGAGAAGTTAAATAGGAAATGAAAATATGAATTTCCATTTATATGAAAAAAAAAATTCAACTGTTATGACGATTAAAATGAATTTTTTTTTGAATTATTATGGCGAGTAAAAAAATGTTGAATCCACAAAATAAACAATAAACTCAGCAGACAAATTCTAATTTAAGAAACCATAATTTTTTTTTTATTGAAAAGTCCGCCATATGGTCGAATCTGTAAAAACGGCTAGCCGACTGGCTCCTTTCATCATAACTTCGTGGCGAAAATTTTTAGAATTCCCCACAAACACTCATACGAATGAAAATACAAATTTTCTTTCTTACACATTATATATCTATAGTTGTCGGTACCAAACTATCCGTGCTAGTGCTAGACATAGGAAACTCAGCCAAATTGCGATGTGCAAATGTCTTGTCGTTTGGTTATATTTTAAGATATTGACCAAATAACTACTTGGTCTATTCTTGAAAAGCGATTTTCAAATATAACCGTGTGGAAAATAATTTTCCTATTTCTCGCCATAGTTCAAAGATTTCATCTGCATGCAGTAAAAATATCCAGGCTAGATGCCAAGTATTTTCATTAGAGAGGAGGCAAAATTCACGGAAGTGGGAAAGTCGGGATTTTTTGCAGAGTATTCGTTGATTTGTTACAGTTTCTTATTTTTTCCCCCCTAAAAATACTAAAAGGTTTCATAAGAGTAACTTCATATTCATGATCTCCGCTAAAAATTGGTCGGCTCTCAAGGTTAAAAATCTTTTCTAAATTTTTTTTTGGAATAACGAAAATTTTAATACCATTTTCATCATTATTTTCGGGGTGTGAAAAACCTCCAGTACTGTGTCTCTAAAAAATTCCGGCACTGGATTTCAAAAAAAATCCGGGACTGGGTCTCTAAAAAAATTCCGGTACTGGACCTCAAAAAAAAATTCCAGTACTGGGTCCCTAAAAAATTCCGGTACTGGACCTCAAAAAAAAATTCCGGCACCGGACGGAAGGAGGTCCACCATTAAAATAGAAGCTCCATTGAACTCTATGGATGCTTCCGGTATTTTTTAGGAGTACTGCAAAACCAATTTTCTTGTTCAATCTTATGGTCGCAACTCGCAACGCATGATAAAGTCGATCAGAGCGTTTAGAGCCGACTTTAATAGGCAAAAACACTCACAAAAATCACCTGTTTTTGACAAATTTTACGCCCTTTTTCTGGGTGCAGCTTAATCGGTCGAGGGGTTTCCGAGTTAAAGCTATAGAAAGTTCTTTTTTCTAAGGTTTGTCACTACATTTTTGCTTTTCCCAATTTTATTGAAACCTTTTTTTATAAAAAGGGTCTTAATTTTTTGGACGCTGAAAAATAGGTAAGTTTTTAGAATTCTTAGCAGTGAAATGATCAATTTTCATTTCAAATCTATCAGACATACGTACGAATTCTATCAGACGTCTGTTTCGACGTCGGAGCTGATGTTCGTGCAGAATTTGGAACAAAATGTTGCCTGAGTATTGATAGAAAATTGCTAAAAAAAAGAACATTTTCCCAAAAGAGATTCCTATTTTGTGGGTACTCAACGTAATTGCAGAAAAATCTTTCAAAATCTTGATCCGGAAAAGCGGAATCACGCGCGAAAGCCCATCTTGGTTGCATGGAGAAATACAAATACTTTTATGAAGAAACACGGTATGTCAGCGAACTTGATCGGATGATAACGATACCATTAAGACTTGTCTTGGCATTCGAGAAAGATTCCAACTTTGCGCATTTTCTTCGCAGTGATTATATTTGGGGGGGTGTAAGACTCCCCCAGAGCTCCCCTTTGCCCAAAAAAACACATGGAAGCAACAAGCGAAACGTTGGACGTATCGGAATGAGCCATCTCAACATGAAACGTCTACGTTTTCGTCTACAAGACCGAATATTTCGTTATATTATGAACGGATGGCATCACATGGAGAAGTAAGTACTGTTCGTATTTTCCCCCCACAACAAAATGGTCTGGTCTGGCCTGGCCTGGTCATATCGCCATAAAACTCGTTACAGTCCATGCGAAAGAGATAGAAACACGTATAGTTAGTCGCCAAACGATTGGGAAAACCCCAAAACTTTGTACGCTGTAGATTGCGCTGTCGAGGTCTGCGCTGTTTTACTTGGGCTGGTGATGCTGTTGCCTTGTGCCAAGTAGAAACTTGGTTTTCCACCACGAAGAGCTCTACGATAATCTTGAAATGGCCAAGATAAGACGGATGTGGGGTATGGAAATTGAAACGATGAAAAACATGTTGATATATTGTAGTCGATGTTGTTGTTGCTTTTTTCGTCTCATTAGATCCTATGAGAATAAGTTAGCGTTTTTTTTTATTTTCAGATATATGGGAAAAATTTTGCTATGAGTAAAGGTATTTCGTAGTTGATTTAGTTGTATTTATTTATTTTTTTTTCTATTAAGATCGACTCATTCCAACATTCCATTCTATTTGTATTGGCTGTGAAGCTGAAAAATATCGGTGGCAGACACCAACGATGGGGATGGGGACAAAATCCCGTCAAATCGTCAAAAAAAACATTATTTTCTGATCATATATTATCCCATTTTATGCAGACCAGTGTAAAATATTTTACTTAATCGTCGAGACTATTTACAGACGTATAAACATGAAAATTTCCCAAACCTGACCCATATTATTTTTAGATGTCTCAAATTTGGACATGCGCGCCAACTTAAAATAGCATCACATATCGTCGAGATGCCAATAGAGTCCCGCAAAGCTACATCAATACTAGTTGAAAAAGCAACAAAATTGCTTCTGTGCTCTGTCAATGGCCCATCGTGAATCCGGTGTGGTGAATAGCGGAGAAAATTTAGGAATTTTCCGTAGATTGGAAAAATAAACTATCCAATGTAAAGGAAAAACGTCACAAAAAAGTATAGGAAAGGCCACAATTTCTGTGAGGCAATTGTAAAAACCCTAGATGATGGGATTTTAAAAATTATTAACAGAATTTTGTTGGAAATTCCAATAGCAGGCACCAGTTTTGTAAAATTTTGTTCCGACTATTTTGATGATTAACGCTTTTTTGGTCAAAAAATCGTTTAACGCTTTTTTGGTCAAAAAAAATTACCAAAAATGCAACATGTTGTATGGAACAGGAAACAAAGTTATTTTTTAAATAAAAAAAACTTCTTTAAAGCTGGTCATATACAATAATGTGTAGCTAGTATAACAAGGGGGAGGGTTCTTGAAGTCGACTTTTTGAGATCCACAATAAATTTTGAATGTTTCGGTTTTCTAAAAAGGTTCATAAATTGATGCTTTGATTTTTTCCCGCGGTAGGATGAAGGGAGAGGTAGAGAGAGGGGAGGGAGAGGTAGAGAGAGGGGATGGAGAGGGGAGGGAGAGGTAGAGAGAGGGGATGGAGAGGGGAGGGAGTGGGGAGGGAGAGGGGAGGGAGACCCAAAACTTTTTTACATGTGGCCCGAAATTTTTAATTACACCATAGCGTACAAATTTTTACTTATGCCACAATTCTCTTTCAAATTTTAGTATATTCCACTCATTCTCGACATGTTGCCATCCCATCACATGGGGTGCAAAAATTCATCAACTTTCATTCCATTTTCTCTATCGCTTGGCGCTTATTCAGACCAAACATATCCACTATAATCGTATACTATATTATAGTAAGTATATTTTTGCCATTTTGTATTTATTAATGCACATCGAGCTGATGGCCTACGAAAATAGAAAACTCTCTGGCAAGGAATTTTCTTCACTCGTGATGTTTTTCGGTTTATCCCCATTTTGTAAAACGATCGAGCACTATAGTGTTGATTTTCGCTATGCACTCGGCGAAAAATAAATATTTTTTCCGGTTTCTTGGCATTACCGTTTGAGTTAATTTTAAATCAGTTTGGAGAAGTCTATATGCTTTGTTTCTTTCACTTGGCATTTTCGATTTATAGCAAAAATTGTCGGTCACATGAAAAACGTATCCCAGCCCACATAAGTTTAAGAACTTATATACGTTCTGGATTAGATATTAACCTGCAGCTAAAGTTCAGACAAAAGGCCAAAATTCCCAGAAATTTAAAAATGGAAATCCCAGAAAAACAGCAGCACAATTGTGGGGCAGATACACAAGGCGAAATACTTGAAATTATTCAAATACCTTTAATGGGTTGGTTGGTCGCTAAGTTTTCGCACAGTATTTTTTTTAAACATCCGAAGCCCTCTTCTTTGGATTTGCTTCGGGGCATAATTTTCAAAGTAATTAATCTCAACTTTTGGTTATGTTAGGGTTTTGTACTTTTAATGAACTTTTTAGGAAAATCAAGTATGGGCTGCCTTGAAGGGTTTTTTTTTCTGGGTGGGTTTCTTTATGAGATATTTATTTAATTTGTTTTACCCATTTTTTTTTTAATTCCACGAAATTCAAGATTTTTTTTTTTGGAAAAGGTGCAAAGAAAAACAGAACCCTTTTACGGACTTGATATTCGAAATTTTCAACCAATGGTGTTTCAAGGGGTGGGGAGGAGGGGGTGCATTTATCGGACAACTAACCCAAAAAAATTTACTCCGAAGTTTTCTACACGATTATTACATAGATTACATATATTACACGCAAATAAAACAATAATAAAAACAAATTTCTGTCACAACTCCTTCTAATTAAAATACGAAAATGATGTAATTTTATGTGTTTGATGGAATTTTCCATAGATTCTAAACTCTAACATCGGGATTGTGTTTGAAATATTTTTATATCCACTCTTACTTATTTCGTCGTAGATTCATAAAATGGTAAAATTCACAGTTTTAAGGGATCGCAGTATTGCTACTAATGAAATTTTCTATAAAACAAGCCAAAAAATTTTTATGGTTTTTCCGATGTCTAAACGACATTACTCGTAAAATGTTGTTTTGTATGGTAAGAAACCTGTCGCTAATAATTGTATTAATTGGACGAAACAAGATTTTGAAGCTAGTATTTAAGCATTATTTAAATTAATTTAGAAAAACAATAATGATATCCTATGCTGTGTAATAGTGACTATATGGAATTTTAATTACGGAATAATAATAAACAGTTTCACTATATTTTTGATTCTGTTTTGAAGTGAAATCATTTTTAATTGCCTGAAAATAAAAATTCGGCCCAGAATTGGTTAATTTTGTAAAATCTTGTGTATTTAGGAAATATTTTTAATTTTTTCGGGGAAAAAAACAAACTTCTCATCGCTGTCTGTTTCGTTAAGAATATAAAATAATTTTTATAACAGTTTAGAAAAAAACACTTACCTTCATAGTTTCTTAATTCCAAATCAGGTGGAAGTTGTGTGCATCTGTGTTGTTGTAACATGGCTGGCGATGGATACTGTTTCGAATTATCCTTATTGTCGCCATGTGCACGCTGATTGTTGAATTCCTGAAGTTCAGCTGCTGTTATTGGAATCGTTAGAGCTTTGACGGATGCCAAATCACCGGAAGTGCAAGCTAGATGCAGTGGTGTGTTACCATCACGGTCCCTAACTGTTGCCTATTTTTTCAAATTAAAAAAAAAAAACACTTTATGTTAATGAGTTTTTTTTACAGCATGCATAACTTCCTACAATGTGGGGCCCATTCAATTGACAGCTTCGTAATCGATGCGTTGTGTGAATTTACAACCCGAATGACAACAATTTGCGTTTTTAGATAAGTTTATTTATCGCAGCAGAGGTATTATATTATTAATAATAATCGGTTTTAGATTATTCTGAAGCCATCAATGGAATTCCCCAATTGTCGTTCGCTCAGAAACCAATCATTATCCATATTGATAAAAATGAAACTGCAAAAAAAAATCATATCGATGATGATTTACCTTAGCTCCAGCAACTAAAAGCCTCCTTATAATGTCTGTTTGACCGGTAAGTACGGCTAAATGTAACGCTGATTGGCAATTATCGTTTTGGATATCGAGCAGGCATGGATGAATCGCTAGCCGGATTAGGGCATATACCACTTCTGTATATCCAATTATTATGGCAATGTGTAGTTGCCTGCAAGTAGACAAAAAAAGGACAAAATCGAAGAAGATTTATTAAAAAAAAAGCAATATAAAATGAAGTGAAATCAAAGGCTGAACAATAAAAGTTATTATTAAATTATTTGGAATTTCCCAGTCATAAATACGGGATGAGCAGGTGCATTTATTGTTTTTTTTCTTATTTTTTGAAATGGTATCGGACCTTTTTTCGATTGTAAAATGTTTAGGCGCCCCTTTTTTACTCGAAGGTAACTCAAGTACCTGCAATATAATCACTTGGCAAATGCACCTGCTCAACCGCTGGCAATATCATGTGCAGTTGATTTTAAATTCGCCATGAACCGATTTTTATTTTTTTGAATCGACTCATTGACGGGGGTTGTTTAAAAGATTTAGTTAGAAATTTTAAGACTAGCAGGTATGCATTTGTACGTTGAGTGCTAGGGTATTAGCGGTGAATGTGCAGTAGCTGTAGTAGAGATCACATCTGAAATATCCAATTTAATTCATAATGAGCTTTCCATAAAATAACCCAAGCAACATTTTTGTCAACGGTGACGTTACTGGTTGACCTATATCGTGAAGACATGTGTCAACCGCTAACGTAACCGTGAACATAAATGGTACGTGGGACGTCGTGCTAATTATCGCCTTTTTGTACTCCCCCTTTTTGTTCTGGGATTTAATACAGCCGCCATACTACTTTAGATCCCCTCACCCTCCTAAATGTGTTGCGTATTTAGGGCAGTCTCTAAATAGATTTGGGAGCTGTCTATAAAATACGTCACATATTTATGGCGATGAGTGGGGGCGGGAGAAGGAGAGGGGGGGGGGAGGTATGCGTTGTTCAGGCGGGGTTAATAAATTCCATACAACAAAATTGCAAAAAAATCGGTGAAGACGAGAGGGGGGTCCAAAGGCAGAAAATCAAAGAGGGGTTCCAAAATTAGTGTGACGCATTTTATGAACAGCCCCAACAAATTTGTAGCATAGTCAAAAATACTAAGAATTTGTTCAATTCACCAGATTTTATATGTTTGGTTGTAACTTTGACCAGACATACGGTTAAAATTGACCATTTAACTTGTAGTCCCAAATTTAGCTATAAAATATTTTGTTCTCTCCCTCTTTTTGTCTTTCTTCACACCTATTCCCAACGTTTTTCTCTTATTCATCAATCTTTCACTCTCTCTCGCTCTCTCTACCGTTCTAAGTTATATTACTTTTATCTCCATAAATGTGTGAATTTTAAGGTTAAGTCCTAAATGTAGCCATTTCCACGTTACTCCTGCACGCACACTCCTAATACCACGGCCCTCAGCGTGTTAATGATCTCTAAAATAAATTATTGGGGTATTTTTTTGCCCAAATTTCTGTAGGTACTTTAGGGTGGGTTATTTGGAAGTAATTTTTCGTTTTTGATGGATCAGGTATGTAACTTACGTGTCACCATCATCATTCTGTTGATAGTAGATCTCCCATGGTTGTTGCTGTTGTTGTCCCTTCTTCGCCTGACTATCGCCGCTGGTGGTGCCGATATTCACTTGACTTTTACCATTACTAGACGTTGGTGTCGACGTTGCGGATGATGTCGGTGTCGATGATTTCTTTTGGCTATTTTGGCACGTGCTTAGATTATTTAGCGGCTGGTCGGTGGTCTTCAGACTTAAACTGCAGAACCATTCCGATAGTCCAGAATCGATTCCACTATCGAGAATCATGTGGTCTTCCTGTTTCTTTGTGGACGTCGTTGTGGCGGTTTTATCCTTAGTCGATTGTCCTGAATTACTTTGGATACCCTCGTCCTCCTCAATGTCCTCCTCAATACAACCGGAATCAAGGTATGCACTATCAGTTGATGTGAATTTCTTTGGATCTGGTGCGATATTACTATTGTTGTCCTTCTTCTTTGGATTATCGATCTTATAGTCGTCACAATCGACCAATCCGGATAGCTGTGGTCCAGATAGGAATCCCGAATCGATACCACTTGCTGACGATGCTAGAAATTCTTCCTTATCATTTAAGACTGTTTCAATATGTCGGTTCTTATTATCACCATTACCACCTAAGTCTATTGGATTTCTACTTCTATCTGAAATAGAAACATCTTTCCTTGATTCGTCAGCACCTGAACTTTGATTCCACATATTTAATTATTTCAATTTCGAAATCAATTGTTTTTAGATTTTTATTCTAAGAATTTTTATCTTTTTCGAATTTTTGTTTTGATTTTATCTTTTGTTTTTTTTTTTTTTTCAAAGTGCTTGCAGAATTTACTTGTTGCCTTCAATTATGTCACCGTACAATTTGGAAATAGTTACACTGTTTTTATTTTTCTCTTTTTTTTTAAATTCGCATAAAAAAAATCGCCGTTGAGTTTGTTTTTTTTTCCTTTTTTGGGATTTTTTTCTTTTTAACTTTTTCGCCTGAACTACGAGTTGGAATAGCGCGAAAACCACACTGAAATTATTCAAATTTTCAATAGAAACTCGCCTTTTCTTTTTGCTTCTAGCAAAGAATCACAAATACTCAATCAAAATGGCTGATTGTATTGTACGATAGTTATATTTTCACAACTTTCAATATTATTATTATTATGCTTATTTAAATATGCTAAACAAGTAGCGATTGATTCATTCTCATTTTTAGATTGAAATTGATGATTAAAAAATCTTTTAAAATGCATTAAAGCGAAACTTTAGTAAAATAAAAATAAAAAACGATAAAAAAAATTTTTTTTTGTGTTGTTTTCGAACCAAATGTTGGAAGAGAAAAATTCGTAAATTGGAAATGCCTTCACTACATAAATAACGACCAACCAACAACTTGCACTACGAATACGAAGAACATAAAAAAAAACTCTACTAATGGTTGTTTATTTGCTCACAAATTATATCGCTATTAAACTAGATTTATTTGACTTTATTATTATTATGATTTTTTTCGTTATTTATATCTTTTTGTGTAATGCAAAAATGTTGAATAAATATTGTAACACACTCGCTCTAGCTTTTGGTAACTTTTTCAATAAAACACGTCTTCAATCGTTCGCTATCTTCAGAAAACTAAACGTTCCAACAATATTTTCTGCTTACAATACATACCGCCAATGAAACTACATAACGACTTCATTTCACGTTTATTGAATTTGTATAGCAATTCATCGTCTGGCGTAGTGTGCGCATGGCTGGTGTTGGTGATTTGGAAACTTTCCGAATGACCCCCTTCCTACCTCACCCTGGATTTAACAAAACATTTTTATCTGTAATGCTATTTCTACCGTTTCCCATTGAAATTCATTTTTATCTTCAATTCTCTTTTGGGTTTTAGATTCTTCCAACAAGTTGGTACTGCCTAGTGTACGGTAATATTTTCTCAAATTTGTAGATTTCTCAAACATAAATTTCCTAACACGTGTTGCAATATTTAAAAAAAAAACAGTTAAAACGGTTTACGAGGACATGGCGACTATACAATATGTTGTACGGTCTAATTGCATGCTAACTCTAGTACGTTTTCATACTAGAATACATTGCGAACTCGGAACTTTCCAATATAAACTGGAATTACTAATTTCGCACACCGTTTTTTCGTTTACCGTTCGTTCCGCATCGAACAAATCGTCGGAACCAAAATGTTCGTTGTCTGTCCGTTTGATTGTCCGTGAACTCCATAATTTCCGAAAGAATTGAGCTAGAGACTAGACATTTTTACAGTAGCGTATCTCGTAAATAGCTAGGCTAAGTTCTTGAAATGGCAAAATTGGACTATTCTTTTCCCTACCCAAACACAAACGAAACAGTTTTTTACAATTTTCTCAAAAACGGTGGGTCATATTGAAAGATTTATAAAGGTAAAATGTGTTTACAATAGGATTTTACATAAATCATCTATACATCAAAATACAATCGGCCCACGGTTTCCCCCTCTCCCATACAAAGGGAAAATATTTTTCCTTGTTTCTCGAAAACGGTGCATCGTATCGAAAAATTTATAAGCATAAAATGTGTTTAGAATATGATTTCACATAACTTATCTATACATCAAACTCAACTTCGTTGGACAACTTCTTGCCCACTTCCCCATACAAATTGAATACTTTTTTTCTATTTTCTCGAAAACGGTGAGTTGTATTGAAAAATTTATAAAGATGAAATATGAAAAATTTATAAAGATGAAATTTTACATAATTTATCTATACATCAAAATCCGATCGGACCACTCTTTCCCCCTCTCCCCAAAAAATAGATTTTTCTAATAAAAGTTTTGTCAATTCTCATACAGAGTATTTGACGATTGGCCCCTGGCAATTGAAGCTTTTCTTATGTTTATGTAGAAATATAAGATTCGAAAAACGGTTTAAAAACTGCAAAATTGGCTCGTGGAATAATTCGAAAGAGCAAAGTTTTCGATATCTCGAAACAGACAGTTTACTCAATCTCGAAAACGGTAGTTTCCCACATTTCGAAAAAAAAGTGAAAACTACGATATTATAAATACGAAAAAGTTTCTAGCCTTAATTTAGGCTATGTAACCGGTTTAAAAGGAGATATTAAGGATATTATCGGACGTAAAAGTCCAAAATGTAGACAACTCGATTTAATTTTACAATACAACAGCGAAATAAATTTCTTTAATTCGTGAATGGTATCATGGATGAAAAAACACCGCACGGTTTTTCATTTTCTTGAAATTTTTAAAGAATCGAATGACTGATTCTTTTTGTATTCATTTATAATCTCAATAGAGATAAGTTACCAAAAAACCCATCGATTTTGTTATGTACTTTGTTAGCCATGAAGCAAACAAAATTGGTTTAGGGTGTTTTTTTTCACCCATGATATCTAATATGCCGGAAAATCTAATTAAATTCTTAGATGATGATCGAGAAAACCCTTAATCAGAATGAGTGGATTTCCTTGCCATCACTCTAAAAAATAAATTAATAATAATATGAGTTATATTAATGTAATTTAATGTCACTGATTCCGGTTCATAAATTACATTTTTCGTTATTTATAAGGTGACTCTAGAGCAAAAACCAGAATTGCTTTTGGTGGTTCAGTTTGGTTAAAAATTTGAATTTTGAGGATAGGTAAATTCTTTTAAACTTCTATTATCGACCAAATTTAATATCTTAGACTTTTTTACGTCAAAAAACCGTATCCGTGACATGTATTTTATGAAATATAAAATAATATGATCAGGAAACGCAAAAATCACTAAATAGGAATCGAAATCGTTGAAATTTTTGGGAACCATAGCCAAATTTTTGGAATTTTAGAAACCAAAACCAGAACCATATTTTTTACAAATTGGAACCACAGTTTTACAAATCGGAACTAAATTTTCGGACAAAAACCAGAAATAGAATTCACTCTTGAACCAAAACCGAACCACACTCAGAAAACTTTTGGTTTGCATAATATCTATTTCTAAATACAGTGAAATCTTAATAAGTCAAACCTCGATTACTCGAATATCTTGATAACTCAAAGTTTTATTGTACAAATTCCTTTGAACCGTATTTTTAATGAACCTTCGCGAAATCCTTGATGACTCAAACTTTATTTCTAGTCCCGTTAGCTTCGACTTATCGATTCGTGAGTAAATCTCCTGACAAGATTACAAAATCAATTATTTCAAAATTTTATTAAAAACTAGAATTTGGACCCGGCTTCGCCCGGCTAAAAGCGTGAGTAGAACAAAATCTTGGAAAACTAAATTCAGATATGATCAGAAAAATCCATGCTCAGAAAAAAAAGTTATAAATCAAATAGCCAATCGTATCCATGCTTTTCTTTAAAGTTTTTTCTCTTCTGAAAATGGTTTTACAAATTAACATACAAAAAACCGACGAACATCTATGCCAAATTTCAGGCCAATCGGTTCAGCCGTTTTTGCGTGACAGAAGAACAGACAGACAGACAGACAGATAGACAGACAGACAGACACCAACTCATTTTTATATATTAGTATGATTTCAAAATTTAATTGTTGAAGATTTTTCAGAGGATTCGAGGGCTGTTACCAACCTTGAGAATACTACCTTACTCCATCTGTACAAAATTTTCGGTTAATCGGTTTGGGTTATTTTGTGTAAAAGCAACAAAACAACAGGCAAGCATAAATTCTAATCTCTATATTGTTTTGATATGTTGACAAACTTTTTTTTTCGCCCAAAAGTAAAAACTAATTATTTTTTTATTTTTTTTCGCCTTAGATTTGTTTTTAATTTAACCTCGTTGATTGCTGTGGGAATTCTGGTGGAAAACCCAGTTTCGAGATTTCAGACATTACCAAAATTTTGTGTAAAATTCGTATTTAAAAATTCCATATAATTCGCCATTATACTCGTATGTACGACGTCAAACCACAAGCCATTTGGAATATTTTGTACGACATTCAGTAACTTTAAATTAAAAATAAAAATATGAATACAAATTTTCCCAGTTTATTAACAAACAAAATCTATAGACTTAATCAAAATTGATCAACATTTTGTGCTAATACTCTTTCATATCAGTAAGACATTATCATGCATCTTATAAGTGACGTCGAGAAAATAGAAAAATTACTAACCATTCATTGACATTTCAGATTGTTCTTCGTAATAAGATCTAAATATTACAAATTTTATTTGTTTATTTTGAATCATTTCCCTTTTCCTGTTGATGATATAAATATTTTCTTCATTTGTGCTAAATTCCTTGATGACTTTTTCAATTTAAAAAATCTAATTTATGCAATAAAGTCAGCAATTTTCTTAACAATATTTTGATATGTATTTCCGTGCCCTTTGTTAAGTTGCTAAGAGTAATTTGTTTCACATTGTTTTTCTTGCGATTTTATTGAAATCTGATGATGATTTATTTGTATACATTTATGTTGGATTTCCCGATATTGTCATTAACTGACGATTTTCTCTGTTATGTCTGAATTAGTGCGTCATATTACTATAGAATTCTACGAAATATTTAATTATGTTAATTAAATGCGAGAAATCATCAAAAAAAAACTATTTTCCACTTACAAAAGTGTTACGTTTAAACTTAATATTTAAAAACATCTATAATTTTTTTTTATCTATAAGATTGAAAAAACATATTCGTGAAAGTATCAATACTTACCAATAAAGAAATGTTTTTTGTTTGTTTTGTATTTATTTTTGTTAAAAAACTTTTTTTGATTGCCAATAAACCCAAGACGTTATTTCTATTTTGACTAATAAAAATTACCAACTTAATAAAATCACGTGTTGTTATTATTCGTCAATAAAATTTATAAACTTTTTTAACGCACTAGCTTTCTGCGGTTTCATCCGACAACTGAATTGCAAATGAAATCCTCATACATACCACCATTGTCTGGTCCTTGTTATAATAACCAGTTCCGACAATGTACCAAAAACATAAAACTTGTATGCGAATACGAATTTTATGCTCATTTCTTTTGTTTTATGTACACCAATTCTAAACGGAGATTAGAAATTGGAATGAATCTTAAATAAAAGATTTTCTGCGTACTTCGGGCACTCGTACATAATATGTTGGAGGGGAGATTGAAAAGTTATGTTGTTGACAATAAAAATATGTAATAAGATTAGTTTTTTTTTATCTGGACCATTTGTTCCTGCCAGAGTTAAAATATTATCTCAATCAGTTCAGTAGTTTTCGAGCTAGAGCAGCCATTGCAAAGAAATAAGGTTTTTTCAATTAAGATTTCTAAAATTGTTTGTTTTTTCTCTTAAAAATTTTTTTTGTTTAAAGTTTCAGATGTTCCTTTTATTTTCTTCGGCGTTAAAAACGATTTTTGGTCTCGGTATGCCACGGTTTGTCATATTATTTACGGTTTGTACGGTTTGTTAGATTCTGTTTACATTGGGATTCACTTTGAGGCGGCACGTCTTTCCTCATTTTTCTGCCGTGTGCACACGGTTCGCTTTATCTGGATTCATAAACCGGTTTCATCAGCAAAACTAAACGACAGGTTTCAACGACCAGAATCAAAAACCGGTTTGCGACCGATAATTTTAAGTGAATCTAAACTTCGTTCGCTCTTTTTGGTTTCCCTCCCCACTGCGTCCCTCACCCTCACGAATGACGCGCCGCCTCAAAGTGAGTCCTAACCCAAGCAACCAGATAAGGCATAATGACTTGGATTAGGGTGTGGCGTCTTAAAATTGCTCGTTACGACCACACCAAGACCAGCGAATCCGCCTTATAAGGCGTGATGCCTTTCAAGGCATTTGCAGTGGTCGTCAAGCGGTCCGAGTGACCTAAATATATGCCCTGATAGTCTTAATGTTCGAATGCCTTGTTTTGGCTTTCATGGTCGTAGTGTCCTCCAGACGCCTTCATAGTCGTCCTGCCTTATAAGACCTTATAGGGCCTTATAGGGCGTGAAATAAGGCACTTCGTGGTCCGGCGGACCTTCCCCACTGTCGACGATAGTTCGACCTAGTGTTGACAAAGTCGTGGGCACTACGACCAATAGGGACGCCTTTGAAGACGAAGTGTCCACTTTACGACCTATAAGGTTACTTGGGAATGTAAACACAGTCATAGAGATTATGGTCGCGTGCCGATGTACTCCAATTTGCCACTGCAATTCTCTTCGCGTTCTAATGAACGCCACCTTTCCATTTGAGGTAGAATCTCCATAGTCGCCTTGTTGTGAATATTTTACGGAGGAAGACTTTCCGTGCCGGGTAATTCTTACTCATTCGGGTTAAATGACTTTCTTATGAGTTGGATTAGATCTTTCGCTAACAGTATTTTTCTATACTTCGAGGCATTTTTCGAAAACCCAAACCTAGTGAAAAACCTTACCCAAAAAAAACCCTTCTCAAAACCACTCTCGAGATTTTTTGCCGGACTCCGCCAAATCTAAATTTGTCACAAATCATGGGTTTTTTATTCTTGTCTGGCCTGAAACTTTTCACTCTATCCTCGTACAACACCCATATGTTACAAATTACAGAATTACTTATTGTAAAATGCAAAACAAACTTCCGTTATCGGCAAAAAAAATGGTTTTTCCACTTTGACCTATGAAAAGTGATTTTTATAACAGTTACAAAATTCAAAGTATGTTTGTTTAACATCAGTCTTTATTTGTGCTGAAGTGGCGCTAAAACTAAAGAGTTTTTGTTTTAAGACGTTGCCGGTTGTGATCGGAAATTGTCTGGAATCTGGAGTGTTTGAATATAGACAAGAAGTCACCCAAAAGAATTTCCGGATATAGTATGTCTCATATGATCTTGGCATTCTGGCACAGATATTTTCATATATTTTTGGTTATGGGATTTTTACCATTCAATGAAAATGTGTTTAGGCTGGGATTTTACTAAAATTGCTTTGGTTTTTTATTTGGATGACATTCGCAGGTTGCACGATGTCAATAATTTCCAACAAATATATGTGCGTCACACGAAATGCTATGTAGGTATATGCAAAAAATGCTAATATCATTTTTATTTTATGTATTTCACCTCACGAACATAAGCCTTTAAATCATATGATGTTTCTGTTATTCTTCTTCTTTTTTACGATTTAATTTTTAATTTTTTTGTTTACGGTTACTTTCTTTTTGCTGTTGGTTTTTCCAGTGTAGCTCATATCAATTAACAGCTTTGGTGGAAAATCCATTATTGAAGTGTGATCGAATGTCATCAAATTGTAGTGCAATTGTGAATTGCTAATGGATATAACTTTGCGGTTTACTTTTGGTTAATCAGAAAATAAAATTATTTGCTTTAGATAAATTGACGTATTTCTTTAATTGTCATTAGATTTTTTTTTTTGTGGTACAAAATTGCTTGTGCAACGAAAATTTCTGCTTAGAATTCGTAATTCTAGAACCATAACTAATTTTTGTAAGTTTCAATAACAATTACGAACAATTGTTTTTTTAAATATGTTTTGCGAATATTTTCCGGGTGTATTTTTCGTATTCCTTTTTTTCAAAAATAAAATTTCACTAAAATTTCGTCTGATTTTCAGTAACTTCTATTCTTTATTTTCAAACTTTTGTTAAAATTCGTTTTAATGGTTCGAGAGATAAGGGGAGAGGGGTTTTTTGATCTTTGGATTGAGTAAATTTTAGTGCAAAGAAAATTTGTTTGAAGATAGATCCATCTAATGGTGAAAATTTCATCAAAATAACTTCAACTGATTTGATCAAAATATCTTCAATTAGCCGGGGAAGGGTGGTTAATAACTGCAGAAGCTCATCAAAGAGTTCCTTTATTTAATTTATTTAGAAAACCTCATAATTATCCGTTGCTTGCGCGATTCAAAAGTTATGTTGAATAATGTAAAAATTTGTTCATTATTTTTTGTAAAATCATAGTAATCTGCAAAATTCAAATTTATCAAAAAAAAATTCAAATGTCTTGTTTGTGAAAACATCGTTTTTATACCCGTATGGTGAAACCAAAGGGTATATTAACTTTGCCTTACCGTTTGTAACCCAAGATCCCGTCATCACACAAAAGAATGAATTACACCAGTGTGTTTAGAATGATAAAAAAAAAGTTGAATTTAGCATGTCCGTCCGTCTGTCTGTGGCGCGGATTGCAGGCGCACGGATTGAGTTACAGACTTGAAATTTTGCGCAGATCCATTTTTCGTAAAATTCGAGGCTAAGTTCGTTTATGGGCAAAAATGGACCATTAGGGGGGGTACTCCCCATACGAACGACAACGTTTTTTGTGAATATCTCAAAAACGGTGCATCCTATAAAACTTCCATACATCAAAATCGGAATAAATTTTAAAAAATCTTATTGAAAAGTTTGCTTTCAAACTGGAATTTTGGTACAACTGTTCGAATTTTGATACGAATATCACCATACGGGTTTTCAATAATTGCCAGATTGGCAATTATAGCTTTTGTTATGTTTTAATTTAAAAAAAAAGTGGTTTTAGTTTAAAAATTAAATCGACTTTTAATTACTTCTAATAAATAAAATACAGTCCATTGTATACTTCGATCGAATAAAGATTTTAGTCCCTCGAGCTGGATATTGGAGTTTGAACATGTAAAAGGTACAGAATTGAAAGAAACCAATAATATTCTTTACAATTTATTAAAACGGCCTAATCCTTTTACAAATTTTACACTAATGATTTTTAAAACACAGGCAAACTATTTTTAAAATATAATGATTACAAAGTATTTAAATGTCAGTTAAAGGACAGTGTATTTTACAATATTGCCAGAAGTGGGATTGAGCTCCATTTGATCAGAAGTGATCAAATTATTTCAAGATTTTTTTCTTCCTGTTCTCAGACTCGAGATAAACAAAATGGAAAGTTTTTTGCAGAAGGCAAAAATTTATGATTTGAGGAAGAAGTGTGAAGAACTCGGGATATGTTCTACTGGTACGAAGAATAATTTGAAGACAAGGATTTTGAAAGAATTGAAGACAATTGAAGGACGAAACTCTTCGGTAATGTCTCATTTACAGGTTGAAAGCGGAAATGAGGAAGATTTATTGCAAGATGAATTGGAGCGATTACAGAAAATTTTGGAGGGAAAACAAGAAATTGAAAAGTTGAAAAATGAAATGTTTCAATTGGAATTTTCTTGTATATATCGTTTCGAAAAACCTCTCAAAATCTTGAAGCAAATTTTCAATTTTATAGTGATTTTCACCACTGAACTCTTGGATGGAATTCGCAATATCCCTAAAATGGAGTGGCACAAACATGTTGCTAAATCTAAATTTGGAAATGATTCTCAATTGTAGCTGCGTTTACAGTTCCAGAATTCGTTTTGGTTTCTACAATAAGTTGCCGTTTTCTGCCCAGGAGTTTGATATTCAATACTTGAGTCTTCTTCGCCATGAATTTCTCCAAATTTGTTGAAGACAAATTCCTTTATTCAAATTCTAGCTTTAAAACTTTCTTTGCGCAAATCTCAGGATTCTTACTCCATTCTCAGCTCACAAAACATGGCCGTCTCCAAGAAATCTTCTAGTCGTCTCCGTAATTTTCATTCCGTCTGAATGAAAATTTTACGATGAAAAAAAAATGCAAGAGAAAAAAAAATCACCGGAAATCTACTATCCCGACTTTGCACAAACACGTTATCCCACTTCTGAATTTGTAGGATGGCTTTTAATAACACAAATATTATTTAATTAGAACATTATTTAATCAACTGAACGGGTTTGCAAATTATCTAGAATAACAAATATTTCAAATCCAATTAACTGAGTGATTTTAAAATACTACTACTGGGTTTTCAAAATATCAATATCATGAAGTAAATAATAAGAAATATACAAATCCTACAAAACATTTATTAAATTTGATTTTCAAATGCAAGCAGTGAATTAAAGAAGTTAAGTTGTCTCTCTACATAACCAAAAAACTTCATAATTGTGGAAAGAAACTGTAGAATTGAAGCCGTACATTTAGAACAAAAATCTGCAAATGGTAAAAAGTCATATTTTGCCGGAAACCAGTGACAAGGATGCGCATTGAGAATGTGTATGTAGTTTCCGCTTTCATGTTAAATAATTCTTTTGGTCTTTATAGTTATTTTATAGAGAATTTAAGGTATGGAAATGTTATGTGAAGTCGTATTTTTGTCTGTAAAGCTCTTCTGTAACAAATCCTCAACTTTCAAAAAAATTCCAACCGGGCTATGCATCTCGATTCTACTTTCGTAACAATGAAAACCTTCTTGGACATCGATGAGATCAAATAAGATCAAAAATTTTTTTTCAAATAATCAAAAAAAAAATAGTAAGCAAAATGTTTGAAAAATTGTAAAAATAAAATACTATTTATGGCTTCTTGATTTTTAGTGGTTTTCCTCTGTTTTTATTTCTTGTCGAAAAATTTTACTCTGCAGATTTTAATTTAAAAAAATTAAACAGACGCTAAATTCAAAATCGCGTCGGATAGAAATTTGCTGTAATTGTTGGATTAATCACAACATCATCTCTAAACTTTTGTTACGATAAGATTAAAATAAATAGCGATTCCACGTCTACTCTATCATTTTGCTAAAAGTACAATTTTGCGGTTGGATTTACTATTCCTGGCCACTTTTGTGACTAACATTAAAGCCAATAGAAAAAGTAGAAAATTCTACATACCAACACGATTTTCCTTGATTTTTCAAATATGTAACCGTTTATTGCATGCAACACATTATATTTAAAACTGTTTTTAAACTAAACTTAAACCAATATTCGTATTATCAATGCACAATTATTAAATCCGCCATTTTTGTTATGGTCACAACAGAACGTAACTGACTGATGATCGGCAATCCACAATTCTCGATTATATTTTCCAAGAATTTCTTGCCTCAAAAATTTATCGTTGGTGGCTGCCATTTTAATAATGTTGTACAACAAACCGTATATAAATGTATACTTGGGAAAAACCTGCAACGTTTTTTTATTATCGCAGGGCAAGAAATGTTTTGGTCATTTTTTAAGACATTTATTTTGTGATCTTCTTCAGTTTTCTATTGCGACATCTTTTACAGAATGGTGTAGTTATCATAGAAATCTTTTTATTGGGTGACTGTTTTTATGATGTTTTAAATATTGGTATCTTCAAAATCATTTTGAATTTTAATTGTTGGAATCTTTTAAGTTATAGAAATTAAAGATACTTATAAATTCGTACAAAATTTGGTTTTGTACGAACATTTAATTTTTATACAGGGACCATTTTTAAGTATTTTTTTTAAAGCGAATAAAAAATTCTCAAAATGGACATTTACATCAAATTTCTGCACAATTATCTAATTATGGGATAAAATGCAAGATAATTAGCTGTAAACTTTTTGTATTGGATAGTAAAGTTACTACTATTGGTGATTACTTGGAATTCTCGTAAAAATTGTGCTTAAAAGACGTAAAATTTGTTAATGCCTTTTTTTAACTTTGTAACGAAGAATTTCATAAAATCGCCATTAAACTAAAATTGCGCATGATAAGTAGTTTGAAGTTTTGTATTATTTAAATTATTAAAGATTAAGGAAGGTTTTAGATAGTGTTTATTAAAAAAGAAAAGATTCAAATAAATATTGTTAAAAAGGAAGATTAGTAGATAGGATATGCGGGTTCTAGCCCGGAATGTTACGTCATCGTTAGTGATAAGGGGGTGACGCATGCTGATAAGGGGGTGACGCATGCTGATAAGGGGGCGACGTGACTTCCGGGCTAGAACCCGCATATCCTATCTACTAACATTCAGCAGTTTTTTTTTTTAATGACAGGATTTTTAGCGAAAATTAGAGTTTGACAGATAAAATTATTATTTTAGCAATGAAAGAGCGTGATTAAAGTAAAAACCGATATTTTGCTTTCATTAAAGATGAGCACCAATATGCTCTATGTGATTTTTCGAAGCATTTGCCACAATTAAAACCTCTATAACCCAAAGTTAAAAACGGCAAAAAAAGACAGTTCAACCACTCGTTCTCCTCTCCCCTATACAAATGAAATAGTTTTTTGCGATTTTCTCGGAAACGGTGTATCGTATCAAAAAATGTGTGAAGACGAAAAGTGTTTGGAATATGATTTTACATGGCCGTTCCATACACCAAAATCCAGTCAGACCATTCCTTCCTCCTTTCCTTGCACAAATGGACAATTTAAATAAAAATTGTAGCTTGTCTTATGTTTTAATATTTATCTTTCTAATAATTTCACACTACAGGTCACATTGGAAAAAAAAACTTTCGTTTTAACAAGAATCTATATTTTTCAAGCTTTTCCCTAAAATTGTATGATAATCAGTCTAGATGTTTTTGAATATGCCCAATTTAGAAATAAAATTTTTAAATAAATGTTTCATCGCATATTGAGAACCACTGTACAACAGAAGTTAATGGAACTGTCAAAACATCTTAACCTCACTTTCGATTTTTCTCCGGGTTTCAGTGCTTCGCGTAATGTTTGGGTTTTTGATAAAAAAATATCCCTTTTTAAATTCGGTGAGACATTGTAGCAGTGTGGTGAATCAAGCAGCCAAGAAGCCGCTTATCCTGCCCTTGTCACAGTCCAAAAATGACATAACAACCTACAAAAAACCCCGACAAGTTTGGATCGAAAATTTGGACACAGCAGAAGAGAAGAAACTTGGATTGATCGAACTTCATCCGGACGTTTTTGCAGCGCAGCCCCGAGTTGACATAATTCAGGAGAACATCGAATGGCAGCGGAAATACCGATATGTAAGTTTTGCCCATACAAAGTCTCGCGCTGAAGCACGGGGAGGTGGCCGTAAGCCTTGGCCGCAGAAAGGTCTGGGACGAGCTCGACATGGGTCTATAAGATCGCCGCTTTTCCGGGGAGGTGGAGTTGCACATGGTCCCCGTTCACCGACTACCCACTTCTACATGCTACCCTTCTATACACGCGTCCTGGGACTCACTTCAACGCTTTCGGTGAAGTTAGCACAGGACGATTTGCACATTGTCGATGAATTGGTTATCCCCAGCAACGAGCCTGACTACATCAAGGATTTAATCGAAAAGAGAAATTGGGGCCCTTCCGTTCTGCTGATTGACGAGTAGGTGTTCTGTTAATACTCTCTTCACACAAACATTAATTATTTTAAATTTTTAGTACGGATTTATTTCCTGAGAATATCTGCCACGCAACCGATAGTATTTCGTATGTAAATCTGATGCCCGTTTTCGGTTTAAATGTCTATTCGATGTTAAAATACGAAACATTAGTTCTAACTATAAGCGCTGCTCAGAAAATACAGGAGAAACTCCTTTACCACTTGAATCGATCCGATGGAAATTTAATACAGAAACGATTTAGAATAGACCAATAATTTGTTATTTAGAAATAAATGTTTTAAACGTGGTAAGGATTTTATAACTAAAACGAATATCTAACAATTTAATCAACTTTTCAAAACATTCAAGGTTTTCGAATAGATTTTTTTTTCTTAGTTCGAAAAATCTTCATTTTTGAAGAATTTCTTATTAAATTTTCAGATGCATTTTTTCGCAGTGATTTTTTAAGATGCTGAACTTTTCTCACAACTTTTTAAAACGAAAAACATTTGGAATTTAGTTTTACATAACTTCAATTCCGGCGAATCCAAATCGACCATTCTTGCAACCATTTTTTCATTTATTTATTTCCCAATAAGTCACATTGCTTTTTAACCAGATAACGATGAATAATCATTAAACAATTAAGTATATAAAGTATTACAAATGAATAAAATAATACTTAAAATTAATACACAAAGTTAATCCAATTGAATGTGAATTCACATGTCATGTTATATTACTATTGTAAAGGAAAATCGGTTTTTTGTGACTGGATTTCTGAAAAACCCATTTTAATGAAACTTTACGGTTTGATTCCGAGTCTCATTGAGATAGTTGTAGGCTATGCTGTTTCTCAAATTTCCCCTTATCCCCTCTTCTGATATTTCTTGAACCGTTGAAGGGATTCGGATCTGGTTTTCAACAATAAAGTCCTTAGCGACGTATTAATCATTTCACACTTCGGAGGGGGGTGGGGAGGGGGACGCTATCAAAACAGTGTATATTCATGTTGGGGAGCGTATTTAAGGAAATTGATGCGCTCTTCTATATTATTGAAGGTGGAATCTGGAAAACTAAAAATTGCTATAAATTATAAACTGGGGGACCGATTTGCTTTTATTTTTTTTACTATAAGGTAATTGTTGTGGCCTTGCGAAGTCAAGTATAGACTCAAAAAGTTACTTGAACCGTCCCACGTTAGGAAAGCCATGGATAAACTAAAAAGGTCAAATCGAGGTAAGATGCTCTAAGGATAAAACGAATTTTTTGGTACATTTTTGCTCGAGAAAATTATGATTTGGGGGTTTTTGGGATTGCGAAATTTGACTCTGAGGAAAGGTTGTATAAGGATAAAGCTCGATCCAGACTACACGATGTACGGGGTACGAGATACGAGGTTTTTGGTTTCCTCGTACATGGAACTGCATCCACACTGCACAGGGTTTTGCTCATTCGTATACGCGGTTACCACGTACGAGGATAATCAAACAGCTTCTGATTTTACTCACTAGGTGAAACCATGTGCAAATTTCCCATCCAAACACTCGATGTTCGGGGTACGTGCCAACCTCGTACCCCGTACATCGTGTAGTCTGGATCGAGCTTTACACGAAAATATTTTTCCTCGAGAAAATTACAAGGTACGGCTGGTTTGGTTCTGTGGTTTCGAACTTCAAGGAACGTTCTGTACAGATTACGTCAAAATGCCGAAAAATCAGCATGATTTTGAGCCTGGCTTGGTTTTCCAGATTTTTTTTTTTGCTATTTCGCGAGTATAATATATCCGAATATCTTTCAATATTCAGTGAATAACGGCGGATATTGCAATTAAGTGGTTTGTAAACCTATATACATATATAAAATCGTTTAACCTGATTGACTGACTGACTCATCAACGCCCAGCCAAATCCCTGAAGCTAGAAACTTGAAACTTTCACAGTATGTCCCAACCATCACATAGGCGCTCACTAAGGCGGGGTTTTCCGAAATCTTACCGCTAAGGGGGTAAAAGGGGTTTGGGTGTTTTTAAACCGTGATTTTCACCATGAGTCCTGTTCAATAGGAGGCTGAAAAGTTTGTTTTGGGGGTTTTCGATCACGAATCCGGTGTTAGATTTTCGAAATTAGAAACGGAAGGTCCTGCAAGAATAATGTAAATATAATTTTCTCGCTTTTCCCGGGAAAAATTGGCATTAGGGGATTTTCGGGTTCGCTGGTCATGAATCTGGTGTTAGACTAATTCGCAACGGAGAGTCCTGCAAAGATAAGATTTTTCTCAAAAGATTTAAAGTTCTTTCCGGTTTTCTTCGTATTCTAAAACTTATACAAAAAACTTAACCCGGCAACGACGGGTATGCAAGCTAGTAGTCCATATAAACTCTGAAACTTTCTGTGCTTAAATAAATCTTCATTCGAATTTCATAATAAATTCAAATGTAATTCCATGGAATTTCGACCATGAGTGTACAAAGTCGATTGTAGTTCCAATTCCGAATGATTCATCGACATACGAGCACTTCCAAGAAAGTCTTCACTCGTTCATTTCTTACCTGTTTTTATGAGAGGGTTTTTGGTAGCTTCATTAATCCATCCCATAGACAATATATATTATAATAGACGCCCAACTTTGGCTTATTGACTGCAGCGCACCGTGTTTGAAATCGGAACTATTTTGGTTTGAGTATTGGGTAGTTCTCGCCTGTGCTAAACTTGGTTTGTGCCCTTGATACATTTTTCTCGCTAGAAAATCCAATAAAAATTTGAAAAAACAACCAATATCTTTTAAATGTTTTTTTATTTTAAATTTCAATATATCTTTAAATAGATATCACATTTTGTTTTGTTATTTTTAAATAAATATCACATTACTGCAGTGGCAGTGAAGACGAGGGACAAGCCAAATGTGTCGAGCCAAGCGCTAGAGCTCCAGAGCCGTCCCAAAAGCAGTTTACAATCAAACGCAGCTACGATATAGGGAAGGCGATAGTGCCAGCAAAGCCCACCATAAAGCTTAAGTGGGGCTTGATTTTGAGGCAACTTTGCCTCCGTCTTCATGGAATGCTCGAGTGTCTCGAACGACTGGAAGAGGAATTAGAATTTATTGTAGCAAAGTAAGACTATCCCGAGATCATTACCTCGACTTCCTCAGATCCTAAATAATCACGTCTCTGACTGCAAAAGTATGCAGGTGTGGTCCTCACTGACTAAAGCTAAATATTCTCCCTCGGGCTCCCAAGAAACATCGTTAATGTAGTTTGTGTGACCTAGAAATACACCATGAAATTTTCTCAAAAATTGCAAATAAATGGAGATACCTTTCAGCAGCAAGTCACTGTGGAAAATTCTTAAGCAGTGATGCGCCCCAACCGCACAGAATGTCACAACTTTGGGCAAAACCGACAGCGAAGTCTCAGGGGCGAAACTGATGGCTCACAACAGGTTTCAAGGTACAACTGCTTCAATTCTACCCACTCAAACGAATCGTTCTCTGATTCTTCCTAAAATACCGGTGTTTTAAGGATACTTGAAAAATTACCGGAATTAATATGTGCCCCAAAATGAAGAAAAAAAAAACTAACCTCAAATCATGGTCAAGTCGGAGAAAACATGCCACACGCGCGCCATCATGTTTGAAAAACGAAAAACGCATGCAACAACAGCGCACCGTGTTTGAAATCGGAACTAAAAATGAAATTTACTTTTTGTTCTAACACCGCGTCTTGACCTGGGATTTTTCATCGCAGAGATTTTTGATTGACCAATCAGAGCTCGAGTTGACGGAGGGGAAAAATCCCAGAGAGAAATTTCTTGAAATCTTGCAATAGCAAAATTTCTTGGAATTTCACAATTCAAGATGGCGGAATCCAATTTCTCCCGACAAATAATTGCAAAAATAACTAATTTTTACAAAATACGATACAAAAAGCTTTGGAAGAGAATATATAACATTAAGGGGTTTTTCTTTTCGTCTGTTCTTCTGTTTCAGCCTTTTCAATTTCACGTATTGCATTAATTACGAGAGCGGGGACTCGTGTTTTTTTTCATTGCCAATTTGAGAAATAAAATTTCAAGAGATTTTTGGCCCAGCTGTCAAAAAAATCTCATTGTGGTGAGATATTTCTCGGGATGAAAAATTGTTAATCAAGACGCGGTGTAACACCACGTCTTGATTAACAATTTTTCATCCGAAGAAATATCTCACCGCAATGAGATTTTTTTGACAGCTGGGCCGAAAATCTCTTGAAATTTAGTACTCAAAATGCCGATGAAAAGAAAACACATAGTCGCCGCTCTCGCAATTAATGCAATACGTGAAATTGAAAAGGCTGAAACAGAAGAACAGACGAAAAGAAAAACCCCTTAATGTTATATATTCTCTTCCAAAGCTTTTTGTATCGTATTTTGTAAAAATTAGTTATTTTTGCAATTACTTGTCGGGAGAAATTGGATTCCGCCATCTTGAATTGTGAAATTCCAAGAAATTTTGCTATTGCAAGATTTCAAGAAATTTCTCTCTGGGATTTTTCCCCTCCGTCAACTCGAGCTCTGATTGGCCAATAACAAATCTCTGCGATGAAAAATCCCAGGTCAAGACGCGGTGTAACACCGCGTCTTGACCTGGGATTTTTCATCGCAGAGATTTTTGATTGACCAATCAGAGCTCGAGTTGACGGAGGGGAAAAATCCCAGAGAGAAATTTCTTGAAATCTTGCAATAGCAAAATTTCTTGGAATTTCACAATTCAAGATGGCGGAATCCAATTTCTCCCGACAAGTAATTGCAAAAATAACTAATTTTTACAAAATACGATACAAAAAGCTTTGGAAGAGAATATATAACATTAAGGGGTTTTTCTTTTCGTCTGTTCTTCTGTTTCAGCCTTTTCAATTCCACGTATTGCATTAATTACGAGAGCGGCGACAAGTGTTTTTTTTCATTGCCAATTTGAGAAATAAAATTTCAAGAGATTTTTGGCCCAGCTGTCAAAAAAATCTCATTGTGGTAAGATATTTCTCGGGATGAAAAATTGTTAATCAAGACGCGGTGTAAGTTGACACACCGTGATCCATCCTCACCCTCTTCCGCGCTAACATTCTGAAGACTTTTTGTTCCCTTTTATGTGACTGTATGGGAATTGTGAAGTTCATTAATGCGAGAACGCGATACTCTGCTAGTTCAGTATTTGTTTTCTTCTCTTCTGTTAGAACATTTTGTGTTTACATTCTACCACATTTTTATTTAATTCATATCCATCGCTGTTTGTGCATCACAAAGTAAAATGCATAAATTCATCGCATTTGTAACAATTACACTGATCTGTAAGTCAATCTTAATGTTGCATAATTGAAATTCACTCAAAGTGATTAAGTTGTGAGAAGATCTATTAAACAAAATTCTTTCGTTTTATCTAAAAGTTGTTCATGCGTCCGAGGCTGGAGTTTTTGGACGCAGTTATGGTGGTGGTGGTGGTAGTAGTGGCTCCTCATCTGGACAAAGATCTGCGGGTTATGTAGGACGACGCAACAGCTATATGCTTGGCCATGGAGGGACCACCACTTCAGATAATGGCATTCCAGTCAGTGATAATATCGCCCAGAGCCCTAGAACTTCCGCAAAGACCAGTAATCTGTCCGCATGGGGCCTTATTCTCATCATCATGACAGTCATTGTGTTGGCATTCGCCTTCTACTATGGTATCATTTGCTATCCGCTACTTTGTCGGCACGAGAAAAGCTGGAATGTCCTGGACGTCTCTTCAACAACTTCGGGTGCGTCATCCCGATCCACCGAATTCGAAAGTCATCCATTCCATACACGATCCACTTCACCTAGCGAAAGTCATTAATTTTAAAACATCCATGCGATTAAATTAATTTTTAAAACTAAATCGAATTATTGAGAATCTTAGAAAGAAAGACTACTTGCCAATGCACAAAACGACAACTCACAACGTATCGAAGGCCAAAATTCTATCGTTTTGATTCCATATACGTTCTGATGGTCATCACTCTCATAGCAATTAATTAGCAACTACATTATAAATTTAATTAACTTACTTACTTCGAAGTTTCGAACAAAATATCAACTAATAAATACACCACAAAAAAAGACAAATTCCAAGACTGAGCATTTCTTCTCATTGATTCACATTTTTTATGATCGAATAAGAAATTTTGATAAAAAAAACACATATTTTCTAATATGAAATAATTTTTAGTAATGTAATATACACTCCAGTAAAAATTTGGATATGTGGAATTTTAAGCAATTTTTTATAAGTCTATTATATATTTTTTATACGGAGATAAGAATTTTTGTAAATTTTTATATCGAAATAAAAAGACATATTTTTTACATTTTAGACCCAAGCAGAGAGTTTTCATTAACACTACTTTGTTATGTTCAAAAAAGATCGTTAAAAAGTTTAATTCACCTTAGCGGTCAGTACTTTTTCGAGGTTTTCACTAGTTGGCATCCAGGCGGAATTGTCTAGTAAACACTCTTTCCAAATGTGCGCTACGAGCACTTAATACTTTCGCCTGCGGTGCATTTCTCTTAAGAAATTTTACCTTGCGTCTGAAAATGTCCACCTGCGGCGCATTTTTCTTATATTTTGCAACCCGGGAAAGCAGTCGCTGAGTTTTTTACTAACAATTTCTAAAAACTGGATCTCGACATTGCCGGCCTACTACCTAATAAATTTAATTCACTACGTGTATCTAATTTAAGAACCTCTGTCGCTAAGTAGTGTCGTAACCAAAGCTTCACTGATACCGGAAGATCGGCAACTTAAAAAAAATACTTCACCGTTGAAAGATTCCATGAAAATTTTAGCTTTAAAGGGGCGTAAATCCCGGAAATTTGAGGTAACCATATCTCCGCTAAGGCGAAGAAAAAAATATCCATTCTATGTAGTCTTGACCGTTAATTTATTAGATTTTCTTATTTATCCTTGATTTTTTAGGCTTCGAATGAAACCAAATCAAATAATCAATGGCAATTAAATAATCAGCAACAGGACTTCGGAATGATTTGCCATCCGATGTGTACTATAACCTGCAGAAGTTCAAGGAGAACATAAATCGGCATCTCCTTTCGTTCTTCCGACCATCCTGAGCTGTGCTTTGGTATTAAAGGGTCTAAGCTATGGCTGAAACTATAAAAAAAAATATTTTTTGTATCCCTCAACGTTACACCTGCTATCGTCAGACTTATTTCGGAGGACGATTCAATTCCTAGATTAAATGTAGGCCATCAAAACTTGCTGTTACTTTGTCAAGTGCTTTTAATTATTTTAAAAACAGTTAACTTAAGATTGACGATACAAACGCCTTCAATAAGGGACTGGCCATAAAATACGTCACACTGTGCAATTATTTGAGTAGTAGTTGGTCGTAAATGGCGAAAATTAAATATTTTATCTAATTATCTTTTTATTTTCGATGGTAAGAACAATTCTAAAATTCAATTTAACCAGAACACATATTGTTTTAGCGCTAGAGAAGGTGGGAGGGGGTGGGGGTTAAAATTATATACAAGTTTCAAAGAGATAATAATATTTCACGTTTGATAGTCAAATGTTTGAGTGGTTTGTTCTCAAAACTTGCTTTTCTGCAATTTCTGTTACGGGATTTAAATTTATTTTATTATGTTAGAACTTTAGCATTGCATTGCACGCATTGCCGCTATTTCCTACACACGAAATCTCACACATATTTAACACGTTCGTGACATCGTGTACCACTGGTGGTACATGTACAGTTTTTTAAAACCGCGCGAGTAAATAGTGCGGTCGTTTTTTTGTGTAAGTAATATAAAAACACGCACCGTGTACCACCGATGGCGCACAACCGCCAGAAAACAAATCGCTAGTGTACCATCCGTGGTACACGATGTCCAAATGTAAAAAAAGTTGAAAAAGCAAATGTCACGAACGTGTTAAATTGTTGCAGAAGCTGAATCTGTACTTAATTTTAAGTTTTTGCCGCAACTATATCTCAAGATTATCTACTTAAAATTTCAATAAAACTCAATGAAATCTGTTTAAGCTGAAAACCTATTTAGGTCCAAGGATTTTCAAAGCCCCAAAGCAAGAAATTCTGGCAAAAAACAAAAAAAAAAAACCCTTTTTTTTATATAAATTGATCTTATTGTTTTTGACTATTTATTACTAAAATATAGAAAAGGAAACAAAAACGTTAATTGTAAGGAAAAGGAAAAAAAAGAGTGACACATGACAGTGAATTAATGTTGAAAATTTACAGTCTTAATTTCTATTACAGTTCGTCTTTCTCATCGAGATCAATATCAGACAAATCAATATCCTCAACTTCCGGAAATTGGCCGTCCTTGCCATCCCACGGCTCAACTTTGTTAATCTTTGGTAGAGTGGCGCCTCGGACTGGTGCCGTATGACCTCGACCGAATGAAATATCGCGCAGGAATTCATTGATACCATCCTTAGAGAAAGAACCTTTCAGGAGGGAATATTTCATTTTCTTATAATTAACGACAGCCATAGCTGGATAGCCGAATCCTCCGATTTCCAGAGATTCCTCCAGACTCGTTTGAGATCCCCCCTCGCTCCAAACCCAGCCCCATTGCTTCTGTTTGAACTTATCGGCCATTTCGCGAAGTATCGCCAGGTAGCCATTCCTGCATTTCGCATCACAGTCAAGGATGTGCGGAAGAACCGAAACCACACACAGTGGTTTCCCTTCGCAGACGTCGGTGAGGATCTTTTCGCTGGTGACTTCGTAAATGTCTGGTGCTGGGATACTATCGGCATATTTATCAAGTGCCCAGTTTACAATGTCAGCGGCTGTTCGACCGCCTTCGTAATTCGTTGCATCGCTGGCAGTCTTTGGACCAGCAGGGAAGTACTTGATAGTAGGATATCCTTGAACTCCGTACTTTTGGGCTGTTGCTGAGTGGACAGTTGCGTCGAGAGCGCCCAGCTTCACTTTCCCCTTGAGCTGGGATGCTGCCTTAGCCCAGTGTGGAGCAAGGTTCTTACAATGGCCACACCAGGGTGCAAAGTACTCTACCAACCACACGTCATCGCTTTGAAGCACCAATTTGTCGAAGTTTGCGTCAGTTAGCTCGATTACATCATCCGAACTATCAGATCCGCTATCTGAACCGCCCCCAAGGACAGATTTCACCTGATAGACGAAATTAAGCGAAATTAGATGTGAGTTTCACAATGAAGAATCATCGCACTTACCTTCTTCTTTGCTTCAGCGAGTCCCGCTTCGGCGATTGCTTGAGCTGTTCTCTGGCCGGTGTAGTCACTCGGCGACTTCTTGTTGGCCCCGAAGATTTTTATTGTTGGGAAGCCCTTCACGCCATACTGTCCGCTAAGCGATTTGTGTTCGTCAGCATTAACAGCGCCCACTTTAACAACGCCCTTGAGGGCCTTCGCTAATTTCTGATATTCCGGGACAAGTTGCTTACAATGTCCACACCATTCCGCGAAAAACTCCACAATCCAGATAGAATCGCTCTGCAGGACCAACCGATCGAAATTAGCTGGATTAAGCTCAACAACGTCACCGGATGAGGGATAAAGGGCCAAAGATTCGCCCAGGAAAATCGTCGCTAAAACTACGGAAGATTTTTTTGAAAATCAAAACAAAGACAATAATTTTGTGCTACGTTGCTATGAAGGTTGTTGGACGAACCTCCCCGCCCACTCACCTAAGAAAATCTTCATTTTTTTAAGGCGCTAAAGAGCCGGCAAATCTTCTAATCCAATTTTCTCCCGTTTTTCTTGTCAAAATCACCACCTTTATTGAACTTTGGTAGAATTTTTTTGAATTGCGCTGGGAACTGTAACTTATTTCTGATTTTATCTCGATGCGATTATTCTTTTTAGTTCAAATGCGTTTTGTTCACGAATCTTTGTCGAGCTGTGAGCACTTGTTTGGCAATTTTGACTTCTCAAAGTTGTTTGGTTCGTGGATGATTCTGATTGGCGGATGATTAATCGTGCGGTGTCATCTGGTGGCATATTGTCGAAACAACATTTTTTCAAATTCAAATTTTTTATTCAAATCTAGAGTATTTTATTTTATTTTTGATTTGTTCATAAAATGCGTCATATATGGGGTTTCGGACCCCTACCCCGCCCTCGCAGAAAAAGTTTTTGTGATTTTCTTCAAAACGGCTCATTTAAAAGAAAAATGTTAAGACAGAAAGTCTTTAGAATATAACTTTCCTACATAAATTTTCTATACATCAAAAGCCGATTGAAGCGACTTTTTATAAATTTTATAGTATTCTTTGGGACGATAACAGCTTGCAAATGCAAAAAACCGCATCAAAATCGGTTGCGGATGTCTGGTAGGAGTCGATATTGGAAATTTTAGCTGCACATACACACGTTTATCTCTCGGAAACGTGTGAATTACTTTATGATTTCGATTTTTCAAGTGATTTTAATACCTTTCTAGAATTACTCTATGATTTCAATATTACAAGTGATTTTAAAACATTTCTTATGTGTTAGAAATTTAAAAGAAAATTTTGTTTAAACAAAATATAGACAGAATATAAACAGAAGTTATTTTTGCGCCGCAGACGAAAACTTTGACATATTGAAGGGGACACATTTCAATGTTGAATTCGGCAAATTCCCAGTTTGTTGATCCGCCCTTGGTTGGAAAGAATGCCGAAAGGAAGAAGATCCGGGATAGACCAAGAATCAGATGGCGGCTGGACGGATTCGAAGAATTTTGCCGAAAAATTAATATGCGAAACTGGAGAACGATCGTGCAAGACAAAAATCAGTTCTGGAAAAAAATCATATAGTCGAGAAATTCAAAAATGACTGTGGGTAATCCTGAATATCTGGAAAACTAGAGCTAATCCAGCCAAACCACCGTCAGTTTCAGAATCAGTCGAAAATGGTCATAATGTTGCACTGACAAAAAAAACGTAGTCGGTTTTTGCCCTCCTGAGTATTTAAACATTTAATAAAATATATTTTAACACAACATTTAATCTTTCTCTTTTAATAAGTTTTTAAAGTTACAACTATTCGTATAAATTCATCATAAAATATAGAATCGAAACTAAACTCTAGTTAGCGTGTCATTATTTTTAAACATTTTAGAAAATAGTGAAATTCGTATTGAGAGTTATGAGCTTTAGTATAAAACGCTGCTAAAAACTTTTAATCCGCTCCAAGAAGTTTGTGTCTGATTTGCCAACGAAGATCGGCATGATCGTTTTCTCCCGGTAAATTCTTTTTAAATCGTTGCCATTGTTTTTGATAGTAGTGATAGAGCATTACAGGATCTGTAGTTCGAGTTGTAAGCCGTGACGGGGTGGCGGATCTCGGTCGAATCCCTAAAATTCATAATAGATTAATAATTAAAAACAATAAATAAATCCTACAAAATTCCTTACACATTCGACTTTCTGGCCTTTCAACATTACTAGATGCTGTGTCTATCCTTTTCTTTTGATTTTCTTTAGTTTTGTCCGACTTTCGTGCTACTGGAATGTCTTTATCCTTAATCTTCTTCTCTGCAGGCACAACAGCACCATCAGTTGAAGATTTTTTGGCATTACCTGGTACCGGAGCGGATGAAATTCTGGAATTCCTTTCAATTAGTGGCCTTGACGTAGTCCTGGGCCTTTCGTTTTTTGTCTTTGGGTCTTCTTCGGTTTCCACAAGATTTTCACCTTGTTTCTTTTTACTTAAAGATATTTCAATAAATGTTTTAGCTCGAGAGCTAGCGGTGGGTGTTTTATGGAGATAATCAAAGTGGTCTGCCTTCTGTTGAGTTTTGTTTATTTGAAGAGCGCCAATTCGTTCTTCGTATTTTATAAGCTTCCTTAAATCTTCAAAAAATCTTTTATATGAAAACTATATTTTTTAGATTTGTGTTATTTACCTTTTAAAAACTCCTTGAGCTGCTCGGGGGTGATATTCCGATATCCTAATTCATTTAAATGCGCTAAAACTGTTCGAGCGTCCAAAGGAATTGTCGACATTTTTTAATTTCTCCCAAAAATAAATGTGCCTAAGAAAAGTTTGCAAAAACGCCCTACAACAAGGGGAATATAATATTTCTTTAAAAAAGGCACATAAAAAGGCAGTAAATTTTCACAGTTCTATATTTATTAAAAATCGTAAACAAAACTTCCAACTATAAACTGTCAAAACTGGTTTCCACTTTTTCCCTACAGATGTCGCTTCAAACTTTTAGGAGATTTTTCAACAGTGGCAGAAAAAATCCTTTTTAAAAAATTTTAAAAATTGTTTCACAAACAATAAAGGAAATTAACAAAAAAATATCAAAAAAGAAAAAAACAATTTGTATTTTATCTAGTAATTAATTATTTTTTCTAGTGTTTCTAAAATAAAAAAAAGTTTTAAAAACCTAGCTTTTACAATCGGAAAACAGCGTTTTTAAATAAAAAAAACTCCCCAAAAGTGTTGCTTGTAATTCAATATCTTTCAAATATTCAACATTTTTCGTTTTAATTGGAAAAATTTGGATATAAAATAAATGCACAGTCTTTTGTGGAAAGTCAAAGAATAGGAATGGGTGAAACATTCATCCAATTGAATTTTGATGTTTGCTAAAGAAATGTAAAATCATATTTAAAACACTTTTCACTACATATTTTTTTTTTCATTTTCAAGAAAGTAGCCAAAAACTTTTCGGTTTATATGGATTAAAATCAAAATGTTTCATGGAGACCACCATTGATTCCCGGAATCGAAACTTGATGTTTTCTTTCAAAAAATCTTTTCGAAAACCATTCGCATTTGCAATAGTAAATGCACAAACAATAATCAAATAATAACATTTGTCAAGGATATTTTTGAAATTTCTTTTGCAAAAGCGTCCGAAACAAATATCCCTGCAGTTTATTAAAATATGTGATACCGATGTCTAATCGAGATGTTTAGTTAAATTAAAATACTTTTAATGTGTTTTTAATGTGTTGGTATTTCACTATAAAAAGTCTTAAATATTTTCTTATAATACCATAAAACAATAAAAAGATAGGTGCCAATATTTCAATTATAAATTTAATTACATTAAAAATTAAAATGAAAGAAACATTGATAGATAATCAACCATAAATTAAATATAATTAGTGAAAAAATATCACATAAAAATTGTGACACATATGATTTAATTAAAATATACAATAACACATTTATTAATTGCTACTTACAGTAATTAGGCTTAATCTAGCTGTGTACATATGTATATAAAAATTTGGTTTAGAGAGACACTTCATTTTATACGTTTAAATTGAGTAACGGTGAATTAACATGAGTTCAACGTAGGGTTGTAACGAATGCATGAAATTGCGGGAATTTATCTTGTCCTCCTCGATTTTTTTGTAGATTATAGAAAATTGATATTGACGGGTCCAGGTGAAGAATCGGATAAGGAAACCAATGATCAGACTTAACTGTTCGCAGTTCCGAAAGGAAATATGTATTTGTTACAACCCTAACCACAACACAAATGTTGTCATGCTATTGAAAAAGGATGACGAGATGAGTTTTTTGAATGCTAGTGGCGAGAAATAGCGTGACCGGGCTGAGATTTTTTTAAATTACCAATTTAATATCAATTTTCAATTAAACTTTCAGGATTCGCCGAAGAATTTGATTGGGCCACCGCTTTCACTGCACTTGTACCTTGAATAACCGTTCGCTAACGTGTTTTTTCGTTTAAATATTCGTTCAAACAATTTCGGTTGGCACTGTTTCACCTTCAACCGTTGTAAACGAAACGCTCCTAGGTTCATTCGTGGTGAATCTATCTGATTTCGTTATCCCTTCCGAATCCGGTAGCTGGTCATAATCAAAAATTTGACGTCCTTCTCGTTGCATCGCAATATCGACTTTTTTGTTCGGTCTCTTGTCCTCGTCCTTTTTCGGAGAGGCTTCATTCATAAATAGATTCCCCAGAGAACTATCGAGTAGACTTAGCAGACTTCCCATTCCCGTTGGAAGCTCTGTAGTCCTAATGGTCGTCGTTTCTGGCTTCTCATGCAGATGCTTGATTTCCGTTACTTTTCCGCCATCGTCTTGCGAGACCACGTGCTGCACGACAGGATCTTTCTTAACGGGCACTGGGACGATTTTCGGTTGATGATGGAGCTCGGTTTCGTTATCCTTCGAACCGTAGTTTTTCACCTTCGAGTGCCCTTCGATGATGAGATACATGGGTCCCTGGATTGGTTGCGCGGGTTGTTTGTAATGCGAGAATAAGGAATCTGTGGTCATGGAGATGGGAGGAATTGTTGGTTGGAAGAAAGTTGGTGGTTCGGAAGGAGCTGGAAAATTCGGGGGTGGTGGAGTTGGGGTAAAAATCGGCGACACAAGACCAATTGGAGGGAAAGGAGGTGGAGTTGGAGTGTAAATCGCGGTCACAGGACCATTTGATGAATGAGATTCGTAGATATTCTTCGAAGGTTGCATTACGAAATCTGTTGTTGGTCTGGTAACTTCCTTTTCCAAGAGTTCGTGAATCCACGGCTTCCGATTTACTGTCGGATGAATCGGGGGACTTGGTTGCGGTTTGTAGTCTACAATTTCGTTTGGAGAGTGGGGTTTATTGCCGCCAGGACGTGCAATATTAACAAAATTGATAGATTCGTCTGGATGACTGTCGACTTGATTGGAATTGCCTTGACCCCAGTAATTAGCCATGGAAGCGTGTGGATTGTGATGAGTGTATGACCCTTGATAGCTATCTGAAGACAGTGGCTTTGGATTTGGGGAAATTGTCTGCATTGGAGGTGGCATCAATCGCGTTGCTAGCTGCGGAATGTAGTTACGTCGGATGGAGTTGTACTTAGGCTCTTTTTTGGTGTTTTGGCGTTTTGAGGGGACACCAAGGAGAAGGATTTCCTTTTTATCCTTGTTTACTTCGCCCCAGTACCGGACGCGATCTAAAACTGGTGGACTATAATCGAAGGTTGGATCGTTCTTCAAAGGGTCACCGCGGCCTACCGGCATCCATTCATTGTAGTCTACACGAGGGCTGAATAAGGCTCGGGCTTCTGGCTGTCCTGAAATTTTAACAATAGTATTTACTTCAATTTTTTTTAGATTTTTTTTAAAGAAAGTTTTGAAGAAATTATTCGATATGTGCTGTCCATAAAAGACATTACATTTTTAAGAGGTCTAAGGAATTACGATGGACGAGGGGGTCTAGAATGTCTAAATTTAGCGTGACTTTATTTTATCGGCTTTCCTCAAAGTTTGGTTTCAAATTTTTTGAAACGTTTTTCACTCAGAAATTTACTAAATTTTGGACGGTTTTGGAGCTACATATAAACCGGCAACATATAAAGGAAGAATTAAAGATATTAAAATTGTCTACACTTTTGCCTTTTACCATAAATCGATGTCTTTTACCGTTATCTTTATGATTTTGTAAAAATATTTGACGTTTTGATATAAGCTAATATGTCAAAATTGTCGGTTTATAGTGTAAATTGCGCCAGAACGTAGATTTTGTATAAGAAAGTCATGTGCTAGTCAAAATAGAAATATTATTGCAACATTAATAAATTCTTTAAAAATTCAAATCGGACGCTAAAGAACTCATAAGTGCCATGAAATGTCTTAATAAATATTGAAAAAGTAAGAAAAAAAGCAAAGACGACACACTGACCTAAAGTAATTACCCAGCCAGTCAATGATCGACGACAAAATGTGCTTTTGCGGCATTCATTCAATGATCGTGTAATCCATTGGCAATGATCATTTAACTGTGCCTCTTGGATATCGGATATCGGAGGTAGGTGAAATATCCAAACCAAATCGCGCTGGCAATATAGAAATAACATACTCAAATGGTTATTCTTCTCCATTTTAGGTGGCATTTTGAACACAATGTTAAGATCTGTGACCAAAGTCTTATAGCGCTGACACCTGTCGTGGATGTGTTGAAAACTTAATGCTAAATACGATACTTAAATGAATTCAGACATGTGCCAATTGATGGAAAAAAAGAATTCCAATAAAAATATTTTCTTCCTCTCAGACAAATCGCTAAAGTGCGATTATCAATGCAATGATAGTTTGCATAGTCTTGGAAAGCATGCCGAGAATGTGGATTTCTCCAAAAAGTGGCAAAATTGTGCCATGAATGCATAAGCGAGGTACAAATTTTTAAATCGTAGCCCGCCATAGGTTTTTTCTAGAAAATCAGCAATTTTAATTAAACGTTATTACCGCAATTTTTCACAGGTGCCGCAAAAACGGCGAGTTTTTTAAAGATATTTTTTTCATTATGAAATTTTTTAGGGCTTTTTGATCACCTGGAATCTGTATTTTCGTTTCTCTCGAAACTATTTTAATTTAAAACGTGTTTTTGTCAGAGATGCAAACCAAAAGTTTTCTGAAGGTGGTTCGGTTTTGGTTCAAGGATGAATCAGATTTCTGGATTTAGGATTTGGTTCCTAAAATTTAAAAAAATGGTTCTGGTTACTAAAATTTAAAAAAATTTGGTTTTGATTCTGGTTTTGGTTCCCCAAAATTTTCATCTTTGGTTTTTGTTGAAAAATTCTAAAAAAAAGTCCTTGTTTTTCTGTTAATGTTGTCAGGTTGAGCAGTGTTTTGGCGGGAAATGGTTTTGGCAGGATACGGTTGTGCATTCGAACCATAACTCGCGAACAAATTGAGCTAATACAAATTGGAAAATTTTCGTCAATTGAGCTATAAAATGGAAAAAATCGTAGCCATGTTTCATAAACAATTAGAAAAAATCTCTTCAAATTGGAGATTACTTGAAATTTCAAAAAAACAATTTCAATTTCATTGCTATAAACAACTTTCATTTGAACTTGAATCTAGTCGAATATTTATTACTTTATCATATCTATAACATTTTAGTATTGCATATGAGATCGAGTAATATTCTACTTTCACAAAATTCGGTCGCATTCACATAAAAACCAGTAAATCTTGGTTTCAAATCCTTCTTCTTTCGAGTTTGAAACAATAAACCAAAACTTGTCTTCTAATGGCATCAAAACACAAATTATTCGTTGTTTCGTTCAGCTTCACTATCGTTTGCCGCAATCAATTTAGATACGTAAAATTAAAATGAAAGTAAAATTAAAATTTATTTTATAATCCGTTTCCACATTATATCAAATGTTTATTTTGTACAGAGTTTATATTTAAATAGTTTGAATTTACAACAAAAAAAAACTTGCATTCAGGTTCATTGAACGTATATTCAAGGTGAATACACGAGTATATCTGCTTTTTATTATACACGAGATACAAATAACTAACCAGAATTCAGTTTCATTCGTTAGATACTCGTAGATATGCAACTGGTCCGGGAAATTGCTTTCCATTTTACTTGGAAAATTCATAGACAGTTTGCCGTCTTGATCTTGTGATTGAATTTTCAAAAACTTGGATTCGTTACGTTGTTTGATGCAAGTAATATACCCACAGTGTGATTTTCAGTATAATTTGTAGATCAACACATATAACTATATATATTGATGGATTGCTACCGGTTTAGATGTGGTATTTATCACTTTGTTACTAAACATTAGTTTTCGTTTCAAATGGGCTTTCATTGAGAAAATTCTCGAACAAAATACACTTTCCATAAAGATTTTCATATTGTGTTTAGTATTTGTTTTTTTAAAAAGTAAATGAAGTTGAATCAGATTTATATTCTAAACACATTTTATCTTTAAAAATTTTTCGATACGATGCAAAGTTTTCGAGAAAACAGGAAAAAAATAAAACAGGAAAATTGTATGGGAGCGGGGGGAAGCAGTGGTCCGATTGGATTTTTATGTACGGATGAGTTATGTAAAATACTATTCTAAACACATTTTACCTTTATAAATTTTTTAACACGACTCACCGTTTTCGAGAAAATTGCAAAATACTGTTTCGTTTGTATCGAGAAGGGGGCAAGGAATGGTTCCGTTCAAGAACTTAGCTGAGCCATTTACGAGAAACGTAGGTAACTATACAAAATTTCAAGTCCCTCGCTCAATCCTTTTGAAAGTTGTGGTGTTCACGGACAGACAGACGGACAAACGGACAGATAGACAGACGGACAGGCAGACAGGCAGACAGACAGATAGACAGATAGACAGATAGACAGATAGACAGATAGACAGATAGACAGATAGACAGATAGACAGATAGACAGATAGACAGATAGACAGATAGACAGATAGACAGATAGACAGATAGACAGATAGACAGATAGACAGATAGACAGATAGACAGATAGACAGATAGACAGATAGACAGATAGACAGATAGACAGATAGACAGATAGACAGATAGACAGATAGACAGATAGACAGATAGACAGATAGACAGATAGACAGATAGACAGATAGACAGATAGACAGATAGACAGATAGACAGATAGACAGATAGACAGATAGACAGATAGACAGATAGACAGATAGACAGATAGACAGACAGACAGACAGACAGACAGACAGACAGACAGACAGACAGACAGACATACATACATACAGACGGACGGACGGATATGCGGAAATCAAAATATTTTGTCATCCCTAACATCGAGGTGTGGTTCATTTTTGTGCCCGATGGTTGGTTCGATGCGTTACAAACGATATACTAAATATAATATACTCCTGTAGCATATAGAGTATAAAAACCCATTTTTGTGGGAGACTTTTGGAAATATTTAATTATTTCATTAAGTGAATTTATTTAAATATTCTAAAAGTTCCGATATATTCCCACCGACTTTTAGAAAAATATTTTTTTATGTAAAATTTAGATAACTTTTTTTTATCATACCTGACTCTGCACTTTCATTGTCGATTTTTTCCGATAAATCCATAGATTCTAAGGCGTCCAGATCTTCACATTTCAATAGTCGACTTTTGAGAATTACGAGCATTACTAAATAAAACGATTTATATCGAACAGTAGTCATCTTGACGGTCGTGGCGATATAGAAGAAACCTAAAAAAAAGTTTTTTTTTTTGAAAAATGGTTTAACAAAAATATTTTTAACTGCAAGTTAAACATTTATTTTAAACTATCTTGTAGCGATCACAGAGATACCACTTGTTGAAAAAACTCTGAACATAAAGTCGTACTTTTTTTTTTAATTTGAAGGTCTCTGAATATTAAAAATTTCCCTAGTACTTATGTGGGAAAAATTTCCCTAGTATGTAGATCAAATACCTTCTTTCAGAAGCGGCCATTTCAGGTTTTCTCTTTTGAAAATGTTTTGAGACATTTTAAGATATCAAAATTTCGATTCTGGGTTGTTTGTTAGAGCGAAACTCTTGAAAGGCTTGACGAAATTTTATGAAACTTTACAGTTAAGCTTATTCTATAGAAGTTGAAACATAGGAAACGAGTCATTTCGTTTGAACATTTCTGTGAGGAAAATAGGGGGAATTCTTGTTGCAGGGTTGTTTGAAGTTTTCTTGAAAACGATGAGTGATATGGAAAAAATTATAAAGACAAAAAATGTTTAAAATGTTCTGTTACATATCTATGCTGTACGGGAAAATTTATTTGGAACACTTTGATACCTAAAACACAAACAAACCTTTAAATACAAACGTAAACTTTTTTGCAAGTTTGACAAAAATGGTGCATTTTTTTCGTATGTAGATTTTTAGATTCAAATTTTTTTTCAAATAATAACTTCCAAAACCAATAGAATGGCGGAAACGGAATCGAAATCGGTTAAGTGGATAAAAATATACAAGAAGGCAGGTGAATTCTTTTTTATAGTAAATCCTTCCTCCCATAATATTCAGCTGAATACCAAAAACATAACAAAAGCTATAATTGCCAATCTGGCAATCATTGGAGACCCGTATGGTTATATTCGTATCAAAATTCGAACAGTTATACCAATATTCCACTTTGAAGTCAAACTTTCCAATAACATTTTTTAAAATTTATTCCAATCGGATTTTGATGTATGGGAGTTTTATGTAGAATCATATCCTAAATAACTTTTGTTCTTGGACTTTTTTGATAAGATGCACCGTTTTTGAGATATTCGCAAAAAACGTTTTCGTTCGTATGGGGGGTACCCCCCCTAATGGTCCATTTTTGCCCATTAACGAACTTAGCCTCGCATTTTACGAAAAACGGATCTGTGCAAAATTTCAAGTCTCTAGCTCAATCCGTGCGCCCGCAATCCGCGCCACAGACAGACGGACAGACAGACGGACAGACGGACAGACAGACGGACAGACAGACGGACGGACACGCAAAATTCAATTTTTTTTATCATTCTAAACACACTGGTGTAATTCATTTTTGTGTGCGATGACGGGATCTTGGCGTTACAAACGGTAAGGCAAAGTTAACACGTTGACGGACAGTTGCGGCTATAGCCGTCAAGTTCAAGTTCACTATGTGACATGACGGCAATAGCCGTCCAATACGAAACGGTCGTTTTTAGACACTGCGGCTGTAGCAGCACAAATGTGCATTTACCAGCGTACAAGTAGAAGCCTAGTGTCAATTTTCGAATTTCACTTGTTTCTACTGTCGAATTTCACTTGTTCGAATTTCACTTGTTTCTACTGTCCGTCAACGTGTTAATATACCCTTTGGTTTCACCATACGGGTATAAACAGAACCGAAATCTGTTGAGTGGATCAAAAGTCGATTAAAAGAACAAACAATCAAACTAGCAAACAAACTCTCATCCCAAACTCATATCCCACTCAAACCCACTCCGTTCCGTTAGGGGTTAAAAATAGTCTTTTCTGTCAAAAAAACGATTAATTCCCAATCGAATATCGGGTATAAAAGCTAGAATCTTATATTTTTTGACAGTAACATTGAAAATATAGTTTTTTTTAAAAGGAAAATCCTATTTTCTCACATAGTTTTCAGAAAATATTTAAAGTAGGATTAACATGACTCCATTCATTCGAATGAAACTCGTTTTCATTTTGTTTCTTAAGTGATAATCACGATTTAGCAACAAATCAAGATCTTTAAAGAGGATCGTGATCATGAAATTTAAAATATCTGACTACAACAATAACGACAGATTTACTGATGATGGTTTTTTTTATCCCAATTTATATTTCATCAATTCAATTGATATACGATTTTAGAACTTTCTTTTTATGATTTTGAGCACTTCAATGTCGTGTATTTTTATGAATTTAAAAAGCTGCAAGCAAATTGAAAGCGAAAGACAGACAGATAAGAAAAATTGGTCCATGAGAACCATGTCTTCAGAATTATAACAAGGGGTAAAAGTCTTTTTATCCGTGCAGAAAGAAAACGTTCAAAATTTCCAGATCAAGTCCCATATTTCCATTGAGACCAGACTGGGAACATAATTTTGGTAAAGGGTTTTAGTTAGGACTGGCCACAACTACCATATGGCCATGGGATGGATTGGAATTTCTATAGAGATAACATTTTAATGGTAAAGGTGGATCTTTGTTGGTTTCGAAGTGCCTCCAGGCCTTCAATGCTGTGTGATATATACAGATGTGATCAGTTGATCGTATTCATGAATGATTCAGCATTTCCCATTGATTACTTTCTTTCATAATCATTTCCACGTTACAGTGACGGCATGGGCGTTCGCAGGAATATTTCCAAGGGGGGACCAAAAGTTCTTTTTTGGTAGGGTGGTCATACTTTCTTTTGATGCAAATCCGGGACAAGATGAGCAACAAATTTTGAGAACATAAAACATGATTTTGATTAAACCAAGAAAGAAAAACCATTGATGCGTACTGCAGGCGACATTTTTTAAACAGGCTTCGGGCAGATATTCAAATCACGAGATCCCAAGCAAAAATTAACTTAAATTCTTGTATGCTCTGTACGTTTTATACATTGTCGCAACGTAAATTGTAAATAAAAATAGCAATCAAGAGAACTGCGCCGCAGGTCACGCTTTTTTAGGAAATTCATCTTTTGTGCAAATTTGTTGAAAAAATGTGCCGCAGGCGAAAAAGAAGTACTTTGGTGCAACCTCCAGCCAAAATAGAGCACGTTGTACATATTCAGAGATCGTTTCTTTTACCGTTTGAAAAATTATTACACTAATTTGAAAAATCCGGGATAAAAATTTAGTTTCCGGGACGCCGGGACAACAAGCCTAAAACGCTGCTGTTCCGGGACCCTATTTATGGGTAAAGATATGAAGTCGGCTGTATTTATTTGCAACCCCCCGTTACCGGTACTTGCGGACGCTCATGAATAACAGCGTCTTGGGATGTCCATCCAGCATTCGACCGGACAGATTTATCAGGGATCGCCCGTTATCGTAGCAATTTTGACGGTGCAGTGAGCGTTTCTGTCTTTTCATCCTTGGGAGTTATGGGAACGAATTTGTCCGCAGTTCTTGCTAAATGTCCAGCATAAGATCATTACAAATGAAATAATTTTTTTTACCAATTGACATTCTGTTTTAACTGATTTTCTCATAATACATATGTACATGCCAACATTTATCTTCGCCCAGTGAGAATAATTGATTTTTTTTGATCAATTATGGAAATCAAAATTCATATAAAAACAAGAATGGTCGAGACCACCGCGCGATAAAATTCAAAAGAAAATCGTTGGGGAGCCCACTTGTGAGATGATAGGATCACATTACATTCACTACTGGTGTAGAGTATCGATTATCAAGTGCCAAGTGTACAAATAATACTCTTTGACGCCTACTTAAAGATGAGGAGTTTATCTATTGGATTTTAAAAGATTTTTTTCTCTGTTTTTTTTTTCTTTAATGCCTATAGATTTTACGATTTACGCTGTCAACCGATTGACCGCAATATTTGTATCTTTTTAGGCACACCCACGTGGTGAAAAAGGCACGTTTTGCGCGCCTAGTTTCAAACTCGCTAATTTATCTTCTCAATTTGTTCTTTGAATAATTCAAGCGGTTCAGGTGTCAATGAAAGCGATCAAAACAAGATTTGACTAATTGACCAATTACTTTAACAAACGTATATGGAAAGTCAATACTAAAATTAATTGAATTTGCTAAAATTGGGTGATATTCGATTTTTCTTGTGGTTACCATGGGTAGTTAGTTGGTTTCGGGATTTGAATTCTTAAGAAGTTGGAAAACTTTAAACGGAAAGTGAAAAGATATGAAACTTTTCATTTATTTTAAGTTTGAAAAATCCAGGATTTACATATAATTAAAGTCGATATAAATAAAACCATATTCTGGATATTTCTGCTTGCTAAAAACCTTCTATTTTAAATTGTTTTTCATGTTTTGTAGTTATTCGAAGACGAATGACGTCAAAATTTCAATTTCGGTTTGTTTGTCGCCAATAGAGTCAAAAACGGTTAGATGGAGAATTACAAAAGGTTTGCCAGTTAAGAGCCTGTTCACATTGGTTGAAATAGTCCGCCTAAATAGGACAGAAACAACATTAGGGCAAGGTGAGGAAGTGGGACTGCTGATAGGAAAATCATCCTCAAAACTAAAATCTCCGTTCTCAGAGTTCCGCCTGTCGTGCTCTGATTGGTTGGCTGTCACACTGAATGTGTTCCATTGTCATTATTGTTTCGGTCGTCTTCGATGCAACCCGTCGCAGAGCAAAAGGTAACCACGTATTACTTGCAATTCCTTAGAAATGTTCCGTTTCCCAAATGTTTCACGCCAGTCTGATTGCTCACAGCTACTGGTTCAAATAGTCTCAATCTGAACACGAGCAATATTTCATCCGTCCTATTTAGGCGGACTATTTCAACCAATCTAAGGTACTGATATTCCAGGTTCAAACATAAATCCTACACAGAAAAAATAAATGTCAATTTGACATTAAATTATGTGAATTTGTTGAATATTAGATTTGGTTTTTTTTTCTTTTGTAATTTTTACACGATTTCATGTCTTATCAACATTTTTTATGTCAAAATTACAAGAAATTTACAGAGTTTACAACAAAAGGGAAAAAATATTGGCTAAAAATTGTCGTTCCACATTTCTCTCACTGTTTTCGTTTGGACATCCCATTTGCCCACGATAGAAACGGCAGGTTATTTTCGATTTCCCTAGCCAGAAGTACCAACCAGGTGAATTTTTTTTACCGATGAAAAAATTGTATTAGAAGAAAATTATAAAGTCCTTAAAAAACCATTCTGACATAAAATGCTATTTGAAAAAGTCTTTTCAACTGACGAGAAAAATAATGTGTCTGTGGCAGTTTGACAAGAGTGTGGCAAGAGCATTAAATCCTAAACAAAAAATTGTGAAAAAACATGACGAGGGGGTGCCTAGTATCGAAGATCCTAAAATTAGAATGACGACGTATTTTATGGACAACCCCTAGTGGAAATCCACACTTCCCACAGAAAAAGCTTGAGAGCCATTCTTATGAAATCTCATCCTCCATTCCAATATTTAAAAAATAGCATAGTAAAAGTCATTCCTACAAAAAAAAAGTTTTTTTTTTTAAAAATTCGGTTTTTTGAAAAATTTTTGGAAACTATGTCTCTTGTGAAAAAAAGCATATAACTAAATTTAAAGAAAATAATAAATGCATTTCCTAAATTCTTGCTTTAACGGTTTTTATGTATCTCTAACGGTTTTTATGTATCTCTAACGGTTCTTGATTAATTTGAAAAAATGTCGTTTTTACATCTTTTTTTCAGAAACTTTAAATATTGCAGAGGAAAGTTTTTGTGTTGATCACAATTGATATTTTTTAAATTTTTGATTAGCAGAGGGAGATTTATTTTAATTTAGCAACATTTTATTCTTCGTCGTGTTTTTTGGCATAATTAATTTTTTATTCCATTAAATTATTACCATAAACTGTTAATCCTTTGTAAATAAATCCTTTTTTCTGTGAATTCCCTTTTTCTTTATGTTTTTTTTATAAAGAAACACTTTATAAAATAATTTCTCACACTAATTATTAAAAATCACTTTAATAAATTTTTCCTTTTTATGTCACAACACATTCATTGGCTATTAAAACTGATCTATAAAATCTTCGAAATCTTTTTTAACGATCACGCAGGAAATCAATTTGTAAAATGAAATTGAAAACTTATCCGTTATGATTTGTAACCGATATTGGTTTGGTTAAACGAATTAAATAAATACTTATGTATTTAACCATTAGACCAAGTAAGCGTCCAATCTGTCAATCGATCGACTAAAGACTGGCCAGGTAAACTCCACTCAGGTGCGATCGCATTGATCGCGAGCTGTAACTGATCGAAAATTTTGAAAAAAAAAAAAATGTTTATTTCTTCTTCTGCTGGAACTGGTGGTAATTTGTTGTTATGTTTTTGTTACTTTGCTTTCTTATTCATCAATATAGCATCGTTGATCGTTTAGTGCCAAAGCCATACAGTGAAATTCTGCCCCTGATCATGTCGTGGAGCAATGCGGAATTACAAATACGAGCTGCATTTGCATACATGGTAGGTACCTAAAATTTCTATTATTTTCCATTTCTTATCTTAACACTGAAATAGGATATTGTTTCTTATGCTTAGTTAGATATAAACAAATTGAATTTTAAATTGCTATCACTTGATTACATACTATTAGTTTCTTTTATTCAATTCCTTGGTATAATACGCTCTGGGGAAGTTTTTGAAAATTTCTTCAAGAAAACGATTTTTTGGTGGCCCTTTCCGGAGATATATTTTGAACAGGTAACTACTTTTAAATATATAAAATCATACTTCATACTAATATATAAAAATGAGTTGATGTCTGTCTGTCTGTCTGTCTGTTCCTCTTTCACGCAAAAACGGCTGAACCGATTGACTTGAAATGTGGCATGAGTGTCTGTGCTAGTTCTGGTTCCAACATAGGCATACGGAAAAGTAGAGCGAGGGGTGGGGGGAGTAAGGGGAGGGGGTAAAGTTATTTCGAAACTTAGTTTTTGCGCTATGTTACTCTTTCGCGGGGAAACTACTGAACCGATTGGCCTGAAATTTGGCATAGATGTTCGTCGGGGGTCCAGCCCCGACATAGACCTATTAATAAGTAGCCCGAGAGGTGGGGGAGTAAGGGGAGGGGGTAAAGTGATCTGAAAACTTAGACGCGCCGCGGACGATTCAAGGGCCGAGGGCCGTGGTGAGAGGGGGAGGCCGAAGGCCGACCTGCAGGTGGGGGGTGAACCGCTTCGCGGCGCAGCCCCTAGTATAATATAATAACGCTTGATTTTTTTTTTAAATTTTCTGTTAGAAGTTTTACAATAATTAAAAAAAAATTTACAAGTGTTGACAATAACTGGCAACATTTAGACGCGTTGCATTACAGTGAATGCAGGGAAAACACATGAAGATGCAATTGACAATTTAAGATAGATCCCGTGCCAAAACAAACAGCGAAAGAAAAATTGAAAAAGTTTCTTTTTTTCATCATCTGGAACTGACCAGTATTAGTAAAATAGTGATATATTAACTACCATTTCCAATATATGCAACTATCTAGTAGATACTTGAGTTCAATATACGAAACCAAGTGGTAATGTTGCGATTCTGTGATAAGAGAGATACTCAACTCTTCTCCATTCAATGCTACATGAAAAGTGTGTGACCAACTGATCTTACCGGTTTATTACTTATGCTTAGTATGTGGATTTGCTTGTGGGATTAGATTGAAAGATTACCTGTTTATCGGTTTTAACTCTCAATTGAATTACATTATGGAAATTTAATGAACATCTTTTATTGAATAAGTTTACATTGTTTTTAAAATATGTTGATGAAACAATTTTAAAATTGTTGTATTTATTAAACAAAGAAAAATACTAAGGATTTTTTTTTGTTTGAATGTAAAATTTTTGAAATCAATTTAGTGAGTGTTTGAGCTAGGAAAAAAAATTAATCGATCATTTAAGAAGTAGATGCAAATCAAGATCATTTAAGAAGTAGATGCCAATTTAAGAAGTAGATGCAGATTCAGAGATGCAAATCCGTTTCTTGAAATTTTGGGGAACCAAAGCCAGAACCAAATTTTTAAAATATCGACCCTACAGTTCGCAATGATGCACGAATCGAGCACTATATGAAAAAAACACAAATAATTAATTTTTACATGATCTAGTATCTGTTTTACGCATAAATAGATTGTTATTTAAAAAAATCACGCTTTTTTTAAAGAATTTTTTTTGCAGGGAAAAAATCAGAGAATGGAAACCAAAAGTTTTCAGAGGGTGATTCGGTTTTGACTTTTGGTTTCCATTCTCTGATTTTTTCCCTGCAAAAAAAAATCTTTACAAAAACGCTTTAGGAAAGAGAAAAAAAAATCTGTCAAAAGGAGGACTTTTTTTATTATTTAAACATAACAAAAGCTATAATTGCCAATCTGGCAATCATTGGAGACCCGTATGGTGATATTCGTATCAAAATTCGAACAGTTGTACCAAAATTCCACTTTGAAGTCAAACTTTCCAATAAGATTTTTTAAAATTTATTCCAATCGGATTTTGATGTATGGGACTTTTATGAAGAATCATATCCTAAATAAGGATTTTTGTTCTTGGACTTTTTTGATGAGATGCACCGTTTTTGCGATATTGACAAAAAACGTTTTCATTCGTATGAGGGGGACCCCCCCTAATGGTCCATTTTTACCCATTAACGAACTTAGCCTCGCATTTTACAAAAAACGGATCTGTGCGAAATTTTAAGTCTCTAGCTCAATCCGTGCGCCCGCAATCCGCGCCACAGACGGACAGACGGACGGACAGACAGACGGACAGACAGACGGACGGACGGACGGACATGCTAAATTCAACTTTTTTCATCATTCTAAACACACTGGTGTAATTCATTTTTGTGTGTGATGACGGGATCTTAGCGTTACAAACGGTAAGGCAAAGTTAGTATACCCTTTGGTTTCACCATACGGGTATAAAAAATAAAGTAAAAACATATTTTTTTTATTATTTTAAGGTTTAATATAAAGGATTGTCCATAAAATACATGCCTTTCGAACCCCTCCCCTCTTCTTCGACCACTTTTTAGAGATTTTTTGTCTGGATTTTAGTACCGCCGTCATACTATCGCATACCACCGTCCCAATCCTTGAAAATGTGACTTATTTTATGGACAGCCCCGAATAAAAAAATAATCTTATTTCTCGTAATTTTTGGTAAGGCTTTTAATACCGCAGACTTTTTCCTCCCACTCCCTCTCCTTTTAAAATTATGATGTATTTTATGAACAACCCCTACTGGCAAAAGAGTTTTCTTTTAATAATTTGTCCTCCACCACATCATGACACTCCTACAACACCAACCCAATTTTTTCAAAAATGAAAGACCGAAGAATTTGCTAAAACTTGTTAGAAAGAAGAGCGCTATATCGGAAAGCAAATGCCCCTCGAGCGAAAACTGTAGTTTCTGAACTTCAAATGCGGCGTTAAAAGCTAGAGTGGACCAACCCACATGTCGGAATCGTGAATTTTTTGTGTTTGAATCACTATTGCGAGTGAGTTTCTAGATAAAAATGTTTGGATGCACAAAAGAACATTTCAACATTGTGTAATAAAGTCCACACAAATTTTTTTTTCTAAAAATTTACAGTAAATAATAGTACAAAAGTGAAAAAGCTTCAAAAACTCGATTATGTGGGTTGGTCCACTCTAGCTTTTAACGCCTCAAATATAATCGTAAATTAGAAGTTTAAAGAAATGGTAATAAAATTTCATTTATAACGTCTTGGTTGTATGCAGCGAATTTCAAAATTTGGTAAAAATGGCGCTGTGGAAAAGCTCCACCCCATAAAAATGCATTCTAAAAGAATCACCTTTATCCTATAACCAGGACTGATATTCTAGAACCTTGAATGATTTTCTTGTATTATTTTTCAAATTTGAATATTTTCAAATATAGTCGCTAATAAATTAACGTTGGTACGTCATCAAATTATCACAACTCTCGTGAATTCAACATTAAAACACTTTCAGTTGGAAGTGAGAAAGTATTTGAATATCAAAATGGTTTCGATATGAAAATAAAATCGATTTTACTTTCTTAAATCAAAGTCTTAATAACCAGCATGAATTGTTGATTAATTGTCAAATCAGGCACACGAAATTGTAGCAAATTTATACTGTTTTAGTATGAAAGTTCGAGTAGATCAATAACCCTAATTTTGTGCCTTTTTTGTATGTCGCCTATTGTGTTTAGAATTCAAAATAAATTGATATGTTGTTAGTCCGCCACATACTTTACATATTTTACCACTGTCTGGCGTTTTATGTGCTTGTCATATTTGTCACTTTTTTAACTTGAAACAATTGAATTGTCTTCTAAAATTGTATTTCTTTTATTTTCTAGGGCCATATAATGGTTAGTATGTAGCTTTTATTATCGAATTTTCTGTCTCTGCTTTGAACAGACTATGTTGTGAATTTGTTTTTTCTTCGGATAGCGGAACTAGTAGTAAACCTCAGGTCGCGAAGGTGATTAAGTTGCATATTGCAAATAGCGGTCAGGTTCAGGGCTTTGCGCTATGAATTTTGATTAAAATATCTTCATTCCTCGTTTGAATTATAAACGTGCAAGTGAAATTGCCACTAAAGTTGAAGTGCTGCACATTGAAAAAGTATTAGAAAATATCATTTCGATTTTTTCCTATCACTACTAATGCTTAAAATTTACAAATATTTATATTTTTTTTAAATTTGATTCTTTCAATTTTCCTTAAGAAATATAAATTTTACTAAACATAATATGAAATAACATAGAAAGTTTTAGTTTCATTATTTTTTCTTTCAAATTTTCGTTTTTCTTCTTTCCTGTTGTGTCTAAGTTTAGAAGTCTTAATATGAGAAGACATTTCTCTCTACAGGTATCAGAATCCATGAATGGAAGATCACCAAGTGTCTGGTTTATTGAGCAGATAAATCCATAAATGATTAGGGATCAGAGTTTTTGTACTGTAATGTTGCCATACATTGAATGTGATGTGGAGTTTCTGTGTATTTTATGATTCTGCTATTACTTGATTAAATGGTAATATGGAAAAAAAATAGAAAACGCCAACCAGTAACACCCGCAATTTCGCCATTTCCCAGAAAAATTTATTGCTATAATAATGATAGAAAATTTTTTTCAGTATTGCCATTTGAATTTTTTTTTTTCAAATGGCATAAACAAAATAAAAAACGTCACACCGTTAGGGTGAAATTATGAAAGAGATTTTAAATTCCATAGAAAGCATAAGAAAAATTACAATTGCCAAGGGGCAATTGTTAACTACTCTAATAAGCACATATCAAATTTCGATTTGAAAAAATTCCATTTGTATAGGGGAGGGAGTAAGGAATGGAGTGATTGGAATTTGGTGTATGAAAGAGTTATGTCAAATCAAATTCTAAATATTTTTTTACTTTTTACATTTTTCAATATGACTCACCGTTTTCGAGAAAATGGCAAAAAGCTGTTGCATTTGTATGGGGGAGGGAATGATATTTCTAAAAAAGAGTGTTATATCTGAAAGCAAATGCGCCTCAAGCGAAAACTGTTGCTTCGGAACTTCAAATATTAGCTTGAATTAGAAGGCAAACCTGTAGGGGGAGGGGGAAGGGGTGGGGGTTGATTTCACATATGGTTTGTAAAGGGAAGAGATTTTGGATAAAATAAAATTGTAAAAAATCGAGTTTTGTTCCGTTTTCTAACTTCAGTTGAATAAGAAAAAAATGGTTTGAATTACCATATTCGCTGAATCCTTTTTGCATAGGAAAGAGTCCGCCAACACTTAGGATTCGTTCCAATTTTTTTGTAGGACTGAGTGCTAAATAATATTGGAGTAAGTTCTAAAAACAATGGGAACAATTCCATTCTATAATACAGCATTGTCTCCCTCTCAGTAAAGGAATGTCTCCAGTAAAAACTAAGAATGCCTACTTTTGTTGGAATATGTCCATTCTTCTCCCAGCCCTTTATACATACATAGTAATGATTCCACGAAAACTAGGACTAGCTCCAATATTTATGGATGCCTTTGCTATAAAATGGTGTAGGTTAGGTTAGGTTGAAGTGGCTGCCAAAAAGGCACACTTAGGCCAGAAATGCCCCAAAATGGTGTAACGAGTCCTAAAATCGCTGGCCCATATTTTATAGGAACGTTTCCTAGTATCTAAAGCTTTTAATGGGTCTGCATAAATGGGTCCTCCACAAAAAGGTCTTTCAAAAATGTTTCGACCTTCTTAAAAAGGTACTTAAATTTTTCTCAAATATTTGGCGAGAGTTTTATAATTTTTAGGGAGTTTAGAATATTTTTTTCATAATATTTTGAATCAAGCTCCAGCGACGGCACAAAAGCCAATGCCATTTTCACTGCATCAAAATATTTGTAATTTTCTTAATATTGGCTTGACATATTTTTTTCTGAATGTTCCTGGAAATTGTTAAGTTGTTGAACAGAACTTTTATTTAAAAAAAAATTCAATGTTTTAAGTTTTTTTTTTTTGTGAATAATAGCCAAGTTGTTACAAATTATATTGCCCCATAAAAAGAGAAATGAGTGTATCATGAAAATTTGGGTGCATAATTCTAACATCCCCAGAATTTTTATGTTTTCTTTTCTTCAAATAGGCGTTGTTCGATTTTGATATACGACGCTCAATGTCTTGTATCTCTAGACGGTGACGAAAATTTGATATACGACGCTTAACTCTTAATTTATTTCAAATGTGTCTGAAAATGTCCAATCATCTCAATTCTTTTCACAAGATTATCAGTACCAGGAAGACCGAGCCATGCTCGGCGAGCTCAAAATCCTACTTTTGCTGATTTTTGGGGAAAAACAATTCACATTATCTTTACAGAGCTTTTCCAGAGTTTTTAAATTCCCGACCTAAAAAGCTAGAATTAAAACTAACGCGCGATAACAAACTTTCATAGAAATCGGTTGAGTGGTTATTGAGTAATCGCTGTCACCGATTTTTGAAACCATTTGAGACACCAGGTGAGGGTTATCGAGGGGAGGGAAAAGTCAGGTTTGTAGTGGATAAATCGAAAGCCCTTAGCCCCCTTAGTAATACTGTAAAGTTTCATTAAGATCGGACCACCCAATTCGAAGATAACAGGCGAGGGGTATCGAAGGGGAATTTTCTCAGGGGTGAGACCTATCTAGATCAATTTCTTATCCCCGAAAATCCCTAACCACCAAGTTTCGTGAAAATCGTTAGGCGGGTTTTCGAGATCGTTTGTGCAGACAGACAGACAGACATTCCTCGTATTAAGGATAAAAAATGACAGAAAAAATACAATACCTTGCTTTACGACATTTCGATGTACGACGTGTAAATAAAAATTCGATGTGATTAAAACCGTCACAGATCAAGGATCACCTGTATTTTTTAAATAGCTTTCATGTATTTTTAAACAAATTTTCTTGGAAGAAAAACTCGAGCAAAGTAAAATGAAATCTTGGCAACTCTAAACAACTTTTATGCGTTTAAAACTACTTAGCTCTTATTATTTACTTTAGATGAGTCAATAAAGTCCAAGATTGGTGAAGCTTGGACATTGAATTAAAGCTAGATACGAATGATTGTTATGAAAAAAAATCTCCATTGACCTAGTCGGGTGCGATGCGACTCGTTTTATGAATGAACGAAATCGTATTTTTTTCATTTTTCTCTTATTTGATTTTTATGGAAAGCGGAAGTGCGTTACACTCAATCAGCCTAATTTTTTTTTAAATTTTCCATTTACAGTCATTCAACTTTTAAAAGTGCAGGCCATCAGAATGCGGTGATTGGACTGAAGATGTTTAAAGTGTTATGCCATATATTATGCCCATGAGTCAGCATATGGACGTAATTACTTTCTTATACGAAAAGTGTTGTACATAGTGAAAAAAAGTATTGCGATCATGAAAAATGTCGGCCTTTTAATTTTGCTTGAAAAGAAAAACATCTCCCGAGCACTCCCGACTCGATTGAAGTCATATTTAAAAAAATGTCTTTCGATCAGTTTGACAGCCTGTCAGCCTGCATAGAAGATTTTTCACAAACTATTTGATATAGAGCCATAAAATTCTACAGGTATGTTTCGTCCTGGAATGAGACTTAAAAATTCGTTAACCAGAAGTAATCAAAAACTGCGGCTTTTCGAAAATCCGGCTTTCCAATTTTCTCGGAAACTACAGGGCACCAATCATGTATTCCGACGCGTCTCTGTCTTTCGACTTCGACGCAGCTTTTAACTCTTGACTTCGCCATATCTGCAGCTTGAAATTTCGCGGAATCGTCACTATGAATCGAAACGTGATTCTGACTGTGACTCCAGGAAATTTGAAGATGCTGATATGGCGAAGTCAAGAGTTAAAAGCTGCGTCGAAGTCGAAATACAGAGACGCGTTGGAATACATGATTGGTGCCCAGGTTTTTCAATAGTCTTATGTATAACAAAAGTTAGAGGCACCCAGATTGTTTATACTTTTGTCTTTTACTAGAACTCAATATATCAATATCTCAAACCGTTATCGAGATATCACGTTATTTGGAAACATTCAGTTTTTTGTGATTACCTTGAAAAGCAACGATTTTTTGTGGTTTAATGTATTTGCATATGATGAAAGAATGATCTATAATTTTGCATTTTACCGTTATCTACGATTTTTTACCGTTATCGAGATATTTTCATTAACACATGAAAAATCAGATTTTTACGAATTGTTTTCTAACCTACGATATATCGAAAAAAATAGTTAAATTAGCAATTGGAGATATTAAAATTCTCTGCTTTGATCGCAAATCCATGGCTTTTACCGTTATCGAGATATTTCAGACTTCGTGAAGAAAAACAATGTTTTTATATAAACTAATATCGCTAGAAAAGTCGCGTAAAAACCATAAATCAGAAATTGTATTTGCCAGTCTACAAATTGAACAGAAACGTAGATTTTGTATGAGAAAGTCATGTGCTGTTCATAGCAGATATTTTTAAATTTTATAGGAGTAGAAAATAAAAAGTCCTTTTAAATTAATTTTCAAAATATTTTTATGAGGGCCATAAAATATTTTTACGAGTGTCTCAAAATTTTGTTGCTTCCCATGAAATTGAATTTAAAAAAAAACACCCAAATAAAACAACTTTTCCTAGAATCATTCAAGATTTTATAAAAATATCAATTGAAATCATTGAAAAAGTTAGATTTTTGGAAATTCCTTTACAGCCACCCCCGTTAATCGGGACAAATCTAAAATAAGTTTTTCGCCAAACGCTTTGATAAGACTTAGGGTGACATCATCGATTAAATTTTCCTTGGAAAACCTTAAAACATCATCAATCAGCTTCATTAAATTAATACATCGCACATTGACCTCAGGCTTTTGTGATAATAAAATTGCAATATGGTTGATTAGTTGTTCATCAACGATTTCGTCAACTGGCAGGATCTCAATCAATTCCCGTAGAATTTCAGTTATCAAATCCTGTGTAAAATTCATTGATTTCAGTTGATTTGATACTTCCGTTGCGTTTGTCACAACACTAGCAATGACTTCGTTTAGATTGATTTCACCCTCGTCACGGTTAAGCACCGCAATTACTTCTTCAAATAACACGCCAATATCCTTTGGTTTTATAAAATCCAGAAATTTCTGTGGTATCATTTGTTGTAGATTTTCGATCACGGATTTCATAACCGTTTCACTTTTTTCAGTGTCAATATTGCTGACGACGTATCCTAGATATTTTGAGATTTGATTTCGGTATTTGTTCATATCTTCGTCGTTAATTTGATCATCCAAAGTTCTTAGCAGGAATCCTTCAACGATTTGGGAGATTTTTTCAATTGATGTTGCATTTGCGTCAAACTGTTGTGGCGATGATGTCCGGACATTTATATAAACTGCCTCTTCGTATTCCCGATTTTCTTGCGGAGGCAAAATTTCTGTCAAATCACTGGATTCGATGTCTTGAACGGTTGATGCGAATGGTTTTGATTTCAGTCTCAATGTCCGGATTTCCTTTTCCAAATACTGAAATTAAAACAAGTAATTCAAGATAACAAATCTTAAAGTTTTTGAAATGTTAATTATTTTCCCAATCAGGGATGTATGTTTTGTTTTTTGGGGATGGGAAATGTCGGCCTATCACACGACACACAGGCGCACCTCGATAAGTTGAACCTAGATCGCTTCAAATTATTTGATAACTTGAAGTTTATGCAATCCCCTTCAGGTTCGAGTTATCAAGATTCGATTGTATATCACTTTTTAATGGTTTTGTAGAAATTCATGAACCAAACAATATTAAAAAGCGATTTTACCATCGTGAAATCCCTTGGGCTAAGGGAATAAAATATAGCAAATGCTTTTATTAGGAATTTTTCAGGTTTTCGTACAAAATTTATATGATATTTTGTGCTAAACTGGTACGAAAAGCATTTACTAGATTTTAAACATAACAAAAGTTATAATCGCCAGTATTTTTTAAAATATAGGAAAAAAGGATTCAGTTTATACGTTCGTAACGTAAGAAGCAGCCCATAAATCACGCTAATTTGCGCCTTTTCAAATCCCCTACCCCTTTCTTTAGCAATTTTTTGAATGGAATCAAAAATTGCGGTCACAGTGCCGTAGATCCCCCGGCCCCTAAAAATGTGACGGTTTTTATGGACAGCCCCCAATTCTACTTCAGAATCATACCTCAATTTGTTCTTCCTGTTGTTTTGAAATATCTTTCAGTCTTTTTAAATCATATCTGAAATCGATGTGTTTAGTAAATGCAGTTCGGGATAAAAGTTTCTGTTGAAAATTTAAAAGTTCTCTCAAGTAATTCTTCTCTTCTTGCAGCACAGTCAAGATATTTAGCTTTTCTGTTCCGATTCGCGTTTCTTTTATTAATTCATTTTCGATGTTTGCAAGGACATCCTAAAATATATCAAAATTACAATAATTGAAATATATCAAGGGGAAGAAAAGGGCAGTTTCATGCACGAGGGTTAAATTTCTAAATCCAAAAAAAAAATGCTGGGGGCCTATTATGGAATACGGTCATAATCGTAGCGATTGGGATTTGGCTGTTGTTGTTAGTAGAAAACACTAACAACAACACACAAATTGCGATTCTTAAAGGTGCCGGTCCACATGAGAGTAAATACGCGAGTAACTCTCAAAAACTCTCGAGAGTCATTCGCAGGAGGTTGTCCATTTGAGAGTTAATTTCGGCGATTTTTCTCTTTTCAAGACCAATATTTTGATTTTTTTGACATCTTGCTTTGGCGAGTTCTCGAGAGCTACTAGCGAAAATCAAACGCCGTTCGTATCTGGCGAGCAACTCCCCGAGAGTTCAGTGGGTGCGTGTCGACTAGAGAGTAGAATCACTTTTGACAGCTTGCAGAAACTAGCTCGCGAGTTTTTGCGAGTTTCTGCGAGCGACTCTCAGAGACGTGTCCATTTGCGAGTAGCTGCTATCGAGAGGTTCTCGCCGGCATTTACTCTCATGTGGAGCGGCACCTTAAGACTACGATCGTATTCCATAATAGGTCCCCTGCTCTCAAAACGATCTTGAGAGAAAAGGAAGAAACCGTTGGAACAACTTAATTGCCCCATGTGCGAAACAATCCCCCTGTTCCCCACAGTATTATATTAAAATTTACTTTCTCCTTTGTGATCGATTTCTCAACTTCTTTACGTTCATCCTCCAAATTGGTTTTCATATTAAAAATACATCGACGCAAGACAGACTCTTCCAACTCATCTAAATTGACTTTCATTCCAAATTTTTTAATCATTGCGCTGTTAATATCTTCATTAAGATCGGTGATTTTTTTATTCATGTATTTGCAATCGGACTCCATTCTCGTTAAATGAACAATATTGACTTTGTGCCGTCTTTTTGCCTCCAAAGTTTCTTCTGCTATTTGTCCAACTCTCGTGTGTAATTTAAGGATGTTGTCGGTTCGAAATAGTAGAGTATTGCTAATATCTCGTAATTCTTCACTTGTTTTGAAATGTTGAATTTGATCCATTCGTAAAACAACTACAGTCTCAACGTTATTTAATTTCAATTGCTTTTCTCGCTAGAATTTATTTTAAAAAAATTATAGAATTTGTCCATGAAATACATCACAAGGCAGGAGTGGTATTCCGTAACTTGATTCAAGCGTTTGTTTCGAGTTAGAAGAAAAAGTGGTATTTGCTATCTCGGTTTCTCTCTGTTATTTATTTCGGTCAAAACAGAGACAGCGAATACTTCTTGTTCTTCTCACTCGAAACAAACGCTTGAAACAAGTTACGGAATATCACTCCTGTTCATAAAATACGTCATGCTAATATCATGGTTTCAGACTTTCTCCCCTCTCTTCGTCTTCCCCACCCTAAAAGTGTGACGTATTTTATGGACAGCGTCTAATATAAAAGCAATTTTACTTTAAATTCGATCAATTCATTTCTACGAATATCTAAAACATTTCCAATTTCCATCATTTTAACGTTGGTTTGATCAAGTTTCCTTTTCAATTCATCAATAGATCGCTGTTCGGTGTGCATATTTTCCTCCAATAGATGTCGCTCGGATCGCATTTTAAACGTTTGATCGTAGAGACTTCTATCACAACCCGGTGGACAAATATTTTCATCAATTCGTAGAGTGGACATTTGAAACGAGTCCAAACTATCAAAATCGTCATTATCATCGTTGTCTGTTGTGAAACTAATCGAAGAAATGCTGGAATCATCCGAATCTACAAAAAAAGTAGTATTTTAATCAACTTTTATGACAAAGAAGAAAAAAAAACGCTTACCATCAGCTTTATTCGTTTTTGGTAGTTTGTATTTCTTTTTAAAAATCTTTTGCAGGAAATCTGCAAACTTATTTCCCTTAACACTCAACGCAAACTGTTGTTGTACAGTTTTTTGTGCTTCCTGCATGTTTTCAATATTTTTCTTATGATTTTCAATCGCTGTGTTAAGTTTTGTAACTTCATTTTGAATCTCATTATGCTTATCAAATGTTTTATCAAATTTTTGGATTAATTTCGTCTCGATTTGCTCAAAATCTTTTAGAATCCACAACTCTTGATTCAATGTGAGAAGATAACATTCTAGAAATTTCGCATCAACTTCCACAAGTAATCGTTTTTCAAAGATCTCTGTAAGTTTCGTATCAAAATTTCGAACGTAATCTTCCACTTCGTTTAGAATTTGCTCCTGTTCAAAGACTTTATCAACGACTTTCAAGTATTTCAACTCCAATTCCCATGGTGTGAGCTCTTTCTGCTTCCCCAAATTAAAAAGAATTTCGCTTTTCGTTTCCGAGAGTCGTGGAAATTTCTCGACCTGTGAACAAACTTCTTCGAATTGCTGATGTTGCATTTCAGGATTCAAACCCAGCACTTGCCATTCAAGACGGTTGTAGCGATCTTCTTGAGTTATTTCTGTCTTTAGAATAAACTTTCGACGTTTTCCAACTTTTTCGACGAGCAAATCCTTCACTTCGAAGCCGGTACTTGGAGCAACCGTCGATCTTAATATTTGTTCGGGATATTCTCTGGATTCGTCGATTTGCTTCGGTTCCGGGATGAACTTCTGTAAATTTTTGGGGATTTGTTCGTGTATAACATTAAGTTCGATCCTTTTCTGCGTCATATAATCGAACAGATCTTTTTTATCATCTCGTAGTTTTAAAAGCTCTTTATTGAAATTGTCTCGAATTTCAAATATTTTTTCTCGAGCACTGATCAACTCCTTGTACTTTGTTAAAACAGTTTCTTCCTGGTCGCGTTGATATTCTAGATTGGTTTTAAGTTTGTAATCGCCAATGGTTTTATGGGCTTCTTCAATGTCCCTATCGTCATCCGGATGATTTTTATTTGGATCTGGTTTTTCGGCTTCCAGTTTTTCCCACTCGAGTTTCCTTTCCATTTCTCTGTTTTTTCTCGATCGATAATTGTCCAACAAACGTTTCATTTTACTACCTAATTTAATATCGGTTTTTGAAGTCGTGAGTCCTTGAAAGAAGGATTCTTGAATTTCAACTGATGGCTTAATTTCTTCAGTGACGATTTCGTCAAAAAGTTTTGACATTCTAATTAGTTTAATTAGAAAAATTATTGCATATAAAAAAGGTTGAAAGAAAATTCAGAAATATTGTGCAGATTTTCTTTCTTCAAATAAAGGCGAACAGTATGACATAAAGAAATGGTGCAAAAAGTTAGGGATCTTAAATTTGTTACTTTAATGGAACCCAGAAAATTTTTGAACCGATTTTACTGAAATTTCGATTTATCCCATTATTTTAACAGTTATAGTTAGAAATAACAACAAATAATCGTTAATTCTCTAAAGGTGCCGCTCCACATGAGAGTAAATACGCGAGTAACTCTCAAAAACTCTCGAGAGTTACTCGCAGGAGGTTGTCCATTTGAGAGTTAATTTCGGCGATTTTTCTCTTTTCAAGATTTTTTTTACACCTTGCTTTGGCGAGTTCTTGAGAGTTACTAGCGAAATTCAAACGCCGTTCGTATCTGGCGAGCAACTCCCTGAGAGTTCAGTGGATGCGTGTCGACTAGAAAGTAGAATCACTTTTGACAGCTCGCAGAAACTAGCTCGCGAGATTTTGCGAGTGTCTGCGAGCGACTCTCAGAGACGTGTCCATTTGCGAATAGCTGCTATCGAGAGGTTCTCGCCGGCATTTACTCTCATGTGGAGCGGTACCTTAAGGATTAATCATATAATTATAAGTAACTCATTTATTCGAATAAACATTCGATTTTTTTAAATAAAAATCAAAAGAACTAAGAATTGGCAAACTGAAAGAAACAATTGAACACACATTTATTTTTGTTTGTTTAAATTTAACCTTGACATATGCTTGGCTGACAGCAATAGCGTACTAATTCATTCCAAAGTAACATTCATTAAATTTTTTTCAATATTTTGACTTTTCTCGAATTTTGGTGTTATCGAATTTTGGCCCCCACGATCGTGCAAAATTTTTTTTGGTGATATTTTCTTTCGGTTTATGGTATGGTTTTGGTTCACTAAAACTTTAATGATTCAGTCTGAAAAACCAGTTTTGTACCTCTGGTTTATGAACGCTTTGAGTTAAGCTCATAAACTGAGGTCCCACAGTATTGGAAATTTATACATTTATGTAAAAAAGTGCATAAAAATGTGTTAAAAATAATTGTTTTTAAATTTACCCATTTCTAATAGAAGCTTTACGATCCTCGCTAGCATTTTTTAAATTATAGCAAAAATGTTTAAATTTGTTTCGAATTCCATAATTTCATAAAAATAACAAAAAAAAAATACCTGATTTTTCCCATTTCACTTTGAAATCTTTCTTCCAAATCGATTTTTGCCATTTCAAATTTTTCATCCAGTCTTTGAATTCGAAATGATCTCGCAATAACATCGGCTCTAGAAGGTGAATATCAGTTAATTAGACTTCTCAATTAGTTAACAAAGGAAAATCAAACCGTATTCCAGAAACTTCAATTGGTAGATCTTCCAACGGATCAATAAAATATTCCATAACTTTTTGCCTGGCAAGAGTTACCTTTTCAACATCAAATGCCATTTTATCCCTAACTAACTGCAGTTCATCGTCTAAAGATTCGAGTAAGTCCTTGGTAATCCTTGAATCGACTTCAAAATATTTTTGACTATATTGCTGAGATTTCGGCAATGCATTATTTTCCCTGAGAACTTCTTTAAATTGCGCTCGATATTCCGATAAAATGTCAAAAATTTTATTCTTTCGCTCGGTTGTGATTTTTAACTTCCGATCTTGTTCGTCCTTTTGCTTTTGCTGCTCAAGTGAAAGGTAGTTTTTATTTTCAATGTCGATTGCTTTGGCAGGAGCCGCGAATTTTAACGCTTTTGGCGGCTGTATGGGTTCGATAGATGGAATATTCCACTTGTGAGAAAAGATATTGCCATCAGCACCAATTGAAAATAAATATCGGTTGTCATAACTTGAACAGAAGGCGGATACTTGTCCATTGAAATTGTCATGCATACTCAGTTGCCAAAATTCGGATAGATCTCTAAAGTCGTCCTTCATTTGATTTACTCGAATGTGACCAGTTTGTAAACCAAATATTAAATAATTGTGTCTATTAATAAAATAGATTTTTAGTTTTGATTTTATAAATTTTTGATAGAATAGATTCTTACATGTAGAAATAAGAGTGAATTTCTATGTCATCGGCACCATGGATTAATGTGTTTCGAGTATTTTCAGCTTCATCGCCCAATGTGTATTCATAAATGTATCCAGCATCGTAGCCACTGACTGATAGCCAAATTGTGTTTTCTTTCGTGTGTTGAAGCCAAATAATCTTATTCGGGACTTTTGGGATAAATAGAGGTTCGAACTCGTCTTCTGGATCGGAATCGACTTAAAATAATGGAAAAATCATTAACAACCGATTGAACCAATGGTTTTCAATGAAGGTATTCAGAGCCGTTGCTAAATTTCGCTTTTGCGAACCTCTCTTCCTCCTTACGCTTTTTCGCAATTTTTAATACCACTGTAACATTATCACAGACAACCCCCACCCCCTAAATTAGTGACTTATTGTTTGGCGAGGTCCTTAAGAACTTCTGAGTTCATAACCATTTGGTTTGTGAATTTCTTTTAAGCAGGAAGGGTAAATGTAACCGTAAAGTAACGAAATAACGAAATGATTTTCTGGTTTTTCATTCAAAATTACGTTATAACGTTATAGAAATTTTTTCCGTTACAATAACGAAAAACGTAACGACAAACGAAAAAAAATATTTCGTTTCTTCGTTATACTCGTGTTATTTAACTGCAGTTGAGAACTTCTTTATGTAGTTCGAAGTTATTCATCGAAAAATATTAAACTCCTAGAGGTTGAGATAAATAGCTTGGATATTTCAAAGTTTTCCTAGTTTCCTGTATAAAATACGAAAAAGCGTGGCGTTTTTGTTGCTGCTTGATTTAACATAACCTGATTTCCAAGAAGTAAAAAAATCTTTATAAATTTTCGAGCGAGAACCTCTCGATAGCAGCTACTCGCAAATGGACACGTCTCTGAGAGTCGCTCGCAAAAACTCGCGAGCTAGTTTCTGCGAGCTGTCAAAAGTGATTCTACTCTCTAGTAGGGATCGTTCATAAAACCTCGATATATCGATTGTATTTAAATCCAATCACGAAAAAATCTAATGGAGACTCAAAAAATCTTGCATCATGATTTAAATCTCCGTACTGTCATGATTTTTTCGGCTGCTGAAAAGTAGGATTTTTTTTTGACATTTGTTCAGTCAAATTGGCTGATTTCTAGTTGGCTGCCCTGATTACCTCCTGGTTGACATTTCTAAGTTCGCTATGGAGACACAATAAAAATGAAAAATCATGACTGAAAATGCCCACGCGCTGATTTTTTTATTCGCCAAAATATGGAGTGGGGGAAAAAATCATGATTCTAAAAAGTCTAATGGAACCGTGGGGTAACTCTCAAATGGGCAACCTCCTGCGAGTAACTCTCGAGAGTTTTTGAGAGTTACTCGCGTATTTACTCGCATGTGGAGCGGCACCTTTAAGCTTGAAATTTTTAAAGAACAATTTTTGTTGTTTTTCAAAATTCCAAGTTTTTGAAAATGTTTTCGATTTCGAATTTTTTCTTCTAATTTTTCGATATATTTTTTTTTATAGTTTTGCCTGGTGTAACGAAATCATAAACCTAACGAAATGAACTTTCTCACCGTTACAAAACGAAATAACTTTTGAATTTCCTGCAAAGCGAAATGTTTAACGTTACGATTTTTATTCGTTTTCCATCCCTGCTTTTAAGTTAAACAATAGTAACACATGGATCAATAAGTCCCGAGACTAACAATGAAAACAACATTTTTTTTGCCAAATTTTTTTTTATTCATCAATATAATCACCTTTTAGGGTGATACAATCGTTCCAACGCTTTTCCAATTTTTCAATACCATGTTTATAAAAAAAATTATCTTTCGCTTCAAAATAAGCTTCAGTTTCAGCGATGACCTCCTCATTTGAGCCAAATCTTTTTTCCTGGAGCATTTTTTTAAGATCAGCAAAGAGCCAGTAGTCACTGGGGGCTAAATCTGGCGAGTATGGGGGGTGGGGAAGCAGATGAAAGCCCAATTCGTTCAATTTTGCCATTGTTTTCATCGACTTGTGGCAGGGTGCATTGTCTTGGTGAAAAAGGATTTTTTTTCTCTGCATGTGCGGTCGTTTTTTTGCGATTTCCTCCTTCAAACGCACCAGCAAGTCAATATAATAATCACTGTTGATCGATTTACCTTTTTCGAGGTAGTCAATGAAAATCACGCCATGCGTATCCCAAAAAACTGACGCCATGACTTTGCCAGCTGACTGCTGCGTTTTCGGACGCTTCGGACGGCTTTCGCCAGCTGTGCGCCACTCAGATGACTGCCGCTTCGACTCTGGAGTGTAGTGATGTATCCATGTTTCGTCCATGGACACGTAACGACGCAAGAAATCTTTTTTATTGCGAGTAAATAGCGATAAACAGCTTTCTGAATCATCGACTCGTTGCTGTTTTTGTTCCATCGAAAGCAATCGCGGCACCCACTTGGAAAAAACCTTTTTCATGCTCAATTTTTCATGAAGGATAGTAAATGCACTTCCATATGATATCTGTGTTATCTCAGCAATCTCACGGAGCTTCACTTTACGATCTTTCATTATAATTTTTGTCACTTCACTCACATTTTCCGGTGTAACGGCTTCCACAGGTCTACCCGAGCGTTCCGCGTCATTTGTGTCGGTACGACCACGTTTAAACTCGGCAAACCACCGACGAATCGTTGCTTTTGATGGACAAGAGTCCGGGTAACATTTTTCAATCCATTGTTTCGCTTGCACGGTGTTTTTACCCATTAAAAAACAATGTTTTATCAGAACACGAAACTCGGTTTTTTCCATTTTTTAAACAAACTACAAAACGACTTTACTCCAACCTCGATAACTCAGCTGTTTCTGGTCCGATCGACTTAAAATTTTGACACGTTTCAAGCAAAGGTTAGTACTCTAGAAAGACGTGGTTACTGGTTTACTACGAGCGTCATCTCTGGGTTAGTCTCGGGACTTATTGATCCATGTGTTATATTACGCAACAAGGGGCGAAAGTCAACGATTTCACTCGTGTGGTGAAGTTAGCTGCTCGAGCGAAGCGAGGGCAGATATCACACGAGTGAAATCGTTGACTCGCTCCGAGTTGCGTATACAATTTTTCATCACACATGCATCGAAAATATGCCTTGAGATGCCTCCGTAGCGGCCAAAAGTTGCGTTTTAGCCCCTAGGGGCGAAAACGCTACTTTCGCCCCTAGGGCCGAAAACGCAACTTTCGGCCCGCTACGGAGGCATCGAAAGTCATATTTTCGATGCATGTGTGATGAAAATATATTTATTTTATGAACAAAGTAGCGGTTCATGAAAGATTTTTTTTCAGAACATTAACAGCCGCTGAGAGTGGATTTGGTACTCGTAAAATTAAATAATTGACATTTTTTAAGCTTAAGAGTCTAAGTTCGTAGTCAAGCTCATGAGACTCAACAGACTCCGGTGGGCTGGTCATGTCACTCGAATGAGTGAAAGTGATCCGACTCGGAAAGTGTTCTGCGGTAGGTTATTAACAACAAACCGACGACGAAGACCCAACCTCAGATGACAAGACGGCGTTGACCAGGACGCGAAGAGAATTGGGATGCAAAACTGGAGGACATCGGCGCGTGACCGGGACCTCTGGCGAGAGACATTGCGGCAGGCCAAAACCGGTAACCGGTTGTAGTGCCGAGAGAGAAAGAGAGAGAAAAGTCTCAGTTCAAACGTTTTTCTCTTTTAATTTACAGATTATTGTAAAACATTCAAAAACTACCTAAATACGCTTCCTCGTTAATGTCTATGCCAGGATTTTGCTCTCGTAACCTTTCCATAGCTTCCATTTTCTTTGCTATTTCCTCTTCTTTTTTCTTCTGGATCTCATTTAATTTTAAATTGTGACGGATTTCACTTTTAACTGATTTAAATTGCGTCTTTTTCAACACAACTTCTTTGAGATTGTAACTAATTTCGGTGTTAAATGTGGGGTTTTCCGGTAATTCACCTTCTAGTATTTCACCAAATAAGCATCCAATTAAAATCGTTGATACCTACAAAAAAAAAACATCGTCTGAAATCGATTTTCATTATCATAAATTCAAATTGATATTAATCCACCTCATTGTTTTTCCAATTAAGAGCAGTTGCAACTGATGGCACTTCAATGAACCCAATTGGCACTATCGCCACAAAAGGTAATGACGGTACAAGTTGACTGATAAAAATTGTTTTATCCTTGGCAGCTGAAATTAAAATCGTATTTTTTGGATTGATTTCTAATTTAGTAATCCCCGCGGTATGCATTTTGGATGCGTTTAAAAGATGAAAGCGATATCCTTTCGAGGAATCAAGTTCAACTGCGAGTAAGCGAATGACTCCATCGTCAAACCCTGCCACTATAACGCATCCGGAAGGATCAATCTGAAAATACAAATGTTCAATTCATATACGAGTATTTGATTTAAAATACGGTGGCTTGCATTGTTATTAACTTCTAAGATACAGGTGCTTATAACGGAGTGTCTCTACGGTATCATAATTACAATTTCAAATTTTTTCAGCTTTCCAACGGTCTGACTTTTTGTTAAAAAATAAAAATAATATTTTAAGCAATTAAAATGCATATCTAGCTCCATTTACCTTCTTAGGGATGGAATTTTCTAATGAAAATAACATACCAAAAGTTTGGGCCGGGCATTGAAAAGCCAGTCGCCAAATTAAATAATTGACATTTTTTAAGCTTAAGAGTATGAGTTCGTAGTCAAGCTCATGAGACTCAACAGACTCAAGCTCATGAGACTCAAACAGTCAAGCTCATGAGACTTAAACAGCCCGTATGAATAAAAAAATGACCATATGCTCATCAAAGTGAGCATTTTGGGGCAAATTTTCAACTTTGTGTGAGCAAAAGTGGGCAAACATGCTTTTTCAGTCATTTCTTTTATGGCAAAAGTAGGAAACAGTAAAATTTCAAATACTTTTGTATTTTACTAGAATTTCGTATCTCAAACCTTTATCGAGATTTACCGTTATGTACAAAGATTTGGTTTTTTGCGATTATCTGGAAAACTGACAGTTTTCGGTGATTCAATATATAAGATGACTGAAAGAGAATAATATTTTTAACCATTATCCTCTATCTTTAATTTGGCTACTATCCCCTGTCTTTAATCGTTGTCCAGATTTTAAAAAAAATCGAAAAATCCTATTTTCACGAATTGCAATTAACGTTTTTTTTTTGAAAGAGAAAACGTGGCTTAAAGATATTAAATTTCTCTAAATGTTTACCTTTAATCGAAAATGGATATCTTTTACCGTTATCGAGATGTTTCGGATTTTGAAAAAAATTTTGCTTTTTTCCTAAACTAATATTTTGTTTGCCGGATTGTAGTGTGAATTGCACAGAGACGTAGATTTTGTATAAGAAAGTCATTTGATGTGACATCATATATTTTATATTTACATATAGATTGAAAAACACCGTTACCAATTTGCCACTGTAGGCGTAAACATATACATACATTATTTGGAATCCATTTTAAATCAGATCCTCCGGCTACGAATTGCTTTTGGGCTAGCAACTTTCTTGCTTCGTAATTATATAAATGCAGTCGTCCTCCCTCTCCCAATGTTACAATATGTTGTGATATGGGACTTGCGCCTATGGCCATGATTTTACCGTCGTGACAGTGGAATATCTGAAGTGGCGGTTCAGGAATATTCTCTTTGTCGAGGTCACAAATCCAAATTCCTCCCTTACCATCCTAAAAAACAAAAGTACATAAAATATCTAATATGGTCTTGTTCATAAATTACGTCACGCATTTGACGGGAATGGGGTATGAAATCTCATACGGAAAACCAGTACGATGGAGGACGGGAAAGTGTTTCAAAAACCCAAAAAGTTCCGAAAAGTAAAAATGCTCCGAAATATCAAATACTATCGCAACGTCTTAGCAGAGGGGAGAGTTGTGAAAAGGCAAAAAAAGCGTGGCGTATTTTATGGCCAGGGCAGCAATCATGTATTCCGACGCGTTTCTGTCTTTCGACTTCGACGCAGCTTTTAACTTCGTCATATCATCAGCTTCAAATTTCCTGGAGTGACAGTCAGAATCACGTTTGGATTCATAGTGACGATTCCGAGAAATTTCAAACTGCAGATATGGCAAAGTCAAGAGTTAAAAGCGGCGTCGAAGTCGAAAGACAGAGACGCGTCGGAATACATGATTGCTGTCCAGATCTTATTTCAATTCCGATAACTTCCTCACCTGTGCAAAATATTTACTGCTCGATTTATCATTTGGATACCTCCTTATTAAGCACATTAGTTCACATAAATGATTTTTACTACCAATTCGATACTCATAGATTGGTTCTATTTCGACAAAACAATCATCTTCTGGTGGATCTGCTAATTCGACGGTTTCCCAAAACCAAATCCTAACATATCCATCCATTCCGATCGTCATAACTTCACCTTCGTCCATGAAAATCTCCGTTATTGGCGCTGTGTGACATGGTTTCCGGTTTTTCCGACAGACTTCAACTTTTATGACGCCTTCATCCCAAACAAGCATATTTCCCCATTCACATCCCGATATTACCTTTTCATCTGGCATTGGAAAGATCGCATAGATGTCATTGATTTTGGTCTTACCAAATCTTCCTGGACCTCCTTTCAACTTCAATCCAGTGAATGTTTTACACATATTCCAAAAGTTTATATGACCCAATCCACAGGTCGTTAATTGATCGGGATTGTAGAGGGAGAATTTAACATTTAGGACATCATTTCCATACGATTTAACTTTACTAATTATTGAATTCGTCTTCCATCTCCAAATGGTCAACATGTAATCAGGTTCACCCGATTGCGTTGCCAATAGTTCACCATCGGGACTGTAGTCCATTTGAGTATAGGATCGAAGGGCTCCGTTTTTTAGAATCGAAACTACTTCCATGTTGGGATATTTGTAAATAATTACCAATGGGGTATCCCCATTTTCAGCCACTGTGAGATATTTGTAGGCCGGATTTGGATTTTTCTATGGTGTAAAAAGAAGTTAATGTTTATACGTTTTTTTTCATTTTAAAGACTTACCAAAATACAACCGATTCCCCCACCTCCAGCGGTTCGCCGGAAATCCAAAGTTCGATCCTTTACGTTATAAAAATTAATCAGATTTCCAGAGCCAAAAACCAGGATATGTTCATCCATCATGCAGAGGTTGTACAGTTTTTTGCAATTGTATCCAAAGGAGTAACTAAAAAAGCATTTTCTTTGTTTAATTGTGATTATTAATTTATTTAAATTACTCGAATTTTAGAATATCCTCTGAAATAGTGGCTCCTGGGCTGGTCCATGGCTTTGAAAGTAAATCCGTTTCAGATAAATTAAATTTTTGTTTAACCGAAGATTGTTGTCCGTTCATTTTGGGTTTTTATTGAAGTAATTCACGTATCTATTGATTGCTATAAAATGTTTGTTGCTTAGAAACACTCTTGATGCATTTGTTGCTTAGATATTTATTCAAATTGTCTACCCATAAGGAAGTGACGCAAAAATAACAAAGATTGTTAAACACTTAACAACAATCCCGCGTAGATTGAATTCGCGAGCTACGGATTCTTTTTTTGTTGAAAAATCATGCTTTTTTTGGTTTTATTAATACTATATCTTTCGAACAGATTGAGTTACAGACATTTTAAACACATTGAAATTTTAAACAAATGCCTGTGTCTTGAATAGGTAAATAAAGGATCTTTCCCTCTCACCATTCCAATACAAAATAATAAGTTTTTAGCGATTTTCTCTTTAGAACGGTGTATTGAATTGAATGACTCTACATAACTCTTCCATACATCAAAATTCAATTAGACCACTCCTTTTTATCACCCCTAAACAAATACAGTCAACTCTGTTCAACGAAACCCCGTCTAAAAAGAAACCATACATAAAAAGAAATGATTCCTTTAGTAAAAAGAAGGATGCGTTCTATGTTATCCAAAAACCCTAAAAGATTAGATAAAAAACTTGATTTACTTCGAAGAACAGTGTAAAAAGTGATGAACACCAATCCACCTCCCGAGAAACTCAATATTTGGTGCGGATTTTGGTCTGGCGGAATCATTGGTCCGTACTTCTTTCAAAACGCAACTGGTATTGCCATAACCGTCAACGGCGAGCGATACAGATCGATGATAAGTAACTTCTTTTGGCCTAAACTGGGTGATATGGATACCGACAGCATGTGGTTCCAACAGGATGGCGCTACATGCCACACAGCGCATGCCACGATGGACATCTGCACGAGCGATTTGAGGGCACGCCGCGGCGACGTGAACTGACCACCGAGATCGTGCAATTTAACACTTCTTCCTTTGGGCCTATCTTATATCGCCGGTCTATTAGAATAAACCGCAAACAATTGATGCCCTCAAAGCCAACATAACAAACGACATCCAGCAAATTTAGCCAAATTTATGCGACAAAGTCATCGAAAATTGGGCCTCGCGAATACGTGCCACCAAGCGAAGCCGCGGCGGACATTTGAGCGACGTTATATTCCATACTTAATGCCATAACATTTTCTTTCAAACAAAAAAAAAAAATTGAGTGGATATCTCACACACAACTTGTTTTATTTACATTTAAAAATCGAGCGCCGTTGTTGAAATATCCTTTAGAATACAAAGGTTTTTGATCGGGATAATAAAGAACTAAAAGCTAAGAAATAATTTAAAAAAATAAAATAAAAACAAATAAATAACTCTACTAGATTTCTTCCTTCCCTTTATTGGGGTGTGTTTTATTGTTTTATCAAATTCTGAATTTCTTACAAAAAATCGAGTAACATCAAACCATCAATTCCTTGTGGAATGTTAAAAATGTTTTTCACAGTCATTTTCCCCTTCACATTTATGTCTTACAAAATCAATTCCAGGAACAATTCGCTTATCTTAAACAAAAGTGTGAGCAACTGTATAAAAAAAACCTTAAACAGTGTAAAAACCTTGACAAAAATTATTACCCATTACTTTAATTTAAGGCTGATTTCCAACACTCTTTGGCAATATTGGAAGAATTTTCTTGGCGAAAATCTTTTTCACTCTTGTAGGCTTTCGTTTAACTTTTTTCACCCTGTTTAGTGGTGCTTCCGATTGATGTACAGTTGAAAACGACCCGATATTACTGGGTAACAGGTCGTCATCCGATCGGGCGTCGAACGAATTATGAACGTTTTCAGGCAACTCTAGCTGTATTGGCTTCTCTGTATGATGGCGGGCAATGTGCTCCTTCAACTTGTCTGACCGATGGCTAGAGAATGAACAATGCGGACATTTGTAATTGTCCTTAGATGTTGTGTGAATCAAAGCGTGTCGCTTTAGATTTTTATTCTGACTAAAACGATGCCCGCAAATCTCACACACGAATGGTGTCTCCTTGTTATGAGTGGACATGTGGAGTTTTAAGTTCTCCTTTCTTGTGGAGGTGTGTGTGCAGTCCGGAACTGTGCATCGAAGAACCTGACCGTTATGGATGAGTTTATGAGCCTTGAGTGACTTTAAGTGACCGGTGCTGTAACCACATTCGTCGCAGAGCAGCATCTTTTCTTTGCTGTGTACCAACTGGTGGCTCTTCAGACCGTGTTTCCATTTGAATCGTCGTGAGCAATCCGAGCACTCGAATGCTTTCTCAGTAGAGTGCTTTGGAGTATGCATATTTAGGGCGGCTCTTGTGTAAAACCTTAAATCGCAATCCAGACAGAAGAACGGCTTCTTGTCGTCGTGTTTCGCTAAATGTTTACAGAAATCCTTTCTCGTGTAGAATTCTACGTCGCAGAGAGAGCAGACTGTCCCCTTGCTGGAACAAATAGAAAGATGTCCTGCCATTTCCTTGGGAGAGAAACATTTGAAGTTACATTTGGGGCAACTATTCGTTTTGCAGTGGGGTTTCGATGGTTTTGACCTAAAAATCGCTGAATTTACAAAATCCGAAAGCATATATGCAGTGGAAGAATACCTGTGATAGAAGTACTTCCCCTTTCCCTCTAATATGTTTACAGTCACATTATTATGCGATAGTGGATCGATCCTTTCCGAGCCTTCGAAGAATAAGTTTACCAAATTGGTGACGTGCAGAATTTTGGCCAAATGTTTGAAATGCTGTTCGTGTTCGGTTGAGACTTCGACTTTATCACAGTAGAAGTAGTCCATAATTTTTTCCAGACATGAAAAACAATCGAAATTGAAGATCTCAATTTTTAGTGGGTTGTGAATGGAAAACTGCAGCGACTCATTTAGGAAATGTTCTCCTCCCACAAATTCGCTTTGTCCGGCAACGACACTGAAGTGTCCGAATACGGAATCACCAGTTTGAATTTCTATTATCACATCGCAGAATTGTCCATTTCGTCTCTGGTTATTGAGCAATTGAAATAATCTCATAGCCATTTTCCAACTTTTATTTATATTTTTTCAGAACTGTCAAAACGAATGCTCCCTGGCTTGGAGCTTCATGAAGGATTGGGTGCTGGTTGTTCGCTGGTTGTTGGTTTTGTGAAAAATATACCTTAAGTAGTTGACAAACCAGGCTATTTTGCTCGTGTTCATCGACTCATATTTTTTCAATCGCAATAATAATAATGTCGAAAAGTAACGGTAAATTCGTAAAATATTAGGATTGAAGCAATAATTTCTAACTCGTAATCAAATGTTTCAAAATAGAAATTAACATTTGCGAGGTTTTGATCATTTGGAAAAAGCTCACATTTCGGATGTGAAAATGCGCCATCTGTTGCGGTAATCCGGCCAGTTTTGTTTCGTTTTTTTTTGATTTTTCTTTGCAGGGATTTCCAAGAAATTCAAATTTTGCGAGGCCTTTTGAAGAAGGACGATATTCCAACTTTTTAAAACTAGAAAATTTGAATATAATAAGTGTCGTCGAACCTAAGGACAATAATCCAGGTCAATTTGGCTTTGAAAAATTCAATTTTAAATCTGTAAAATCCTATTTTTCGAATTTCAATAATACTGAGATCACATATAATTACAAAGCAAAAAAAAACCCATTATTAAACAATCATGTTTGTAAAGGATTACAAAATAATGTCGAGTTAATCCTGATATTGTTTTTTACATAATTTTTATTTAAATGCGTCATAAAAATATTAACAATTTTTTCACGCCTTTCCACCTCCTTTTTTGTAGAGCGTTCCACCACCCTTTATTGTAGAGCATTTCAGCGATTTTTTGTATGCAATTTAATACTGTTGTGACATTACCGCACATCCCTGTAAATCTGTAAAATATTTTTTTGACATTATCGCACATGACCATCAAAATTCATGAAAACCCTTGGCCGTAAACGAAATTCGATGATTGTAAAAGCTCTCTCCAGCATAAATCGTTGACGATCAATGCTTCTACCTGAATTTGATATTGGTATTTTAATGGCTGAAATTGATATTGGTATTTTATTCACTCTTTAAGTATTCAAACATTCCCAGGAATCGAGATTTTCCAAAAAAATTTAACTTCTCTGCTCGGCGGTTTTTTGAATTGCGCGGCATCGGTGCAGGGTTGCGTCGAAGTACCCAACAACAACACAACGAGTGAATTTCGAGGCGCCAAATATTTAAAAATTAGCAATGGATTATATGAGACACTTTCACGGTTTTATTGCAAACTTAATCTTTTCCTTAAAAAAATTAGCATTTCGGTGCGAGAAAGGTAATTTTCATAGACTTTAATACAGGTCTCCGAATGCGGTGATTAAACAACGCTTTTCTCCTTTCTAAAAAATTAATAAAACCTTACGAAAAGAAAATACGAAAAGCATTTCAGCGGTTTTTATACAATTAAAAGCAAAAAAACTAAAACAATGATTCTTAAGTTAAAAAATCAATAAAAATTTCAAAGAAAAAAAAATCGTACGAAAGTTTTGTTTTTTAAAAAAAATTTGTCCAACAAAAACGACATTTTGTGTGTCAATATTAATAATATTGAATTTTAGGCTATTTTGACGTCGCTGATTTTGAGTCGGGCTTTGCCTTCGCCAGATTCACTCTACTTCTGGAGATATCAGAAAGAAAATATTTTCGACACCAAAAATAGTTGCTTAAAAGATTTTCTTTTTCGTATCTCCAGAAATATCTAGAATGAATCTGACTAAAAAAAGCCCGATTAAGAATCAAAATATGATTAAAAATACTACCCCAATATTTTTAATTATATTTTATGCAGGTGGTAGGTCTGTGGGGTTAGAATTGTTAGAAGCGGAAAATTTGACACAAAAATAATAAAAAAATAAAAGAAAATGAATAACGCAAAAACGAAATAATTTTTTTCGGTTTTCGTTACGTTTTTTGTTATTGTAGCGGAATTAAATTTCTATAACGTTATAACGCAAATTTGAGCAAAAAACCGGAAAATCGTTATTTCGCTGCGTTATTTCGCTGCGTTATTTCGTTGCATTACGATCATGTTTCCCATTCCTGCAATTAAATCAAGCTAACTGCATGATCAAAGTTTCTTCCGAAATACGAAACAATAACAAATATTAATAATTGCTACATTTATTGGAGCCTACAGTCATAAACAGGTGAATTTGATTGAGTTTTACAATAATTCGCGTTTCAAATGGTAAAAAATTGTTATCACTCAAAATTGATGGTCAATATTTTTGTGAAATTTATAGAATATCAAACGAGTAAAAAGTAAAATTTCACGCTTTCAACATCGAGTGAAATATTTACAAATTTTTTTTTTGTTCCATAAATTTTTAATGCCGAAAATAGAAGTACGAGGCAAAACTAATCCAACCACTTCTGCGTTTAAGTTCCGATAAAATTTTTAAGAGGGCAATCATTCGGTTACACAGCAGTTGTCCATATGTGATTGTAATCTCCAATAAATTGTTTCTTGATTAACTTAGAGCGCAACTGAAATGGTAATTGGATTTAGATACACATTTATCCAGGAGTGTAGGTAATGTATATTTTTTTCTGTAGCCAATTTCATTCAACACAGATGAAATGTAGAGATTTTATGGTGGCGCGGTGGCAACATTTAACTGCTCTTTTCCTGTTTCATTTGCTGTCTATTCGATTTTCTGTTCTCGATTTTTGGCATCTAGAAATCTTTGTCTAGAATCTTGAAATTAAACTCAAATTTAAACAGCATGATCGTGTTCAAATAACCTTTTGGATAAATGTTAACCTTATAACTATAACGGAATTTAATCGTACTATAATAACATTGATTACAAAAAATACGATCTGTTTACCTTAAAAAGAAAACGTTTGAACTTGGGGTGATATAATATTAGTTATAAGGATTTCGATTAAAGAATATTTTGATTGGACGCAATCTCTATGAATTTTACAAATTTTGGTGAAATACCGTTTACTAATTCTGAAGTTAATTGCCTTTACAAGTTAATTGGCAGCAACTATCGTCGTTAATCAGAGTCACATTCTACTGGGTATTGTAAACTCAAAATAGTTATTTGGTATTTTTTCGACGATCGAAAATTTAAAAACATTTTTTTGGAGAACATAAATTAGAAAGTCTTTTTCTAGAAAAATGATCTGCAAGGGTCTCTAAGACCTCGAGACCGTTCGCATTGTAGCCGTATGCTCCCTATAGTTCCGCCACTGCATTTGTGCTTTTTTCTTTGACTTGCAAAAACCCAAAAAGTGCCCGCAATACCGGAGCCTCGAGAGTCCCTGATGACTGATTTTCTAGGAAAATGCCTTCTATTCTCTGGTTTCTAGAAAAATGTTTTCTAACATGATTTTCTAGGAAAAGGCCTTCTATTATCTGGTCTCTAGAAAAATGTTTTCTAACTTCTGGTGTCTGCGGTATGCTATTAAAAACAAGTCGATGAAGATGTCACCACCTTAGGTGGCAAGACGACGTTGATCAGGACGCGAAGAGAATGGTGATGCCTAAATTGGAGGTAATCGGCACTCGACCGGGATCTCTGGTGAAAGATATTGCGGCAGGCAAACATTGCAAACCGGTTGTAGCGCGGAAGAAGAATTCCTGAGATTTAAGAAAGGTTTTAATTTTTGTATTTTTCTTTATAATTCCAGCCAGAGCTTAGGGAAGACCCTGTAATGCCGAAGCACAGCTTAGAACCATAAAAATAATTCCCGGGCGGGAGAGGTGGCGGTGGCAGAGAACAAATAATCTAGAGAATAAACTCTTAGAACAAATTTTTAGAGAAAATTTTTCCACTGGTACATGAAGCAAGAGGATCCGATGTAACACGGAAAAAATTATCCATTCGATTCCTCCATCTCATTGAATAGATACGACGAAAATTATTAGAAAATGTTCTCTCTTCTTCGTGCTCCCTAGTCTAAAAGTAATTAACTTTTAGGCCGTAGCTAGTGAATGATAGGGACATTTTTCCACCCTTCGAAGGGGAAATTTGTCAAAAATCTGTTCGGCAGAGTTTTTTCTATATATTCCTTATTCTATGGTGGTGGTTTCAAAATAAAATGTTAAGGTGCCGCTCCACATGAGAGTAAATGCCGGCGAGAACCTCTCGATAGCAGTTACTCGCACGTCTCTGAGAGTCGCTCACAGAAACTCGCGAGCTAGTTTCTGCGAGCTGTCAAAAGTGATTCTACTCTCTAGTCGAGACGCACCCACTGAACTCTCGGGGAGTTACTCGTCAGATACGAACGGCGTTTGAATTTCGCTAGTAGCTCTCGAGAACTCGCCAAAGCAAGATGTCAAAAAAATCAAGATATTGGTCTTGAAAAGAGAAAAATCGCCGAAATTAACTCTCAAATGGAAAACCTCCTGCGAGTAACTCTCGAGAGTTTTTGAGAGTTACTCGCGTATTTACTCTCATGTGGAGCGGCACCTTTAGGTTACGCCACTGAACCCAGGATTAACGACACACAAAAGCTAAACTGAAGTGGCATAAAAATGTCGGGAGTTATTGCTGGCCGATGGCTAATTAGTGCAATATCCAGAATGGGGGCCCCATGATATCCCTATAGATTGTACTGCAGCTGTTGACTAAGCCCAAAAGGATTCATTCTCGAAGTGGAGTTGAGGTGCACGTCATAAAAAAACCCACTTACATTTGACTTGTTCGGCAGAGCGACTTTGCAATAAAGATATAAATATGTCAATAAAATGGAAGTCTTATCGATGTGTAGCTTTAATTTTTGTTTTGTTTTTCATAGATCGACAGCACTTCAAGATCGTAGGTATAATAAGAAGTCATCTCGAAAATTTTCTTCAACGTTGTTGATGATGATGATGATCATGAAATGATGATGATGATGATCACATGTGCTACTACCATCGTCTGTTGGCCAGGCCTGGCCAGCCTAATATATATTAACAGTACCGAATCGATTGCAAACGAGTTCTGACATTGATGACTCCTAAAATGTCTTGATCCCGCAACATTATTACCATATTTATGATAATAAGAGCATCTTTGGAGTGCTATGTCTGGTTTTTTTTTAAAGATTTGCATATGTTGTGCATTTTTGCATATGTCCGAGTAACATTTAACGCCTAATTTTACCTGTTCACGATGTTCGTATATATCGATCCAGTAATGCAATCAAAGAAATTCTAGACCATATCTTGGTAATAATATGGGAAACGGACGTATCACCATCACATCATAAAATGAAACCTATTCGTTTGATTACTTAATGTGAATCGTCGTCTTACAGTAAATTATTATTGGGACCGGTGTTTCGATCAGGGACTTTGAACTCACAGAAGATCCATTTTATTACGACATTTTTAATTAAAAAATCAAATTGCTTGCAATTAATAATATCGATGAAAAGGGATTAGAATCACTGAAGATCTTTATAAAGAGTATACAAAGTGTTTTTTTTTGTGTAAGTAAATTCCTGAATTCGGAAATCTTAATCTCCGTTTGGGATATTCATAAAGAATATTTTTTATTTACATAGTATCCATTTTAAATCATAAACAATTTTAGATAACTTCATTGAAATTTGCAACGATTTGTATTCTCGTCAAATGCACAAGAAGCACGGCGAAAGCGAGAGTATTTTGTAGATCAGTGATGTCCAAACCATTTGCTTATCCAGCTCTACACATATTTGAAATTTTGATCCAAGAATTTACGCAATTATGACCAATATTGTCACATTTCAAGTTGTACCCCCTAAAAACTCTTGCGGCGGATGACATATTAGCGAATTCTATGAGCCAGACGCTTCATTCGATCAGTAGCAATTCTGCTGTTGATGCGATTGGATGTGTGCTATTTTTTCCCATGGTACAGTGAGGTACAAACTTCCAGGCCATAAGCTAAATCTCTCTCATTTTTTTGTTCTAAACAACAGGCGTGTATTTTTATGTTCTTGAGCTATATAGAATATCGTTTTTCGTACAAACCGGTGTACCGGCTGTGGCTTATATGGGAAACGTTGTTCTTTCCCAAGTAACAATTTGAGGTTACAGTTTCACATCTGGTTTCTGGAACCTTTCAGAAACGTTTCAGAAACCCCCATTTAGAAGCTGGTTTCAAAATAACTGTTTTTGGTGGGTTTATTCGGAAACCATCTTAAATGTAACCCAAAAGTAACCTAAATTGAAGGTTTTTTTTTTGTAACCACAATGCTTTGCCCTACTATTTCAGAGCTCTGGTACAATGGACTCTTTTCTTTCAATATTCGTGGCACAATGGACTCTTTTATTTCGAATAATAAAATAAAATGAGACTAAAGTTTTAAAAGTAAGAATTTGAAACCCAAATTGTATACTCCACTGTGTTCATATGACGTCAACTTGCCCTGAGAACGTGCAAAACTAAGCGTATATCATTTTCAGCGAACATTAAAACCTTGATCCTACTTTTGGATATATTTTTTTGAAAAATCTGGATACATAAAATTTTTGGGCATGGGCATTTCTGCTCGTCATCGCCTAGATCTGCCGATTCGCTCGCTAAAAGTTGATTTGTCTGCATTTGATGAGAGTGTATTGGTCCATTTGACAAAGGCACTTAAGGTTGCTCATAAAAGATGTCACCCAAATTTTCACTTATTCGACCCTTTCTACTTCGTCATGTTTTTTGATATGTTATTCAAGACAGTGTTGTGCCGCGTAGTCTACGTGATGTAGACTACACCATTGTTGACGCGTAGACTATTACTGTAGACAATGGTCTATTCTCTACGGGTAGACAATGTAGACAATCAATAAAATAAAGGATAGCTGATTTAGTTTTAAAATCTTATTCTCTTCAATTAATTTTAACATAATAAAGCACAATTTCCAGGAAGCAATCGCCAAATGCTGTACATGAGAACTTCGCAGCAAACTTTAATGGCGATTCTAATTCTATGCATGTAATCTAAAGGCACGGCGCTGGTGCCTCTGAGGAGCCCAGTTAGCGTGTTTTCATATAAATTTAACTCTTTAGGAACTCCAGCGCTTCGCCATTTCTTGTAATTGGCCATTTCCTATATAGTATTGTATTAGATATATGACTCACTTTGTTTTGACAGATCTGAGAAAGTCTACATTGTCTACGCAAAGTCGACATTGTCTACGCCAATGTCTACATTCTCTACCCCAAATATATAGTCTACGCTATTGTCTACATTGAAGTGTAAACAATTAAAGCCTACGCGTAGAGGAACAACACTGATTCAAGACCAACGGTACATTGCCGCATATCCCCTTGCCAGAAAATGTGTAACGTATTTTATGCGCAGTCTTTTCAAATGTGAATTTCTAGATTGGTTCATTATCCAACTTTTGCAACGTAAAAGGATATTGCGCATCGCAACGCATATTAATGATTCCTTTAGTCCATGAATTTCCCAACTAATCTTTAAAAACCATCTAAACATGAAAAACCGAAATTCAATTACTTGAGATACATTAATCGTAATACAAAAAACATGATTTAATCAAGATACGAGTAGAAAAGAGTAAATTTTTAATAACGTTTCGTATTTGGGTATTGAGATGTTGCCTCCGAAAAATTCATTTCACTTGTCAATCAATCGATCGATCTACTGATCAGCATTTTGGATAGGAACATTACAGCAATAAGAGTTTGGCGCCCGAATTAATAATTTCGTTTAGGGCGTTAGCAATTCGTAATCATTTTTTTTAGCATCAGTTTTCCGATGACTTGTAACGTCTGTTCCAATTTACACTCATTTTCTGGCTTTGATTTTGAATAATTTCACGTATGGCTAGTAGTTTTGTTGTTTTTTTTAAACAACAACGGCTTCTATATCTAGCGTGAAACAATTTCATCCAATGTGTGTTCGTAGGAAAGATAAAAAGAATTAAAATAATGAAAGGATGATTTTTGTATTAATATACTAGACTGGATTGTGCCAAATGGATGTTATAGGGTTGGATTTGGTTATCATGGAAAACCAAATAATAAAACCACTTAGCAATTAGGATTACTAAATTGTATTTCAGTGAAAATTTCCAAAAATTCACAAAAATTTTGATTTTTGAAAATTTGTGATATTTCAACGACCTGAAGTTTTATTCTGGTTCCTTGTGTGAAAATCGTAAAAGGTAAGTGGTCACTCGAAACATAAGAAATATCTGAGGCTCCAAATCACAGAATAGCCAAAATATTTAGATACTTTCCACTATTAAACATTACAAAAGCTATAATTGCCAAATTGACAATTATTGAAAACCCATATGGTGATATGACATTGTTCGAAGTTTAAGTGAACGGCGAATAGTTATATCAAACTTCCACTTTGAAGTCAAACTTTCCAATAAGATTTTTTAAAATTTATTCCAATCGAATTTTGATGTATGGGAGTTTTATGTAGAATCTTATCCTAAATAACTTTTGTTCTTGCACTTGATAAGATGCACCGTTTTTGACATATTCGCAAAAAACGTTTTCGTCCGTATGGGGGGTACCCCCCCTAATGGTCCATTTTTGCCCATTAACGAACTTAGCCTCGCATCTGCGCAAAATTTCAAGTCTCTAGCTCAATCCGTGCGCCCGCAATCCGCGCCACAGACAGACAGACAGACAGACAGACAGACAGACATACAGACAGACAGACAGACAGACGGACAGACAGACAGACGGACGGACATGCAAAATTCAATTTTTTTTTATCATTCTAAACACACTGGTGTAATTCATTTTTGTGTGTGATGACGGGATCTTGGCGTTACAAACGGTAAGGCAAATTTAATATACCTTTTGGGTTTCACCACACTCAGAAAAATGGAGGCTAACTCGACGACCTACATACGGCGTAATTGGCCTCGGGCAGGCGCGCGTTCGCCTGCATGTGGGCAAGTAAAACTGAGTTGACCTGTGGTCGGAGAAATTCTGAAATTAAGCCACCAGCAGGTGAAGTAGGGCATTCAGAGCTGCATGAGTTGACCTTAGATAGGTTAACTCTGACCGCTAGCTGGCTTACAGACACCTCTGTAAGGTCAGAGTTAACCTGACAAAAAGTTGACCTGGACATTTTTCTGAGTGCATACGGGTATAAAAATAATTTAATGAATTGCGCCGCAGGCGATTTATTTTTGAGAAACATGCGCTAGAGGCAGTAATTTTTGAGGAAACTATGCCGCAAGTGAAAATATTTGGGTTTCTATGTCAATTATTTTATTGTGAAGAAATTACAAAATTAGATTGCATAATTCCGGCACAAAAGTTTAGTTTCCGGGACGGCGCGACAACATCCCCAAATTCGGGACTTTCCTGGACCATCCGGGATGCATGGTTACCCTATTTTTAAATCAACATCAAATAGCTAGTAGTCTATTTCAATTAATATGTGCCCAAAAGGTTAGAAATTTTATACATTACCTACATTAGCGAAATTCTCACAAATATTTACTCACAAATGGACCGAAAATTGAAAGATTAACTGAAAAGTTTAGGTTTTGACATAAAAACGGCACTTAGTTTCAAATCTGAATTTTAATGCAACGAATAACAAGGGAAATTGTATTAATGAATTTCGTGTATCTGAATTCAAGTTGAATATCTGATGCTGCAGCAACTTACCGATATCTTTATTACAGAGAGTGGTATGAAATCGATAAACAGGTGCACGTTTATCCCTTAACTTTTTTTTTTTTTTTTTTTTTTTTTTTTTTATTAAACACTTCAATAGCTTACAATTCATATGGAACCACAAAAGCTATGTTTAAAATTGGGAAAACTTCAAAAATTTAGAGAAAAAATAAAAATAGTACTTTATAAATTAATAGAATTTAGAAGCAGTATGAAATTAAGAAAAAATTAAATTAAATATTAAAGAAAATTTAAGAATTGGAAATAATAAGAATATTTTAGGGCTAAGGACTAGGCTAAAAGATAGAAAGAGAAAAAGAATATATATATTAAGTTATACTATGGATTAGTTGCATTTATGGCAAGACTGAGGTATTATTGATTATTCTCATTATCTGTTTTTTAAGAGGCATTTGTTCAACACTAAAGAGATCAATGTCCATGAATATTTTATTGTGTCTATCTTGAGATCTCATTATTGGTGATTTAAATAAAAGATTTGTGCGATGTATTGGAATTCGGAAAGTCTGTCCTAAACCTTGTCTTATGGGCCTTGCATTGACTTGCAGGTTAATTCTTTGCAATAATTCTGAAACTTCAACTTTACATGTAATAACATTATAAAGGAAAACCTCATCCAACATGCACCTTCTTTGCCACAATGAGACCATGTTTAAAGTTTCAAGTCTATGTGGATATTCAGCATATTCTCGATGTGTTCTAAAATAGAGTCTGCGTGTAAATTTTTTTTGAATTAGTTCTAATTTTGTCTCATAAACTTTGTATATTGGATTAAATATCACAGTTGCATATTCTACTACACTTCTAATATTCGCGTTATACAAGACCAAAAGACTTTTGAGATTTTTGAATTTTTTAGTAACTCTTAGTATGAATCCCAAAGATCTACTCGATTTTCGAAATATATACGAAATGTGACTATCAAAGAGTAATTTTGAGTCAAATATAATTCCCAGATCTTTATGTTGGCTTACTCGCTCTATACATTCGCTTTTTAAGACATAATCAAAATAAATAGACTCAAATTTTCTTGTAAATGACATTACTTTACATTTACTGACGTTAAGTTTTAATTTGTTTTGTTCACACCATATCGATAGTATTTCTAAGTCCCGTTGAAGTTGTATACAGTCTCTTACAGTGTTAATTACGTTAAAAATTTTCAAATCATCCGCATATAAAAGACATTTGCTAGATATTAAACTTGGGATATCATTGACGTATAAAGCAAATAGTATTGGACCGAGTAGAGAGCCCTGAGGTACACCCGAGGTTGGAACTATTTTCTTAGAGCACGATCCATTTATAGAGACTATTTGTTGTCTATTTTTTAGATATGAAGAGAACCAATTTATTAAGCCACTGACAAAGCCATATTGTCTCATTTTTATTAAGAGAAGTTTGTGATTAATAGTATCGAATGCTTTCGAAAAATCCGTGTATACTGAATCTACTTGTCTGTTTTCATCTAAGGCTTGAGCTATATAGTCAGTAAAAATCGCTAAATTTGAGACCGTAGATCTTTTGGGTATAAAACCATGTTGGACAGAGCTAATAATTGGCTTTATGTCAAATAGTAGAGTCTCATATACGGCTCGTTCAAAAATGAGTGATAAGGAGTTTAAAATGGATATCGGTCTATAATTTTTTATATCTGTTTTTTCTCCTGCTTTGAAGATAGGAACTACTTTCGACTTTTTTAGACTATCAGGGAATTCTTGTTTCATTAAAGACTTATTAAAAAGTCTAGTTAAAATTTCCGACAGTTCATATGAACAGTTTTTGTAAATTAAATTCGGTATTTGATCCAGTCCCATGCTTTTATTCGTATCTAAATTATCTAGGATACGTTTAACTACTTCTGGGGTAATTTGTGGAATAAATATTATTTTATTACCTGAATTTTCTTCGTAATGTGTCACAGCAACATCATCATGATTGTAACTTTGTCTAAAGAAACTACTAAATAAATCAGCTATGTCCTTTGCGTTATTAGCATTCTTTCCACCTAATTTCATTACAGATGGAAACTGATTAGATATCTTACATGACTTAGTAAAAGAGTTGAAGTGTTTTGCGGATTTTAGAATAGAGTTTTCAGTATTCTCGATAAATTTCTTATAACATGTCTTTATTTCTTTTTTTGCAAGTGCTCTATAATAGTAATAGGTTTCTGCATGTTCCTTTAGATTGGTTTTTTTCATTTTCCGATAAAATCGGGCTTTACTACATAGAAACATTATTGCTTTTTTCGAAAACCATTTTGGATATTTGTCATTTTTTTGTTTTTTTATAGGCACAAACCTTTCCAGTGCTTCATGCATTATTTTATAGAAGGCTTCAAATGACTCATTAACTGAGATATGTTGAAAGGAAAAATTCGAGGATAATATAAAACTCTTCATTCCCTCAAAGTCAGCAGAAAAAAAGTTTCGCTTTTGTTGAGACTTGTCTATTAAATAAGGAATTTTAACTGACTCAATATCAATTTCCAAAGCTGGGTGATGGGAATCAAGACGTGAAATAGGGTTTAAGCATTCTAGTACTTTAATGTTGCTGGAATTTGACCAAACTAGATCTAATAATCTGTTATTTTTATTAACAATTTGATTGTATTGTTTTAGGTCACCCATGTTTGTATTAAGAATTAAAGACTCAGCGGACAAACCCACGAATTTAATGGCAGTTAAGTATTTATTATTTCCGTGTACATTCCATTCAATATTTGGCAGATTAAAATCCCCCAAGTATAGAACCTCGCTTTCTATTGGAATCTTTTCAATAATGTTACCCAAGTTAGTGTACAACTCATAACAGATACTACTGCTTGTGTCTGGGCTAACATAAACGCAGCTAACATATATTGTTTTATTTGCAAGTCTTACAGATATCCACATTTCTTCATATTTGGTCTCAAAGTGATGCAGGCGGGTGGAGATTAATTCTTTTTTGATTGCTATAAGACATCCCCCACCCCCTTTTTTGTTATGGAGATCAAGATCTCTATCTTTCCTATAAATAGTATATTTATTAATGTCCATGAATTCCAAGTCCAACACATCTTCTGTTAAAAATGTCTCAGTAAAACACAAAACATCATAATCTGAATTAAAAACAGCTAATTTAATATCTTCAGTCTTGGAACGTATACCTCTTATGTTCTGATAATATATATTAAGACTTTTTAAAGCATTCATATTTTTATTTTTTATGAGAATAATCTATTTTCAAATTTACTCACAGTTGATTAAAGTCTGTTAGAGAAGTGATTCTAATAATTTTTGAGCCTTCACTCTTGCGCATAAATACTTTACCATATTTTATCCATAAAAATTCATAGCCCCTTTCTTCTTTTATCTTTTTAGCCCTTTTAAACAAATTTTTAATATTACTAGTTAGTGGTTCATTAATGTATACAATTTTGTTTCTTAGTGTTGAATCGTTTAAGCCCTCTCCAATATCCTCCAGTTTCAGTGGTTTACAGGAATCATACGCCGATAAAAAGCGATCTTTTATTGCTTTGTTTTTGAATGTGATCTCTATCTGTCCATGATCCGTTGAATTGTTTTCCGTTTGCCTCTCATCCTGTTGTCCAGTATTGACGGGTCTTTTCCTTGACGTCATTCGTTGAATGTTTATAATATCAGCTGACAGGTCTAGCGGGACATTATTTAAACTCGATTGAAGCTTTTTAATTACAACAGTTAAATTTTCATTTTTTTCGGCTGGTATATTCGAGACGATGACCTTTTGTTGTAATTTTTCTTTTTCAAGCCATGTAATCCTATGTTCCAAGCCAACAATATGTTTATGTAGTTGCCCATTTTCTTAATTTACATAAAATATACCAAGTGCTAGTCGGGTAATGTGGTTCAGTTCGATTCGATTATAATATGAATAAACGAATACAAAAGCAAAGCAAAAGAAAATAAATTCAAATTGAAGAGAAAATAAATGACAGTCACTTCCCAGCTTCCATTCTACTACTAGAGGCAAGACTTCGGAACTTCTTATAATGCACCCAAAGACAAAATAATTTCATTATTTGTGTTGTCCGTTTTTGTATGTTTAAAAGTCAATGTTGTATCCATATATATGTAAATCTTCAGTATATATACAGTTCGGTATTACGACAATATCTCAAAAATCTTAGATTAAAATCAAGAAGCAAAAAATTAATCGCAAACCATTTGTTTAAACAGCGTGGGGCACAAGCTGCCCTGTGGTGAGCGTTATTGAAAATTGATTCCTTGATGACCCACGATTTATAATATTTCCCAGAGACATATCGGTCGCCATTAATAGTGCACTATGATTATATAAAGAGTGTCAATGTAAAACTTCCGTTCCACATTCATAATTTTATTCAAAATGCACCTACGACATTGTAGAGCAAGCCCTTTTGGAAATTGTGAAACACAGGTTACGGGATTATTAACGAGCCTCTGTAATGCTCATATCATACTTACGATTGCGATTACGATTATGATTACAATTGGCTTCATCGACCAATGAGATCAAAGCTTTAATGTTCTTATCGTTGATTGGTCGAGAAGATTTAATCGTAATAGCAATCGTTAGTCTGAATTGGGTTTATCACACCTAAGATAGCGATTACGATTGCGATTACGATTAACGATAGCCCGTTAACATTATCCAATCACACTGACAACGATTCGATTCCCGATTCCGATTGCTTGTATTCCTCAGCCATTTGGCATTTTTTTTGTGCTATCTTTCTAAGAAACATTTAACTCAAGCTATTTAATAAAACCTCACCAAACATCACATTAAAAGCACAGAAATCGGCTGAATGTTCGCTGCCAATCGGCTACGATTGCCAATCGGCCGATTGAACATTGAAGTGAGCCTAAACAGTCGAGAAGCTCAATCGCAATCGTAATCGGAATCATTAGTGTGATTCGGGCATAAAGCCGGTTCAGACTAACGATTACCATTGCGATTGCGATTACGATTGCGATTGCGATTACGATTGCGATTACGAATGCAATTACGATTGCGGTTACGATTACGATTGAAGCTTCTTGACCAATGAGATCAAAGCTTTTAACGATACGGACATGAAAGCTTTCATCTCATTGGTCGAGGAAGCTTAATCGTAATCGCAATCGTTAGTCTGAATTGGGCTCATCACACTTACGATTGTGATTGCGATTACGATTGCGATTACGATTACGATTACGATTGCGATTACGATTACGATTGAAGCTTCTTGACCAATGAGATCAAAGCTTTTAACGATAGGGACATGAAAGCCTTCATCTCATTTATCGAGGAAGCTCAACCTTATCGCAATCGTAATCGCAATCGTTAGTCTAAATTGGGCTTAAAACTGTGGTTTAGAAATTGGAATTACTAAATTAAGAATTTTTCGGATATTGGAATTTTTTTGGGAGGTTCGTGAAGTTTGAAATTATTTACAAAGTCGTGGGTAATTAGGAGCATGACCTTGTAAATGGAGGAAGGGGACATGGGCGCCGGGAATGGGGTGCAACGGGATGCAGTTGTCTAAGAGAGAATAATTGAATAAATAAAAGAAAATTTATGTAATAAAATGTACTATGAGATTAATATGAGATCCATTTCAGGGAAAATTGCGAGGATGTCTGTGTATTTGTCCGTCGGTCTGTTTGTCTGTCGTTTTGTCCATCTAAATAACTCTGGATCCCGTTGAGCTAGCAACTTGAAAACATTTGTGAGTGAGTTTTACCAAAATGGAATTTTTCTATCAACTTTTGGAAAAACACCGTTATAACGAGGACATTTAAAAAAAATACACATTCGAAAAAAGAATCATGAACTAGACTCTGAAATTTACTAAATTTCATTACGATTGGATTTTGATGTATGAAAAAGTTATGTAGATTAGTTTTCTATAACTCTTTATTTAAAAAAAAAATAAATTTTTTAATCACGAGAAAGTTTTTAACTTATTATAAAGGGTGGTTAAATTTTAAGGGCCGATGTTGAATGTGAACCACACCTAAACGTGAAGTTTTTTTCTGCATTTCATTTGACATTTCTCAATTTCAGACTAACTCAATTTGAACTATGGAAAGATACACAATCGAATGGCCGCCGCGACCTCGGCGGCACACCTCCATCCGATGGTCCAAATTTTCGATGACGCTGAGGCATAATTGAGGTTCTATGCCGTTAATGTGCCGAATTATCTCATCCTTTAGTTCTTGAATTGTTGCTGGCTTATCGACGTACACCTTTTCTTTCAAATAACCCCAAAGAAAGAAGTCCAACGGTGTCAAATCACATGATCTTGGCGGCCAATTGACATCGCCACCACGTGAGATAACACGGCCATTAAATTTGTCGCGCAAAAGAGCGATTGTTTCGGTAGCTGTGTGGCAAGTGGCACCGTCCTGTTGAAACCACATATCGTCCACATCCATATCTTCCAATTCGGGCCATAACAAGTTCGTTATCATCTCACGATAGCGAACACCATTCACAGTAACTGCCTGACCGGCCTCATTTTGGAAAAAATACGGCCCGAAGATGCCGCCAGCCCATAAACCGCACCAAACAGTCACTCTTTGTGGGTGCATTGGTTTTTCGACAATCACTCTTGGATTATCATTCGCCCAAATGCGGCTGTTCTGCTTATTGACGAATCCACTGAGGTGAAAATGTGCCTCATCACTGAAGATGATTTTCTTCGAAAATTTTCATAATAAGCTTGAATAACTTTAACGCCTTGCTCGATTGTGTTTCTTTCCATGGTTCAAATTGAGTTAGTCTGAAATTGAGAAATGTCAAATGAAATGCAGAAAAAAACTTGACGTTTAGGTGTGGTTCACATTCAACATCGGCCCTTAAAATTTAACCACCCTTTATTTCCTGAAAAAAATTCTTGTTCGAAAAACAAAGATTTTTCGAAAAACAATAGTCTTACAAGGGGAATAGTGAAAAAGTGTTAAAATCCCTACATATTCGGTAACTGTTCTTAAGATATTCTTGAGATTACTTTGTGTTAAGCTTTTGATAGGATTATTCAACTCGCTGACAAAGCCGAGTAGTGCAAAAGCGTAGCTAAAATCGATTAATATTTGAAACCTCGAATTGAGGTTCAACATTGCGCTCCCATTACACTTAGGATCGGCTAATATAGTTCTCTTGAATCAATAAATTGTGGCTTTGCCCACGATTTTCTAACCTCATATCCCACCGGTTAAAAAAAAATCGGTTTATGAATTCTGATGGCTTGTGCCGAAGCCACATTACGTTCTTTTAAGTCTCCTACCTACCTGCATAATCACTGCGGTTACCACTGATGAGATCGAAATCCGCAATGTTCATTTGACCAGAAACAATTGGCACACGAAGAGAGAGCAAATAACATTCTTTTGTTATTGTTGCAAATCATTGCAGCATATCGAACGAATCTTTTCGAACATTGAGCATCCGCGAAATCAATTTTCATTGATTTACTTTCTTATAAATTTCCAGTTGCAAACTACACTTTGGTTTTTTTTTTTTGAAGCTTCTGTTGGCTCAGCGTGTGGTGGAGGTCCGAACTATCGAAGTATCCATAAGAAATTTTTCTATAATGTCCAAGAAACACGTGTTCATCTCCGTAGTGCATCGCATCTTCCGGGTTCTTTAGTATTCGCCATCATTTGATTTTTATTTGTGTTGCACGCTTGGCTTGTTTTATGGTTTTATGCTCTAAATCCGATGGGATCAAAATGTATCTTAATATGAAGATAGAACTGAAATTAGCTTCTAATAATCATATATACGATAAGTCATAACTTTTCAAACTAACCATACTTGACGGTGTGCAATTCGAACTGATTTTCAAACATGATTGCTCGAATATTTTAAATTTCATTGACTGTTTTTTATTGTTGGCATCCCGAAAATATTTACAATCCTTTTTACTATTTTGTGGCAGTAGATGAGTATAAAAGGATTAAAAGAAAGCAAATTTTTCGCTTATTTTGTACATTGCAGATTTTTTATACCCGTATGGTGAAACCAAAGGTTATATTAACTTTGCCTTACCGTTTGTAACGCCAAGATCCCGTCATCACACACAAAACTGAATTAGATCAGTGTGTTTAGAATGATAAAAAAAATTGAATTTTCCATGTCCGTCCGTCTGTCCGTCTGTCCGTCTGTCCGTCCGTCTGTCCGTCTGTCCGTCTGTCTGTCTGTCTGTCCGTCTGTGGCGCGGATTGCGGGCGCATGGATTGAGCTAGAGACTTGAAATTTGGCGCAGATCCGTTTTTCGTAAAATTCGAGGCTAAGTTCGTTAATGGGTAAAAATGGACCATTAGGGGGGGTACCCCCCATACGAACGAAAACGGTTTTTGTGAATATCTCGAAAACGGTGCATCTTATCCAAAAACGCCGAGAACAAAAGTTATTTAGGATATGACTCTACATAAAACTCCCATACATCAAAATCCGATTGGAATAAATTTTAAAAAATCTTATTGGAGAGTTTGACTTCAAAGTGGAATTTTGGTATAACTGTTCGAATTTTGATACGAATATCACCATACGGGTTTTCAATAATTGTCAGAATGGCAATTATAGCTTTTGTTATGTTTTTGTTTATTTTGGTTAAAAAAACGTATTTGAGATATGCACACAAAAAAGCTTTTCTACAAATCGTCAGGGTATTATGAGTACTGGAGACATCACAATGGACCTGTGACCCTGTAGGCCCCCGGAAAAAGCGGCTGTGCACGGGCGGTTTTCTCAACCTAACCTGACTGACAAAAATTTACATTTGTTCTGGATATTTTACAAGAATTTAAATTTAAAATTACAGTTTTGAAGCAAATATAAAACCTGTTTTCCGGGTAAAAATGTCAAAAAATGCGCCGCAGGGATTTTTTTCTTCACAAAATTGGGTTTTGGACACAAATACGCAACAGACGAAAATTTGGCTGTGTGTCTTCGCATTGGTGACATCTGATTTATATCTATCACAGCCGAAATTTGCCGAAAATCGCCAGTTCGTCTTGATTTTCTCAAAAACGGTTCAGATTTTGAAAAATTCATATTGGAATTTCTTGGCGATTTTTTTTTCTACTAAAGGTACAGCTCCACATGAGAGTAAATACGCGAGTAACTCTCAAAAACTCTCGAGAGTTACTCGCAGGAGGTTGTCCATTTGAGAGTTAATTTCGGCGAATTTTCTCTTTTCAAGACCAATATCTTGATTTTTTTGACACCTTGCTTTGGCGAGTTCTCGAGAGCTACTAGCGAAATTCAAACGCCGTTCGTATCTGACGAGTAACTCCCCGAGAGTTCAGTGGGTGCGTGTCGACTAGAGAGTAGAATCACTTTTGACAGCTCGCAGAAACTAGCTCGCGAGTTTTTGCGAGTTTCTGCGAGCGAATCTCAGAGACATGCGAGTATTTGCTATCGAGAGGTTCTCGCCGGCATTTACTTTCACAAGCAAAATTTGTGGTAAAATCTAAGCTCAAAAAATGATCATTTTTTAGGATAATCGAAAAAATAGGTGAAAGTGGGAAAATCTTTACAAAAAATCGGAATCTCTAATGCCCAACACCCTCATTAAAATCTCCTTAAAACCAATTATATCATTGATAGACGCTGCAATAGAAAATTCTTATGATGATCATTTGAAAATTTTCTTGGTTACTTTCGGGGTAGGTTAATTTAGTAAAGTTATGCGGCTACTGGAATATGAGATTGACCGGAAATTGAAAACATCGCCGTACATCCTATTATCTGGAGTTGATAATAGCTCCATGCAGCATAAAAAACAACTTATCAATATTATTATACACGTTATTGTTATGGTTATGGGGTCTCGGCTACTGCCACCGTGTACAGATTTAGTCTCGACTCGACTCGACTCAATAAAATGACTCTATGGTTGTTATGTTGAAGACAATGTGAAATTAAAATTGAAACTGGTAAAATAAAGGCAAAAAAGAGTGTTGATCAAGAAGTCAATGAGTTAAGGCATCACCCATTATCATCTTCTTCGGGTGAATTGCTTTGCTTTGGTACACACCTTCTACGTATATCTCCCGGGGTACGGTAGAACGGAGGAAGAAGATGGGTGATTTTTAAATTTTAGTCATTTTGTGTATGTATTGAAAATTACCCGAAGCAATCAATTTTATTGAAAGCATACATCGATATACACTCCTACAAATATGATCTTATAGCGACTATAACGAAAAAAAAAATACTCCTATAAACTTTTTGTATATCTTTAGGATGCGGCAGTGCACTCTTCTGGATCATTTAAGTTAGTTAAGTTTCGATGCGCGATATCTGATGGAAAAAACTCATAAAAATGCTGATGTGGCTGCCGTTGAACTAAATTACAGCCGTTGGTTCGTAGAAAAGTAAATTGCATCCAGTATTGGTTATCCTGCGCGATCGTTTATGTGTTTTAAATTGCGATATTCATTACCCCCGGGGCAAAACGGTAGCAATCTACTCAGACAGGGATGCCTTGTATCGATCCGAAAAGATTAATGTTGTTATTTAACCCAACGTTGTAATTTCGGACTAGGCGGTGCGACGCAGCGTAACCTCGGCTGCTGATACTATGCTCCATCCCTATATAGATTCAATAGCATAACGCAAAATGCGTCGCATAAAATTTCGTGTACATTACCTTGAATATTAAGATTATCAGCCACCAGGATTCTTCACTTTAAAATAGAAATTACTTCATAGAGAAAATTCCTTAATCGTTTTTTCATAAGCCAAAATAATTTCATAATTGAAAAATTTCAAATTATGGCATAGAATTAGGGTGGCCGTAATTATTTGATGTCATTTTGGAATGGTTGGTGGATAGGACAGGGGGTGGAATGCGGGAGGGGGAGAGGTAATGAAGGGTGGTTGTTTCTGCACCAGAAGGATGCAGGCGTGCCAGGTTGGAAGCCTCCGGTTTAGGGTCTCAAAATTTTCGATGTCCTAAAAAGGACTTAGTTCTTGCTCTGTGAAAAAGGAGTCACGTAAGCACTGACTAAGGCGGGGTTTTCCGAAATTTTACCGCTAAGGGGGTAAAGGGGGGTAAAGGGGGGGTAAAGGGGGTTTGGGTTTTTTTAAACCGTGATTTTCGCCATGAATCCTGCTCAATAGGAGGCTAAAAAGTTTTACTCGGGGGTTTTCGGAGTCGCTGATCAAGAATCCGGTGTTAGATTTTCGAAATTAGAAACGGAAGGACCTGTAAGGATAATGTAAATATAATTTCCTCGCTTTTCCCGGGAAAAATTGGCATGAGGGGGTTTTTGGGGTCACTGGTCATGAATCTGGTGTTAGACTAATTCGCAACGGAGAGTCCTGCAAGGATAAGATTTTTCTCAAAAGTTTTTAAGTTCTTTCCGGTTTTCTTCGTATTCTAAAATTTATACAAAAAACTTAACCCGGCAACGACGGGTATGCAAGCTAGTCATATATATGTTTGGTCATTCAGTGGATCAATTCTGTTCACTTTTGGTGTAGTTTCGTTGACCAGAAGTGGCCAAAATAGCGGCTTTTTAATCCTTCGTTTAGAAGGATTAAGGTTAGAACTTTAACCTATTGGAATTCCTTGGCTTTTAGGTCTGCAAAAGCAAAAAATAATATAACAAATGTCATATTATTTTTGTGGATGTTTTTACACCTAAATTCCCCCCAACAGGTCAGGCATGTTTGCCCTGAAACCCCATTAGAAGCCTGTTTCTGGTATGGAAGCGGGCTCACCGTCGTCAAAGCCTGTTTTACCAGCTTCCACGCAGGCTTACAGGATTAGAGATTTAAGCAGACGCAGGGACAAAATAGTAATTCTAACTATTTTATAATGCAGAATCGGGAATACAACTAAAATAAATAAGTCAAAGTCGACTATTTTTATAACGAATTTGTTCACTTAGTAGTAAAATTTTAAAACTATAATTGAGTATTTTTGTAGTTGAAATTAACTATTTTAGTTATACTCTCGATTCCCCATCATAAAATAGTTAGATTTACTTTTTTTTCTCTATGCGTGTGTTTTCATTACCGAGTACAAAATTTTTCTCGTTAAAAGTTCTAAATTGGCAGACCTATAGTCAAATTCTTTTTCAAAAAAATCCATTTGAAACAAACTGATATTAGTAAAAATCCTATTATGTAATTTTAACTGCGGATAAAGTAAACGATAATTACAATAATGCCATATAAATGCTTACTAATTAAGTCAATTAGTTTCTGTTATGTTTAAGATTTTTTTTTAGCAATTTGTGTTTGAAGTTCACACACAATGGTATCAATGGAGAGTTCTTATATCATTGAACTTAATCTTAATCCCAATGCATGTGGATAGATTATATATCACACATCAATTTCATAGGTGAGAATTTTACTTCTTCCAGTTTTTTTTTTTCGATGATATTTCGGTGTATTATAATATCCAGCAGAAGCCGTGAATAGATCAAAGTTTAGACTGATGAATCGATGGTAATGTATAGCCGCGCCACCATAGGTTAAGAATAGATAGAATCGTATAAGATATTTTGCTCGATCGGTAACCTTATGGATCCAGGCGTTCAAGATATCCAAGATTTTGTATAAAATCAGATTGAAGAGTGGAATGCCCATTTGATTGGTATTCTAATATTAAACGCGTACAAAGCTGCTTTAATAATCGACAAATGTGGTAATATGTGCTTAAAATTCCAATAACGAGCAACAATTGTAATTTTCCACCTCTTCATATTTTAAAAACCGCTCCATTATTTGATTTTGATTACTTCACGCATCGGTCGGTAGCCTTAATATGGTCAGCGTCAGCAGCAAGTCATCCATTATAAATAAATGATCACTTCGGTAGAGAATCGAATGAAAAAAAAAACGCTATGATAATGAAAAAAAAGTAAATTTTTATAAAGCCGGCGGAACCATTTCATTCAATAAGGTACCTACCGAGAAATATTGAAAAATGTAAAATCATCATCAGCACTTGATCTCTTCTAAGATTGGATGAGTGCTAAGAGTTATTTCAAATACTATATGGTTATATGAACACTTACTGTTCCTCATAATGCCGGCTTTAAACGGTCCGGTGCGAATGTTCGGTTCCGTGTTTCAAAAATCGGTGTGACGCTTCAATCATCTTCAAAATTTGAAGCGCCAGTATTGACTTTTTATCAACAATTGGGAATGTTTGCACAAAAATTTCCCTGTAAACTGTTCAAAATTTTGGGATTTATAACATTTGTAACAATAATTTAAAAAGCAAAAAAAAAGAAAATCCGACAAGCAAAATATTTTTGTATGAAAGGCCGTCCATCAAATCCGTCACACATTCAACCTGCTTTATACTGGGATCAGACATGGCTGCTTTGACTGACAGTATGAAGAAAAACGGTGCAGCGGCTATTTTGTCAATTTTAGTATTCACACTTAGCTCCTTTTTAGGTTGCGCAGTATTTGAAAATACTTCTACTAACTTAAAGCTGCGCAGTCTTCTGGGCTACAGAGGCCTTCAGATAGCGTCTAATCCTAGCATCACACCATCAATATTTTTGCTTCAACATATTGAAAGGCCTTCAAAATCGTTTGATTCGCTTCAATATTTTTGCTTCAATAAAGCCCTAACCTTACGCGATCAATATAAAAACATTGAAGAAAAAATACTGACCGTGTAAGGCACGCTTTAATGAAGAGGGGGGTATTTAGTAGTACGACGGCAGCATTACATACAGTAAAAAAAATGAGGGGTGCTTAAAAAAAATTTGTGAGGTTTTTTATGGACAACCCTGAGTCTGTTGACAATTTTCGACATACTTTACATGGAGTTGAATTGCTGACTTATTATCACTGCTGTCACTTGCAAAAAAAATCGGAAACACTTGTTTTTAAATAGATTTTTTTAACTTAAGTTAGCTTTGATATTGTACTTCACAGACCGTTCAAAGTCACCATTAATCCCAAGTTGAATGTTACTGTTGCGACTTAAGAAATTGGTATTTTTCATACCTTTGAAAATTTACAGCTTTTATATGAGGTACCATCGATCGTCATCAAGGTGGCTGTCGTGCTTTACTAATGTGGTGCAGTCACGCCGGCAAAACGGCTTTGTTTGGGAATGACAGTTCATTTGAGTGTAAACAACTTGTACGAAGTGCACTTGATGTTCAGGGATTTTGATTGAATAAAGCACGCCGTGAAGAGTGATCGAGTTTTTCTTTAGCTTGAGAATTTTTTTCTAAAGATTTTTTCTGTAAACTCTTTCGATCCGGTGCGCTATTAAAAACACATTTGGAAGCATTATCGTTCGATGCACTGTTGAATGTTTTGTAAATACCCAGAAGCAAAAATTTATATGTTGAAAAAATCCTTGCACATAACCGCGGTTTGAGAAGTTTTGAAGATTATAACTGGTGAAACTCCTGGCATGTCTGTAAATTGTTTTCATGGAAATAATTTTCTTGAAAAATAAACATTTTCTCATCTCATAAAAATTTGAAATTTTAGGGATCGTTTACACCTGACACTTTATTCCGCGAATTTTATTCTTCGACACTAAATTCATGTTGCACAACCGGGTACACTACGACACAAAATTTAGAAATTTATTTCTGAAAGACGCTGGAACTCGAGGTTTTTCATATAAAATCGACAGAATAAATTCAAATTTTGACAACTTTTGTTAAACGCATTTATTCTTCGATAGATTAATAAAATTCTCGGAATATATTCTGAATAAAATTCACGCAGAAATTCAAGAAAAATCGTAAGTGTAAACAAAACTTAACATTTAAAAATAATGTGGTGAAAAATTTCTACACAGAAAGATAATAAAGCTGATCCAAGTCAACTTTTTGACAAGTGAACTCTGGCCTGTAGTAGGTAGACGGAGTTATCCATTGTATGACATCACATCCTCGAAATACCTTTCTCAGATCAACCCGTGCAGCTCCTTACGCTATACTTTACTTGCTGTAGGTTTTAATTTCAGAACTTCTCCCGCCACATGTTGACACGTTTTTACTTTTCCTAATGCGTGTGAATGCGCGCTTAGCATAGGCTAAATTTTCCTCCAGGAAGCTAATTACGCCGTACTCAAGTCGTCGACTTTTACTACATGTTTCTGAGTGTAGTGTTTCCGAAAAAATGGACAATTTCTTCGTAAAAATTGCTTAAAAATGTAAGTGTTAAAAAATTTAGAATTGTGAGCTTTAAAAATCTAAGGATTTTATTAAATTGTCAATACGATTAGATCCGAAATTCTTAAAAACAATCTGAAAATTTTCTCTCATATCATTGTCATTATGTCCTTGACTGTCTTTAGCCTCTATTCTTAACAATCGTTAAAATTAAAAGAAATGTTTTGTATAAATCTTAAAGAATCAAATGTCTAATGCCAATGAAATTAAATTTTGAGGCATTAGAACTCAATGGACGTCATAATTCCTATAACCTATAAAAAGAAACTCCAACCCACTTTTCCAATTTTTTTATTTTTGGAAAACTCTGCCATAGTTTCTTTCGCTTCCGTTTTTTCTGTATCGAATCACGATTTGTTGGGCGTTTTATACGATTTGGCATGTGGCATGCAAGCTTCACTGTAGAAACAAAAATATTTGCACGAAACACAAATTTCCGGTTAAATTGCAGCAATTTCTTCTTCTCCAAAAAATTTTAATTTGTACTCTGTTTGAAATTATCCACACACAAGAGTAAAAAAAGTGGAAGTTCGGCAAAGGTAAAATTTCAAGATATCCACAAGTTGTAGAAAATTATTTTACCAGAAAATCATAAAAATTTTTTTTTGGATGTTGAGTAGGTATTGGTTTGTCTGCGCGCCCAAAGTATGCCTAAAGCGTGCTGAGCTGTCCGCTTCTCCTTTGATTTAAACTTCTTTTTTCGTCGTCTCTAAGTTTCGTGCTTAAAGTCAATTTTGAGATTATCTTATGTTTGTCCGATACTTACCAACTTTGGAGTTGAAATGCAGTTTTCTTAGATCAATTACAGGTAACTGATGATTGATGAGTATGTATGATTCGATATTCGTATATATCTATAGAAGTATTTTCAAATCCGTTATCAATAAGTCACAAAATATTCATACTGCAAAATGTGGCGTTTTAAATTTATTAAAAAAGTGGTCTGTTTAACACCTTCGAAATGTAATCTTACACTTTTTACTCGGTCTTTTTTTGTTTTTAAATTTCTAGTATCTTAAAAAACGGTGGAATGCTTGTGCATAATCTCTTAAGGTGCGGGTCCACATGAGAGTAAATACGCGAGTAGCTCTCAAAACCTTTGGAGAGTTACTCGCAGGATGTTGTCCATTTGAGAGTTAATTTCGGCGATTAATCTCCTCCGGTGACCAATATCTTGATTTTTTTTGACATCTTGCTTTGGCGAGTTCTCGAGAGCGATTCGCAAAATTCAAACGCCGTTCGTTTCTGGCGAGTTACTCTCCGAAAGTTCAGTGGAGGTGTGTCCACTAGAGAGAAGAATTACTTTTGACAGCTCGCAGAAACTAGCTCGCGAGTTTTTGCGAGCGACTCTCAGAGACGTGTCTATTTGCGAGTAGCTGCTATCGAGAGATTCTCGCCGGCATTTACTCTCATCTGGACCGGTACCTTTAAAATGGGTATAAAAAATGGAAAACTAAAATTCTGGAAGAAAATACATTGCACCAATTTATGGTCAAAACTTGTAATCTAATTTTGACCCATTTCCAATCATCTGATTGAAACTTTGCATACATACGTAACTTCGATATGGAATATGTGTATATGCATTTACAAGAGAAAACAAAATGGCAGTTGGCAGACGCCATTTTGGCCAAATCGAAGAAATGGAGAATCCATCGTGTGTGGGTCTCAAATGAAAAAGGTTCGGAAAATAATTATCAGCGTGGTTGGAAAGTCAAGAAAAACAAAATGGCGGCCGGCGGAAGTTATTTTGCCAAATCGAACTAACGAAGTACCCAGCGTGTGGGATCTCAAATAAAAGAAGTTCGAAAAATTTATAAGGGAAAAAACAAAATGGCGGACTACAGACGTTAGTTTGTCCAAATCGAACAAACGAGTATCCATCGTATGAGGTCTTGAATGACAGAGTTTTGAAAAATAACTCAAGGAAAAATAGAATGGCGACTAAAAAAGATAAAAAACTAATACAGTGTGACCTCGGTAAACGCAACCCTCGAAGAACGCAACGCAACACCTAAAATTTTACACTGTTGACTCAATAAACGCAGCTTCCAAATAAGATTGACTCGATTAACGCAACTTTTTTATAATCTGATACTGTTTCGGCCAAAAAAAGATAAAAAATAGTTACAGGAAATCTTTTATTGACTTGATTAAATAATGGCTGTTACAAAACAAAGTCTGTGCCAACAAAGAAACACACGAAAACTCAAATTTACAGGCAATGTTGTGACTCGGTTAACGCAACTGGCTCGGTTATTGCAACAGGCTCTGTCTACTATAGTTGCGATTACCGAGGTCACACTGTACATTAAAAAAAACTTTTGAAGTGTATCAAGGTGTTTGGGAAGACAAAAGACTTTGATTTCCGCATGTCCGTCCGTATGTCTGTTTATCCGCCTATAAACACCATAACTTTCGAAACGATTGAGCTAGAGACTTGAAATTTTGTATTGTTGCGTTTCTGCAGGGCTAAATTCTTCAATGAATAAAATTGGATCATTTCATCCTTCTTCCTCCATACAAATGAAAAGGTTTTTTTTACAATTTTCTCGAAAACGGTGGGTCGTATTGATAAATTTATAAAGATAAAATGTGTTTAGAATTAGATTTTACATAACCCTCCCATACAACAAAATCCAAACGGATCACTTATTCCCCCCTCTCCCACACAAATGGATTTTTTCATAAAAATGTTGTCTGCCATTACGTAAAGTATTTGACGATTGGCCCATGGTTATTGTAGCTTTTCTTATGTTTATAAACCAATATCGATGCTCCTACATATATTCTATCGCAAACTGGATTCGCAGTGTGTGCAATCCAATAATCTGACTTAAATTCATATTTTTATTTCCTTTTGCGTTTTAGAAATAACTTCATAAGTGGATTTCGCAATAAATATAGTCTGCTTACAGTTTTAATAAAGCAATATGGGTGAATCCATTAGCATAAATAACGTCGATAATGTGGACTATATGCGTTAAACATTGATAAGCTATTTTAACACATTAAATTAACGCATATTGAATATAATTTCAGTATATTATTTAATTTACAAATTAATTCATTAGGAAAATGTTTTTTTTTTTTTAAATTAGTAGTCGTATTAAAATATAAAAAGTATTAAAAAATTAGTATACAGGAAATGGTAATCATTGGAAATACTTAAATTCTAAGTTTATTAACTCGATAAAAATTGAAATTGGAAATTCTTTATTTGAGCATATAAAATCTTCTTACCAACCAAAAACTATAAATTACAAAAATAGCTAACCTATAAATGTTTCAGCCTTACTGTATATCTAGAGTCGATAAAAAACCAATTTTCTGTTATAAAAAAAACATTTCAAAAAAGATTTTTTGAAGGTTTAAAGTTGAATTTTCCATAACACTGTTAAAATAACAAAAATCAATGCTAACTTTATTTTACAGCATTTAATTTTCGAAAATAATATCAAATATAGAAATACCACTTAATTTCGTATAAAGATTGGCACGTTCGTTAAAAAATGGTTCAATCATAATTTTATGGTGCATCTTTTGGTTATATCAGTTTCAAACATACCAATTTATGTGTTATTTGTAACAGACATAGCCGGAGGATGAATATGTTTTGCTATATGTACCCAAATCAGATTATATGCATGTGTAAAATGAATTCGACTGTATATTTCTATTTATTTTTATGTTTGCCAAATGTGTTATTATCTTAATGTTGCTTGGGATCGTAATTTTAAAATTCCTCAAAATGCGAAAGGGTAAGAATATGTTTACGGAGAGAAATCCAAATCGGAATATACGAGATAGTTCCCTTTCTGCAATGATTCCTTAAAATTAGGGAATCATTCCTATAATTTTGGGGAAAGTTTCCTAGTTTTTCTTGGTATGAATTCTTTTTTAGTTTCCTTTCCTATAGAGCAAAGTATTGTATTCTTGGCGGAGACCAACTCGAGAAGGAGGAGGGGGGATTGAAAATTTCTGACCAGTACGAAATCCGTTTCATGCAAAATTATGAGGATGTCCGACGTCCATGCATCGGGCAATCTGTCTGTTGGTATGTCCGTTTTACGTATCTCAAATAACTCGAGAACGCGTTGACCTAACGACTTGAAATTTTTTGTAAATAAATTTTACAAAAATCGTAGTTTTCTATCGAATGTTGGAAGAGTAACGGTAGCTGTAACGGGTACACTCCCATACAAATATTTTGAAAAAAGATAGGTTTTTTGAAAAATTTTCGAAACCTGTGCACTTTTGGGAAAAATGAATATAACAAAATTTAAAGGATATACAATTTTCTACATGCGTCAATTGTTGCTGGTTTATCAGCATAAACCAGTGACTTCACGTAGCCCCACAGGAAATAATCGAGAGGTGTCAAATCGCACGACCTTGGAGGCCAATTAACAGAACCATTTATTGAGATGATGTTTTCATCGAACGTTTCCCTCAATAAAGCGATTGTATCGTTAGCTTTATGACATGTAGCGCCATCCTGTTGAAACCACAAGTCAGCTACACCAATATCTTGAATTTTTGGCAACAAAAATTCATTGATCATTGCTCCGTAGCGAGCTCCATTGACAGTAATACGCACTCTTTCCGCATTTTTAAAGAAATACGGTCCGATGATGCCGCCTGCCCATAAACCGCACCAAAAAAGTGCTGTACGCACTCTGGTTGATGGATGAATGTTTAATAGTGTAAAACTAGTTCGAAATTTGGTGATTGTTTCACGAATAGTGCGTTCAGTGGGGCGAATATGACGACCAAAATGTGGACGAAGTGTTCTATAACAATTCCTAACTGAGCACTGATTTTCGAAATAAGTTTCCACAATTAGTAAACGTTGTTCACACGTAAGTCTATTCATCGTGATTTGCCAGAGTATACTGATCATAAATGTCAAAAAGTGAGCGCAGTATAACAGCTCGTTTGACAGTTAACCCTTTCGTAAGTTCTATCTAAACCAAAAAAACACCCTTTATATTCCTATTTTTTCTAGGAATTTGTCCTATTATTTCTCTCTGTGTTGAATAATAGTGTTTGGTGTTTAGAAATTCTGAAAATTTTAATGTTTTTTTTTAAATTATTTAAAAATATTTTACGATTTCATCTGGGAGTGCTTAGAGTTTCAGGCAAATATTATAAGAATCGTATAAGTAATTTAAGTGGCCACAATTGTCGCCAGTTGTCCGTTTAAGGGTTAAAAAGCTACTCAACCTTTTTTTTTTAAATTTTAAAATTGTTTTCTGGTTTCTACTAATTTTTAACAATTCTCTTCCGTTATTGCTATTTTAATGCATTTTTGTTTTATATTTCACAAATGGCACATATACGACATTTGATCAATTTTCAATTATTTTTCTATTCAATATTTTGAAAATAACTTTTCCGCCCAAATCGTGTTATCGTAGCCCGTTTAATTATATCCATAGCGCGAGATTAAACGAAAAAATCTAAATAATACATTTCTGAAAATTAAAATTGCCAGTTAAAAAAACTCAAAAGGTGTTAACACTTTCTTGTTTTTGTATAGTCTACCATAGACAGGTGATTGAGTTAAGGTTGATACGATAAATAATATTTTCATATTAAAACCTTATATGATCCAAACATCAAGAAAAAAAAATCTAAAATCCATTTAAGGAAAGTAGGTTCATTGAGAAATCGAATAGATCGTTTTAGATAAAACTTTAAGCTAATGGTCCGAAAACAAAATAACCAAAAAAAAAAAACAAATTCATTTTCCCCTTTGATATAATGAATCGATCAAAGATGATAGAAATCTTAAAGATATATAGATACATTCTTGACAACCGCAAGTAGAGTAAAGTTCATGTGGCGGTAAAATATTGCTACTGTTTTTTTTCTACACCGCCGCAAATTCAAAGTAAAACTGAACAAAAGTAGAATATTTTAAAGGCAATTAGCAGTCAGTTAAAATGTACGTTTGTTAAATATTTTAACTGACACATGACATAATTATTGTATGCTGGAGTATGCGAAAAAAAAATATTTCCGTGATAAAATGTTTTAAATTGAATCATGATTGAGCAATCACAAATCAATATCTTAATGTGTGAAATATAACAGCTGTTAAAATTTTGAAGGCGAATATGAAATTAAGTTTTTGTGATTGATTTGAATTTTTGGCGGTTTTTAAACAGGAAAAAAAAACAAGCCGAAAGGGCTATTTAAAAAAAATTTATATAATTTGTTTCGACAAATTCGAAATGTAGGTACATTTAAAAATTTTTTTACTCGCTTAATTTTTTTTATTCCTCTTTTCATACTTGAAAGATAAGAAAAGCTACAATTGCCAGAGGCCAATGTCAAATACTCTATATGAGGACAGATAGCATTTTTTTAAAAAATTCCATCTGCTTCTGGGGTGGAAAGAAGGAATGTTTCGATTGAATTTTGATGTATGGAAGAGTTATGTAAAATGATATTTTAAACAGATTTTATCTTTAAAATTTTTTCGAAGTGACTAAACTTTTTCGAGAAAATTGCAAAAAACTGTTTCGTTTGTATTTGGGTGGGGGAAGGAATGGTCCAATTCAGCCCGGCCAAGAACCTAGTCTTGATGTTTATGAGAAACGCGACTTAAAAAAAAATAACAGACAAAGGAAGAATTAGAGATGTGAAAATTACATTGCTGACTTTCAATATTTATTCGTCGGTTTATAGTCCAAATTATGCCCAAACCAAGATTTTGTATCAGGAAGTCATGTGCTGTTCACATTAGATGCGAAACAGGCTACAGATTTCACTGAATTTGTGTACACAGATAGGTATTTGTATAATAAGGGAAAGGATATTTTATCTCTTCCCTTTGACGTGCTCCCATCAACATTCCTTCCCTACCTCCCCTTCGGGACCCCTCACCTGTTAATTTTTGGACTACTAAACCAATTGAAATACGGTTTTTAGAATTATATAAAGCATCTCTCGTAAAAGTTTCTGTCAATCAAAAATTCTCTTTCCTATGACCCCTTTTTTGCTAGAGATATTTTGCTTCAGTTGTTTAAACTAAATACGTCAAAAAAAAAAATCGCCACTAAAATCTACCCTTGGGTTTCAACTTTTACTGAATTTAAAATATTCTTTTTAGAAATTTTACCGAAGTTCCTGACTTGACCCCCGATTTCAGCAAAAATCGCTAGAAAAATTATTAGAAATTTTACCGAAGTTCATGACTTGACCTCCGATTTCAGCAAAATCACTCAACCTTTTTACGAGGTAAAACGCACAATTTTTTTTGCTCCAGTTATGCGTGCATGGCCAAAAGCCAACAATTTCAATTGTGTTTCAATCAAAAAAGATCCCTTTTAACACGTTGACTGCCGAACAAATTTTGCAAATATTTAAAGAAAATGCCAATCCATGTACACCTGTAGAATATATATGTGTATGTATGTAACTTATTTTCGATAAAATGATTAGTCGAAGGAAATCTTTAGATGACCAAAAATTATTACGCAGGTCGACACTCTTTCTGGTGCATACGATATAAGAGTATTTTCTGGGTAATTTGGGATCGCTGAATCCGAATCTGGTAGAATTTTGGCTGTACCAACTCTCGTTTTTCAAATATGAAGGGTGATTCATAAATTGGTTTAAATATTTATAATATGGAAATCAATAATTCTTTTTTTTCTTCATATTTTAAAAACAAGAGCTGATCCGGCTAAACTACGGCCAGATTCGGATTCAGCGACTCCAAATTAATTAGAAAAGATTCTTATATCGTGTGCCCCAGGGTGAGTGTCGGCCTGTTTAATCAGTTTTGGTGAAAAAGGATTCCCTTATCGGTCGACCGAAAATAAGTTGCATGAAGCCGCTGCTGGCTATCGAAAAAAATAACCGGGCCCTCTCATAAAACTTGTGCCATTTTTCATTGGCTATCAAAAATGATAGCCATGGCAGTCAATGTGTTAATAAATGTTTTTATTTTCACATACCATCTATACATATTTAACAATTTTAATGCACATAATTGTCTCTATCCATTGAAAACGAGGATCGCTGGAAGCGCAAGGTTCAAGAATCAAATCTGTAACGTTTATCTATTACACGTTTTAATTGGATCGAGAGTGCCTTATGTCTTGTTTAAAAGCTAAAACTTTATTTTTAAATGGAGACTCAATGATTTTATATTTATCTGAATAAAAAGGCACATACGAGTTGATACAGCCAAGGGTACAGAAACTGTTCGGATCCATCCTGGCTGACGCCGGTCGTCAACCACAGGCAAAACCTTTACGGAGATTTCCTGTGGATCTGGAAGAGAATCTGAAGGTAAATAAAACGACAGTAGCGACTACTATTTCCGAACAGTCATTAGCACTTCTTGAATACAGCGATTTCGTTTCGCTTTGTATGGCCAATATATTTTAGCACTGGCTGGCGAAGGGATTGCAGGGCAGCCAGACTTTAAGGTAGATATCTATGTAAGCCTCGTACAATCCGACAGTTAAATTCCTGAAGAAAGATTTCGCTTATGTCTCAATCGAGAACCATTCCAGTAGTCGTCACGTCGATTATCAAATGATTTGCATATAACAAGACCTTAATTTAACTTACATTTAGATTTAATTGTTTTATATTGTCTCATGACATTGCTGTTACGTGCTAATATACGAGTTAATATATATGACATTTAATAGTAAGATATATTTGTAGCTTACCTGCCCGTATATCCGTTAACTCGATTTTCTTCCTTTCCTAGTTTGTCTGTTGATTTTTGCTTGTCGACAAAAGACAAGTATCGGTAATTCTGTTTTTGTTTTGTTAGTATGAGGGCAGCAAAAGATTAAAATTTATGATAGTTTTTGAATTGTTCCTGTTTTTTTCTTTTGTATTTATACCAGGTGAAGTTGTTAATACTTTACTACCTTTTCTATAGAAACGGACTGTATCTAATGAAATTGAAAAATACTTTACTTTTAGTTAAATTCTAAAATTACAGCATTCAAAAATATTCGATATTGATGAAAACCTAATAAGCACTTACCTCAAATGATCACACCAGAAAATCATCAATTACGATTTTTAATCTAAACTCAAAATGCCGAAAATTTGAAATCAAAAATAAATAACCGTAATTGCCTTTGATAATATGCCCCATTCTCTGGTCTTGTGTTAAGTTTCACGCCTTTTTGATTTGTTTAACGTGCTTTGTGATCGTAACAAATTAACCATTTCACGGTAAGGTGCGTGTGTATAAAGTGTAACGAAAAGTGTAAATAACACCTAACAATATGCGCCCTTTTTAATGATGCTCAATTCTGTGGTGTTAATGGGAATATCTTTAAATGACAGTCATTGTAAGAATTTTAATCATTTACTAATTTAGTGAGAGTTTGGATTTCTCCGTGATATGTCATAAAATATTTTTCAGGTACTTTCTCGATTATAATACTTACCCCTAGAGCCCAATGAGCGCAACGCGAACGCAACTAAAACGCACAAACTGTCACTTACAAGTTTGTTCCATAGAACTAGTATACACGACCACCTATCCTTTTTCCGCTCCTTTTTTTCGTTCGTGTTCACACGCAGATTTTTTAACGAACGTATTTTGGTTTCTTTTGGAATGCGCGAAAATAGAATTCCACGATGACATTATCTCCACTGCTACAACAATTATAATCGGAAAACCAAACAGCAATTACAATTGACAAAATACGCATAGTCACGAAATACCTTAACAACCAATCAGGGCCCGTTCCGCTTTATTTTCACGGTGGGAATTTTAGTTTTCGTTCGTCTTTTCCTATCGTCATTCCCGCAAGTACCCCGCTCCCTTCAACTTGAACGAAACGAACGAAAACACGTCGGTTCTAAACAGGCTCATAGAAATCATTTGAAGTGAGCACAGTGAACGCAGAGAACGCACCAACAACGCAAAAGTTTACAAACTTCTAACTTTGCCGCAGCAATTGTGCGTTGACAGTTCATAAAGTGAGGTTGGGGAAATGTCGTTCTACGAAAAATTGATAGCTTTAGTGCAAAAAACAAAGATAAAGACCAACAAAGCAAATTATCGCTTCAAAATGATCAATTTTTGTAATTTTGCCAACTTTATACCACTTTATATTATGTCACTTGTACTACTTCACGAGATGCCATTGGGCTCTGCTGCTGAAATGTTGCGCTGTGTGATAGTTCACAGCGTTGCAGTTGCGTTCGCGTAGCGTTCATTGGGCTCCAGGGGTTAGGGCGTACGCGAAACGGTTTTTATTGGAAACCTTCCAGTTTGCGACGTTATTTAGTATGGAACGTACTAGAATTACCATACATTTCGCAAACGTCCTTAGTGTAGGGATATCACATTTTTTTTTCTGGGCGTTGTGTATTAGAAATAAAAGCGCGATAAAAGCATAAAGAATAAAATAATATAAATATTTATCTGTTTTAATTTCTGATACACAATGCTAATTTTTTTTTCTTTTTAGTACTTCTTTTTTTTAAAAAAAGCTCTTTTTATACCCGTATGGTGAAACCAAAGGGTATATTAGATTTGCCTTACCGTTTGTAACGCCAAGATCCCGTCATCACACACAAAAATGAATTACACCAGTGTGTTTAGAATGATAAAAAAAGTTGAATTTAGCATGTCCGTCCGTCCGTCTGTCTGTCCGTCCGTCTGTCTGTCCGTCCGTCTGTCTGTCCGTCCGTCTAAAGGCGCGGATTGCGGGCGGACGGATTGAGCTAGAGACTTGAAATTTTACGCAGATCCATTTTTCGTCAAATGCGAGGCTAAGTTCGTTCATGGGCAAAAATGGACCATTAGGGGGGGGGGGGGGGGGGGCGCCCCCCATACGAACGAAAAAGTTTTTTGTGAATATCTCCAAAACTTTTAGGATATAATTCTACATAAAACTCCCATACATCAAAATCCGATTGAAATAAATTTAAAAAAATCTTTTTGGAAAGTTTGACTTCAAAGTGGAATTTTCGTACAACTGCTCAAATTATGATACGAATATCACCATACGGGTTTTCAATAATTGCTAGATTGGCAATTATAGCTTTTGTTATGTTTAAAAATAATTTTCAGATTTTTTTTTTGCTAATCTACTTTATGGTAGCTTTTGATTAAAAAAAGAATCCTTAAAGTCAGTTCGGACAAATTCCACAACCAAGGATGTACAAAAATTGTTGAAAAAAAAAAGATTTTCTTTCATTGTGCAATTATTACATACAAAGGACATCTCTCGTTTATAAGAAAGAAAAGTTGGTAAAGCTTTTTAAGGAAACATAAGATTTTCTACTTTTTCTTTTGTCTCTTTGGTAATTAATTAATATCAGTTGAATAAATTAATTATTTCTAATTGAAATACACGCGACATTTAATTTAAAAAAAAAATAGCCGGTTTTTGTACACATTTGGCTAAGATAATCGAACTGAAGCATAAGGCATTTATGTTAACTAGTTACAAATGTAATACACACAATACGAAATTGGATCTGAGGTAAAAGTCTTCTTTTTGAATTGCATGTCGCTAACCATATATGGTGTAACCGATACAGTTTATTTGGTTGAAAATCGAAGAGTTAAAGCGATCCCGAACATAAGATAAACCCCCTTTTAAATGTACAGGTTGTTGATATAAGTAGTAAGACGATCGATGTGGCACCACAGAAAGTATTGAATTTAGTGAGGATATCCAATGATATACCCGTGTGTGTCTTCAATATCATGTTGAAAGTAAATACAAAAAAAAAACCGCTCTGATCTCCTTCGGCTTCTATTATACCCTAAAAAAGATTATAAACGAGAGCCGCTTCAGGAACGATATTCGTTAATGGCTGTGATGGTTTTACTTTGAGAAATAGTTTTCACTGTGGATGAGGAGCCACAATCCACAATTTTATTATAATACACCACAACTCAAAGGTATTTTATGGATTGGTCAAATTTATTGGTTTCTAAAATTATTCTTGACTTTTTGCCTCTGTAATTAGATAACGAGCATACCATGCGAAAAGAGGAACTTAAGTCACCTTAACAAAATTTAGTCACATAATATTTTACCTTTACTATATAGTTTGTTAACTGTTTCGAATCGAGAGAGAAAGAGAGAAATTGTAAAAACAACAACAGTTCAGTTCTATGGATAGAAAGATAGAATTCAGGTCGTAATATTTTTTGAAAATGTCGCCCGATTATTTACATCGTTGATTTGAAATTAATTTTCGGATTGTTATTACCCTACTATGTTGATGAGTTTTAATGGGTAGCAGCTATCGAATTAATGATAAGACAATAAATTTGTTATTTGCAAAACTATACACCGCATCTATTCTGATTTTAATGATGATCATGATCTAAACGACAGCGCAGCGTTGTTTGAAATTAGAGAATTATGGATTAAGTCATAAAAGAAAATTTCATAAATGAGGAAAAAATGTGTATCGAAATATCAAAACTGTATTTTTTTTTTAAATTTTATTGAAAGGTGTTTTTTCTCTTAAATATTTACGATCGGCGTTAATTGGAGAGACAAAAATCAATTAAGGATCATAAAAATCAAATTTTAGTAACGTTGTGTCCGAATGTGGTTTAGCCATCAATCTATGTTGTGATATTAGATAAGCTGCCCAGTTTTAGGTTTTTTTTGGTGAATGTTGATATGCATGTACGACTGAATATTTCGACTTGTAAGATTTTTAACGATCAAATGGTCGGCGACAATTTTCTACACTTTTATCATCGTTTCGGATTGATTCTCGCCAGGTATCGTTCATCAGTTCGATGTCTTTAAAAGTGATTTAGTGTCATCAGACGTGGCGCTGCCGTGCTTGTTTGATTAATTCCATAAAATATGTACATATTTAGTGTATAATAAGGTTTTTATTTTCCCAAAATGATCATTTCCCAGTGTTTTCCAAATGTATTGATTTCTTTTATTTTAATATATCGATTTGGTTTACATAATTTGGGGCATTGCTATGGGATTAGGACTTCATCTTTTAAGTTAAACATTTGTGTTGTACGAGTATAAAAAATGTCAAATTATGTTTTTATGGATAGTGAGAAAATATACTTGTCTTTAGATTTTCGACAAATATCCATATTAGTTAGGGGACATCAATGATCAGCACTGATTTATTGGTTATTGGCGATTTATTCGATTGTTTGTTCGTTTGTTCTGCTAAATGTTGAATTTGAATTGTTTTGCAGATCAAATTAATCATTTGCAAATCAAATTCGTCAAATCTTTTTTATAGGTAGGAGTTTTCTCTATTTATAGGTAGGAGTTTTCTCTGTTTATAGGTAGGAGTTTTCTCTGTTTATAGGTTTGAGTTTTCTCTGTAAGATGAATTGAATTTTTGGAAAGATTTACTAACCTCAAAAAACAAAGGAAAAAAAATTGTATTAATAATATTTTAAATATTTTCGATCACAACTTTTCCATAAAAAATCAAACTCAAAAAAATTAAAAAACTTTTGACATCTTTTTGATGAATTTGATTTATAAATAAAAATAAGTAAGATTTAAAAAAAATTAGTTTCGTCCAGAGCCTAATTTGACTGGTGCGAGACTGAGCCCTGCCTAATTTTAAAAAACCGAATTTCCCGGTTGGTATTCGAATTCTGTTCTTGAAAGTCAAAAAGACTGAATTAGCAACCATGCGACCAGCGCACTTTCGAAATCGCTGTTACCAGTGAAGATCTGTTAAATGCTCCTGAATAAGAAAATATATATTTGAAAAATTATAAATTTGATACGGAAAATGGTGATTTTGATCTACAAAATTGTCAATTTAATGTACAAAAACTTGAATTTTGACTTAAACATAAGAAAACCTACAATTGTAGTGGCCAATTGTCAAATACTCTATATGAGGACAGACAAAATTTTTAATAAAAAAACTGTTTGCACGGGAAAGGGGAGAAGGATTGGGCCGATTGAATTTTGATGTATGGAGGAGTTATGTAAAACCATATTCTAAACACTTTTTGCATTAATAAATTTTTCGATGTGAGTAGCCGTTTTCGAGAAAATTGCAAAAAACGATTTTATTTGGTGATGGGAGGAATGGTCTGATTTTGCCTGTCTAAGAATTTAACCTTGTCAATTACGAAAAACCGAAGCTGTTAACAATTTCAAGTATCTAGTTCAATCATTTCGAAAGTTTTGGTGTTCACGAACGGAAGGACAGACAGATGGAGAGGCAGACGGAGGGACAGACGGAGGGACATGCGAGAATCAAAATCAGGGCATCAATCGTGTAACGAGATGCGTCTCTGTCTTTGAGCTGAGACGGCGACATCGACGCGACACGTTTTTCTAATCTTGTATCGCGACACTAAAAAGTTTGAACGTTCAATGGATTGAATTTCTTAAATCAATTATAGGTCATGCTAAATAAAGCTTTCCGAGTGCACAATACGGACCAGTTTTGCTCACTACAAATATCTTGCAACAGAAACTTCAAAATAAAAATGTTTGGATTAGCTGAAATTAATTTTATGTTAAGTTCACCAGAAAAAAGCGAATTACGAGTTGTTCGCAGGTTCTAAAGGCACATAAATGATCCGTTCCAGCTCATCTCAAAATCGTAATTTATAATTAATAGACTTTTTGCTTGAAGTGAATAAAAATCAAATCTTCCCATAAAAGTTTTTCTTTTTGTTGCCGGAGGTACCAGTGTCAAACGCGCCCCTGTTGTCATCTCAAACACCTCATTTTTGGGGTGTTCATTTTTGTGTCCGACGATTGGTTCGATGCGTTACAAACGGTATACTAAATCTAATATACTACTATTGATTTTCATACAGAGTACACAAACCTGTATAAACATTTAAACCAGTATTATTCCATTTTGCCGCATTGTAACGTTTTGTTGAATTTAATTTCGAATGGGAATGGGCCAAGGGTTTTGTAAAAAGTTCCGGATCTGGCAAAGGAAAGAAATATTTTGTAGTGCATTTCATGATTTTTAAATATTTTTTATTTCATTGTAAAAAAACTTTATTTTTGAAAAAAACGAAAGAAAGTTTAAAAAAAAACTATTTTTTTGAAAAAACCGATAATCGAAATCGATAGAAAGTTAAAAAAAAACTTTTTGAGACAATTTTCAAAAAGGTTTTTCGAGAGGTGATGAATAGATTTTTGACAATTTCGTTCAAATCTACTAAAGCTATGTCTAGCGAATGCAGTGGTTTATTGAATTAAAATCAATTTAAAAGTATTTTTAAATTAAATGTACACAAGAAGAAATTAACTTACGATTATTTCACAAATGTAATACACACTGGTTTAATGATACCAATTACTAAGTTATGTTCCGAATACGTGCGCTATCTATCCGGCATTAAATTTTCCTGGCACATTGCATTCCAATCGCCAAGAAAAGTCATTAGGAATAACATGCCTGGAATAGTTTCGTTGCAATTTGAAGTGTCCACAGCAAATTGAAGACGATTTGCTTATTCATCGCCTCCGTATGTAAGCAAGTTTGCTTGCAATTTGGTGTAATTTTTTTTTCACAGTGTTATGTTTAAAATTATCCATTTTCCAATATGTTTGGTGTTGTTGGATATCGACTATGCGTCTTACGGTTAATTTCGAGTAAATGATGGTATTGATCCGATCGCGCTGCATTGCTTCGTTCCATGGCCTCATATTTGCGACACTTCACAAGAAATAGTTCTAGAGTTTAATTCGTTTTTCGGTTTTTATTCGAATGAAATCCATGAGTGGCGCGATATCAATGAACCAATAGTACTTTATTATAGTGCTGAAATATTGGCAATCATCTGGGAAGATCATCGGGTAAAGTGATCGCGACGAAACTCACCGTCTTCGTCTCATCAAGGATTTCTGGTACTAGTATAGTGCATGATAGTGGAAAAAGTTAGGTGTGATAGCGTAAGGGCGGGAGGAGGACGTGTGCAACAGGTAAAAGAAATTATAAATTCAAGTCGTGTATGCAATATTGTCGCGATCAATTTCATTCGTTCTTAACATTACAGGCGAACATGTTTTTGCACCATGTGGGTATCATATAACTCACCTGTCAACTTTGATATTCTCTCGTACCTTGAGTGCGCATTATATGCGAAATATAAGTATCTCATGCTCGTCCAAATGGGCAACCACAACAAAGCTAGAGTATTTTTGGTTTGTTGTATCTGCAGACTAATATAGTGTCCACAATCCACATGCAGTTGGTGTGCAGGCTACGAGGATATTCATTCTTGGCACTATAGTATAAGCCTTACCCAACCAGCCAGCCAGCAGACGCATTTTATCCAAAATGTATCTTAAGCAATTTTAGATAAATGTTAAATGTCAAAGCAAATGCAGTTCATGTTCATGTATTGCACACAACATTTCCTACAATGGCACGAATCTTGACATGTGGTGCTTATAGCTTTGTAAAAATTATGCTGGATGCAGGTAGACCATAACTAGGTACTAAAAGTAATATTATTGACAATGTATCACAGGTTATAAATTTTAAATGTTTTTTTCCGTTGATTTCGGATCTATAAATTTTTAGTTTCATCATCAATCGATTCTTTGCTAATGTTGCCCCAAGACAAGAACAAAATCTAAGTCGGCATTAGCGAAGGATTTTATTTTCAATTAGCGGTGAGTTAAATTTGATTAAAATTTTAGTTTTTTGTGGAAACATTACCCGAAAAAATTTTAAGCAATATTTTCAGTTTTTTTTCTGAAAAAAGGGGGAATTATGCAGGATTTTAATTCCCTGGAATCAAGATTTGTGACAAAATTTTCATCAATTTTTTGTGGTTCTTTCCTCAGCAGATATGAGTCAATCGACCAAATAGTTTCCATCAATTTAGAGCTTTTAAAATCGTACTTTTGAAGGGAGGAGTCTACAGGAAAGGAGAAATTATGATAGCTGGGTATGCCAAATCTTTAAAGTTTCGGTAAATTGAGGTAATTTATGTCCATCTTGGCTCGGGATTCTAGATATTTTTTTGACTTTTTGTAATTTTTTAAAAGTGTTTTTACCTTTCTTATATATCATATCATATCATCATACTAATATATAAAAATGAGCTGGTGACTGTCTGTCTGTCTGTCTGTCTGTCTGTTCCTCTTTCACGCAAAAACGGCTGAACCGATTCACTTGAAATTTGGCATGAGTGTCTGTGGTAGTTCTGGTTCCAACATAGGCATACGGAAAAGTAGAGCGAGGGGTGGGGGAAGTAAGGGGAGGGGGTAAAGTGATCTCGGAACTTAGCTCTTCCTCTATGTTACCCTTTCGCGGGGAAACTACTGAACCGATTGGCCTGAAATTTAACGTAGATGTTCGTCGGGGGTCCAGCCTCAACACAGACGCATTGAAAAGTAGCCCGAGAGGTGGGGGGAGTAAGGGGAGGGGGTAAGGTGATTTCGAAACTTAGTTTTTGCGCTATGTTACCCTTTCGCGGGGAAACTACTTAAACGATTGGCCTGAAATTTGGCATAGATGTTCGTCGGAGGTCCAGCCCCAACATAGACTCATTAAAAAGTAGCCCGAGTGGTGGGGGAGTAAGCGGAAGGGGGGAATACGGTTTTCTTCGTATTCTAAAACTTGGACAAAAAACTTAACCCGGCAATGACGGGTATGCAAGCTAGTAAGAAATATATTAATATCACTACAAAAACCGAAATAATAATGGAGACCTGCACGTTCCCCAGGACATATTCCCATCGACTCAGTTCGATGAGCCTGCCACATGTCTGAATGGATATATCTGTGTGTTCGTTCGTATCTAGATCGAGTAAATCTTAACCGACTTTGATGCAGTTTTCCGAAAGCTGTCATCGTCCCATAGAACCTTATGGAACGCGGTTTTGGAAAAATCAACCGTTTTCGAGAAAATCCCAAAAATCTTTTTCATTCGTATGGAAGAGGGGAAAATGAGTGGTTCAACCTTTACCATTTTTAGAAGAGGTTTATCTTTTGACAAAAGTCTGCTCCATGCCGAAATTCAACTTTCTACATCAATTAGTTTTGGAAGATTTTCAATTTGTATAAAAAAAAATTCTACATTAAATTGGGTATAATATATGAAGTTTGATTATGTATGAAACATATCATCTCATCGTTAGGTGGATTAAGTTGTGTTTGATCTATAAATATCAGTTTTATTATGGGCAACTATTTCGTTTTAGTTCGCCATAATAATTTTTAAAGACTCAATTGACGTCTCTCTTTGTAAGTTCCATATATTTTCCCTCAATTTTCATAGTTTTACAGGAAGCAAATGTGCCTAACTTCCGTTAAATAAGAAAATTTTAATTTGTGGTATTAAGTATCTTGCAGGGCAATCATCACCCCTTTTTAATAATATTCGACTGCATACATGTTTTGTACATTTATGGCATTAATGTTATTATTATTACTGTAATGTTGGAAAATTGAATTTATGTTATAGTTCAACATAAATAGATCAACTGGCTACCCACATATTATTCCATACATAATGCATATGGTTCGACGCCAAGAGACCAATTAATCGATAATACGAAAAGGTTGAAGATCGACATTACCGTGCGTACTTTTTACATCTTCCCGATGCTAACATCGCGTTCAAATGACCGTATAGGATCTAAATTATACCAAGATATATGTACAAGATTATGCTATAAAGATGGTCTGTAGTTGCAGTTGGTGCTTCTGATATTCAACTTCAAGTTGTTACAGAATGAAAAAAAATCGCAAAGAAATTGGTGATTTGCAAAACGGTACTGTCCGTCCGTCGATCCATATGCCCACAGGTATGCTACGAAACGGACATTCCACTTTGAACATAATGTTGTGAAGTATTAACGACCGGATGCGCTGATATATATTTAAGACGGCATCAACTTCTGCATCATCGGAAGGCATGTCAGGCAGCTTCTGCTGGCCGCGATGGAGCAGCCTTACAGACTTAAGACCCCAAAGTTAAGACAGCCAGCATAAGCATCAGCAGCCGATTTAGTTGAGCCAGTCAGCCATCCCAAGTTATTTCAGCAGCCCCCATTCCAGCCCCCGGCCGACGAGAAATGGGGAACTGGTTTTCTTGCAAAAAATAAAGTGCACCTTGCTACCTGAGTTGCAGTTAATGATTTATGATACCAACGATAATAAATACAGAATGAATTTATCTTTAAGACGAACGAGAGCGCGCCAAGGACGAGGAAATCTACTCATATAGACAAGCCGAAACGATTGATATACGTATGGTATCACATATAATTGTACATTGCTGCTGAATCTACTATATTAATGTAGGTACAATATTTTAAAACGATATATGATGATCAGTAGACTGACTGCCCCTGCCAAGGTGCATTCATACGAATTTCTGTGTATGGATGGATCTTTTTCACAGAAAGAAATCTTTTACTACAATTTTCGTATCGTATTGTCCGTATTGGATAACTGGGCGAACGGAATAAGGAAGGCACGAAAGGACATAAAAAAAAATTCCAAACAAGAATCGTATTAAGATGTTCTCTCAAACGAAGAAATTAATTTTATCGAACATAAAAAATCTTTCCCATTATAACCAGTTCCATACCATATACTCGTATCTACTTAAAAAAAAGTTATTTTTTTTAATCGAATTAAGTGCAGAAAATTTTCTTTGACACCAACGCTTCCATCCAATCGAAACCATCGCAGGCGACAGATGCATCGAAGAATTCCATGTCGCAGTATTTAGAAACCACTTTAAGCGTAATTTCTGCACTGGTTGATGACGAAAATCTTTATTGTTTTTAAATTACTTTTTAATTCTTCAATAATTGTCGATAAAATTTGTATAAAGTGCTTGCATTATGAAGAATTGAAAATATTCATCGTATTTTTATTCTTTATGGAAATTTTTAAAATTTTATTGTGGATAGTGGTGAAGCAGTTTTTAAAAATTAATTTGTTGGGCTGCTGCGTTGAGTGGGATTTTCTACTTCAGAAAGTTGTGTAAGATTTTTATTCTTAATAAATATGTCACTATTGGAGAAAATCACAGAAAGTTGAAAATCACAGAAAGTTGAAAATCACAGAAAGTTGAAAATCACAGAAAGTTGAAAATCACAGAAAGGTTTTTTCTCGGTCTCTGGTCGAATTCTTCCACCGATGTATGGTTGCATCAGCCGGCGGAGGGGCGGTGGGGGGAGGGCTTCAGTGGAGAGGTGGGGGAACTTTTATTGGAAACTATCGGTCAGTGATCGATGACTATAATCACAACTCGGTCACAGGAGCCTCGAATTCTATGGACATATGACCTGTGACTTAAATGTCATCACGCCAGAATAGGGCTGGTAGCTTCAAGGCGTTGAATAAGGTTGGTTTGTGTGAGACAGAAATCTACTTGAAAAACCCTTGTATAATAGTGAAAAAAAAATTAAAATTCCTTAAGACCTTCTGGAAAATGTCAGTGAGGGGGTTGGTAGGGAGATATTCAAATGTGTTAGTGGACAGAAATTTTCTTTGGATTATGACTTGTTTAATAGTGAAGACCCCATCAAGATTTCCTCTACGCCTCAAAAAATAGCAGACGAGGGGATTAAAACAAGGGGATTGAAACAAGGGGATTGAAACAAGGGGATTGAAACAAGGGGATTGAAACAAGGGGATTGAAACAAGGGGATTTTTTGATTGCCGTATAGCGTTGTACACCTGCATGATTGCCAATATATTTGTTCTTTTTTCAGGCTATACAATAGGAAGGGAGGGGGAGGGGGGGGGGGAGGGGGGGGGGTGGGGACCGTGTACATATCATACTAATATATAAAAATGAGTTGGTGTCTGTCTGTCTGTCTGTCTGTCTGTTCCTCTTTCACGCAAAAACGGCTGAACCGATTGACTTGAAATTTGGCATGAGTGTCTGTCGTAGTTCTGGTTCCAACATAGGTATACGGAAAAGTAGCGCGAGGGGTGGGGGGAGCAAGGGGAGGGGGTAAAGTGATTTTGAAACTTAGCTCTTCCTCTATGTTACTCTTTCGCGGGGAAACTACTGAACCGATTGGCCTGAAATTTGTCATAGATGTTTGTCGGGGCTCCAGTCCCAACATAGACCCATTAAAAAGTAGCCCGATAGGTGGGGGGAGTAAGGGGAGGGGGTAAAGTGATCTCGAAACTTAGCTCTTCCTCTATGTTACTCTTTCGCGGGGAAACTACTTAACCGATTGGCCTCAAAATTTGGCATAGATGTTCGTCGGGGGTCCAGCACCAACATAGACCCATTAAAAAATAGCCCGAGAGGTGGGGGGAGTAAGGGGAGGGGTAAGGTGATTTCGAAACTTAGTTTTTGCGCTATATTACTCTTTCGCAGGGAAACTACTTAACCGATTGGCCTGAAATTTGGCATAGATGTTCGTCGGGATCCAGCCCCAACATAGACCCACTAAAAAGTAGCCCGATAGGTGGGAGAGTAAGCGGAGGGGGGTAAAGTAATACCGAATGCAAGTGCTGGAATTTTTTGTTAGTTTGTTAACCCGTTCGGTACATGTTTTTTTCTATGGGGGTTAAAAATACTCTCTATACAAATTAATGATGTTTACGCTATCAGTATTCATTTAAAACAAAACAAAAAAGAAAAAAAAAATTAAAAATTTTTATTTTTTACAAATACGTCCACTGTAGTCCAGCTTTTTACTCAAAAAATCAAAATTGGGTGACAAATGCACTTAAAGGTGCACTAAATGAGAATAGAGTGTTGAAAATAAATAAATAATAAGTCAATTCAAATTTTTAACTGCGTTGCCATATGGCATCAAAATACCGAATGGGTTAATCATTTTCCTACCTAATTTTTAACCAAATGAATTTAGTTTTCCTAAGTTTTTTTTCTGTTCACGCATTTAGCCGGGCGAAGCCGGGTCCAAATTCTAGTAAAACATAAATTTAATAAATGTTCGCATTTATGCATTTATTTAAAGGAATTTTTGTAATCAAATTCTCAAATCCAATAATTCCCATCCTAAACAAATACCGGTTATAGGAAGCCATATTTACCTATGCTTAATACGACAACATCAAGCGAAATGTTATTCTTTTGTAAATGTATGTGAAATGAGGAAGAAATAGCCCATTATCGGCTGTCAATCAAATTTCAAATAAAGTTATAAGCAAAAATTTTTTTTAGCGTCTTTTCAAATGAAGCCAAAAACTAATCAACTTGTCCTATGATCTCTCTATTCAAACGGAGATACTACTATACTGGATCTTCAGATACAAAATTTACTGACCGACTGACGAACAAGATCTTCTAATTATGTTAACATGACTAGGCACAATTTGACATTATTGAAAACTAATTGGTGCTCAATGAGGATGAAAAAAATTTTGTTTTATGTGAAATACACATTTTTATTTCCACAAAATCATTTCAAAATTAATTTTATCTATTTGAGAAAATAAAGTTACAAAATAAATTATGCCTCCTGAAACAATATTGGATTGTTTATAGCTAAATAATGGATGAAATGAAAAATGGTTTCTTAAGAAGTTTGTAGGGCCCTATTTAGGGCTGTGTTCTTAATTTACCGAATTGAATTAAGATATTTGGATGTTTTTTGAATTTAAAGTAATATTTTAGAGATGAAGATGTTTCTTTTTTTTACAATGATAGAGCAAAAATCGTTGTGAATATTTATATTATGAATTATTCGGTAAAAACAAGCTTATAGATAGTCTAATTCACGCCACAATCGGTTATTTTTAAAGCCGCGGTCGCACGACTCTGTTTTACCAGCCGCTGGCTGCTGTTGGTTAATAGCGCTGGCAAGTAGCAACAGCAGCCAGAGTACTGAGAGGGTTCACACGATTTATACTTTAGTAGCGCTGGCAAGTAACAAAACCGTGGTTTGACATTTGAATTTGGGCGATTTTTTAAATAATAAACGTAACACACAAATTTAAATAAATAAACGTAAAATAACAACTTAAAATAAACAAACTTTTCCACTTATCAGACTTTTGACAGCTCAGTAACCATGCGACAGGGTCACGTGATCCCTAGTAGCGCTGGCAAAGTAGAACGGTCTCTACTTCAATAGCGCTGCTAAAATCATCGCGCTGCTGCAGTTAGTAGCAGCCTACTAGGGTTCACACGGTGCTGCCGAAACGGCTGCTAACACCCAAACAGCCACTAGCGCTGCAAAACAGCGTCGTGTGACCGCCGCATAAAGGGCGAATTACATTGCGACGACAAAGCGATTCAGTTGTTTTCCGAAACTTTGTCGTCTTGACTTGTCGCTGTCGCCGCAACGTAATAGATCTATATATATAAAATCATTTAACCTGACTGACTGATTGACTGACTGATTGATTGACTGATTGACTGACTGATTGACTGACTGATTGACTGACTGATTGACTGACTGATTGACTGACTGATTGACTGACTGATTGACTGACTGATTGACTGACTGATTGACTGACTGATTGACTGACTGATTGACTGACTGATTGACTGACTGATTGACTGACTGATTGACTGACTGATTGACTGACTGATTGACTGACTGATTGACTGACTGATTGACTGACTGATTGACTGACTGATTGACTGACTGATTGACTGACTGATTGACTGACTGATTGACTGACTGATTGACTGACTGATTGACTGACTGATTGACTGACTGATTGACTGACTGATTGACTGACTGATTGACTGACTGATTGACTGACTGATTGACTGACTGATTGACTGACTGATTGACTGACTGATTGACTGACTGATTGACTGACTGATTGACTGACTGATTGACTGACTGATTGACTGACTGATTGACTGACTGATTGACTGACTGATTGACTGACTGATTGACTGGCTGATTGACTGACTGATTGACTGACTGATTGACTGACTGACTGACTGACTGATTGACTGACTGATTGACTGACTGATTGACTGACTGATTGACTGACTGACTGACTGATTGACTGACTGATTGACTGACTGATTGATTGACTGATTGACTGACTGATTGACTGACTGATTGACTGACTGATTGACTGACTGATTGACTGACTGATTGACTGACTGATTGACTGACTGATTGACTGACTGATTGACTGACTGATTGACTGACTGATTGACTGACTGATTGACTGACTGATTGACTGACTGATTGACTGACTGATTGACTGACTGATTGACTGACTGATTGACTGACTGATTGACTGACTGATTGACTGACTGATTGACTGACTGATTGACTGACTGATTGACTGACTGACTCATCAACGCCCAGCCCAAACCCCTGAAGCTAGAAACTTGACACTTTCACAGTATGCTACTTTTTATAACAGTTTTTCATACAAAAGTAAAAATTTCAAATTTTGAATGGTGTCTCTCAGGGCTAAAGAACATCAACCGACAAACAAACGTTTTTTTTTCTAACTGCAAAGAAAAAGTCGGACATCAAAGCAGTAAAATAACTTTTGAGCTTTATAAATTTTCATTTTCGATTTTTTTTGTGATTTTTTTGAAGGTTTTTTTTGAAAATTTTTGTTTAAATTATTGCAGTTACCCTTTTGGTAACTTAGAAAACAGAAAAAAGTAAAAACGCCGATAACTAAATTCGCCAAAAACCAAGTTCTCTAAAAACATTCAATTTCGCTCAGTTTTTAGTGACTTTTATTAAAAGCATCGCCTTTGGGTCATCCACAATTGCACTTGTGTTTTATTGCAATACCAAGAAATGGCTGTTCAGAATCACTCGTTCCACATCATATAATTTTCAATTTCTTTTGGGCATACGAATCCTTAAATATTATGCTCCTATAACGATCCAAACGTGGTCAGTCATAAAAAAGTGGGATCACAGTTAAAGTAAGAATTTCATGGCCCTTAAATGCATATCATTAACCTAATAACATATTCGTCAGCGACGAGTCAAAATTTCAGGAATGTGTTGTGCTATACCCTGATTTTAGTGGTGCCTCCACATAATTATATTTGAAGATATCACTTCAAGGCAAATGTAACCTTCGTTTTTATAGTTTTTTATGAGGAATAGACATGGATATGTTAGCAGACATAGCCTAAAGAAATATATTCTGGATTCGAACGAATTGTATTATTTATTTTATTTAAGTACAGCCTTGGCCAAAAGTATTGAGCACCCTGTAAATTTTACTAATATACAAAATCTGATGCTCCAAATCAATCGTATTGTTTATTAAAGTTTTGTCGGCATCTAAAAAATAAAATTTAAACTATAGTCAAGTGGCTGGTTAGTAACAAAACATCTAGAACCTTAAAAATTTGCTTTTGTGGTGTTTTTTGATATCCGATTAGTTCGCTTTCTCAGCTCGCTGTGAAGACATACAGTTGTGTAGTGCCTTGAAGTGATTTTTTTTCAATAAATTAAATATTTTAATGTAAATATGGCGAAAAAAGGAGAACTGACATTGCAACAGCGGGTAGAAATTCAACTTTTGAAGCAGCAAGGCAAGTCCCAAGTGGAAATTTCTAAAACCGTTAAATTTTCGCGTCGAGCTGTGCAATATGTTATCGAACGGTTCTAGAAGACTGGGTCGCATAAAAATAGACACAGATCTGGACGAAAACGACTTACTATAGATCGTGAAGACAGAATATTAGTAAGGGATTCACTGAAAAATAGGAGAAAAACGTCTTTCGAGCTCGCTGCTGATTTTTCAGTAACAATTAAAACGCCAATATCTGCCAGGACGACACGAAGAAGACTGCAGAAAGCTGGTCTAAAAGGCTGCAAAGCCAGGAAGAAGCCGTGGCTTTCCGAAAAAAACAAAAAGGCTCGCTTCCAATGGGCTCTAAAACACAAAAGTTTAACCGAGCAAGATTGGTCAAATATTCTATGGTCGGACGAATCAAACTTCGAAAATAATGTTTTTCTACAGAAAAAGGAATTATTTTACTCCCCTGAAAGTTTGATATTGCACAGCTCGACGCGAAAATTTAACGGTTTTAGAAATTTCCACTTGGGACTTGCCTTGCTGCTTCAAAAGTTGAATTTCTACCCGCTGTTGCAATGTCAGTTATCTTTTTTTCGCCATATTCACATTAAAATATTTAATTTATTGAAAAAAAATCACTTCAAGGCACTACACAACTGTATGTCTTCACAGCGAGCTGAGAAAGCGAACTAATCGGATATCAAAAAACACCACAAAAGCAAATTTTTAAGGTTCTAGATGTTTTGTTACTAACCAGCCACTTGACTATTGTTTAAATTTTATTTTTTAGATGCCGACAAAACTTTAATAAACAATACGATTGATTTGGAGCATCAGATTTTGTATATTAGTAAAATTTACAGGGTGCTCAATACTTTTGGCCAAGGCTGTATATCTCACTGGCTTTTTTTTTGAGTTCATCAACAGGATGAATTATTTATAATCAGTGTAAGATTCTATTTTTGTTAAAATGGATTAGAAATCTAGATAGATTTTTTTTATAAACATTTTCGAACAGCGATATAGTTGTATTCCCCAAAAAATTTCAGCTCAAGGAAAAGTTAAAAAACATTTTTCAGAAGCAAATTAAACAGTAAAAAAAATCAATATTGGCTACCAATTTAATCTAATGCATCTAATTATGATTTCACCATTTCGGCTACTGTTTCCAATACAACAAATTACCTTAAGGCTAAATGCCTATTTAGAGTTTTTATGTTTTATTTAAATTTTTAAATTGGCAGATCTTTCAGTAAGGAGCCGTCCTTAACCGCAGAATTAAGGCTTTTTCAACTTTAAATAGACGAACGTTGTCAGACTAATTTCGTTATTTGCCTGGAATGCTGCCGGAAAATTAGTTTTAGACATGCACCAGCATTTCGAAGAAGTGGTTAGCAAAAATATTTTATTTTATACTTCAATATCACTATCTTGATTTTTTTTTTCAAATTCAAAAAGTTGAGGAGAAAGTGGTAATCGCTATGAATATTGAGATAACTCAGTAAATTTTGTTATTTGAAAATTTATACATACAACCATACTAATTAAAATATTTATTGTCATACAAGCTTTTGCAGGACCTTTTATATAATATGTAATTAATTGACCGCATCAAATTAGATTTCTTAAACATATAATTTGAAGCGGTCAATTAATTACTTTTGATATATTCGTGTAATGAATATTTTTTAGGTTATTTCAAGAGTCGACTCTGCACAAAATAAAACAAAACATCATTGCGGAACTAAATATATAGCCAACACAGACTCCTTTACGTGCCGCGATGTCATCAAAATATGATAAGGTTTTTAGATTTATCAAAGTTGAGTTAGAAAAAACTTGGTCCATTTTATACCCATAAGCGGCTACACATAAATTATGTCATACTGTTAGAGGAACAGGGGAGTGAGGGGAGAGTCCGCGGTAGTGTGACGGCGGTACTAAACTCTATACAAAAAATCATGAGAAAGTCTGCCAAAGTGGAGGAGGGGGGGTTCACAAGGCCGATAATTATCGTTACATATTTTATGGACTCAGTGGCTGATTTTCTCATAAAAAAAGTAAATTCACTTAAGGGCACACTTTTAGAGAGAGGGGACTGCGGTTGTATGCGGCGTTAAACTCCAAAAATGCAAAAGCGATAAAATTTGACGGGCAGAAGGGTGGAGAGGTCGAGAGATGTGTCCAAAAGAGTAAAAAAGCGTGATGTAATTTATTTTCACTGATTGGAGACAAAAAAAAGAAGATTCTGTAGAAATATACCTAACTTCAGAAAATTCTTGTGCGCGATTGTTTACGAATCGCGGATAGTGACGAGCTAATGTCCCGATTCAGACACTAAAGTAAATCGGACTTGAATTTTTACCCATTCATGACTATAAACGTTCAATATAATCAGGGTATTCACAATCCTCTTTTAATTTTCGGTATTCGGTATTTTCGGTAATATTAAAAGACTGAAAATATTCTGCTGTGAACATCCCACAGCACAGATTTGAGAATAGCGCTTTTATTTGATACGTGACCAAATCATGAACTGCGAATTTGATTGTAAAATATGTCACATACCTTTAAATCCATGTTTGATGTATTCTTTTGAATTTCTAATGTGGCCACGGCTATCAAAATTGAAAAAATTTGCAGTCCGATGAGATAACCAGCGAGAAAATTTGACAACGAAAAACATTACTAGCGCCACCCGCGGTTGATTTTTGATACCGAATAACCGGGCCGGAAAACACGACTCAAGGCATGTCTACAATTTCCGAATCCGGTAATTCATTTTTACATGAACCAAGTTACCGTCTCGGTAAAAATCTGTTAAATTTGACTGAATTACCGAGCGGTAAATTTACCCGCAATTTAAAAGACGACTGTGAATACCCTGAATGTTCCCAAATATGAAAAAAAACACAGACTTTTATTTTCAGGCCCAATACGAAACTCGGGATGTAGTTTCTTCCAAAAATTTGAAGGCTTCTTCCGTTAATGGGTTAAGAAAAATCGGTTTTTTATACAATGCGTTAAAAAAATTAGTTAATTTCTGAAATTTCGAAAATGTTATATTTATTTTGTTTTGAAATTTCTAACAATATGTCAAAAGATAATATAGTGATGGTATCAAGTTCTCTAAATTCTTTAGATTTTGTTTTTGAATGTGGTCAAAATATTGTGTTGACTACAAAAAACCGTCGTGTACAATATCGAATTTTTCAAAGACAACGACCTCAATTTTGTATAAAAAAAAGTAATCCAATCTACTACAATCTTCTACATAATACGGAACAATGTGACTTTAAGAAGAAAATCATTCATTCGGTGTCCGATGCTTGCGTATAAAATAAATTGAAAAAGATCTTTACTCGCTTCATGAAATCCAATCTTGGTTTGTGTAGACTTTAAGGCTTCCGTATGACTTGCTCCCTCGGACGTTTTGACAATCGGGCCCCTAGAAAAGACTATTAATAATCGCGCGTTCAGCTGTCAAACTACATTTCATCAGTGAATCAAGATTGGAAAAAAGGAACAAAATTAATATTAAATATTAATCTATCGTGGCCTTTGGATATGTGGCTTCATATATTCATATTATGGTCAGTATCATGCTGGTTTCGGTGCCTGATTGATTATAGCAAAAACGATTGCAATAATTTTCATTTTTATAGCATTTTTTTCATATATATATACTTTTTTTTTGGTTTTTCTTATTTCTGTTTAAGTCAAGCATATAGCCAGACGATCAAGATCTTACTCAAATACCGCACGCTCAAGACCATATTAAAATTGAGTTGGCAGTTGGCACCGACTAGGTGCCATGCCTAGGCTAGGCAAAATATCTACGATACTCGAAAAGCTAAAATGTCATCAAACAGGTAATGGATAGAGGATAAGGTTGGCTCAGATCGACTCAACTTATTGCTTGTCTGACTTATTAGTTCAGCTTTATTGATATCCAGTTGACTAGCTGTTAGTGTTTTATGTTGTTAAAATCTGTCCACTGTAAAAACTCTATATGATTATGAGGGTAATTAATTTTAATTATTCAAACAGATAAATAAATAAAGATACAGCAATCTATTTAGAGCGTCTCGGCACATATGAATTAGACTTCAATTTAATACGAAATGTAGAAAATCTAGGTATTCTAAAAATATGATTGATTATGAAATAAAATCATGTGTTTTTTATTCTTATTTATATGCAAAATAGTTCGATTGCATTTGCGATTTTTATCGTAGCGTCAGTTTCATTTTCGACAGAATTGATGTTGCATAGTGTATTTTTTTCTTAAATTATCAGGTTGTTTATCTTAAGCAGACATAAGTCAACGTTGCGACGACATAATTTTTAATTGAGAATTTCTACAAGATTTAAGTTAAAAAATATCGTGGTTTTTACAATGACATCAAAAAATAATCTTTCCCGAGTCCAGTAAGGAAATCAAATGTTCACACGTTTTTCCTTAGCCCTTTCCTTGAGTTTGTGTAATTAAATCACACAAAAATTTTCCATCAGTTTTCATATACTTTTACACTTAAATTGTTATGTATTGTTGAAATAGACAAAGTGCTATATTTCTTAGCGAATTATTACATTAGTTTTGTTGCAACAATAATAGTTAGGCGCCGTTTACACCTGACACTTTATTCTTCGAGACTAAAGGTAAGTGCACACGATATGATCACTGTTCATATTTTTGAGCAAAAAAGTGTCTCAAACGTGTTCATATCGTCTGAACACCATATTTTTGTGTTCATATGTATGAACACAAGGCATATGAACACATTTGAACATACCGTGAGCAAACGTATGAACACGACCTGTTCATACCGTGTGAACACTATTTTGGGACCGTATGAGCACTGTTTGTAAAATTCGGACGTATGATCACAGATATGAACACACTGTAACATTTGAACATGGGCTAAGTTTTCAACATGTTCAAATGTAAAATTTTGAGACAAATTTGTTCGTAAATTGGTGTTTTCTGGTTTTTATTTGGGTCTAGTAGGTTTTAGATTTGTGGCGTGGATGGCTCAGTCAGCTTAGTGCTTTCCTCGTAATCCAATGTGGTGCAAATCCCACTCAGGGTAAAATAATTCGATTCGAATTTAGAACTTTTCTGTTCATGGACTTTTAAAACACGGACCAGTTTGGTCTTCGCATCCTGCCGCCTGAATGCTCCTTCAAGCACTTTAACTTGACGCAATGGTCGATAAGGCTATGTACTGTCGGCCAAGTCTTCGTTGCAGTGGTATGAGGGGTTATTCAGTGTGTGAATGGATTGTATGAATGGTTGAGTGAATGAATGTCTTGAGCATTAGAGGCGATTTGCCTAAGCTCCTGGCATATAATATAAAAAAAAAATAAAAAAAAGTTTTCGACAGTTTTGTTTTAATTTGTTGTGTTGTGTGCTCAAATGTTCTTAAAAATTGTTCATATCTGTAATTTGAACAAAACGTTCATATCGTCTGAACAGTGTTCATACGCGCAGAAAAAATATGAACACAATGCATTTGAATACACCCAAAATTTTAAATTTTGGGACAAAACGCTCATATCGTCTGAACACCTTTCATATGTCGCATGACCATATGAGCATATGAGGCTAAAAAGTATCATATTTATATGTGCATAAAACTGAGCACTGATCATATCGTTTGAATTTACCTTAAGTTTACGTTTCACAATCGTTTATACTACGACACATAATTCGGAAATTTATTCCTGAAAGACGACCGAACTCGAATTTTTTCATGTAAAACCGTCGAAAAAAAATTTAAATTTTTCGTAACTTATGCTACGTGATTTTTTTCTGCGATGGATGAATAAAATTCGTTGACAAATTCAAGAAAAAATCGCAAGTGTAAACGATACCTTATACGAGCAATTTCGGGCCTTACACCAGTAGAAATTTTCCCGCTAAGATTCAAATAGTAGCACGAAAGGTATATCCTTTTCATCAAAACATGTGAGACAGAATTTAAGCGCAATAAGTAAAGAGGTTTTTGGTTCAGAACTCTTAAAGGTTACAAAATTTTGGTTTCTCCTGATTTTCTCGAAACCTAGTTGACCGATTAAGCTAAAATTTTCAGAAAAATTTAAGCTAAGCGCTTTTCTACTTATAAAAAGTTATGTCGTGTGAATGGTGTGAACAAACCTCATCTGCGGCATGTTGTAATATCATCTCCACTCAACTTGTTTTATTGAAATTAATAGCGATAGTTATTGCTTCCTGCTAACGACATCTTCGATTTAGATTGCTATCACTACCTCCGCTGTTGTCGGCTTACAACGAAAAACCGTACAAATGTTGCAATTCATCCAGGATTTCAAATCTATCATGTAAAACTGAAGGTGCGCAGTATTTTTGCGGGGAAATATTTTTGGTGGCCACAAAAAGTTTTTGCATGATGGCGGAGGGAATGTAACCAAACTAATTTTTTTAAATGATTTCTTTTTTCAACTTTATTTTCTGACAACATTTTCCAACTCGATAATCCGATTTTAGGAATTGTCACGTTTACCCAGCAGTCTCAATGTACAAAAATAAAATAATTCTATAATACTAACTGCTGACACACCCAAGAAAAGGCCTAACAAACCTCCACAGTTTGCCACAAATTCGGTTATTCCGTAAAGCTCTGAACGTGTGCTAGGATGAAGTTCGGTATGTTTGAAAAATAAATACATTTGAGAAATGTGGATTCTAAAATTGGAAAAATTTACATTAATAATTTTAAAAATGGTGTGTGAAAAAATTGGCACCTTTTTAAATCTGGTTCGTCAAATCGTAGTGCTTGGGCCATTTGTGAAAATTTTGGTTCCGCCATTGATACGTCTGTGGTATACCAAACGGATGTACAGGCTGGTAAACATCGACAGCTTTGATGAGTATCGGACAATTCTGAAGCATGTTTACCATCCGAAAGGGTTTCTTCTAATTCCATCATATGAATTTCAGCCTCAGCTTCCGTGTAACATTCAATGTCTGCAGCAGTACAAATTGGTGTACCTTTGCTGACTAAAAAGTTTTTTTAAGTGTAATTATTGTAATTTTAGCGAATTATAAAAAAAATCACTGGTTGCTAACACTTTCTTCATAAAATTTATAGAGAGTTTATTCTAAAAAAAATACCTGGTGTTGAGAATTTTACACATCCGCATCTCTTGAGAGTATAGTTGGCCATACACTCAATTTCACAATTGTTTTGTGTATACACCTTAAAGTATCTGAGATATCTTTCATCGTTAAAGAAACACTGTCGGCTTTTTTTTAAAAAAATTTAGTTATGTTAAAAATATATAAAGAATGGTTAGTAATTATTAGGGCGGTGCAAAAGGGGTTTTTCGCTCCGCCCTAGTAAATATTACTTACACCGAAGGATCGTAACGTTTTAAATTCGGTTTCGTTGTCATCATATTAGCTTGGATAGAAACGGATACATGTTTGTCGTTTGGTACTAGAAAATTGATTGTGTGTACTTGCGGAAAATCATCGGGTGAATGTAGTTGAACCTTGGAAAAGTGAGTGCATTAGAATTCAATAAAAAAAATTAAGCTTCCACGTACAATGTATCCGTGAATTGGTCCATTGCAAAGAAAGTCTAAGTTTTCATTAAAACCGTAAACTCCAACCACCATTCCAAAGTCTTTTCCGGCACCGAAAACTCGAAGCGGATATGAATCCTTGCCACTTCCGGGCTCGTAACCATCTTCCTGATTCCAGTTTGCTTTTGGACCTTTTTCTTCATCGTCTAAATAGAAATCTTCGAAAATACTAAAATATTACAATTAATTTTTTTCTTCGAAATCGTAGCGGATAGTGTGAAAAGTTCGGGGATTGCAAGTTAATAAAAAACTTCGCGCCGATATTTGCCTTTTCGAACCCCGAAAGCTTTTTCCCCCATTTTTCGAATATAGTTTTGTACCGTTTCCGACAAAGTGCCGTTAACCCCCCTCTAAACATGGCACATATTTTATAGACAGTCCTAGTATGTTTACAATTTCCTTTTTCTCTATCTGTTTGAAAAGGGAGACTTCTGTCGTTTTGAAAATCACTAATTTCAAAACTGCTGGACCGATTGAGCTGAAATTTGGTCTAATGTATTTTAAAGAAAGAAAGCCAGAGTGCCGAGATAAAATTTAGTTGCAAATCACTTGTTCGAATTGTCAGACCTGGAACTTTTCACCACATCCGCGTAACCTGTAAAAAAAAATTCTTTCAAAACTCACAATTCGAAATAATACTCAACTGATTTTCTCTAAGCATTTCATCTGGATTTAATAAATTGAAGGAATAACAAACTCCAGAACCTGTAATCACTTTCCTAAATTTCGGCTTGCAGTCAAATTTATGCGCCCATTTGCACTGGAACATAGTTTCATCTACGGATGGCGCTAATTCGTCTAAAATACTCACAACATCCACTTTTTGTGACGAATTTATTCCCGACAATAATTCCGCAGAATGGAGATGATCACAAACTTGTGCCAGACTTAAAAACCATTCCCGGCTTTAAAAGATTTTTCAATTATAAAGAAAACATGCGTTTATTAGAAAACTATTTCGATCCAATTTTTTAAAATTTCTTACTCGGTCTCGTTGACGTTGCAAACCTCAGTTGAATTAATACAATTATCTTGAAATTGATAAAAAATATCCGTGTAGTTCATAACATTAGCTTCTGTTTTTTGTTGTGGACAAATAGTGACAGCCGGGAATGGCATCATCGATACAGGAATTGATTTTTGAGAGAAACTTACAATAACTGGAAATTCTTTCCAATCTATATAAGTGTCGTAAATCATTACGGAGCCAAACGATATTGATGAGATGATAATAATCAACCAAAATACTCTAGAAATTAAAGATATTAAAAAAATCCCTACAAGGTTTATGGCAGGTCTCTGTTATTAGCTTATTGAAGGTGCGCACTGCCATGGCAATTATGTAGAATGGTGCGAAAGGGGCAATTTGGATTTTTGAAACGCATAAAAACCAGTGAAGGAGCTCGCACTATCATCATACAAAGAAAAATCATGTCACAGCAGTGCGCGCCTTAGATACACTTTTAGTGACAGGTGTCATAAACCAAAAATGTTAACACGAATTTCTATTTTAGTAAAACATAGAAAAAAACCTCTCAATCCAATGTCTCCGGCTGTCCATCAAATATTGAATTCCATCAAACGCTGCATTATCACAAAAATCAGTCAAAATTGACAAAATAGAAATATATCTCTTTTTTGATTTTCTATGCACTGTGACTTCATCTTCATTTTCAATTTCCATTTTACAAAAAAAAAAAAACACTACTTCACGGCAATTCCTAGAGGTTTTCGCTGTTAGAAACTCTAGCTTTGAATCTAATTTATATTATTGGTTATTGGTTATAAGTTCTTAAGATTAATTTGTTGAGGACTTATCAAGTGGCGAAATCTAAACCACGACTGATAAAAAATTTACGATAACAAAGAATTTTAGCTTTCTGTAAAACATTTTTTTCACATCTCTTTTTTAATTGAGTTAATTAATACCGATAGTTTGATATATCAATATAGTTTTGAGTTTTCTATGTTTTATTATAATCGCCTTAAATTTTTTTGGCAAAAACTGCTTTATTTAGAAATGTGTAAAGGCGGGTTTCACGAATTTTTTTTTAACCAACGTTAAATCGAGAAAGATTCGAAAATGTTGACCCGAGAAAGTTTCGAAATCGAAAATACGAATGAAAAAGTGAGTTTTGGGATGAGTTTGTGTTCGGCAATCCTTTAATTTTACATTGCTTTAATGAATTTTTCCAGTATCCCGGATATTTCACAGCAGTATTGAGTTGGATTTTGCTAAAAACAGAGGGTGCAAAAATGTAAATTTTATATTATTTGGCCAGTATTTTTTGAAGTTTTCGACATTCTTTGGACACAAACTAATATCCAGTTTATCAAATATTGTAATAAATTTTTTTTTTTGAATTTGGTAGTGTTTTCAATATTTTATTTTGAACTAACAGCTTACCTACTTGGCGTTGCCATGCTAAAGTTTTTTTTTGCATTAGTTATTTTTCATACAGTTATTTCTTGAAAAACCAAGAAATAACTTTAAAACTTTTGGGAAGAAGTTCCAATTTGCATTTTGAAATTCTAACACTAAATTCGTGATCACTCATTTTTTCCTATTGCCATTTTTTCAAGGGGAAATAGGAAAAAGCATATTGTTATCTTTACAGTATTCGAATTTTGAAATTCTAACACCATTTCGAATTTCCGTTTCGAATTTTGAAATTCTAACATTAGATTTGTGATTAGCAACCTCATGAGCCCAGTGCGCACCCTCACGGACAGGCTTCATGCGAAAATCAATGTTTTAAAACCCCACTCCTCTACCCACTCCCCGGAATTTCGAAAAAAACGCTCTCTAATTCACTAATTCCATGAGGAACTTATTGTGAAAATATTAAATTTCAAGCTTCAGCGATTTTGGCTCAATAGTCGAAACCCACGTTATATACAGATTAGAGAGCCTGTAATCTAGAGAGTAGACAATCGCTGTTAATAGACTGCTCTACATAGTACTAGTAGGACAGTCTGTTAACTTCAATTAAAACGTTCCATTACATCAGTTCGAACAGTTTTTTTTTCACCAGATTAGAGCAGTCAACTTATTAAAAACAACTTAAAACTTTCCAATTTTTTTTATACCCCACACATGAGTTTTTTATTCATATTAACCAATTTCAGTTATTTTTGCAGCTATTTCTGAAATTTTAAAATTTTTTCGCGATCGTTTTTCAGTTTGGCAGCCATTTTTACAAGTCCGATTGTCCACTCTCTAGATTATAAGCTCTCTAGTTTTTAAAAGACCGATTGAGCTCTCTAGATCTCTGGTTTACAGGTTCTCTACTTGTACTCGTTTGCAGCCCTAAAGTCCGTAACAGATTGACCGGCAGTAGCAGTAGCAGTGGCAGCAAAATGTTCTGATTGGCTGAAATCCGACGAAATCCGACGAAATCCGACATGTTGTCGGATTTCAGCCAATCAGAACATTTTGCTGCCACTGCTACTGCTACTGCCGGTCAATCTGTTACGGACTTAATGAAATCTGTGGGATTTTCTTTTATTGTTTTGACGGTTGTTCACGCAGAGAAAAATGGTAAATTTCACTATTTTATAATGGGGAATCATGGCTATCACTAAAATACTACTTCGTTTCAGTTACAAAAATAGTCAAAATCGACAATTTTTATAAGAAATTTAACCACTTAGTAATAAAATTTACTATTTAGTAGTTAAATTGACTATTTTTAAAAGCTTTTATTTAGCTCGCTATCTTGTCTGTCTGTCTGTCTGTCTGTCTGTTTGTCGGGGTCAAATCTTGCAACCCAATTTTGACCCACTTCCGCTTGTCCGATTGACTTGAAATTTTGCACACTTATTAAAGTCCGATGACATTACAATATTTTCACTACTTCGTCCTTGTAAGGATAACGGAAGGTCCTGTAAGGATAACGTGATTATCCTTTTCTCCAAATTTTCCGGAAAAAAATCTATTCTGGGGGTCTCTGAGGTCGCTGAATCCGAATCTGTCATTAAAAAGTCAGTAAGGATAACGGAAGGTCCTGTAAGGATAACGTGATTATCCTTTTCTCCAAATTTTCCAGAAAAAAATCTATTCTGGGGGTTTTTGGAGTCGCTGAATCCGAATCTGTCATTGAAAAGTCAGTAAGGATAACGGAAGGTCCTGTAAGGATATCGTGATTATCCTTTTCTCCAAATTTTCCGGAAAAAAATCTATTCTGGGGTTTTTGGGGTCGCTGAATCCGAATCTGTCATCAAAAAGTCTGTAAGGATAACGGAAGGTCCTGTAAGGATAACGTGATTATCCTTTTCTCCAAATTTTCCGGAAAAAAATCTATTCTGGGGTTTTTGGGGTCGCTGAATCCGAATCTGTCATCAAAAAGTCTGTAAGGATAACGGAAGGTCCTGTAAGGATAACGTGATTATCCTTTTCTCCAAATTTTCCGGGAAAAAATCTATTCTGGGGGTTTTTGGGGTCGCTGAATCCGAATCTGTCATTAAAAAGTCTGTAAGGATAACGGAAGGTACTGTAAGGATAACGTGATTATCCTTTTCTCCAAATTTTCCGGAAAAAAATCTATTCTGGGGGTTTTTGGGGTCGCTGAATACGATTCTCAAGTTAAAAAGCCTGTAAGGACATCTCAAATGTAAGGATATATTCGAAGACTAAAAAGAACAAAATAAAAAAAATAAAAAAAAAAATTTTAAAAAAAAGCTTTTATTAAAAAAGAATGCACTAAAAAGAGAAAAATAATTTTCTGGACGCTGTGTATCACAAATATAAAAGCTTTTAAAAAGCGAGATAAAGCATAAAACAATAAAATAAAAATTTATCTCGCTTTTAAAAAGCTTTTATATTTGTGATACACAGCGTCCAGAAAATTATTTTTCTCTTTTTAGTGCATTCTTTTTTAATAAAAGCTTTTTTTTAAAATTTTTTTTTTTATTTTTTTTTCAATTGAAATTAACCATTTTGTAATTTTTGTCTAAAATTTGACAAGATTTTTTACTAGAGTATCAACTCAAGAAACGAATTGCGGCAACTGTAACCGCGGTCGTTTTTATCACGCCAATTTTTATCTCATGTGTTACATACACACAAAAATTTACATATTTCATACTAATTATGTTAATGTTTTGTACTCGTACTCGTTTAAAGGGGGTGTCTCTATCGCTTTTCAAAATCACTGGTAATCACTAGAGGGGTTTAAAGTAAGTGATTTGAAATATGACACCTATCAGTAGCCCTTTTAACACTTCGTGGTCATTGTTATGTGTTTTACTTGAATCAAACGGCAATAACGCACCACTCCGGAAAGAAATTCACGCTTTTGCGTACTCATTGTCCGTGTAAGCTGTTTAGTCACATATTTCATTCGACATGCAAGCCTGCTTACGATGATTACCTGCATCGCTGCATAAATACCACGGATACTCGTCGTATGTCAGTACTTATGGCTTGATATGTTACCAGACTTATGATCATTTGCAATAGCGATGGATTAGCTGCGTCCATGGACATCATAAATTGATCAAATGTTCTACCAATTGATGGTTTTTTATATAGGTTTACTAAATATGCATCTTTGATGTGTTGTGAGGCGAAATAGTGATTTTCACTGTCAGTTGATGGTTATTATAATTATTATTTTCTTTTTTGGCGATTTTACGAATGAAAGGTACGGCCAGCGATTCCAAGAATAATGAGACAGTGGAGAAAAACGCTTATGGAAGACACATCAGGATCATAACCGAAGGCGATCTCATATAGAGTGGATATTTAACTCCAGGTGAATAAATATTCTTAGCTATGTACGATGTTGCATATAGAGTATGCTTCCCATCTAAACCTAATGACATGAAGCAGTAATTAATAGCCACGGCGGGATGTACTTTATTCCTTTGGCGCTCTGCATGCAAATGCTCCCATTAAGTCGACTTATAAACCAGTTGCAAGTTCTTTACACCATGAAACAATTTTGAACGTATTACGAGTTGTCGGTTTTGCAACCAGCCAAAAAAAACGACAATATATCGATATATGCACATATTATTATTATTCCCTTTTCAGATTCTATACAATTCCGATACGAAACATATGTGGTAACGTATTTTTATGCCTTTTACGTACATATACGATAATATTATTTTTATGTAGAAAAATTATACTTGCCGTGGCATCATTGGCATCCAATTTTGCATAAAGCGCATCTGTCGATCGTTTTATATTCCAAAAAAAAGAAGGTCGCGTCGCTGTGGTTGCGGTGGCATAAAATGCAATGCTAGCAGCTCGAATGCACCATATTGAATCACAAGTTGCAGAATTTAGTTGCGTGTGCAGATTGCATACAATTCACATGTGTTACAGACAGATATCCTCAAGCATTTACCGATGGCGTGTATCTTTAGTTATATTGTAGGTACCACTGAGTGAGTTTCTTAAGCCAATCCAACTTCCATCTGACATATAGTGCCAGACAGATTGCAAAGCTACACATTCGTATCTGTTGCGTATTACTCACGAATTTCAATTTAAGTACCTTAGTTTTTTCTAAAATTTATTTGTGTTAATTAGAAAAAGTGGTATGATCATCTAATGACTTCTATTGCTAGTTATTTTGATTTGATTATACATGAAATCGATTTAAACCATTAACGTCCGCTGGTCGATTTTGCGACCAATAATTTTGATTAACTTTGAGCCTTATGGTTACCACATATTAGTTGAAGTTGCTATTATCGAACTCAAAGGCTGGTCCAAAACGGGTTAAGGAATTTAGGGAAGCGATTTGAATTGAATAAAATAAGGTTAAACAGCAGAGCTGTATCAAAGCGTTTGCACCGGCCGGATTTGTAACTTGAGAGAATCCTCGCGGTGATGGCAAATGAGAAGGCGCAGATTTACAGGATTCCAAAAGTTCGGTACTACGAGAGAGTTTATTAAACCATAGGTTGCGCGAAGAGAATCGGGATGGAAAACTGAAGGAAATCGGCACGCCACCTGGCGAGCGACATTGCGGCAGGTCAACACTGGAAAACGATTTGGTCCCCAGAAAATATGGTTTTTAAGTTTCGAGTCACATAAAAAAATGTTCCCAAATTTTCGGTCGGTTTCAAGATCTACGAAAAAAAAATTATTTTCGTACGGATTTAAAGTCCGAATTTATTGGGATTGAGTGGTGCTGCACGGTCTTCGGTAGAAAGTAGGTTGGTAGGAGAGAAGGAGGGAGGGGAACACAGAATAATTGAGATATCGGGCTGAAATTTATTTCAAGGTGTAGTGGACATGTTACATTTAAGTATGAAATTCGATGTCGTTAATATGGCCACCGCGAGCACGTTTGCACTGATTGATTCTTTGGAGCCAATTTTCCACCACTCTTCCACACATATTGGTCGGAACATTGGGAATTTCGCGTTCCTCTAACGTTGTTGGTTTGTTGGCATAAACCAACGACTTAACATAACCCCATAAAAAGAAATCCAACGGCGTTAAATCGCATGAGCGAGGTGGCCATTCGGCCGGACCATTTCTCGAGATTACACGATTACCGAACTTCTCCTTCAATAGATCAATTGTTTGACCGGCTGTGTGGCATTGCTCGTTCGTGAACTTCACCATGATAAAAATGTAATACTTGACTGACGTTTTAGCATTGCCAGATCATAAAAAAAGTTTTAAGGTGCGTTTTTATTAAAATACAAAATTGTTATGTCCTTATAGAAAGACACTTTACTAACGTTAGAAACATTTAGTAGTTATTCAATATTAAGGGATTGGGTCGATAAATATGTGGCCCTGGGCTGAATCTCAGCAGAATAGTTTCTTCCATTTTTTCAATTTTTTTTAAATCTAATTTATCTATATTTTGTTTATTTATTTTTATTAATTAATTAATTTTTTTAACTCAAAATGTGTTTCAAATAATAATAATAAGGCCTCTAATTTTTTTATAGAATGAAAAGCTAAAAAAAAAACTGATAGAAAGCCAAAAAAAAAACACAAAAATTCCATAATTAGGCGCCACATTGGGAAATATCATTACCAGATTGCTTTTATCGCCAAATATGCGATATTTTGATCTAGAGTTCAATCCTGTGCCAAATCGAATTTCCAAATTTAATAGAGCTTCAATTTTAACGATTTTCTCTATTTTTTACCAACTAATTCGGTGAGCTATTAACTGTTGAACAACAATAATAGAATATCTTTCTGATTATCCAATTAAATATACACAATAAGAAAGATTGAAGAAATGCGTAACTTAAAACTAGTAGTTCGACCACTTTTTCATTAAAATTAACTCAAGGAACAAAAACGTGGCCAGCGTGTGTTTAAAATTGCTGAATGAAAAACTTCCCTATGGCGATTGAAATCTTGGTGGCGTTATATTAAGTCTAGCAATTTTCCAAACTTGGTGGCTTGGGGTCTACTATGTAAGTACACTTGCTGTGTCAACAAGTTTTCCCATTCTCTCAATTGGACTATAGATAAACTTTTTATTGTGGATTCATAAGCGAACCGGGAGGGCAAAGAGTTACTTAATCTGAACGGTGAGTTTGGCCACAAATCGGATTTTGCCAGTGAAACAAAGTTAATTACATATTTGTCTTTTGATTCTTGAACTTCGCCATGAACTTGCAAAGAAGTTGTACTTTTTTCACTTTGCCGTGGAAGAGTTGTAAAAAAAAGTCCCATCGTGTTCAAGCCATACAAGGTAAGTTAAATACCGGTGATGGAAACACAAAACCTCAATGTTCTTGATAAATTTTACCTTACAAATTGGCGCTATCTCAGCCGATATACAATTTTATATAACCATATCTTGGCAATAAGCGAATTGTGCGACATATACGGATATTTGGTCGTGAAATGGAAATAGTGTGACATATAGATTTTATAAAAGATGCCGCAAATCTAGGGTTTGTACTTTTCTTATTTCATGCGTTCTCTTCAACTAATAAATCCCTAGATAGTCTGAAAGTTTTCTGATTCAATGAACCAAATTTTAAGGGTTGAATGTCTTCCAAAAACTAATGTGTTACGAAGAAACGTAGGGGCAAAATGTGATCGATTTGAGTGGGCGAAAAATTACCTGAGGATGATCTATGAAATGGCTATTTGGGCGCTAAATTCTCCACTTAATGGTCACTGTAAAAGCCAGATCGAAATATTTGACTTTGAGAAATATGTTTTCTCTTCAATAATAAGGATGTGATGTAAAATCGTTACAAACTTCATACGGCTTGTAACGATTTATATTTTAATACTGGGAATGCTCCTTGATTCTTCAAAACTCAATCGGCAAGAATAACACAATCATAAAAAAAAGTTTGAAAAAAAAGAAAGAAAAGAAAACCGGCAGGTGCCCGTAATCCCTATCAATTTGGTTATCCTTGACTAGTTTGAAATTGACACAAAAAACCATCAGGTGTTTTATTGACTAACACGCACTTTATTGCCTTTTTTGTGAGTCCTTACGAATTTCTTTAATTTTGTATCAATTAGAGTTTTAAGCGATACATTGGAATATCGTAGATTAGAGATGGGTTTGAAGTATTCAAAAGGTATCATCGAAGAAAAAAAAATAATATATCAGTAGCCACAGATACCTGCGACTTGTCTTAAACCGCTGCGTGTATTGAAATCAAATAAATTGTACATCGGATATGAAAAAAGCATCGATTTTTATGCTTAACGAAATTGATTCGAGTAAGTTTCAAATTACAATTAAGAAAATTAAAAGAACTCATGTAGAAGTTATGATCTGTAGTATGATTTTCACACGCAAACACATATTTTTATCTCATGCTGATTAAATAATATCAATTTACATTTGTCCGATAATCACTTCCATAAATTAAAGTATTTTTCATAATTTTATTTATAGCTTTAGACAACTGATTCTCAACCGATGAGTCGCGAGCCCCTTGGAAGTGGTCAAACATTTTTTTGACGACTTCTAATGGAGGAATGCTGGAGAATTTTCAAAAAGAAGGGACAAAGCAAGAGAACAGGACTCGAAAAAGTAAGACTGTTTTTTTCCGTTTTGAAATACCAACGAGTAACGAATCTCCTTAAAACAAATCTTATCAATATAGTCCAACCTCGATAATTCGAATACCTTGATAACTCGACAGTTTTTTAATCCACTGTAATTTTATACCAACTCAATCCCGATATCCGAAACGCTCGATAACTCGAAGTTTTTTCAAATATCTTTAGATCTATTAAAGATATCTAAAACCCGTTAAAGGAGAAACTGCAGTTGATTTTACATTTTTTATCGAAAGAGCATTCTTTTCGAGAAATTTTGTTTCAAAAGCGCATATTTTTCGAGTGTTTTTTTGCTTATTTCTGACCTTTTCCTATATTAAACTTGACAGCTAAAATTTTAACTCAATCGGTCGAGTCATTTGGAAGTTGGACAGATTCTATATACTTATCTGAGCCTCTTTTTGGTCATACGACTAGGAATTGTTTTTATGGATTGAGAGAAAAAATCACATTTTGGTACGTAGGTATTATGTTTCTGCGGCACTATATTAATGCGCGCAACAGAAATAGTGGCACGTCATAATATTTTTTTAAGAATTTCGAGCCACACATTCTTAATTTTTGACGACATTTGAGATTATAACATTTGAGATTAGGTTTGAACCATTGGGATTGGAGTCTCAATTATCAGGGCGATTCTAAGCGTGATTGGTTTCTAGCCATCTTTAACACTCTAACTGCCACGACAGTTTTAAGCCTTTTTCGAATATTTAGTTGTCAGTCAAAAAGGCACTAACCGCCGTCGCACACTTCAACTAAGCTATGTGAGCGAGGCTAGCTATAGTTACATAGCCTAGCTGGGTTAGCTCACCTCGTTGCACACTTGAGCTAAGCTACGCGGCGATATTTTCGGTAAATATATGCATTTTTCCACTTTATCTGCAGCCATTTTTAGATATAAATTATTTAACGCGATTGAAAATATTCCGCAAAAGAATTCAATTTTCACGTTTTCCTTACACTTTTATGTCCACAAAATACTACACTTTTGCAAACACCGATTCTACACTGTAAAACGGCGAAAAATATTTATATGTGAGTGTCAGCGATGCCAGCGAAGTCGTTCGCGTAGTTGAGGTCTGAACTACGCAAGCGAGCTTAGTCCGCGTCGCCCATGACTACGCGATGTAGTTTCATAGTTTCGCTGAAGTCTGCGGTCGCCAATGCAAATGCTAACCCCACAGTTAGACGTGCGACTAGAAGTCGCATGCGATTATTCCTCCTACAACGTTTTTCAATTTGACAGGTGTTGCGATTTGCTCTGCTGTCTTGCGACATTGCATGTGACTTCAGTTGAAAAAGGTCAAACGCAAGAAAACAAAGAAAGTTATTTTGTTTATGAAACTCATTTCTGAATACCAAAACAATGAAGGCTCATAAATATCTTCTGTCGATGCTCCAGACTTCCGACTCGCATTGACTTACTTTTTTTCGTGAACATACGTCGTTCGTAAATTTCTCAACTTTTTCTTCACTTCCTCGCTTGTGAGTTTCAATTCCGCGCCGATTTGTTCATACGCCTGCCTCTTGAGATCGTTTCTACGATACAATTTCGAGGCAGTCTTCCAGAGGCACTCTCTTTCCCGGTACAAATTCATTAATTTCAAAATTTCACTTCTACTCAACTTATTTTCTGCCCTTGTGAAATCAGACATAACCTTAAATGTCAAATCATTTGCAGTTCCAGTCGCAGCTCAGATTGTATGAGGTTTTTACATACGACTTGAGTTGCGATTTTCCCCGCTTGCATGCAACTGGCGTTTACACGAGCGATTTCCCTGAGATGAGATACGGCATGCGACTTCTAGTCGCACGTCTAACTGTGGGGTAAGGATTTTACTTTCAGCGAGAAACTTAGCTCAGGTAGTTGAGCTCGCTTAGCTGAAGTGTGCGACGGAGGTAAGAGAAAAAAAATTGAAACAAAATTATACCTAAATGTTATTTAATTACCATAAAATGTGTGCAACTACAAAAAATCGTTGCGGTTGCAGCGAACATTTTAATAATTTTCATTGTGGCCGTTGTGTACAATTAGGTGTCAGGTCTTTTTGACTGACGTGCCAGTTAGAGTGTTAAGTTTTGGCGATATTGAAAACATTGTGAGAAGAAATATGTTGAAAGAATTTTTCTCAAAACTTTTTCTTTAATTTTTCTCTCGTCACTATAGTGTAGTGGTAAGCTCCAGATGAGAATTCGCTACTATTTCAGTAGTAAATCCTACTAATATTGTAGTGATGGGCACTGAAAACATAGATTTAAGTTCTCTCAGCATGGCAAACAACTAAACTTTTGAACAACCTCACATTTTGAATAACATCCCATCGGATTACAACCAGCAAAGCAACTCTGTGTCGTGTCGGCATAAGAGGGGTTTCGCTATATAATTTTCAGATGTGAAAAAAAACCACAAAAAATCTTTATATTGTCATTCTAAATAACTTAAAAATCCAATTAGAATGATTCAATATAATTTTGATTAAATTTCACAGTCCTAATTTGAATTTCCATTGAAATTTTGCTTGTTTATTTCAAAACTGCCCATTGGGAATTGTGGGGGGTTTTTTTTTTTGTTTTAAAAACGAAGTGGTAATTTTCAAATGTAGTGGTAAAAGTGCAACCACAATATTTCTGAACCATGATGATTTTTTGGCCATTACGGATTATATCATAGTAATGGTATATCGTTGATATTGTATAGTTGTTGTAAATGTGCGTTGCTTCTCATTTATATCGCGAAACTAAAAATTAAGGCATGACGTGTGCAATCAATAAGCCAGGACCTAATTTATTGGAGCAATAAATATCAGCACGGTAACATAAAGGTAATGATAACGATCCAGCAGACATAAGTGCGCTACTGCGGGCAACAGACGCGTTATCTTGTTTTGCTTTTTGTTTCTTAACAACGGAAATTAAACTAAAGGATTGGAATTGTGGTTAATGTTTGGCTGATCTTTGTGATGCCACGTACAAAGAATAGAGCAAAACCTCTGACTGCTACCAATAATGCCAATTTACTCGTAACTCCTTTTTAGAATGTGTGATACTCGTGTATGGCGAATTTAATGTCGGATAGTTGATTGGTGTTGGCCATCTTCACATAGCCGCGATCCTCATTCCTTTTTCTATCGGATTCGACTTTAACGTCGGCATTGGCTTCTTGGGAATGCACGTACGGCAAATCTGAGACCAATTCGAAGTAATTAGTTAGCATCGTGGTATCAGCGTTGTTGCTTCGAGTGTCCCGAAGAGAAACAGAATTCAAATAGTTAGAACTTGGGAGTGTACAGAAAATAATTTTTTACGGTAATTGTTTGTGAGCACTTTGTATATTAGCTACTGATGGTAATATTGGCGCACGGGATATGACAGGGAAAAATTATTGAAAGCGCTGTTGAAATTCATATATAGACTGAAGTGCAGACTGAAATTGAAAGGAAGTCAATGTGGAGTTTGCGTAAGAAAGAAGCAAAGGAGGTTACAAATCGGACCAGAAGAATCATCAGCATCCATCCCCATCGTATCGCGTCCCATCCCATCCCGATAACAGTTTAAGGTTAAAGAAATTGAAATTCATGTCTTGAGATTTATTCATTCATTACTTTGCCAGTGATCAATAGAATGGGTCGGGAGTAGAACGGAAACCGTAAATTTTCAATGTCGCTGTTTTATGGCCGTACATGAAGTCAACTGATTTGCATTGAACGTAGATGGACGTGAACTAAACTAAACTTGAAAATAAGAAGAAATGTATCAGAAGGAAATAACCATACGAAAGAAGGCTCCACGTCGAAATCGTATGAACTGGCATGAAATGGAACGGATACCTATATGTACTGAACAACGAAAAAAAATATTGCGAAAAACCAGATTTAGGTTCCCACATTTATATCAGACATGTCCAAGGAAGAGCCTATTTTAGAGCACTCAACGATCCATTTGACGTTTATTTGAAGTAATTGTGCGCGATTTCTGTTCTGTCACTATTTACATTTATTGTTACGCACTTTTTACGTACGGAATAATCAAATTACATTTTCTAACAGAATATTCTACTAGGTATAGTTAACGAAAAATAATGATTTATTTTCGACATTTACGAGATAATGTATGTTTAAAACTCTTGGTTACAAGTAGAAATTGCTTTTTATTTTTCTTCAAAATTCTATTGACTTTTATTTGATACAATCCCTAAAAAAGTCATTGTAGCTGGAATCAGGAATACAATTAAAATAAGTTACTTTCAATAAAATAGTAGTCATAAGATCGCGAAACTGCGTATGTTTACCATCTCGTAAATTAATTGTCAAAATTTGTAATCTTTTTCCCATAAGGCAGATTAAATCCCCCCCCCCCCCCCCCCTCCCACCTCCTTCAATTTCTTAAATGAAAACATGTTTAATCGTCTTCCAAAAACGAAAATGTACTCAATTCGACTCCTATCAATTTTTTAAAAAATCCACGAAAATACTGTAACCTGTAATTAAAGGATTACATTTAATTCAGGTTAATTTTGTGTAGACCAAGCATTTTTGCATGAAAGTGTCATTTGAAAGTTTTTCTGACAGTCGAGAACTTTTTGATAATTTTTTCGAACATTTTTACCTTTCTTACAATATAAGAAAATTGGAATCACTTCAAAAACCGAAATCATTACCGGGCCCCGCACATTTTCGGGACATACACCCATTGACTCAGTTCGTTGAGTTCGCGACATGCCTCTCTGTGTGTGTAGAGATAATGGCAAACATATTTTTCATAACACATGCATCAAAAATATGCCCCCCCCCAACCCCCTGACCGTCGCCCCACCAAACCCCCTTTTGCGTTACTCTTCCTCGCTTCGCTCGTGCAGCTAACTTCACACTCGTGAAATCGTTGACTTTAGCCCCTTGTTGCGTAATATACTATTCCATTTGTATGGAAGAACGGGGAAGGAATGATCCGATTGAATTTTGATGTATGCCAGAGTTATGTAGAATCATGTTCTAAACACTGTTTGTTTAACCAAATTTTTCGAAAAAAAATTAGCCGTTTTCGAGAATATTGCAAAAATCTTTTCCATTTGTATGGGAAAGGGGGAAGGGGTGGTTCAATATTTCCCATTTTCGGAAGGGGTTTACCTTTTGGTAAAAGTCTTTTCTGTGCCAAATTTCAACTTTATATTAGTTTTCGAGTTTTCAAATGTTTTTGTATAAAAACTTTCAATTAAACATAACAAAAGCTATAATTGCCAATCTGGCAATCATTGGAGACCCGTATGGTGATATTCGTATCAAAATTCGAACAGTTATACCAAAATTCCACTTTGAAGTCAAACTTTCCAATAAGATTTTTTAAAATTTATTCCAATCGGATTTTAATGTATGGGAGTTTTATGTAAAATCATATCCTAAATAACTTTTGTTCTTGGACTTTTTCGATAAGATGCACCGTTTTTGAGATATTCACAAAAAACCATTTCGTTCGTATGGGGGGTACCCCCCCCTAATGGTCCATTTTTGCCCATTAACGAACTTAGTCTCGCATTTTACGAAAAACGGATCTGCGCAAAATTTCAAGTCTCTAGCTCAATCCGTGCGCCCGCAATCCGCGCCACAGACAGACGGACAGACAGACAGACGGACGGACATGCAAAAATTAATTATTTTTATCATTCTAAACACACTGGTGTAATTCATTTTTTTGTGCGATGACGGGATCTTGGCGTTATAAACGGTAAGGCAAAGTTAATATACCCTTTGGTTTCACCATACGGGTATAAAAAGCCATGGATTTTCAGAATTGCACTAAATACCCCCATCATATCTATTATATTCACCTAAACTTATAGATTACAAATCGTTCTCTTCTCTGTTGTAATAAAAGTACATCTCAGTAATTTAGTTTTATCTTCACGTGCCCTGAAATGTAAAACTTTTCGATATGTTGATCAAAAGAAGCATTACAAGCGAAGCCATAGCGAAATAGTCCCTAAACTCAGCTAAAATACGGAATACACACTTTTAAAATTCAGTTAATTAAGATGTATCGAAATCCGAAGTCAGATATCTTGTTAAATGCAAATCAGGCAGCCGTAGTTACATGGCTCGTTTAGCCAGTTAGTATCTACTTGGTATGTATTTATAGGAGTTGATTTTGTTTAGCCAATGAGTTTTTCTTATATTTATATACGGGCATTTTTACTAACTTGGAGCCCTGATGCTTTGTTGTTTTGCCCCCACATATAACAAAACCTCAAACGGTTTTACTTTAATTGCGCGCCAGTATAAATCAATCGGATCCTCATGGATAGTTAGCAAAAGGAATCATCCACTATACTATAACATTGTGTAGGTATATTATCTATATTTCAATTTTGGTTTAACTACACAGAGGAGTCAAGAGCTTAAAGGTAAAATCAAGTCAGAATGAAAGAAGACATACACCGGTGAGTGGTACAACATCACATCCGCACTGTTTGAGTTTTTAGTAACTAACATCTTCAGAGGATTGGGAAAAAATGTTGAAACAAATCTTGGTAGGCATCCGTACAGATCTCGGCGTATGTACCAACATGATTTTAAACCTTCTTCAATCGTCGTAATCTATACCAAAAGTCCATTCATATCCAGATCGACAAGATTTTTTTTTATTACCATGGATTATTATTATTATTATTGGGTGTGCATTCCTCAAATGTCCATATCGTTAGAGTTACGGATGATTGATGTCCGTTTGATGTGTCGGATGCGATTTTCGTCTTTCGTAGACATTTACGCTATCATATATATGACGGTAAATGCCATTGGATGATATTTTGGCTTTCATTCAAGAAAAAACAAACAACTTTCGAAGTCGCCATAAGACGACATGGTTTCGGGTGACAGATGTAAATTTCAATGAGTATCAAACAAAAGTTTTTTTTTTCATTCATCTTCTTTCGATGATGAAGGTTTATGTAGCTTATTGATTTAAGAATTTGACACTGGTCCGTGTAGAAGTAGTTCTCCTTTTTTTGTTGAATTGAAATCAAAATCGTGGGTCGTCTTAAATTTTCTAAAATTTTTTTTAGCGCTTGTAAATCTGAGTTATATATGATTTGCCTGTATATTGATTAAAATCAAAACAATCAAATCTAATGCGACAGCCTCGAAATCGAAAGAATAACTTTTTCCATCCTAGATATTTGGGAAAGTTTCAATCGGGTTCGAAACGGGAAGTACCAAAAATACTCAAAATTTTATTGTGACCATTTTTTTAAAGAAGGGATATATTGCCGGAGTATTGAAATGGCTTGCCGGAGTATTGAAATGACTGCAGATACAAAAAAATATGCAAAGTTCTAAAGTGTTCCAAAATGATATAAAAGTCAAAAAAGTTGATTTTTCTATCGCACCTCCTGGTAGCTTGCTTATTCCGTCTCGCATAAAACTTTTTCCTATAAAAACATTCTTTCCAATTTCAGGGTATTTCAAATTTCAGTATGCCCAATTTTCGATGTACGTATTTTTTAGTGTATGCATTTTTCGATGTGAGCATTTTTCAATGTTCGCATTTTTAGTTAATACCGCCACCGCACTACCGCAGATCCCCTTTCCCCTGAATTTAAGACATATTTTATGAACAAGAAAAGCTTGCGAATTTCTTTAACCAATTTTTGTTGCAAACGGGATTACACAGAGAGAAATACTAGGACATATTCTTACAAAAAACAGGAAGATACAAGATCTTGAATTTTTTGGTAAAGACTCTCAAACAAAAGGGGAATTCATGCCAAAAAAATAGGAAGTTTTCACAAAATTATAGGAATAATGCCCAATATCGTGGGAATCATTGCAGAAGAGTCCACTGTCTCGTAAAGGGTGATACAATTGCAGGGACTTTTTCCAATAGGGTTGTTTTGACAGTTCTTATGTGTCAACTGGCTTGTCTATATGACGTTTGTGTTCACTATTCAGTACCATTTCATCATGAATAGACTTACGTGTGAACTAATTGTGGAAACTTATTTCCAAAATCGGTGCTCAGTTAGGAATTGTTATAGACCTCTTCGTCCACATTTTGGTCGTCATAATCGTCCCACTGAATGCACTATTCGGGAAACCATCACCAAATTTCGAACTAATTGTAAACTATTAGACATTCATCCATCAACCAGAGTGCGTACATCCCGTAGTAATGAGAATATTTCTGCAGTAGCATCATCGGACCGTATTTCTTTAAAAATGCGGAAGGAGTGCGTGTTACTGTTAATGGAGCTCGCTACAGAGCAATGATCAATGAATTTTGTTGCCAAAAATTCAAGATATTGGTGTAGCTGACTTGTGGTTTCAACAGGATGGCGCTACATGGCACACAGCTAACGATACAATCGCTTTATTGAGGGAACGATCGATGAAAACATCATCTCAAGAAATGGTCCTGTTAATTGGCCACCGAGATCTTGTGATCTGACACCATTGGATTACTTTGTGTGGGGATATGTGAAATCTCGTGTTTACGTCGATAAACCTGGAACGATTACAGCTTTGGAAGCAAACATAACCCGTGCTATTCGCGGATTACGGACCGATATGCTTGAAAGAGTGGTTGAAAATTGGACCCACAGAATGGACCATTTAAGAGTTAGTCGTGGGCAACATTTGAAGGAAATTATTTTTTAACATTAAATGGCATGAACCAAACTAACAACTTAAATAAAGAGTTTCCTTAATATATTAATTATTATGTGTTTTATTTAAAAAAAAAGGAAGCTCTTATTGGATCACCCTTTATATTCCTATTTGGATTTCTCTCCGTGTACAAGGATAGGAATATACACAGATATTTTGAGATGGAAAATTTCAATGCAATCGGTTGAGTTGTTTGAAAAAATAGTAAGAGATTAACACCAATATTTTTTTTTACCATACCATGATATGATGAGATTGATTAGTTAGTAGTTATATTTAATTTACATTCACTCAAGAAATGCCTTTCCTGGGTGTAAATGAAACAAATGTGAAATGTGAATTGTTTATTTTATTTATGACATAATAACTTCATCGAGGTGAGTTCTATTATGGTTCTAATTTATGCTTTGTAGTGAAAACATCAGAAAATATTTCGTTTCGCTGCATAAATTCTAAGTGCATAAAATGTAATTGAATAATAAATTCATGATAAATGCCAATCGGAAAAGATAAAACGATCGGCGCCTTTTCCACAGATTCACTATTTCTTTTCTTGTACTCGGAGTTCTCAATATGAACGTTATGCGGATTGTAAAATACATTATTTCACATCAAACTAGTTTATTTAAATAAATAAAAAAATATTTTACGTCCTTTACTCAGGCTTTTGTATATCTTTTTTGGTGTTCAAAGGTGTTAAAATGTTGCATTTGTGAATTTGAAAGAAGAAAGAGTGTTATGAATAGTTTCTGAAAGAGAACCACATATTTTTTTATAAATACAAAGATTTAATACTCCTATATCTCGATGTACGGAATTCTGTTATAACAGCCATCTTAAATAATATCTCTGCTTCAGTATACCTCACACATTGATTCGATATATGGCCCAAAATTGGGGGAATCCCACATTTCACTGCACACGGAGAGAAATAATAGGGCAGATTCTTATATAAAATAAGACTATACGAGACAGCGAAATTTTTTGGTATAGACTCCGAAAAAAAGGGATTTGATGCCAAAAAAAATACATAATTTTTCCAAAATTATAGAAATAATTCCTCATATGACGTTTTCGACAAATAAATTGTGAATTGTGAAAAACTCTAAATGAAATCAAACTTTTTGGTAAAATGGCTACAATTAGGATTTGAATTGCATTTATCTAGTTATATTAAGAAATAATATTTATTTTTCAATGAAAAAAATGCGAAAATTGGTTTTTTACACAATTTTGTTTGAGTCGGGCCCATCCCAATTCTATGTCGATTGTATGGATTTGTAGTATGAAAAATAATGATTTGATTCCGGCATTTCGATATACGGCCTAATTTTCGGAATGTATCTACGCTGTATATCGAGGTATATGTAGGTGTGTTTAAGTTAATACACGTAGAAAAAACATAACAAAAGCTATAATTGCCAATCTGGCAATTATTGAAAACCCGTATGGCGATTTAAGTGAACGACGAACAGTTGTATCAAAATTCAACTTTGAAGTCAAATTTTCCAATAAGATTTTTTAAAATTTATTCCAATCTGATTTTGATGTATGGGTGTTTTATGCTCAATCCGTGCGCCCGCAATCCGCGCCACAGACGCGCCCGCAATCCGCGCCACAGACGGACAGACAGACAGACAGACAGACAGACAGACGGACATGTAAAAATTAATTATTTTTATCATTCTAAATACACTGGTGTAATTAATTTTTTTGTGTGATGACGGGATCTTGGCGTTACAAACGCTAAGGCAAAGTTAATATACCCTTTGGGTTCACCATACGGGTATAAAAATAGTAAACCTAACTAATTTATAATGGGGAATCGTGACTATTATACTAAAATACATTGAAACCTCGATATTTATAGGTAAATATTATAGCGAGTGCAGTATTTTCACAGCTGAAAACTTTCCCCTAATAGGCTCAATGAATGTATGCTCTAGAAGCCAAAGAGGAGCATGTTTCGAGTTTTGAAGCTACCTCTGATGAAAGTCGTAGCTGCAGATTGAATAATCAGAAAGAAAAGTTCAGTTTTCGGTTTAGTACTCCAGGTCGTATGGTCACCCTACGCTATAATGATAAAATCCTAAATTTCCACCCATTTTTTGATTGGTTTATTAATATTCTGGAAATATAGTTCTACCTAAATGAATAACACGGAATTAAAGATTTTAAGATAAATTCCAAACAGTAAAAATGGTCATTACATAAAAGTTTAAAAGAAAATTACATGCAAAGATCAAATTATCAGCAAGATTGCTTCAAGCTAAGGGAAGTGATTTGATCTGGCGCTTCTATTATGGCAGCAAGTCGGCTACTTTGGAAGTGAAATAATGTTAGCATATTCTTTTATTAAACATCGATTTGCATGGTGCGGTATGCAACCACAAACTAATATGGATCTGAATACCGCAAAATATGATCGAGAAAAAAAAATAAATTCTATGGTGGGTATGGTGGAACAGGTAAAAAAGTGCGTGCTGTTTCCTGACACCAACGCGCATAAAATTTATGCAAAGCTAACCAGCTAAGAAATTCGAGACGTATGGATGCTTACGCTTAAGTAAACCTATTGCGAGTAAAGAGTTATAATTTATTGATGTCTTAATAAATTGTTTGAGACCCTGCTGAGTGTCTATGGTAAAATTTATGAGCGTCGTCTTTCGCCCTATGTACACAGTTGAAAATGTAAATACAAATCAACGAAAACAAAAATAACCAATCGGTATGCCAGCCAACTATGCAAAGTATCTCATTTAATTGTGTCCATATGTACAAGTTTAGTATTTGTAAATAACAAACATATATTTATTTGTATAAATGTATAAAATGAGATGATCTTCAAATGGTTTTTAACTGGTGTCGAACATGCAAAAGATTATTAACTATAAGATTTGAACCAGATTAAAATGTAAAACGTGCGTACACACCGGTAACCAATTAATTGAAGATATAACCCGACGGATATTGTGATTTATCATTTCACGATCACGATCGACATTACAAAATATTTCACAAAAATTGCTTCTGGCTAACATTCCGAAAAAGTATCTCTTATCTTATTATACGTTCCCTACTACTATCTTTAATTTTCCACGTATTTTTGAGGCTTCCATAAAATCTTTTTCGGCTTCATCTTAATTAAATTTTTCATTTTTTTTACGAGACTCCTGTTTGATGATATTTGAATTAATTTAGCCACTTTGCAACCGGATTTTCCTGTATTTTGCACGTGATTTGCTTGCAGAAGATAACATCTATGTATTTTTATATTAAATGATTGGGGATTCGATTTTTGTGAATTATCGAAAATTCTTTTAGATAATACATAAATTTTCAGGCAACCGTAGATCTTCCTCCCCCTCCCCCTAAATATGTGACGGAGCCCTTCATGTAAAATTTTTCCTATTCTTTTTGATGGAGATATGACTAGAATTGGCATAAAAAAAGAAGGCAGAAAAACTGAGGGTGTTTGACATGACAAAAGATTTACAAAAGATTTTGTTTTGCGCCTGTTTGCTCGCTGTCCACGAATACCATATCTTCCGAATTTATGCAAAACTAACCAGCTAAGAAAGCTGGAGATGAGCTGGAGACTTGAAATTTTTTACAGTTGCATTTATCGTAAATAGGAATGCTAAGTTCTTGAACGGGCAAAATCGGACCTCCCCATACCCTCCCCCATACAATCCGGATTTTTATACCCGTATGGTGAAACCAAAGGGTATATTAACTTTGCTTTGCCGTTCGTAACGCCAAGATCCCGTCATCACACACAAAAATGAATTACACCAGTGTGTTTAGAATGATAAAAAAAATTGAATTTTGCATGTCCGTCCGTCTGTTTGTCCGTCTGTCCGTCCGTCTGTGGCGCGGATTGCGGGCGCACGGATTGAGCTAGAGACTTGAAATTTTGCGTGGATCCGTTTTTCGTAAAATGCGAGGCTAAGTTCGTTCATGGGCAAAAATGGACCATTAGGGGGGTACCCCCATACGAACGAAAACGTTTTTTGTGAATATATCAAAAACGGCGCATCTCATCAAAAAAGTCAAAGAACAAAAGTTATTTAGGATATAATTCTACATAAAACTCCCATACATCAAAATCCGATTGGAATAAATTTTAAAAAATCTTATTGGAAAGTTTGACTTCAAAGTGGAATTTCGGTACAACTGTTCTAATGTTGATACGAATATCACCATACGGGTCTCCAATGATTGCCAGATTGGCAATTATAGCTTTTGTTATGTTTGTTTTACAATTGGAGGGGTGGTTCTGTGGTAGTATGACGGCGATATGAAAAACAAATTGTGATATATAAATTTGATCTTTCTCTAGAGAAAAAAAACTCTAATTGAACTTTCTCTACAATGTGTAAGCCCAGAGAATCTCTCCTTTTTGAATGGCCACCGATGGTTTAAATAAAATCGTCTACTCCAAAAGTCTTAATTTATCACGAAAAACAACACTTTTTTAGCAATTAAAAGTTAAAAAAACCGATCATAAAGGATTTTTTTTTCAGACAAGATCACCAATTCAAATTTGTTGGGGAGTTAAAAGTTAAAGTACTCCCATACGATACAATTAAAATCCAGTTTCCAGTAGGCAAAACCACTACCAGTGACATAAAACATCAATTTGAACAAAAAAAAACTTAAATATAATTCATTCATTCAAGAAGCTCCAAAGAGAACTTAAGGTAAATTTAAATGACTCTTGATAGTCATTTTTATTGCATTTCGTAGGCTAAACGGCAATTTTTTTTGTTCATTTTCTGGCTAAACTGGCTGACGGTTTAATGTTGATCATTTCTGCTCCTTTTTCATATATATTCAAATTTAAAAAAACGTCTTTTTATGGTTGTATTTGTCGATTTGATGACGATTCTTTCAGGTAAGCGAAGTGCCAGAAAACTTCTTTCAATTATAAAACACTTAATAAGGCACCACAGTGCCACATGATGTGGGCGTAAATGAATTCTTAACGACTTTATCAAGAACGTATCCAGATCAAAAGACGGTAGTGACTATATGGCCATAATGTGTGTCGTGTTTCCCTTTAGGATTATCGGTGTGTAGATTCAAAGATCAAAAATTTTACTTATTTATATAAATATATGTAGTATCTTTTTAGTATCACCAAAGCGAGGCGCACTCTTGCTTAAGTACGGATCCTTAGATGGACTTGTGGTTAAATTGAAGCGAAATTAAAACATTCTTTGGATCCAATGAAAAAAACCAGTTGGACACTTTTTAATCGGTCCATTTGGATTTTTATCTTTGCGAGCAGTTAAATGCTTTTACGACCATCGTTGATTTTGTTTTAACGATCACTTTGAATAATAATTTCAGCCTCAGCCGAATGACGACCGGCGCAATGACAGCGACAAACATTGGTGATTTGATAAACTTTAAGATGAGTATTTATTCCCCTTTTGACTTGAGAGGGAAAAAAAATTAATTTATTTTTTATTTTCATTCTTGATATTGTTAAGTGTCAAACTTGCTTGGTAGGTATTCCAAAAATGCCAAAAGGTGTTGACTGATAGAAGCATTAATTTAATTTCGATATTTTTAAAATTTTATTGATACATTTTTAAGGTGAATTATGGCTGAGATGTTACTGTATAATATTTCATAAGACGTACCTCAAGTTGTTGGATCTGTTTTGTGGTCGGGAAGTTGCAAAATGGCCATGACATTTAGTTGCGAAAAAAAAATGATTGATAAAGAAAGCTCTTTTTGTTTTCGCAGTACAAAACTACCCGGTGTGGCTGGGGCATTAATAACTGCTTATGGACCAAAACCCCAAATCCAAATCTGTAGCCCGGAGGCAAATTGCACTAACCGACAAAAAGTAAAATGTTCAGGAGAGCGACATAAAAGTGGCTCATTCTCATAGGCTTATATGGGAGATGATGTTCCCTAAACGATCAAAACCTTGGATGGAATCGCGTAAAGTGATAAGTGATAATCACAATTTAAAGTGATAGTTTTCATAAAAAGCATCGCATAAAACTATCTTTTTGAGTATCACCCGAGAATAAAGTATTTCTAATAATGCGAGACTTCAAGTGCATTTCTGGATTCACAAAAACATACCTTAATGGTGGATACCAACCAACATTTTTAGATGAACTTGGGCAGATCATACTAATATATAAAAATGAGCTGGTGTCTGTCTGTCTATTCCTCTTTCATGCAAAAATGGCTGAACCGATTGACTTTAAATTTGGCATGCGTGTCTGTGGTAGTTCTCGCGCGAGGGGTGGGGGGAGTAAGGGGAGGGGGTAAAGTGATTTCGAAACTTAGTTTTTGCGCTATGTTACTTTTTCGCGGGGAAACTACTGAACCGTTTGGCCTGAAATTTGCCATAGATGTTCGTCGGGGGTCCAGCCCCAACATAGACCCATTAAAAAGTAGCCCGAGAGGTGGGGGAGTAAGGGGAGGGGGTAAAGTGATTTCGAAACTTAGCTCTTCCTCTATGTTACCCTTTCGCGTTGAAACTACCGAGCCGATTGGCCTAAAGTTTAGCTCAACATAGACCATAAAAAAAAAATTTGAAAAAACTTAATCCGGCAACGACGGGTATGCAAGCTAGTCAGTAATAAGGCAAAAACAAATTGACAGCTGCATGCAACACTGAACATCAAAACACTAATATTAAGAGAAACATTTTCCAATTCAAGCATAGTTTGCCTAAAGTTAAATAGTACAAAGTTATTGCTAAGATTGCTGTATTCAATTTTTGTTGCAAGATAAATAATTTGAATTGGAAAATCGACGCAGATGGTGCATTTTGCTGTTATTGTGTTTCTGCGTTTATTACTGAAGTCATCTCTGATGGGTCGCTTGGCAATTTTTCTCTGACTGAATTTCTTATTTTGTCTTAAAAACAGTGAATTTTATTACCAAACTAGCTTGCATACCCGTCGTTGCCGGGTTAAGTTTTTTAAATTTTTTTTTATGGTCTATGTTGGAGCTAAACTTCAGGCCAATCGGCTCGGTAGTTTCCCCGCGAAAGGGTAACATAGAGGAAGAGCTAAGTTTCGAGATCACTTTACCCCCTCCCCTTACTCCCCCACCTCTCGAGCTACTTTTTAATAGGTCTATGTTGGGGCTGGACCCCCGATGAACATCTATTCCAAATTTCAAGTCAATCGGTTCAGCCGTTTTTGCGTGAAAGAGGAACAGACAGACAGACCGACAGAGAGACAGACAGACACGAACTCATTTTTATATATTAGTATGATGATATGATCGATCAATTACCAAATCAATCAGATATAATATCTGAAACTGCAAAAATTGATTAGTTTGTACCTAAGAACGTGTCACTCGGAAAATATCACTTTCGGGTGACAATTTTGGTGATTGTAACTTTACGCGATTCCGACACTATTGCAGGTGTCTGTTGATAGTTTTTATACTCCAATTTTTATATTCTCAATTCCTGTGTAAAGACTAAATTAAAATCCTTTCGGAAGTACGCACATATTGGACATTCAATGCGACGTGAAATCATCAACATAGACTCATCCACGTGCCGTGATGTCATATAAAAAAAATCTTACTACAATCCCCAGCAGACTTCCCTAATTATACTTTTATTTTGTAAATATATACACCACGAAATTATTCGGTTTTTCTTTTTTGTAATTCCCATAGGAAATAAAACGATTTGGAGGATTTTCTAGAACTCAATTCACTTTTTCATAAAAAAAATAAAAAAATTTATTATACATTTTGGACCTTATGTTTTTTATAAACTGAAATGATAATTCTTTATGTTTGTGAGTTTGCGCCTTTTGTTAACCGTTATTTTGGAACATAAGTCCATTGATTCATTGAAATATATATTTCTGTATTCGATAGTATAAAACCGTGTCTGGGGCTCTCGATATTGTTGTCCTTCGCCCGAATATATTAATAATGATTAAATGATGCTGCCAGTCGGTCAGTTCTTAAATACGCATATGAGTTGAGGAGCCATATTTCCGGCGGTAGAATTCTTGAAATTCAATTTCGTATCAATATGAACGTGGCTCGAATAACAATGATACTTGTCAGTTGGGCCAAAGGGAAAAAAAATATCGTACTAAAAAAGAAGAAATCTGTATATCGATTGGTGGACTAAGAAATAATAAAAAAAAACACAACACTAAATAATCAAAAGGATACCAATATGTTATACAGTAGCCAAATATAAACGATACAATTCTCATCTTATACCCTTCCGTTTCGTTGAATGTTGAGAAGAAAGACAATACCGAAACCACCAAATTTATGGCCTGTCTTAAGATATACCGTTCACCTGCCATCTTCGTCTAACGAAGAAACACTTTCCATTGTGTTGTTCAGGTGATTCACATTTACCCATGCTGTTATCTAAACTGGACTCGGAGGATTTTTTAACTTATGTGTGGCATGTATGTCGGGCAGAGAAAGAACCCTTTTTAAAATGCCGTCTAGAGTCCCGTACGATTAATATATGATCGAATTTTCTATAAAGAATTATATCGATTTTAATGAAAGCTGCATAGGTCGGTTTATTTTTCCTTAAAGTTACAATTTGAAAAGGGTAATCTAACGGTATTGTGTTTTGAAATCTTTTATCAGAAACAAATCTTTTCAGAAAATTTCAATAAAAATTTGTACTGTCCGTATTTCTGTTAGAAATGATTAATTAATATCTGCCTAATTATACTTTAGCAGTATATTAGATTTAGTATACTGTTTGTAACGCATGGAAACAATCATCGGACACAAAAACCAACTACACCACGGGATGACAAAAGATTTTGATTTCCGCATGTCCGTCTGTCTGTCCGTCTGTCTGTCTGCCCGTGAACACCATAACTTTCGAAAGGATTGAGCTAGAGACTTGAAATTTTGTATAGTTACGTTTTCTCACAAATGGCTAGGCTAAGTTCTTGAACTTTTGCCCAAGTTGGACCATTCTTTCCTCCCAAACGAAACAGCTTTCTGCAATTTTCTCGAAAACGGTGAGTGATATTGAAATGTGATCTGTTTGCAGAGAACAAAATTCACGTTTTTTTAATTTAGAAGGGTTTGTTATTCGATTTTTGTGAGTTACCGAAAATACTTTGAGATAGTCGATAAATTTTCACGCAACCGCAGACCTCTCTCCTCCGGAATGTGTGTCATTATCGGAATTTGAGCCATTGTGGAGCCACTACCTCTACCCAAGAAGACATGATGAAAATTAATTCAATCGGTCGAGTAGTTTCGAAGTCACAACTTTAAAAATCGAGTCTAGTCGGATTTTTCCGTAGGTTAATTTTTGTTTTTTTTTCTTGAAACTCATATTAATCTTATTAACCTTCGCGTGGGCAGTAATTTTTAACTACACATGTTAATATTTTCTTTTTCCACATTCTAAAAAAAGCTCAAAATGGCAAATGAAAATTTTTCATTGGTTTTAATATAGATTTTATAAAAACATACTTTTTTCCACACAAAATTCAAGATATAAACACTTGTTAACAGTGACTAAGTAAAGGGAAAAATGACAAATTGTAAAAAAAACTGTTTCGAAAAACCATGTTTTTTTTTTAAATTATAAAAAATTGAACCCTGAATCTAAGCAGCATCAGAATCCGGCTCAAAATTAAAACATTACAGCAAAATGAAAATTGAAATATTAAAATCTGTTAATACTGCCCAAACAAAGGTTAATTAAAATCTGGAAAGTTTTGTTACACCCTTTATTAGGAGCTGCTGATAACACACTGCTGATAACACACGTCACGCTTTTTTTCGCGGTATCGAATCTCCCTTTCCTCGTCCCGCTTTTCGCAATTTTTTGTATAGAATTTAAAATTGTCGTCACCCTATCGCACTCCCCATACCTTTCCCCCAAAAGCTGGGAGGTATTTCCCTCCGTTACAATTTTTTTCGATGTCTCGAACCGTTATCTAGAAAAAAATGTTTTTTTTTTCAAATAAAATCGCTTTACAGCGATTTTTGAGAAAAAAAAATGTTTTCAATTAAATACCGTGTTTAAGAAAGGTATTTTTCTATTATTTGCGCTTAAACAGTCGTCAAAAAACTTTTTTATTTTTGTAAACTAAATATTTTCGTTTTTAATAATGATTTACAAAATGAAGTTCTTGGGTTCTTTAGGTTTATTCTTTGAAGAGGATTATGATTTATTTACAGTATATAATACTAAAAATATGGCCTTTCTGTAAATTTAAATTCGATTTTCTTTGAAAAGCAGAATTTTTGAGATATAATTCAACATAAATCAAATATAACAATTACAAATACTTCCAATTTCCCGAATTTTGATCAAAAAAATAAATCTTAATTGAAATAACAATTTTAATAAAATTTGAACATATGGTATACAAAGTGTTCATAAATCTCATTTCATTGTATCCAATTTGATTGAAATGACTCGTTGTCCAAGTTGATTTTCTTAAGGAATGGCTCATCGCTATTAAAATTCATATTATTCAATAGTCGAAAGACATTCAGTCACCATAGGGGAAATTGCGTGTAAGGACGTGAGAAAATTCGTGGCTTGGGAAAAAACGATCGTCTTTAAGAAGTTTGTGAAGTGCTTAAGACCCCACTATTTATATTGTTACAACTCGGTAAGTCATTGTTTTGTTCTTATGGTAGCGTCTTTAATTTTATTCTAAAATTGCCAAGTCTCCCTAAAAATTGTAAGAAGACATAAACGCTAAAGTGGGAGTTTACTCTCCCATGACGATGAAATGAAGGCAGTTTTATTCGAATATTTTAAAAAAGAAAATAATTATAACTATAAGAAGTCACCCATATCTTCTTATGGGAGTTACAAAAGAACGTAGAATAGAAAAAAAGTAAACATTTTTAGATATATTTTACATGTTAACTGACCATAAATCCCAAAAAAACAAGCAGATTTGTGCTAAAACGAAATATATGTGAGAACATTTTGACGTAATCACCAGTTCTGGCTGACCTGTAGATTTTCAGGTCAATGGTCAGAATTTGGAGCTAAATAATGGATGGGATATTAAGATTTATCATCAAATGTACATTATTTTTGGAGTGCTATAAAACTGGAAATAAGTCAGAGGAAGAATTACTTCATTTTAAATAAGGAAACGATTTTTCAGACCTTGTTGAATTCTAATACGAGTATCTTAAACCAATAGCTTTCTCCGTATTTGACGTTTGCGTCGTTGACGACGTTATTTACACAACGAAATCGTCGAATCACATAAAACTTTTTCTAAGCAAATTTTGAGACTTCATTTACGTCGTTTTCGCGACATGCGATTCCATAAATCCCACTACTGTGATTTCCAGTATCTATCGAATCTTCACACTGAATACTTTTTAAATCTTATAATAGGGAATCGTAACTATTACTAAAAAAAATAATTTTAATTACAAAAATAGTCAAAATCGGATACTTTTGTAATAAATTTAACTACTTAGTAGTAAAATTTACTATTTTGAGGGTAAAAATTGACAATTTTTGGAATTTAAATTAACTATTTTGTAATAGAAAATAACCATTTGAGTAATAGTTCCGATTTCCCATTATAAAATATTTGAATTTACTGTAGGTTAAAAATGCTGTTCTAGTAGCAGTCGTTGAGGCATCTGGGATTTTATAATTTGGTGCCCTTAAAGATTTTTAAACAAAACATTCTATAATCCACTTCGGATTCTGCACTTTTCATTGAAAGTTTGTGCACAAGTTATTTTTTGTAAGAGCAGAATAAACAACAAAAAAATCAATTTTAGGAATTACATTTTCTTCACTAAGGAATTTAATACTTATTTCATTAGGTTTTATACAAGCATCCCTCGATTTAAGACGCCTCAGTGCAAGACGTTTTTATGTACGATGCAATGTTTTGAAAACCACAATTTGTTAAATATTTTTCACTTGATTTATTCAAAAGACATAATCTCTATCATTTCTACATAACACGTACCAAAAAAAAATACAAGACTTTGATATACGACTCTAACCCCTAGAGCCCAATGAACGCAACGCGAACGCAACTAAAACGCACAAACTGTCACTTACAAGTTTGTTCCATAGAAATCATTTGAAGTGAGCACAGTGAACGCAGAGAACGCACCAACAACGCAAAAGTTTGCAAACTTCTAACTTTGCCGCAGCAACTCTGCTTTGGCAGTTCATAAGGTGAGGTTGCGGAAATGTCGTTCGAGGAAAAATTGATAGCCTTAGTGCAAAAAAACGAGATAATTTACAAAAAAAAAACAGTCTGGTTTACAAAAACATCATTCTGAAATCAAGAACATGGGAAAACATTGCTCAGGAGTTGTCATCAACAGGTATGTGAGTAAAACAAGTTTGGTTTTTGATAATGTAAGACTTATTTTTAGTTGAATTGTGCAAGACAAGATGGAAGTCTTTGCCATAACATACAAATAACAAAGATAAAGACCAACAAATCAAATTATCGCTTCAAAATGATCCATTTTTGTAATTTTGTCAACTTTATACCACTTTATATGAAATGTTGCGCTGCATGACAGTTCACAGCGTTGCAGTTGCGCTCGCGTTGCGTTCATTGGGCTCCAGGGGTAAAAGTCTACACTTTAAAAACACTGTGGCCATAAAAAAAACCTGTGATTTACACATTTTTAGTTCCCAGTCTTCTTAACTATGAGAAGGAAACAATTTTAAGAGCGTTTTAGTTTATTTTACGACAAAATAATGTATTAAATATAGTGAGAGGAAGTGGTTGTTTTTAAGTGGTTGTTTTTAAGACTGTTCTGTTCACATATACAAAACACAGTGGGCAACTTTAAATTTCGGGCCCCCGACTAAAAAATTGTGTGATTTCCTCCAAAAGTTAAAGCTATTTATTTCCGACGACTGCAAATTTGAGTACAACTTTTGGAGGCCGGTTTTCAGGACCCCATAACTTCACGAGGATCCACCGCATTAAGTTTGTTAGGAGAAATGGTTTATACATCGAGAGGTCCCATGTTTGAGTCCCGGTAGGGACATGCAAGAAAAGTTTTTAACAGTCAATGAAAACATGAGAAAAAATCAACTTCCGGTTAACGGGTTTCCACCAAAAGTTAATAGGATGGTCCCATTTCAGGACCAAACATTTCATGGCTGTAGTTCTATTAGTTTAAAATCTTCTACACAGACTAACAGACTGACAGACAAAAATACATTTTTGTAATAACGCTCCAATCGACTCATGAGTGCTCGGGAAATGTTTTTTTAGGCAAAATTAAAAGATCGAAATTTTTCATGAATTACAATTATTTATTATACTATGTATAAGAAAGAAAACAGAATTTGTGAGATGAAATTAATTTGTTTTTTTTGACTCCTCTAATAAGGTGGTTTAACACCGACAAATTGTTGAAAACAAATACTTATAGGGAACGGTTATGAAATCCCTAGTCCGGATTTCAATTTTCTCCGAAAGGTGGACTCCCTCAAACTACGTTTCGGTACGTAATCGACTCCGTTTGTTTGACATTGTAGGTTTTCCCCTAGGGGTGTTTAGACCCCCCTGACTGTGAACTCCTCTCCTGCTACTTCCTGCACAATTTAAACAGTTTTGACGCGGTTTTCGCCATTGAATACATCATCCCCGAGGCAAAGTTTTCGCCCACAAAGATCGACCTCACCCCTGGCCTGTAAATATATTTAACAATATGGTTTTGAGAAAAAAACTAATCGAAGTTGGTTTTTTTCGGAATTTTTAAAACTAGAATCGAAGATGACTCTCTAAAATTGTATTAAAAACAAGATCGCCGTTATCTGTCGAAGGATGGGACTTAATTATGGTTATTTTTTAAGTTCTTACCTTAACACGTTGGCTACCATGTGAGTCACCGGTGTACACACACTATTGTCATTACCGTCAGTTTCTCAAGTTCCATGGTTGAGTGCAGTCGCTCGTGCGGTACAAAGGGGTTTTTTTGTCCGTTATATTTTATTCGATTCGTTCGTTTTTGTCTGTATTGATCTTGTGTTCACTGGTGACTCACAAAGTACAGAAATGACTTTTGCGTTTTTTCATAGTGTATACTAGCGGAGTAAGCGTTTTTTTGGGTGGTAGCCAACGTGTTAATAAATTCTTAAAATTTGAAGTATTCTTTAAGCCTTCCTCTAACTATATCGCTCTTTTACAACAATAGTGGCAGTTAGTGATGCAGAATAACTCGTTTTAACTTGTTCATCTGACAAAACGTCTTAGCTCTGCAAGAAAATACTGATGACCAGACGTTGCCTTACAGTTAGTTCTTTCTTATTTAGTTTCTTTAAATTAAAGCTTTTTTTTAATTTTTTTATTATTTTTTATTTTACCCATTTTGATCATTTCGTATTTCATTAGTATGACTAAAAGTCCAAAATGAAAAGGATAATCACATTATCCTAACAGGATCTTCTCTTATCCTTACAGACTTCCTTATGTCAGAATCGGATTCAGCAGCCCCAAAATTCCTCAGATGAGATTTTTTCAGAAAAATTCGGGGGAAAGATACTCACGTTATCCTTACAGAACCTTTCCTTATCCTTACAAGTGAAAATATTGTATTGTCATCGAATTTACGAATGTGTGTAGATCAATCGGATCAGTGGAAGTGGGTCAAAATTGGATTGCAAGATTTGAACCTGACAAACAGACACGATGGCAAACTAAATAAAAGCTTTAAATAAAAACATTTTTTTTTGCGGTAATGTGATTTTATTTATTTTTATAATACTTTTGACTAGAATGTGGATAAAACTTACTTAAATAATTTTAATTAAAAAATAAGGTACAATATTCAATAATAATGAATAGAATTAATTCCAAATAAATTATGATAAAAAAATGAAGATTAATAGAAAAAGTCCAAAGTAGGAGAAAAAAAAATCAGCAGTGGCGATACAAAATATCATTGGTTAAGTAACTAAGATAAATTGGAGTATTTTGTGTTTGTTTTTCTGATATTATACAGTCATATACAGTCATAAAAACATTACATTCTAACCTAACATTAAATACTACTTGAGTTGAATTATAAAGAAATAAATAAAGTACAAAACTTTACAATGCTTAAATAAATGAGAAAAAAAGTAAAAAAAAAATAATAATTTTGGGGTCATCTATTTGGAATATTTGTAAGTCTTAATCTTGTGCGCACGTTCTTGTTTAAAATGAAGTCTTATATGATGTGTCTTTCAGTTTCTTTATTTATTATTAATATACTTATGGATGGTGACATTCAACATTGGTTGGAAGCCATGATTTCCGAGGGCATGACTGTTTTTTTTATTTGTCACTAAACTCTGTACCACCATTCGAAGATTCGTCGTCCTCAGTCGTTGATTCACCTGACGACCTAAATCCAGTCTTATGAGTGTCATTCGATGATGGTTCTGTTGTACAATTCGTGCATACACCTTGATTAAGGCCATTTGACGACACTAAAAATACCTTGCCGCATCGAACGCATTCATCCTGGGGATCACCTGATCGAAATTAAATCGAATTGAAAAGACGTTACATTATATTCGTGTTATATTCTTTTTTATGGTACAAAGTAAAACAGAATTTATGAAAAAAAAAAATGTTTGTAATAAAAACCTTGATCTAGGTTCAAGTGTAACTTACCTTCGTGCGTTTTCATGTGTGCTCTCAGATTACAGGCCAGGGCGAATTTCTTGTTGCATAGCTCGCATGCATGGGGTTTATCACCTGTTTGGAAAATTAAAATGCACAAATGAAAAAAAATATACGATTAGAGACATATTCGAGGATATCAATGTACGAGTAGGTATATAGAATTGAAATGCCTATCAGTATTTGTTATCTTTCTGTTTGATTGAAATTTAAACCTTTATCGCACGGATCAATTCCTTTTAAGACGTTATACTTTCGTCATATTTTTCTCTTCTTTGTTTTTTAATGTTTTTTTTTGAAAGATATATAACATTGGTTTTGTTTTATTTTAAAGAAGGAATGTGACTGATCTTGTACGTATAAATAACAGGTAAAAATGTGTGCAAGATCCGATCGAAGTCGATCAGAACGGTAGCTGATACGTCGTCGTCTTGAATCTATTCTGGTGGCTCTGGTGGTCATAAGTTATGGAATGAGATATGAAATAAAATCAAACAGGATGGTGGGATGCAGGGAATTATTTAGTGGATATTGAATAGGGATTTAGTTTGAATTTGAAGTGTGTGGGAACCGAGTATGGGAGCAGATTAATCATTCCATCTGTCAAATTCCTTTGGTCTAAATGACGGCTAACTTATGTCAGAATCAGTAAAAGTGAACGAGACCCAGTGGCCGAGAGCAGCTGACAGTGACGACGACAGTAAATATTGTGCTTATGGCCTTACGGATGAGAAATAGTGAACATGCAATAAAACGTATTTTACTGGACGATTTTGTACTTTAAACTGATTCGAAAAAAGTTCACTCGCAGTAAAGAACATTTTCAGGTGATCGTCTGCATAAAAATTCACCTCTTTGGTGAACTTGACAGACGATCAAACAGTTTCGTTTCTTCCCTTTACCAATGGATTTTGAAGTTCTACCTCTTCTTTTTGGCATCAATTCCAGTTCAATTAAGCAGTCTTTTAATGCACAAGAAAATCTGCCCTGATCAATCTCATGTAATATGCAAATTAGTCTTTTTTAGTTCGCTTGTTTCGAGCATATGGAAGACGACAGAGATCATTGAGCAATAAACATCAAAGCATAAAAATCCAATTGGACAAAAGAGGAAAAATAAAAAAAATGAACAGATTTTGATAGAAAATTCTCCACTTACCTGTGTGCAAAAAGAGATGATTCTTTAAGTTGGTGTGCTTCGAGAATCCACGTGAGCAAATATGGCATTTAAATGGCCACGATCCACTGTGCACGTACATGTGAGATTTTAGGTCACCCGGTGTTGGAAATGATTTTGAGCATAGACTGCATTTGTGCGGTTTTTCCTGTTGATGAGAAATTCGAAATGTTTTCTTTGTTCACTAAATTTTATTTGATTGTCATATGAATATTTTTTATTGAAATTATTTAAAGGAACTATAACTTGTAAGGGTTGAAAGAGGTACAAATAATATCCGTTTGTTTATCATCTGGGTCAGCGCTCAAACCAGTGAACTGATTTTAAAATTTTGAAATTTCGCACTTTTTGAGATGCAACGTAATTCCGTTAGGGGCTGTACATCAAATGAATCACACTTTTAGGGGAGAGGGAAAAGACGATAGAGGGATGGCCGAAAGTACTAAAATTAGTGGTCAGTCCCTAATGCTTGGAGCACAATGAACGCAACCATCACGCATCCAAATGCCACTTACGAGTTTATTTCACAGAAAAGCTTTCGAGTGAGCACAGTGAACGCATTCAACGCAACCATCGACGCAAAAGTTGCCAAACTTTGAACTTTGCCGCAGCGATTCTGCGTTAACAGTTCATAAAGTGAGGTTGGGGAAATGTCGTTCGAGGAAAAATTGATAGCCTTAGTGCAATAACATACAAATAACAAAGATAAATACCAATAAAGCAAATTATCGTTTCAAAATTATCCATTTTTTATATATTTTTCTACTTTAGTTCACTTTTAATTTTTCTGTGTTTGTCTCACAATGCAACAGACGACGCTTCTATTGTGCTCAACCGCTCCTGAACTGCGTTGCGTGACAGTTCGAAGCGTCCTTAGTTGCGGCTTGGTTGCGTTCATTGTGCTCCAAGGGTCATGAAAAAAAGCTGTTAAAAAACGGTTGTAAGCGTTTTAAATTAAATGTTATGAACGAATATCCCCTAGCGGAACATATTACCAGTTTTCTGTGCAGTACGTTTGCAGTCCAGTGAAACAAAACACTTTTACTCTGGCCCTTTCTTTCAGAAGATAAAGTCCCAAATTTCAGTCCAATCAGTGGAGTGGTCTTTGAGCTAGAGAAAGCGAAGTTAGAATAGGTTTGACAAGTCCTTTTTAACTAAAGCCCTTTTAGAATTCCGTATCTCAAACCGTTATCGAGATATACCGTTATTTAAAATAATCAGTTTTTTTTCAAGTATCTCGAAAAAGGTAGTTCAATGTATGAGGCGAATTAAAGAGAATAACGATTCCCATAATTTGGTTTTTTACTGTTATTCGCTGTATTTTACCATTACTGAGATATTTTCATAAAAAAAAAAGATTTTTACGAATTGGTTGCAAGCGAACGGTTTCTCGCGAAAAAATAGTTAAGAGAAGAATTAAAGATACAAAATTTTCTATAAATATGCCTTTTACCGTAGTTTTGTAGTTGATATCTTTTACCGTTTTCGAGATATTTCAGATTTTGGAAAATAAAAATTCATATCATACTAATATATAAAAATGAGTTGGTGTTTGTCTGTCTGTCTGTCTGTCTGTCTGTCTGTTCCTCTTTCACGCAAAAACGGCTGAACCGATTGACTTGAAATTTGGCATGAGTGTCTGTGGTAGTTCTGTTTCCAACTAAGGCATACGGAAAAGTAGCGCGAGGGGTGGGGGGAGTAAGGGGAGGAGGTAAAGTGATTTCGAAACTTAGTTTTTGCGCTATGTTACTCTTTCGCGGGTAAACTACTGAACCGATTGGCCTGAAATTTGGCATAGATGTTCGTCGGGGGTCCAGCCCCAACATAGACCCATTAAAATGTAGCCCGAGAGGTGGGGGAGTAAGGGGAGGTGGTAAAGTGATCTCGAAACTTAGCTCTTCCTCCCTGTTACCCTTTCGCGTGGAAACTACCGAGCCGATTGGCCTGAAGTTTAGCTCCAACATTGAAAATAAAAATTTGAAGAAACTTAACCCGGCAACGATGGGTATGCAAGCTAGTTTTTATATACACCAAAATTGTATTCATCGGGTTGTATTGTAAATTGCGCAAGAACATAGATTTTGTATAAGAAAGTCATGTGCTGTTCACATCTGATATTTTTTTTATTTTCTGAGGTAAAGGTAAAATTATTAAGAAATCGAGCTTTTCTTGCCGGGTGTGGCATTTTTTTCCTTCCTTCTTAGCATTGGTGAATTATGCATACTGAGTACTGCGTAACACTCATATGTTAATCATTTTACTATGCGGATTTTCAGTAAAACCGGAAAACAAATCTACAGTTTTGAATAAACTTTTGTACAATATAAATCTTTGCATGATTCGAACATATACTAAGATCAAACACGGCACCACAGAACATTTAGTTCTGAAAAAAATAAATAAAAAATGCCTTAACTTCTTGTTCTTACGACTACGTCAATTAACTTAATACCTTATAAATTTTTGATTGCGAAACAAACTTAATATACTCTGAAAGCGACATGTCCGGTGATATAAAAAGGCGTGGAATACTTTCTCATTGATTGATTATTTCTTGTATAGGATTCTTATCTCGTGGTAGTCATTTGAAAAAGGAACAACGGAGACAAGGATAATGACTGTAAAATACCAAAATGTATAGTAAACCACTTGGGAAAATATCAAAATCAATTATCATCGATGCGAAATGCGCACAAGTTTAAAATAAACGACAGAATGATGGCAGTATCGCGCATTGCGATACATTCGCATACAAATCGCCAAGTTTGTAAAAATTGCATAAAGTACCACATCTACAGAGTGCCCCAAGATCAAGAAATATTTGAAAGGAACGAAAAAGAAAAGAACGCCAAAGTGCAGAAGAAAAACTAAACAATTTTGGAATTTCAGAGTACAACGATGCATGGAATTTCACGTACCGGCATCCTTTGTGCGCGGATCACTACAAAGCATATTTCACTAATAGCGGAATATCTTTCTTTGATACGAATTGCCACTGTTCAAAGTTCCTTTTGATACTTGCGAAAAAGATCAAAAGCGATCGCATCCATTTCCCTGATGCCACTTTTATTTGTTACTAATACTACAGCGTCAATGGTGAAGCATCCTTTCTGACTAACAAAGTTCAGTTGTTTTCTCCCCGACATTTACCTTCCGACACACATTTCCAGAAGTAAATTTTTAGCCTCATCTCCCGGTTAGGATTCCCCTTTTTCGATCCCGATCGCAGTGATCGTGGCGGCCGAAATGACGTCGTCTTAAGTCAAGTCCTCACCACTTCTTACTAATTTTTGCTACTGCTTTTATATAATAAAACGAAACGAGATAATACGACTGCTGATAAATTAATTTAAAAGATACTTTCCGAACATAATAATGTAGGACATTCTTTTTCGTGTTCTCTTGTAAGTATTTTTACTTCGCAAATGGATTTTGCTTCGAAATTGAGCGTGTGGAATTTGAAGCCTAATCAGTTTTTAGAATTCGCATCCGAATCGGTCTGCCACAATTTTAATGAAAAATGTGTACTAAAAAGTTGAAAGTTTTTGCATCCAACTAAACGCTGTTTTTCAAAAAAAAAAAAAGGCTATCATCATCATACTAATATATAAAAATAAAAAAAAAATTTTAAAAAAAAGCTTTTATTAAAAAAGAATGCACTAAAAAGAAAAAAATAATTTTCTGGACGCTGTGTATCACAAATATAAAAGCTTTTTAAAAGCGAGATAAATTTTTATTTTATTGTTTTATGCTTTATCTCGCTTTTTAAAAGCTTTTATATTTGTGATACACAGCGTCCAGAAAATTATTTTTTTCTTTTTAGTGCATTCTTTTTTAACACGTTGACGGACAGTTGCGTCTATAGCCGTCAAGTTCAAGTTCACTATGTGACATGACGGCAATAGCCGTCCAATACGAAACGGTCGTTTTTAGACACTGCGGCTGTAGCAGCACAAATGTGCATTTACCAGCGTACAAGTAGAAGCCTAGTGTCATGTTTTCGAAAAAAAATTTAGTATGCAAGGTTAACACATTGAGTATGCACGTGGTTGTGAACGGAGTAGTGCGATCTTGTTTTAGTGTCAATTTTCGAATTTCACTTGTTTCTACTGTCCGTCAACGTGTTAATAAAAGCTTTTTTTTAAATTTTTTTTTTTATTTTTTTTTATTTTGTTCTTTTTAGTCTTCGAATATATATCCTTACATTTGAGAGGTCCTTACAGGCTTTTTAACTTGAGAATCGTATTCAGCGACCCCAAAAACCCCCAGAATAGATTTTTTTCCGGAAAATTTGGAGAGAGGGGTAATCACGTTATCCTTACAGGACCTTCCATTATCCTTACAGACTTTTTAATGGCAGATTCGGATTTAGCGACCTCAAAAACCCCCAGAATAGATTTTTTCCTGGAAAATTTGGAGAAAAGGATAATCACGTTATCCTTACAGGACCTTCCGTTATCCTTACTGACTTTTTAATGACAGATTCGGATTCAGCGACCACAAAAACCCCCAGAATAGATTTTTTTCCGGAAAATTTGGAGAAAAGGATAATCACGTTATCCTTACAGGACCTTCCGTTATCCTTACAAGGACGAAGTAGTGAAAATATTGTATTGTCATCGGACTTATATAAGTGTGCAAAATTTCAAGTCAATCGGACAAGTGGAAGTGGGTCAAAATTGGGTTGCAAGATTTGATCTGACAGACAAACAGACAGACAAACAGACAGACAAACAGACAGACAAACAGACAGACAAATAGACAGACACGAAGGCAAGCTAAATAAAAGCTTTTAAAAATGAGTTGGTGTCTGTCTGTCTGTCTGTTCCTCTTTCACGCAAAAACGGCTGAACCGATTGACTTGAAATTTGGCATGAGTGTCTGTGGTAGTTCTGGTTCCAACATAGGCATACGGAAAAGGAGCACGAGGGGTGGGGGGGGGGGGGAGTAAGGGGAGGGGTAAAGTGATTTCGAAACTTAGTTTTTACGCTATGTTACTCTTTCGCGGAGAAACTACTGAACTGATTGGCCTGAAATTTGGCATAGATGTTCGTCGGGGGTCCAGGCCCAAAGTAATACCGGATGCAAGTGCTGGAATTTTTTGTTAGTTTGTTAATCATTTTCCGAAGAGAAAAAGCTAACGAACAGCATACAGGCTACCTAATTTTTAACCAACTGAATTTAGTTTTCCTAAGTTTTTTTTTCTGTTCACGCTTTTAGCCGGGCGAAGCCGGGTCCAAATTCTAGTACATATATAAATACATTCCATCAATTTACACAAATAATAAAGAAAAGAGATAATAAACAACAAGAGATGATACTTTTAGTGGTGTCCCTGCTTCTTCTGGCAAAATGTTAATCGTTTGGTTTTTCATTTAAATCAAATACAAAAACCGTCGGTTAAAATTTGGTGATTTTCCGGTGAATTTAATGACTAGTTTCTATCGGTGTATTATAGATTTTTTTTTTAGAATAAACCATTAAAAAATACAATCGTTATTTACCGAAAAGCAACAATTACTGCGAATATTATTTTAATTCTTTCCGCATGTTGAAAAAACGCAACTTAAAGTGTAACAAAATTAAGATTCCCAGTATAAAAATTGTAAAACGGATACTGATTACCTTTAATCAAACTAAAAAACTGTACATATACTGTAATGTGAATACATACCTTAATATGTGTCATCCGATGGTAGTATAAATTCGAGCTGGCGGTAAAACGTTTCCCACACACTTGACATTGATGGGGTTTCTCACCAGAATGTATCCGACGGTGGGTATTAAGGGAACTAGATGTACTGAATCCCTTGCCGCATACCATACAGACATGAGGTTTTTCGCCTGAACAATTACATGTTATTTGATGGAAAAAAAACAAAAGAAAAAAAAATCAATATAAGGAATATATTACAGTAGGTATTATAGGATATGTGATTGAAAGGTGAAAACGAGTTTACATTGTAAAGTGATCTTGTTAAAAAAAATTAACCCATCCCGTGCGAGTATATTTTATACTCGTACTTGTAATAGGTTGACGGGGGTTAAATTCAGGTGCACAAATCTAATCTATATTAACATATATGTATGTAGGATATGGTTTTTGCGATTCCTACCTGTATGAGTTCGCATATGTCTCTTGAGTAGGCTCGGCCGATCGAATGCCTTACCGCAAACTTCGCATGGTAAAAGTGAACGTTCACCACGACCGCTACGCGCTCTCGGCGGTGTCCGTTGATGATGATGGTGGTGATGATGATGCGGATGGTGTAGATCGGATGCTGAACCACTGACATTTGTGCTACCATTCAATAGAATGTCACCTGTATTATCGGTTAACGATGATATGGATCCCGTAGACGAATCACTCGATATCGATTTATGTTCATCTTCACTACTTGATGGTGGTGATATCGGTAACAGTACTCGGGATAGAAGTGACATCGACAAGTCAAGCGGTGATCCTAGATTTCCAATTTATCAGACAACAAAAAAAAACATTCTTGTTTTACTTGACTCCATTCAATTCAATCTTATCTATCTAATGGTGGCTAAAACAACCATCAATAAGTGACTTACCTTCAAGTATTGAGTCCATTGTTTGTCTATATAAGGATGTACGCATCCTAACAAAAAACAGCTCTTCTGGCCGCTCCGGTAAAAAATACACGACTAACTCTTGATGTGCGGGAATTGGTTTGATCACTTCATAAATTGGTTCGCCTTTGACTTTCGTACATACAATATTGACTTGTGGACCGTATACGTCGGATACCTTTAGGAATCTAATCCAGTTACAGTGACGTATTCGTTTGCCAAATGAATATGATATCTCGTCGTATAATCCAAATCGATAGCGGACCTAACAGGAACGAGATAAATGTTTTCAAGTTAAACTTCAAGATTTCAATTGTGGAAATTACATAACAATTTAAATCAATTTTGTGGGAAAATCTAGGTAAGGTCATTAATTGCATTAACGTTTTTTTTTCTTAAGTTTCTAATAAAATTACATTTGTATATCCTTACTATGTATATTACATTGAGAGAAATATAGGACAATTTTCAGTCATTATGAATTTTTTTTTGTGGTTTCGATAGTAAATCATATAAACTTTTAATATTGGAAATGTTGATAAGTCATAAAACCATGTAAAATATCAGTTGTGATCAACACCAAACGTTTCGGAAAAAATATGTATGAAAAAATATTTTTTTAAATATCACGAAAAGCCTTAAATATACGCAAAAATCGTTTAAGGATGAAATGCAGGAAATTCGATTTGTTTTAAGTTTGGTTATTTACATTTTTTCTCAAAAGGGCATAGTTTCCAAGAAATTTTCAAAAAAACTGTATTTGTTCAAAAATATTCTGTGTGAGATATCCGTTATAGCTAACGTTATTTTTCCAGAAGTTGATAGAAAACTACGATTTTCGTAAAATTGAGTTACAAAAAATTTCAAGTCGGTAGCTGAACGCAGTGTTGAGTTTTTTAAGATACGTAAAACGGACTGACCGACAGACAGACAGAGGCACAGACATCCTCATAATTGTTCAATTTGGTGTCCGACGATAAGTTCGATGCGTTACAAACGGTGTACTAAATCTAATATACCACTATAAGATTCTCCTATAGAGTACAAAAATGATGCCAAATTATTTTTTATTTTTTGTGTAAAAGTTATAATCGTTTAACACTCTAACTGCCACGACAGTTTTAAGCCTTTTTCGAATATTTAGTTGTCAGTCAAAAAGGCACTAAGAGAAAAAAAAATTGAAACAAAATTATACCTAAATGTTATTTTATTACCATAAAATGTGTGCAACTACAAAAAATCGTTGCGGTTGCAGCGAACACTTTAATGATTTTTATTGTGGCCGTTGTGTACAATTAGGTGTCAGGTCTTTTTGACTGACGCACGTGGCAGTTAGAGTGTTAAGACTTGGGACAAAAGGATACAGAATGAAATGTGTCCCAAACGTAGGACTTTTTGTTAGACAGTCTTGAAGTGGAATTTACACGAGACTATTCTGTGTGTAATACCAATCAGTGAGTTGGTGTCTGTCTGTTCCTCTTTCACGCAAAAACAGCTGAACCGATTGACTTAAAATTTGGCATGAGTATCTGTGGTAGTTCTGGTTCCAACATAGGCATACGGAAAAGTAGCGCGAGGGGTGGGGGGAGTAAGGGGAGGGGGTAAAGTGATTTCGAAACTTAGTTTTTGCGCTATGTTACTCTTTCGCGGGGAAACTACTGAACCGATTGGCCTGAAATTTGGCATAGATGTTCGTCGGGGGTCCAGCCCCAACATTGACCCATTGAAAAGTACCCCTGAAGTTTTTCCTCCATATTATTATTTCGCGGCAAATCTATCGAACCGATTGACCTGAAATGTGGAACAGACGTTCCTCGATTTTATTCTACTCACGCTTTTAGCCGCGCGAAGCCGGGTCCAAATTCTAGTACAACAGATGTTTAGCTAAAAAATCTCTAGAACAGGCTTGTTCAACCCGCCGCCCGCGGGCCGTATGTGGCCCAGGACGTGTTTGAATGTGGCCCAACAAAAACTGATGTATTTACAAACTTTGTGAATTAATGAAGTTTAAATTACTTAAAATTCTTTACTAAGTATGTATATATTCTACGTTTTTTACTAATCAGCTATCTTTAGGGTCAGTATATTTTATTTGTGGCCCAATATATGTAACTCGTATTCTCCCAATGTGGCCCAGGAAATCTAAACGGTTGGACACACCTGTCTAGAGTATTAATTGAGTTTATAAATTATAAAATATTTGTATCAGGGACGGGAAACGAAATAAAAAATCGTAACGGTATACATTTCGTTACGTAACGAAATTAAACTTTTATTTCGTTACGTTATTTCGTCTTGTAACTATAAAAAATTTAATTTCGTTATGTTATAACGTAATTTTGAAGAAAAAGCCCGAAAATCATTTCGTTATTTCGTTACGTTACGATAACGTTTCCCATCCCTGATTTGTATACGTATTCAAAAATGCAAAACTTTTAACTAAAAAAAAGTGTTTCTTTTCCCTATCCATAGTAAGGGCTTGGAAAGATATTCATAAATTCGTTTTCCAAGCTTCTGGAATTTTTTTTTTGAAAAAGTTTTTATCCTGAAAACGAAAAAATAAATTTTCGGGCGTTGTGTATCAGAAATAAAATCGAGATAAAAGCATGAAAAAATATTTGTCTCGCTTTTATTTCTGATACACAACGCCCAACAATTTATTTTTTCCTTTTTAGTATATTTAAAAAAGATTGGAAAAATGTGCTTTTTCGAAGTTTTTCCAGGCTATACATTTTATGCTTCTTTCTGTCAAGTTGTATAATCTATAGTACCAGGAAAACCGAGACATGCTCGGCCACGTCAAGTCGTCCTTTTGCTGACATTTTGCAGAGGTGAGACCTACGATTTAGATAGATCTCACCTCTGTTAGAAAAACACAAGCAATATGTTAGAAAAACACACAGCCTAATCTACCTAACGGTGAGACGATACCTTTCTTACATAATTAAACTTCATATGATGAATAATTGGGTTTAAAGGCCATAGAGGGATAAGGGAACAAAAAGTGCCCCCAGAGATAGAAGCTTGAATTTTTTTTCGTAAGTTGCCACCATTACAGCAAATAATTTCCCAAAATTTCAGTCCAAAAAAACGAGTAGTTTTGGAGAAAAAAAATAAAATATGTTTTTTTTGAAAAAATTCTAGCTCCGTAACGGGTTAACCGATTTTGATGAAACTTGTCGCAATTTTTTCGTTGAAAGTCATAGTTTTCAAAAAAAAATATAGTAAAAAAATGAAGTGTGAGGAACCGTTAGGAAAAAATATTTTTTGTTTTTAAAAAATTATAACGGTAACTTAACGATTTTGCACTACTTTTATTTTTCTCCCAAAAACTCCTTAATCCCTTACCTAAAAAACAAAAAAAAAAATCAGGGCAATCGGAGAGGTACTTCATATTCAAAAAAAATAAAATGTGAAGGTAGTCACTTTATCATATGTGACAGATGAATCAATTTGGGAACTAAATAATCTAGGAAAATTAGGATTTGACCTCTTAAAAAATCCTAGTTAACTGGATTTTTGCACATACCTTTATTTTGACATAACAAACAACGTCTCCAAAGTCCATTCCAAAATTGCGCCGGCGTCGTGCGTTATTCAAGGTCAAAGGTCCCGAAAATCAGTTTTTTACGTTTATCTCACTTTGTACGGGTTATACGTCTTTTTGAGGTTCAGATGAATTAATCACAATAAAATTCTCTACAAAAAAGGTTAAATATAATTTTCCTGTAGGACAAACAGTTTTCGAGATACAAGTCGTCAAACTATGCGTCGCACAGAGAAATTGCTATTATTGAAGGTCAAAATTCAAAAAAATCGTAAATATCTCGTTTTGTATAGCCTGTACGCATTTTTTGTGTTTAGATGAATTGCTCCTCCGAAAATTATCTTCGAAAAAGGTTAAATAAATTTTTTTTGTAGGGCCAATAGTTTTCGAGATAGAAGTGAACTGTACATTCGTTTCCCCACCACCATCGAGGTAGAATGCAAGTCGCGCTTTTTAGATGGTTTCCCCATTAGGCCTAATCCATATTTTTGTTGCTCATCATCTTCGATATAGGTATCATTTTCACTTACATTTAATGTTAAGGCACCAATAAGATCGAGTTCATAATCGACATCGTTTAAATTCAGTGATATCACAAGCAGGATTTAAACATGATTGACCCCGACAAAAGCTACAAACGATGGAGCACGGTAATCCAATTTTTCTGCATCCACAATTGGAACCACAACCTTTTGTGCAATTGCAAAAAACGGAATTCAGAAGTTCTTTCGGTGCTGGTGGAAGTAATGTACCAAGAAATTGTTGTTAAATGGGATGGACATTTTTGAGAACAAATGAATGAAGGTGGAAAAAATATATATGGGGAAACCATGTAAAAAAACGCGACTTGCATTCTACCTCGATGGTGATGGGGAAACGAATGTACAGCTCACTTCTATCTCGAAAACTATTGGCCCTACAAAAAAATTTTATTTAACCTTTTTTGAAGATAATTTTCGGAGGAGCAATTCATCTAAACACAAAAAATGCGTACAGGCTATACAAAACGAGATATTTACGATTTTTTTGAATTTTGACCTTCAATAATAGCAATTTCTCTGTGCGACGCATAGTTTGACGACTTGTATCTCGAAAACTGTTTGTCCTACAAGAAAATTATATTTAACCTTTTTTGTAGAGAATTTTATTGTGATTAATTCATCTGAACCTCAAAAAGACGTATAACCCGTACAAAGTGAGATAAACGTAAAAAACTGATTTTCGGGACCTTTGACCTTGAATAACGCACGACGCCGGCGCAATTTTGGAATGGACTTTGGAGACGTTGTTTGTTATGTCAAAATAAAGGTATGTGCAAAAATCCAGTTAACTAGGATTTTTTAAGAGGTCAAATCCTAATTTTCCTAGATTATTTAGTTCCCAAATTGATTCATCTGTCACATATGATAAAGTGACTACCTTCACATTTTATTTTTTTTGAATATGAAGTACCTCTCCGATTGCCCTGATTTTTTTTTTTGTTTTTTAGGTAAGGGATTAAGGAGTTTTTGGGAGAAAAATAAAAGTAGTGCAAAATCGTTAAGTTACCGTTATAATTTTTTAAAAACAAAAAATATTTTTTCCTAACGGTTCCTCACACTTCATTTTTTTACTATATTTTTTTTTGAAAACTATGACTTTCAACGAAAAAATTGCGACAAGTTTCATCAAAATCGGTTAACCCGTTACGGAGCTAGAATTTTTTCAAAAAAAACATATTTTATTTTTTTTCTCCAAAACTACTCGTTTTTTTGGACTGAAATTTTGGGAAATTATTTGCTGTAATGGTGGCAACTTACGAAAAAAATTTCAAGCTTCTATCTCTGGGGGCACTTTTTGTTCCCTTATCCCTCTATGGCCTTCATATTTTTTTTAATATAAAAACATTAGGTTTGTAGTGGAAAAGTCAGGTTTGTAGTAGAAAAATCTAAAGCCCTTACCCCCTTAGTAATACGGTGAAATTTCATTAAGATCGGACCACCCAATTCGAAGATACCAGGCGAGGGGTGTCGACGGAAAATTTCTCAGAGTTGAGAACTATCTAGATCGATTCCTTGTCTCCGAAAATCCCTAACCCACAAGTTTCGTGAAAATCGTTAGGCGGGTTTTCGAGATCGTTGGACATACAGACATATAATCCTCGCAACCCTCGCATACTTCGGGACTTTTAATACCGCGGTTTATATAAAATGTGAAAAAATTTAGAGAACGCAAGTTTACTAAATGCAAAGATCTAATTCTTGTCTAAGAAATAAGGCTTTTTTACTTTCATTTGCGTAGCTAGCTAACTAAAGCTAAAGTAGCTAACTTTAACACATTTTCAATCATACGGAAACTCGAAAAAATTTATCGATACAGAAAAACTTTCAAATTTGAATTTTAAAAATTTCGAAAAATTATCGATTTTTAAAGCTTTGGTAATAAGTTAAAGTGCATCAATGTGGTGAATATAACTATGAAAAGCACAAGATTAACCTTGAAATAGAAACAATAGAAATTCATTGTAAAATCGCATATTTCCGCTGGTTTTCTTGGTTTTGTGCAAATATCTTTTTCAAAAAGAACACTTAAAATGAGTTCATAATAATATTGATTAGGTTGAAATATTTCTTCATATGCTAATATTTTAAGAATAGCAGTTATGAAAAAACAAGTTATGCAAGTGCAAAAATGAGATATTTTCAAAACTGGTCACCACCATCAGGCAGCAGTCAGGCTGGTAGATAACTTAGGTGGGTATGCAAATTTTCAAATATGATAAGAATTGTCCATAAATTTGTGCACTTAATGATTAATTACTAACCATTATGGAGCAGTTATTAAGATCGTGTTATGCTTTAAGGTTGACACCAGAGGAAAATATGACACGTGCGGTCTATTGTCTATTGGCATTAATGTTCGTGACAACAAACGGTAGTCACCGGAGCTAATGTTTGAAATATAAGTAAATATATAAGTGTGTTGCTTAGCTTTATAATATGACTTCCATGCTTCAAAGTCGTATGTAGCAAAAGATTTCTTGCGGCGTTTGCAATTACCAAGTTGTTAAGCACATCCAAGACCCAATCGACATTTATGAAGACCAAAAAGACTGAACGCCGGCCGATTCGGAAAAAAGACCTTTCATGGTTCATTAATTTAACTGGTGGCAAATGAATGCTGGTGTGTACATACACAATACCGAGTCGATTCGTCAGGTAAACTTCATCATCTTACTATACTTCTTATAGGTTTTCCTATATGATTTTTTTCTCCGATTTTTTTTTCCAGATATTTTTTTTTTTCTGCTCATTTGATTCAGGTAAATACACAAAATCACAGTCTATTTCCCGTTTTATTTGCCCTCACCGGATCGCATGTTAACAAAGAATTTGCTTCGGCTAAAACTTTGATGCCTGGGTGCCTGCCTGATGTTGTTTCTACAAGTGCCTACATTTTATCGGCAACAATATATGAACAGCTAAAAATGATTGCTAGGACAACGACGATGACGACGACGACGATGGTCGATTATATTGTTAGAGTCATTTGTACAATATTAAAGTATAAAGCCTGATGCCTTTTGGTCGACATCCATCCGTCCATTCGATAAAGATGAAATAACTTTAAGACGTCCACATTGATGGTAAGTGGGTATGTATGTGCAAGACGAATATGAAGACGATGGCCTATAAATTTGGCTCCCGGCAGTCATCACAGTCATCTCATCTCATCTCATCATCATCATTATTGTTCGCATTCGATATGGTTCTTTTCGGTTTTTGTGTCCTTTTTTCTAAGATGTGCGGGATGACCCCTTCAGTGCCACCAGTTCTATCAATTGTCAGTTGATTGTCTTTTAATGTGCACCTATGCCTTAATATTGAACTTAAATTGTACTCGGATACCGGAATCTATCTTAAGGTGTGTGCGATGTTGCTCTTTAAACCAATGTAAATGCTCTGGCGCACTTGTGCGCTAGTTTTTCATCTCAAAAACTCTTATTATTAGCAATTTTTTTCCACAAAATACTTCAATATGACTGACTTTTTTTGTTATATATGTTCGGTCTGTCGTGTTTGTTGTCATGAATTCGTATTACGGTTTCGACAGAAAAAAAAAAATACCTTAAGCCATTACGATCGAAAATTATTTATTGCCAAAGGAAATGGAAAATTAGCTGATGACTTGTGTTGAAAATTATTGGAATATTGGAACTTATGCTCGGTATTTACCTGAAGATTGACACTATTATAGCATAGCAGTGAAATAATGTTCATCAAATGAAGCAGCAATTTTAAAATTAGTTATATAGTATTCTTTTTAAAATGAGGTTATTGCGAAATATTTGGAAAAGAGATTATAAGATATTGTAAATTGGATTAATTTCCATGTTCTTACGTATGATCTTCTTTGTATGAAAATGTATCTGTCTTAAAAATGTTTACTTTTTAGATTTCAGCAGTCTTTTGGGTTTGAAAAAAAAAATATTTTTTTAGTGCTCACTTCATATTACGAGCAAAGTAAAACACTGACTGTTCACTATATTGAGTCTGTTCACTCTATCGAATATCGGATACGAGGAGATTTTTTCTATTGCAGACAAAAAAAAAAAGGGGGGGGTGTGTGGGATGTTTAAAAGTAAATTTTTCTCAATTTTCTTGAAAAAGTTCGATAAGTTTCGTTTAGACGTTTATCCGAACATGACAGATTTTCCTTGTTTGTATAAACCATTTATGGCGGGTTTCAGGGGGAAGTTTTAGTGGCCACAAAATCGAGTTAGCAGGTTTTTTTTTTGCTTGAAATTTGTCCGCTAATTGGATTTAGTATTCGCTAAACATGACCCGTCATTTTGAATTTAAACAATTTTATTTTGTCAAATTCATAAAATAATTTTTTGGAAGACAAAAATTTGTAAACATAACAATTAGTTGTTATTTTGACAAATTAGGCATTGTTATACCCGTATGTTGAAACCAAAGGGTATATTAACTTTGGCTTACCGTTTGTAACGCCAAGATCCCGTCATCACACACAAAAATCAATTACACCAGTGTGTTTAGAATGATAAAAATACTTAATTTTTGCATGTCCGTCCGTCCGTCTGTCTGTCTATTTGTCCGTCCGTCTGTCAGTCTGCCCGTCTGTGGCGCGTATTGCGGGCGCATGGATTGAGCTAGAGACTTGAAATTTTGCACAGATCCGTTTTGTGTGTAATAAATTTAAAAAAATCTTATTGGAAAGTTTGACTTCAAAGTGGAATTTTGGTACAACTGTTCGCTGTTCAATTAAACTTCGAACAATGCCATATCACCATACTGGTTTTCAATAATTGCCAGATTGGCAATTATAGCTTTTGTTATGTTTAATTTCACAATTGCTTTATTGATTTAACAAAATATGTGTAAGTTTATATTTGTTAAAATTACAATTTTTTTTTTTGAAAAAAGATTCCCGTCCAAAAATATTTGTTCCAAGTGATAATTTTTTGTGATTTTAACAAAAATTGGGTTAATTTAACAATGATTTTATCCATATGACCAATTTTTCATTTGCCGAAGAATAAATTTCCCTTTGTTAATTTAACAAAATTATTTTGTTGGCTGATATACTATAAGATAAAAATTTCGTTAATTTAGCAATGATTTCATCCATATAACCAATTTTTCCTCTGAGTGCACATAAAAAAGATATGGGTTAATTGGGGAATATTCATAGTGGTTTTAAACGCAAGTTTTGTTAAACACAAGTTTAAACCAGTGTTGTTCCTCTAAGCGTAGACTTTAATTGTCTACACTTTAGTGTAGACAATAGCGTAGACAATCGATTTGGGGTAGACAATGTAGACATTGGCGTAGACAATGTCGACTTTGCGTAGACAATGTAGACTTTCTCATATCTGTCAAAACAAAGTTATTAGTGAGTCATATATTGTCAAAGCCGAAATCGACTGACCTTTGATAGGTCTATATATTATTTGATTTGAATTACTTCCGTATAGATTTCCGTCTATCTGTAAATACAACTCTCAACGGAATTAAGCTAAATACTAGAAACAAACGTGTTTTTTGAACAAATTAAACAGATATTCTTAAATGAGCAAAGCCATCCCATACAAATGAATCAGTTTTTTAAACAAACGGTTCTTTATATTGAAAAATATGTAAAGCAGAAAGATTTTAGAATTCAATGTGATTTCAATTGGAAAAATTAAAAAAAAACCGCTTAGATTGCATGAAAAAAATTAGAATTGCGACTAAAGTTTGCTCTGAAGTTCTCCATTACAGCATTTGGCGATTGCTTCCTGGAAATTGTGCTTTATTATGTTAAAATTGATTGAAGAAAATGAGATTTTAAAACTAAATCACCTATCCTTTATTTTATTGATTGTCTACATTGTCTACGCGTAGAGAATAGACCATTGTCTACAGTAATAGTCTACGCGTAGACAATGGTGTAGTCTACATCACGTAGACTACGCGGCACAACACTGGTTTAAACTGACAAAAAACCATAGCAAACTGTCAGTTTAAACTCAAGTCATGTGCACCCTTAATTCTCGAGTTCAGCATTGTGAGCAAAGGGAAATTTTTGGGAAATTTGATGAGGCAGTGCCAAAACTTAGGCTGTTGGCAAATATAAAATAGTCGGCCGTCCAGAAGTTTTTTTGTTTTTACGTTTTTGTGAATAAATTTTAGTACTTTTAAGAAAAGAATATCACAGAAGTGGAACAAATTTGAATATTAGCGGAAAGCAATCGAAACTACGTTTAGTCGGCCCTTATTTTGTGGCAAAGTTGAAATGACAAAGTTGAAGGGGTTGTTTTTCGTACAGCGGTATCAAAATCACCAAAATCGATTTACCAAACTCTTGCTGAGAGCAGAAAAAATCGTTCGTGTTTAATCGCAACCATTTTTTATATTTTTATGTGATTTTCTGGAAGCAAATGTTAAAATTTATCCCCTAAAATATTTTTACACTCTATATGATATATCATATAGAAGGATATTAGATTTAGTATACCGTTTGTAATACATCGAACAAATCATCGGACACAAAAATGAACTACAGTAGTGTCGAATGATAAAAGTTATTAATATCAGCATGTCTGTTTGCCCGTCTGTCTGACTGTCCGTCTGTTTGTCTATCCGTCCGTCCGTGAATACCATAACTTTCGAAAGGATTGAGGTAAGGACTTGAAATTTTGTGTAGTTATGTTTCTCGTAAATGACTACGCTAGGTTCTTGAACTAGCAAAATTAGACAATTCCTTCCCCCCTCCATACAAACGAAATATTTTTTTTGCAAATTACTCGTAACTGGCGCCTCGTATTGAAAAACTTATAAAGGTAAAATGTGTTTAGAAAAGGATTATACATAACTCATCCATTCATTAAAATCCAATTGAACCACTCCTTTCCTCCCATACAAATGGAATACTTTTTGCCTATTTTCTCGAAAACGGTGTACCGTATCGAAAAATTTATAAAAACGAAATGTATTTACAATATGATTTTACATAACCGTTCCATACATCAAAATCCAATTGGATGACGCATTCTCCTCTCACCCACACAAATGGATTTTTAAAAATATATTTTGTCTGTCCTCATAAAGAGTATTTGATGATTGGTTCCTGGCTCGACTTCTAGTATAAAACATAAGAAAATGTTTTCCTTTCAAATTTAAGGATTGCTTATATTGTATTGCTGACAAGTCAATAAAAATTTCGGATGAAAGGTTTCCTAGTAAATATTCGTGGTGATTTTTTAAAAACTCTTTGATCATGTTAATTATTATGTTGTCTTTGGGAAATGGAAAATAATGTTAGGCTTTTCTGGTATTGATTATCCAACATATATAAGTTGATTGGAAAAACTGTCAACATAAGTTTTATATGAAATCAAAACGTGTTCAATAAAAGTGAAAGAAGTAGTTCAACGACATGAATTCTAAATTTAGTAAATTGACAGTAAATCAAGTATACGATAAGGTTATTTTTGCATGCGTTTAGAATTGTAATTGAAGCGGATCATGAACTTTTACTTTCATTCCGATATCATTTTTAGTTCGATTATTGATTTTTAGATGTCTTATGGCGAAAACTACATCGGTATAACGATAATTCCGATGCAATTTCCAAGTCAGTCGATATAACTAGTGAGATGAAAATAATAATAAAAAAAAGCAAAAATCTAGCATAAGTTATGAAGAGCAAAGTGAAAGTGACTACTCGACTTGACTTGACTGTATCGGCGATGGGATAATTTGGATTTTCATAAAAAAAATCACTTCATCTAGTCTAGTTCAATGTTCGCCGTGAAAAACATTAGATGAAGGCGAAAACAGACGGACATGAGATGCATAAGAAGCACAATTCATGTTCGTTGGATGTTCACTTTAAAGACAAGATGACGATATACGGACAACCATAGCGAAATGCACATTTATGCGCATTTCTACGCAATAATCTACTACCTGAACTGGATGATGCAGTGGCAACAAACAATGTTACCTTATTTTCATCTAGGCTATTTTTTCTGGTTATCATCGAATATATAAGAGTTGTGTGTATTTTTCTTTTATCAATCTATAACTATCAACCACTTTTATATATGGATGGATGTTTTTAAGGAAAAAAAGAGTCATTGACATGAAAACGAAAGTGTATCGCTCCGAAAGATTTTCCATCATCGTTGTCGGTTGGAAACAAGTCCATCCGCATTTTCGATGCAGTTTTAGTGCAAAACACCTGCTCGTTTAGATTTTTCCTATTTTCGAGAATCCCTATCGCCAACCAGCTATCAGACATTATTTATAACACTATTAATTTTTTCGAGGATCGGGCCGTTAAAGTCAGTATTGCACCTGTAGAGCACATAAACCTAATGAGCCGAGGGTAAAATCAATTCCTTATTTTGAAGGAATGTTTCTGGGCAATCAGTTTACCTGAACAACACACGCAATAACTTGTGAACCTTTGAAAACCTTTCCATCGCATTGGGGTATCTTTTTTATTTTTGTTATTTTTTTTATAGCTTAGAAATTATGGGAATCTTTTGGGAATACAAGCAGATCCTAGTCTAAGGAATCTCGAGAGGACCAGTAATTTAGTTTTTCATCATATTCTCCAGGAAGACTAAAATTGAGGAAACCAAGATATTATTATAATTGCTACAAGGATAACCCACTCTAATCTAATTGATGTGATGATGATGATTTTTTTTCTATCGTCACATTATGCATCGTATATGATAGATACTGGTGGGAATATTCTCACGGGGTCTCAATTATAAATGCAATTCAACAGGTTGTTTGGTCATATATGAGGGTAAGAAATATGGATGAGCTTATATGTGGTTTCACGGTGGTTGAACATCATCGGGACATGAGCAAGCAAACCAACAACCCCCATTCAATGGTTGTGAAAAAGGCAACAAGTGTAAGACAATTTATATGGTAATGAATGACGTGGTCTTTAACATCGTCACCATCCGTCTTAGACATCGTCTTTAAGGTGGCGGTATCGGGAAAGACGTTTTTAACCGTCTTAAACGTATTTTCTTAAAGTTTTTCCCATCGTTATGGGAGAGTGACTTTATTTTCACACTACGCTGGGTTTTCGGTTAAAAATTCATACTAGGCAGGCACTTTTGCACCAGTAAATAAGACGGTGGCGAAGGTGATTAATGTGAAATTCACACAAACACACGCATGGGTGATGATCAATTAATATGATTTAAAGTTTGATTTCAAGGGAAACAAAGAAACTTACATCTTCATCTTCCAAGTATTTGAATACATCCAAATTATCGATTCGTATAGTTCCTTGAAATGGATAAAATAATGATCCTTGCTCTAAATTCGTCGTAGTCCACACGACTATTTGCTGTTCTGACCGTGATCCAATCGATGTGGTTGTTAAAGCCAATGAGAACTCCTGCGGGATTAATACACACGTCTCCATGTTTTTTTTAAATAAAAAAATCAATATTCTAAATTCGATTTGTTTGTTATAAATGCATTAACTTGTCACAACACAGTCAATCTGTATTTTTTTCGTAAAAATTACAATACAATTGTAGAATTATCACTTAAATCACTGTTAATGTCATGTCGGGTTTAAAAAACAACAACAACAACACCGTTGTTAATTAGTTTTTTTCACGATCAGTTTATCATAATTCACAAAATCAATCGATTCCCGATCAATTTCGAGTGAACCATTAATGTCTTAACAATACTCGCGCTTATGATAAACTAAAATCTAAAATGTTTTCTTTTGATGCTTTACTAGCTATTGGGGAAGAAGACCCATTTCTTCAACAGATCAACTAATACTGTCCGTTTGAGATCGCCACTATCTAACCATGACCTTCTGAAAAGAAAATAGCGCACACACTTGATACAACACATATCGTATAAAGTCAATAAGGTGTTCTTTCTTTAAGTCGAACTGTTTTTTTTTCGTCTTCGTCGTCTTCGTCGTTTTCTTCTTCTTCTTCTTTCAAGTCGAAGCGCACAAGCAAGTAAGCAAAGCTGGTAGGTTCCTTATGTTATAGTTATGTACTTCTTTATAAATGGTTGTTACCGTCTTACGGATCCTATTGACGAGCAAACGTATATACGCCACCGTACCGTGCCGTTGCTGTGCTGTGCTGCTGATCGTACAGTTTCAATTCAAATCGTACCGCACACAAAGAGTTCGTTTATTGTATCCAACTATATGTCCAGATATGTGACTAGAGTATAGCGTATAAGACCATTTCATTCACAACAGCATCACATCACCATAAGACCACAAGCACATCAACTATCGAAATTGTAGCAACATCACCATCAAACATTGGTAGTGATCGCGTGGACTTTATCCGTATAGTGGCAGAGGTACGCTTCGGTTAATCATACTCGCTCGTATAGTATTGCTTAGGCCAAAGTATACCACCTTGTGGCTAGCTTTGTTGGTATCTAGCCTATAGCCAACCCAAACCACGCTTTGCTCTGCCAGACGAGACCGATCAGACCAGTAAGACCATATATCCACTTGTTGACTTATCTTCCTATCCACGTTTCTTACTTCTTACGGTGCCTCTCGCATCCATAATAGTTGCGCACCTCCACTATACGAGTACAGGTGAAACCAGTTTGCGTAGGTATATGTAGATCGGTCTTTCATGAATATTAACATCACCACAATGATCACTTCTTACAGCCTCACACATGAAACACTCTACGGCCAGTGTGTGCCGCAATTTTTATTGATCAGAAGTAAAGGTATGTTCATTTTTTTTTTTAGAAAAAAAGGAAGTAAATTCGGTATCAACTCCGCCTCATACATATGTGTGTGCTTAGACTTATTTCATCAAGTAAGTGTTTTTTTTTTCTTAGCCAATATTCCGTTTGTCTTTCTTGATACACTTGTTGTGTAGTCACCTATAGCAGAATCACCTATCCAGAGGGTATCAAGTGTCCACCCAGCATATAAACAATGACATAGACAGCGGAAGAAGAGCGCCAAGAGGAAATCAATGACGGTTATTTAACGAACTTTTCGGTTTTATTACAATCGGGAAGTTTTCCATTAAGTTTCTCTGCTATAATCCATTGATCAACAACCCTTGTGTCGCTGGAGGGTTGGTTAATTTATGCCTATAAAGAAGATTCCATCCGGACTGACCCTCAACAATATGTTGCACATGCTTGAGACTTGTAAGAAAGATATTTTTTTGAGATACACACAAAAAATCCACTTTTTTCATCATTAATTTTTTGGAAGTATTTATCAAGGGTGATTCGATCATCAGGTGCATTAATTTAAATAGCATGTGCCTTTATTTTATTTTTTGTTAAAAAAAATCTTCGTTTTATCTGCATTTTCCTTTTTTCCGTTAAAACCGGGCAAGCGTATTCCCTAAGTTGTTATATAGTCTTAATGAAAGTGTTAAATCGGAAGTGAGATAAAAATACAAAAAAAAAATACATAAAAATTTGATATGCAGTTTCCACCATATGTACATACAAAACGAAAGACTTAAGCGATGAACTCGATTATTTCGACGAACTCGCAGCATCACCGCTGCAACGATGGTTATTTCATTTGCCATACGTAAGTCACTGTTTCATTCATTCATTCATCTTTTCCTCCGCATCACATCAAGATCATAATAAGTATCACCAAATAAAGATCGTCAGCATCAGGAGCAGCATAATGATTGTTTTATTATGGACAGAATGCGCCTTCTTGTCTTATGACTTTACATAACTCTTCTCGTTTTCTTCATCAGTCACATCGACGCATATAACAGACCAAGTATTACTTTCGTTGCTTATGTTTACCTTGTGGCACGGCATATCATCCAACGCTTCTGTTTATGTTTATGTTGTGTACATCAATAGCCACATTGATGTTGATGCTGAAGATTATCGGTCGCATCGCATGTTTGATAGAAAATATCCGATTACTGTATCAATATGTTACGGCTAGGTAAGAAAATCTTAACTAACACAGATTGACGCAACTGAAAAATACGTCTTAACCAATCGTAAGTCTTATTGAATTTCTTGGAATTTTCTTAACAGCCAATGAGAGTGAATCTGAACTCAGTAACCACAGAAGAATGAGACCAATATATTGCTCAGCGGATTTACCTTTCGTTTTGTAAATTAAGAGGCAGAATTACAATATTGGGCGGTGCTTCAGACTTCTTATTTTGTTTATTTAAAATGGGAAGAGATACCAGTGGGCAAGTGAAATGCTAATTACCTGCGGAAAACATTTTGTTTAACGAATTGTGGACATTTGATAAAATATCAATTATTGAATGCTGATTTTAAATAGTGTTGGTCTTTAATTTAAAGTTATTTTTGTGTTTCAATAAATACCTAATATTTTTTAATGATTTTTTGCTCTTTTTCAAAATACAGAAAAAAAACAGTGCTTTGTTGTGCTACGCAAAGTAGCGGTTGCGAATCAGTTTCTTTTTGCAAAAAAAAAAAACCGTTGCAAGTCGGTTACTTTGTGGCGGGTCAGGAAAAACCATCACAAATCGGGTACTTTGTGACTGGTGGCAAAAAAAATTGCAAATTGGTGACCGGACGCAAAAAAAACTGTTGCAAATCGTTTGTTTTGTGACGTTGCAAATTGGTTATTTTGAGACCGGTCACAAAGCGGTTACTTTCTGACCCGTCGAAAAGTTGTTCCTGTTTTTCTTTGTTTTTATTATGATCTTCACGCACGAACAGTCCTATTAAAGTATAAAGCGCCATTTTTAGACCAAGGAATTCATACCTACAGCGTTTTCATGGATGTCGCACTTGTTTTATTTTATTTATTTATTATTTTTTTGAAAAAGAAAAAAAAATATCCGAATTGTTTAATTTACATGCCAAAAATAACAATCACAGTTTGCAATTCTTTGATAGAGCCAACAATCGACATCCGCCGGTTACGTTGAAGTATACTTGGGTGCAGTGCAGAAAACTTGGTTACAGTGCAGACATTTTGGGTACAGGGGACGGGTTTGAACGTTCAAAAATTTCACTGCCATTGCAAAATTAGCGTCTTTTTGCACGGCATTCTGAGAGAAGGGAAATATGTTCACTTCTAAATAAGGGATTTTTGTTATTAACACTCTAACTGCCACGACAGTTTAAGCCTTTTTCGAATATTTAGTTGTCAGTCAAAAACGCACTAAGAGAAAAAAAAATTGAAACAAAATTATACCTAAATGTTATTTTATTACCATAAATTGTGTGCAACTACAAAATATCGTTGCGGTTGAAGCGAACACTTTAATAATTTTCATTGTGGCCGTTGTGTACAGTAAGGTGTCAGGTCTTTTTGACTGACGTGGCAGTTAGAGTGTTAAGGCTATCGATTAGCATCTGATTTGCAATATTTTTGGTGGATGAATTATTAGAGATTTTTCTTTGGGAAACAATTTTATTACATAAAATCTAAAGTTATATTTTTTTACGGTGCCAAGTATTGAATTCTAACTTTCTATTGTATGTGTATGAAAATACAAAAAAAAACTATTTTAAACAACATCTTGCTAAAAAAATCCCTCCAAATTGAATTTCGATTCATTTTCAAAAGAAATCAATTTTTTTAAATGACAAGTACTTATAAAAAGGAAAACATATCATATGTATTTATAAGATCGGTCAATCCATATGTCATTTAATATGTAGCCACATGTTATTCGGTTCGATAATATCTGAATTGAAATGCACGAAAACCTTCTGCAGTCAAAACCATACATGAAAAAAAATCTGTCCCATCACAATCGCTTCTACCTTACACAACATAATAGGGAATGTCCTTTCCGTTACCTTTTTGAGGGGTTTCGGATCAAGAAGGCGCGGATCAAGAATACGAGAGTTAAATTTTGGCGCTTAAAATCCTAGCGCGTTTTTACAAGTGCTTTGTTGCACAAGGAATGGCAGGATTTCATACCAAATGCCACGGTTTATAGGGGAATTTTACGGGACTCGTATTCCGACGCAATACGAAAACGTCCTGTAAATTACTTAACGATCCCCTTCCTGATCCCCTTCCTGGACTGGTATTTGACCCTTATCTAGATATAAGGAGCGCAGGTAGGTGATGTTCCTGTCCCTAACGAACAGGTGCCTCTGTGCCTTTTCAGAGTCCTTTTTCGAAATCGTTTTCTTTCATATTCATTGTGCACTCAAGCATTTCACCTGCTGCCTTTTTAGACGTTCGTGTTGCGTGAGCTTTCTAGAAATTCGTTAATTGACTTTATAGGGTTGATTAGCAAATGCGTATATTTCACAATAAATAGTTTAGAACCTCATCAAATTTTCTAAAACAGTGTTTAGAAATTTTATTGAAGAAGTTTGGTTTAGATTAGGAGTAAATATTTTTTTCCAAAGGTGTTTTTTTAAAATGGCTTCTCAAAACACAGATTTTGACCAAAAGTCATTTTTTTTAACTTTTTTGCAGAGAAAATGGTGGTGCAGCATGACCTTACGTCAAAAATGACTGTGTTATACTGAAGGCTCAGTCAAGGTACCTAAAACAGTACGTGAATTTCCACATTTCATCAATAGTATTGGAAGAAGTTTTCCAAATTTTCAAACTTTTGATGGTGGTCAACTGTAGAATGCCATTCTCGTTATTTACCTAACTAAAGCTTCTTTGTGTCTTGTTATATGATGGGACTGTGGTATGGAAACTCGCCATGCTATGAGGAAAAAAAAACATGAAAACTTCTGCGAAAATAGTTTCAAGAAATTCCATGAAAGGGAGATTTTTAAGTTCTTTGTTTTCCATTGGTTCAATTTCTATTTAAATGACCAAAGTTTAGTTGGTGGTTGGGGTTTGAATTTTGAAATCTTTTCTTGAGTTTTTCCATGTACAACGTCGACTATTGCGGGGTTTTTCCGCAATCCATACAATCGTATTTCTTAGAGTTCAGAAAAAAAATGTTTTAAACTGCAGATTTTTGGTACCGTTTTAGTTATTTTCAAGCATATCCGACATTTTGTTTATATTTTCCGGGATAAAGGAAATTTTGGGATAGTCCAAAATCAAATTTTGACTTTTGGATAGTGTAGTCTGTCGAAACGGTATCATCCAGTAAAAAAAATTACCTTGACCTTTTCCCAACAGGTCTGTCCATAAAATACTTCAAGCTAATTTTCGGTAGTTACGCTTTTCGCGGATTTTGCGAGATTCCTGCCTTGGTTACGCTTTTCACAAATTTTGCAAAGTACCGCAGTCCGTCCTCAGACTAACCCCCCCCCCCCCCCCCCACAAAAGAACAACCCCTTATATGTTACCTTCTCGAGCCGTTAAGTTATATTGACCAGGTTCTGCCATTAGATACCACGTTCCTCAAACGAATTTATTTTTCAACCAAATTATCCCACCCTCCCTCTACTAGGTAACCAAGCTATCTCCTGAACTCCAAGAATAATTTCATCCGGTTTTTACCATTTAAAAAGGGTCATTCCTTGAAGATTCTCTAATTTTTGAAGTGGGTCTCAATTTGAACCCGTGAAGACATTTTGATCGTGTTTTCACTACTTGATAAGTTTTTTCTTTTGCATCCAAATCTGTTTTCTCAGTTTTATTTTGTGATACTCTATAAAAAAAACAATTTAAAAATAAATAATTTTATACTATTTTCCTTCTTCGGAACGCAAAATTATATTTTTTTTTAACTGAAAGTTTAAATTTTTTTTGTGGATTTGTAAACTGTGTAAAGGACTGTTTATAAAAGGGAGAAGGTCAGCGGTGATATGACGGCTGCGCAAAACTCCATACAAAAATCGTCAAAAAATGCAACGAGGGTGAAGGGAGGGTCCA